>CM054126.1:15182381-15831568 GCA_028751855.1 Ambrosia trifida | reverse complement strand
TTAAAACAATCCATCATCCAAACCCCTATTGTGTGTTTCAAGAGCTTGGAGCTAAAACACTTGGAAGAACACACTAAACCCCTCTCAAATTCAAGGTTTTTGTCTCTCCTAGCCTTGTGCTAGTAGTAAGCTTCTTAATCTTGTTTTTGATTGTTATTATTCATGTATGTGTTCTTAGAAGCAAGTTGTACATGAAGGGTTTAAAAGGTGGTTTTGAACATAATCTTTAATAGGTTTTACATGTGTAAAATGGAAGATTAAAGATAGGAGAATAAACCATGGGTTTGATAATGATGATGTATTAATCTTGAAAATATGTAAAGTTTGCATCAAAAACTAAGTAGGATGATGTTTTGGTCAAAATTGTAGAATAAACTTGAATATGTTAAGAATAACTTTAAATCATCTTATTATGATCATACATGGTGTAATATGTGGTAAAACATGTTAGAAGCTCATGAATGAAGATGATGGAAAATCTAAGTTAGCTTACTTAGATGAATGATATTTTGATAAAATGGACAAATACATAAAACACACATATAATTAGTCTTTCATATGGAATATAAGACTAACATAAGTGTTTTGATACAAAAATAACTTACCAATAAAAAGTTGAATCTTCAAAGTTAACTATTTTGAGTGAAAAATGTTAACTTTGGAAGCTAGAGTGGAAAAATGCAACTTTTGGAAGTTAAGGGACTAAAGTTGTAACTTTGAAAGTTAGAGGACTAGAATGGATATTTTAGAAACTATTAGTCCAAAAATACAAGTATGGAAAGTTCGGTGTCAAAAATATAAGTAATAAAGTCTAAGGATGATTTTTGTAAATACTAGTAGAAATACTTGGGTATTTTGTATAAAAGTGTATTTTTGAAAGTTATAAAAATACAAAGGGTTTTAAAATAAGAATTTTTATAAAATGGAGATTTTATAAAAATATTAATCAAACTTGAGAGACTTATACAAAAATGAATACTTTTATATAAATGGGAATATAAAAGTATTGGAAGCATTTTTGTATCTAAGTTAACAAGTTGGGCTAAAATACAAACCTTCCAAGTAACATGGGTTAGAAATGTGGATAATATTTCTATAAAGCACATGTTGGGAAAGACTTGGAAGAATTAACTAATCGAGTTAAGATATCGAACTAAGACGCGTTAACGAACCGTACACGGACAAATCATGAGAAAAATGCCATTGCGGCAAGATGAGAAAATATATATTTTTAGGAAGTAAAATATATATATACATGGGTGAAAACTAACAAACACTTTCCTAAGTGTTAAGGGAATTATTCGTGGGAGAAAAGTATAACATAAACAAATAAGACGTTAAACAAACGTATATACTTAACAAGAAAAACTACACATTTATATATATGTACGCTCGTCTCGGCAAAATTCTAGTATATCTACTTAATGGGAAAGTAGATATGTGGGAAGGAAAGCCGCGACGAGTAGACAAAGATATATATGTGTATGCCGTACCAACAAGATCCTAGTATATTTATTTGAATGGGAAAATAAATATACGGTATGGCGAGTTGAGTCGGGTGTTAAGAATATACAATCGAACGACAAGATCTTAGCATATTTGTTTAAATGGGAAAACAAATGTGCGGCAAAGTGAGTCGGGTCGGGTATTGAAATATATATTATATCGAGCGATGCGATCTTAAGTATAATTATTTAAATGGGAAAATAATTATATGTTAAGTGAAGTCGAGTCGATGATAATAAAATACAAGTTAAGGAAATATTAACAAGAGTAATATATAACTTGTAACACAAAGGGTAATGTAACGCCAACGAAACCTAGGATACGCGCTTAATTAAACGGGATTTGGAATAACTTGTGGTCGGGAGTTGGGTGTACAACTTGCCAAGGCACATGCACTATAGGAATAGTGACTCATACGTCCAGGACGTTTGTAGGTGCGAGGCCCTCTATGCTATCTACCTAGTGAGCCAGACAGTGTTCAGGTGAGTTTCACGGCCCCATTTTACTGTTTTAACTGGGGGAAAGATATGTTTGTCAAATATTGTCACATGTTGAAAAGGTTTTCAAAGGATAAATTGTGATAAGTGGTATGATGAGTACTTGAGCAGTGAACGCCACTCGGGGTTGAGTCCTCTCTTCCGTAATCATTAATTCAGGGAAATGAAACCGAAAGAATATTTGGATAGTACTATTGGTGCCTGACAAGGCCCACCCCTAATCGATAGCGTCGATTATGCATTAGGTTATGCCTGGGGTGCATATATTCTGAACTTAAGTCGTGGGAAAACCGAGTAACGACTTGGAGCGGGGCATTATTGTTAGTCTTGGTTTGGTTATGGGGCTCAAGGGACTGCTCATCATTATAGTTTGTAGGAGCTAGCTACTCCTTACAAAGGCCACAAGTTGTGCAGGTCTCGCACAGGTTGTAAAAACGGAATATCGATCGACAAGATCCTAGTATAATTACTTAATGGGAAAGTAATTATACGGTAAAGTGAGTCGAGTCGATGGTTGTGAAAATGTTAGTGTTGTGTAACTAAAACCTGTGAACTCACCGATATTTTATATATTGACGTCTTTTTAAACATATCTTTCAGGTAACTAAGTGCTGAATAGATATGGGGCTAGTGCGGTGGAATTCGGGATGTCGGATACTGGTCGGGATTTCATTCACTGTTACCTTTGGGTCGGAACATAAACGGAAATTCCCATATTGAAAACTAAATGTTCATCGTTTTAAATAATGCCTTGCGCAATATTGTAACGAGATACTCATTTCCGACATTCTAATAAATTGATCTTTTCTAATTAAATATAGTTTGGGTTAATCTTGACTTTGATATACTTTCGAGCGTTGCGCCACGTGTTTCCGCCATTGGCGTGGTGTGACATTAACAGAAGAGGAAATGAGTTATCTCTCTGCTTTTGTATAAGAGATCTAGTTGTGAGTGATGACTAAAAACGATTGAAGATGGCTGATCTTGTTAAATCTGCAAAACAGACACCGTTAGACTCGCTACAGGGGAGAGGGAATGTCTCTCTGTGAACATCCTCCGGCATGAGAATAAGTATGGTTTTAAGAAGTGGTAAAAATGAGAGAGAAGTGTTTTGGTTCGGAGGAGATAAATTACCAAATGAGGAAATTTCTTGGAGTATTTATACTTTTCATGATGGGCTTCGGAGACTTAGGGCCCATGGGCCTTTGCTTCGAAGCCTCAGTATCGGAGTGTTAAGCCTGATCCGAGCCAGTCTATTGGTTCGACCTTCGGCCTAGAACCACATACTATCTTAAAGTCCCCCGAAGTCTTTTTTAAATTCTTTGGTTTAAAAAAGGACTTGTAATTATGAGGTTTTTGGTTTTGTAACTACTTCGAGCTTCGGAGTATAATGGATAACAGTTGGAACCACTTGTTTTTACTTAGTGGATGGCAGCTGTGTCGGTGAGATGTTTTTTCAAAGTCACAGCCTGGTGACTTTACAAACCCTGTTGACATGATGTTTTTTTATTGGCTCGAGACAGCACGTGTCCCCTTTGATTGGACAGTTACAAAACCGTCATTTGGTGTCCACTAGTTCCCTCTATAAATAAGATTTTCATTTTACCATTTCACTTCTAGTTTTACTTTTCTGTGAAAATATCATCTTCTTTCTTACAATAAACACACTGCACCAGACCTTCAATTGTCTTCGTTCAATCCCATGGAGAAAAACGGATGATCCATTGGAAGGTGATTTGCCGAGGGACTTCTCGTATGATGAGGAGTTATATAAGGCTATGGTAGGGAACAAGTTCCCTATTTGTAGGTTACAGGAGCATGTCCTGGTGATAGGTTGTGTTAGCCGAAACTGGAGTTTTCCGGACCAGTGGCCCACCGTAAAACGCAATGGGATTGGTTAGTAGTCGTAGCGTAGTTAGCTTCGTCCTTCGTCCTTTTTTTCTTTTTATGTGTTATGTTTCTAACTGTTTGTTTATGTTGCTCTTTTGCTGAGATGTCTCTGAAATATATGCTATAGCTGGAGTCGTTTGATGATGACGAACTCGATTACTCCTCGTTCCAGCAGGAGCCGGGGGACAAGTCCTTTCCTGACTGCATGAAGTCAACTTCCTTTAAGGTTAGGCCCCCGGGGGATACTGCTTCGGCGAGTACTAATGTTGCTACATCATCCGGTGTTGCTACCGAGTCGGAGAAGCATCCTGAGAAGCAGATTACTAAGAAGGTGATGACCCATTTCAACAAAGGTTCGTTGGTGCACTCGTCCGAGACAGAAGCGAAGGGTTCTATTAAGAAGAAGAAGTTGAGGAAGAGGAAGGGTTCGGAAGATGAGGAGTCTTCGAATGGTCAGTGTCACACCCTTAAATTTCCACTGCGGAGTTTATGCTGCGAGGCGCATGACATACCAGGATCCCATAGCCATAAGTCATATGAACGAACTCTAAATGCCCAAACCATTTAGTTCGTTTTCAAAAACCAAGTTTAGTTAAGCTGCGGAAGCGTAAACCAAATTTAAACCTTTTAAAACCATGCGCAAAACAACGCGCCCAAATTAAAACCATATGAAAGAAAACGTAAAAGCATAATATGTAATTTAGGTGTATGCCCAAGACCCCAAATGCAGTGAAGTGTGCAGTGCTTTCTAATCGTGGCACCGGAAGCTAACTACCTGCAAAAGCATGTATATCGTGGGTCAACAAACAATGTTGATGAGTTCACTAAGTAAAGAAGATGAGTAAGTAAATGCGCTGGTTTCCCAAAACACGTAACCAAGTAAAAGTGTAAGTAATTGAGTTAGTTCCAAAAACCGTGTAAACACTAGTTCATCGCATGTCAAGGGTAGCTAACCCATTCATGATAACTAACACCGATATACCGAACTGCTGACACTACTAGAAAAAAGGTCTTTCTTGACACGCATTGCGTGTCAAGAAAAGGGTCTGATGACAAGAAAAAAAACGTCAAGGATGGCGGTGTCATAAATTTAAGATGACATATTTTCGCGCGTCATCTGTTTATGACACACATTTATGACAGCATTTGTTGACACACGTTATGACGCTTTTTAATGACACATTTTTATGACAGTTTTTGTTGACATTTTTTCAACACATATTATGACAGAAATTTACGACAGAATTTTATGACGTTTTTTTGCGTGTCATAATTTATTGATCTAAAAAACAAAAAAATTCCTGTAAAATTACATATTTACCCTCCTGGATTTATATTCATTTTATTATATGCAAAATAATTAGAAAACTAATAACAAAAACATCATTTCATTATTCAATCCAGCCATATTTATCAAATTACAAACTAATCCGACACAACGTTTAACGTTTACAAAAATATTGTATCGAGATTACATTGCCTTCGAACAAACAAGTTTCGATCCTTTGAAAATAAATGTCGCGGCGTAGCCTGACCATTCTTCGCGAACGACATCCAAATCCTCATCCCCGTAATGATCCGCTCTTTCCCCAACCTGAGACAACAATAAAATTAATACATTAGTCGAGGCCGGCCAATTATTTTACATAAATCATAGCGCACTTAAGTAGCACTTAACACCATATATGTAAATAATTCAATTAACTAAATCTAACTAGAGTTTTAAACTGGGCGCCGCTAGCAAGATGTTAGCATACACCAAAGCTATACAAAAGCTCAGTCACCAAATTATACCAGGCCCTATCAACTACTGTATACAATTTTAGTCCACACCAAATTTCCTAACCCAGACCCACCTGCTTTGACCTTGCATCCACAAATAACCCACAGTTTTCTACTTTTCTGTAATGATACCTGGTTGGTCTTGGACACCAACTCATTCTGATGCTTCCAATACACCAAATAGTTCTTAAGCAAATCGCATGAACTGTCCTTATGTTTTTCCAAAACACATACATACAGGTGCAAGTCCAGTAAGCCTCTGAATCTGAATGCAAAGAAAGGCATAATCTTCTACAATTAAGCCACCACCTGCCAAACTGATTGAGCGAGACCGCATGCCAGAAAGAAATGATCTATTGTCTCCGGATTTTCACCGCAAAAGGCACCGTGTTTTAGCAAAAATAAATACAAAAGCAATCATGAATGTAAAAGGCCCATGTACAGTACATATTACATAAGAACATATGCAACAACTGTATACAACAGACTCATTCGCATAAAAGAATTGAAGACATCATGCAGAATGCTCACGACAAAAATAACACCCCAAGAAATCGTTTTAAAAAATTTATTAGACACCACATAATACGCCCTCATACGGATGTAAGATTCGAGCCTAAACTATTGATGAGGTGGTTTGAGTGCTACTTACTTGATGTTAACTTGAAGATTTGGAAGCGGCCCTAAAACGCCTTTGCCACTGCAATCCTGCGTGAAATGAAAGAAAATACATTTATTGTACACTTTCAATGAACCAACAACCGTATGCATTAATCCAATAACTGTTAGCCTAAACAATATTTGTACTTATTAGAATGTTAGATACAAAGTAAAGCAATCCAACAAAAAAATAACCCCGAACCAATGATAACCAAAAAAAAAAAAATATAACCCTTATGAATCAAAGCTAAATGATTCACCTTTAGTTCCGTAAGATTTCCGATTTCTTAGTAGCAGTGGCCACGATGGCAATGTAGGCGGAAAGTTCCAATCAATCATCAAGATTCAGCCACACTCACCTATTTTGTTGCATTCTCACAATCCAAACAAACAAACAAACAAAAGAAAAAAAAAGAATTTATCATATTCATAACAGGCCATTCACAATCCCAATAGGCAAAGAAACATACAGAACTACAATAACCATTTTGAATGTATACATGACCTAGTAAGTCACATAAAAAACCAAACAGTGTAAAATCTTCTTATCTACTTGTTACACTACAAGTCATGATTTAGGCTCCTCATTAATGCATTTTAAATTTTAACACACCAAATTCTTTCTAATAAAGATAACAATCTTTTTAAGCATTGTAAAATCTACTTGTTACACTGCTTCAACTCATGATTTAGGCTCCTCATTAATGCAATTTATTTTTAGCACACCAAATTCTTTCTAATAAAGACAACAATCTTTTTAAGTATTTCATCAGATAACTCATATGCATAAGGTTTTTTAAAACAGTTTTAATTACTATGTACCATAGTTGTCAAAAGCGCGCCTAGGCTCGAGGCACACTAGGTGCGCTTCGCCCTGTGAGGCGTGCGCCTAGGCACTGAGGCACACTATCAGGGCTGTTTTCAGGCTGATTTCCGGTCAAATTCAGACTAAAAGTTGCATAAACCTCTAAAACATCCTAAAGGAGTCATGAACAAGTCATAAACAACCCTAAAACATCCTAAAGTGGCCCTAAACAAGCTTAAAACATCTCTAAAATCCCTAAAAATGTATTTTATACTATGCGCCTAATTATAAAAATCCCTCGTTTTTTATGCGCCTCGCGCCTAGGCTCCGGGCTCGGCCTGTGCGCCTTAAGTGCGCCTAGGCGCTTTGACAACTATGCTATGTACAACTTTCTAATTTACTAACCTGCATTAACCCCATGCCCTTAATTTGCATCTCCTCCATTTTAGTGGACTGAATTAGATATTGACCTATATCATTATCAAACTATGAATATCTACGTAAATCATAATTCTCAAATGTCAAAAATATTTTAAATAACAATGAAGCAGATTATATGTTCTATAAGACATTAGACATTGGGTTCTGCATTTATATAATCTTTGATCAGTCTCATTTTGGGCATACTACAAGATATTTTGGAAGAAAAGAACTATTTAAGAGGAGAAAAAGACAATGACTTGTCAAGTATTCCTAAATTCATCACCAATTCTAGTAACCTGAAGAATGTCGGCTGTTGTTTCACGCCTTTTATAGCGATACTCATACTCATTTCGTGCAGCCATTCCACGCATTCCTTTTGAATCTTGATAGCGGAAAAAGATAGATTTTTGAAAGCTTTCCTCTTGACAAACATGCGTGTGTCTTTTCAACAGTTGTATGTTCTTAAACGAACAATTGTTGCCGCCAACCTGCCGCGAGCACCTTACAAGATTACGGTCCCATGTCGCTGCTGGTTCTCTTTCTAAGCTGCTCCTACATCGCGCCGTTCTTTTGCAGGACTACGGTCCTCTGCGCCACTGTTTAGTTGAGCGATTCTCTCTAGTAGGGCTACGGTCCACTAGCCACCAGTAGCGTTGTCGCACAGCTTGTAGGACTAAAATTAACTAAAACAAGATGTTACTTGTTAGCTTCTGGCTTAAAGCATATGAATTTGGAAGTCTTTTCAACCGCAATAATTCTTATAGACTAAAAAATCTGTAGCAAAGTAGTGTTATAATAGCCGTATTCATAAAAAGAAAACTTATCATACAGATCAGCTTTCCCAGCTCGATATTGCTTATCCGCCTTTGCAAAGTCGTTTGAGGCGAATCCTTCCAGGTGGAGATGGTCATCAGGCCCCAACTGCAGAGACTTCTTATCCGACAAACAAACAAGCAACCTAGATGATGAACACAGAACAACAGATTTACAACACACATAAAACAAAATTACCTAATAACTTACCTACATAGAACACTAATTTAAGTTATCAAAAACAACAACCAGACAACCAGTAGCTACTGCCAGAAAATGCAGAATTCTAATAAATTTGGTTGACCCGTAAGCACCTGTTAATGGCTACGAGGGGAGTTAAGAGCTATGTAGCACGGGAACGGGTACGGGGACAATACGGGTACGGGGAACGGTAAAATTGAAAAATCTAAGATACGGGTACGGCAAAGATACGGCAATAAAAAATATAAAAAAAAATATATTAAATAAATTCCTCATCAACTAAATATTTGAAACCCAAACTGGTCAACACTCAACTCGTGTTGAGTCAGTAGCAAATATATTCTAAATTAAATAAAAATAACAAAGTTATTAAATAAATAACCAAGACTATATTGATTCAAAATGGTGAACACTCAACAAGTGTTAAGTCAGTAGCAAATATCAACAAGTTAATGTTGGAACAAGCAATCGACTAGAGTACTAGATACCATCCATCGGGCTAATTGATGGCCCAGATTTAAAAAAGAGCCCATTTCAAACAAAAACCAAATACCCATCAAACCATTAACCTAATCTTCCATCTCTTTCAACATTCCTCTTCACAACACACATTAGCAGCACCTCTAGCCACCACCGACGAACAACAGAAAAATGTTCAGATCAAGTTATTTTCATTCAAACACCTTAACTCAACTATTATGATAACAACACTTTGGAGGGTCAAGTTCCAATAAAAAGATTCACAAAGGATAACCATATTATTCGAAAAATATGGTCGGCCGGAGGATTGACGGACCTTCCTGTAGTTCTGCCTCGGATGGAAACGGGCCGGAAACGTTTAGGATACGTCCTCACCAAACTGGAAACGCTTAGGAAACGTCCCCATGGAGTATCCACGGCGTTTCCGTCGCCGATGAGTACCCGAAACGGGTACTGCCACATAAGTGGCGTCCCCGTGCTACATAGGTTAAGAGTGGTTCCAGCCATAATCATAGGAGTGGTGTTGGTTGTTGTTTCCAGTTAATTGTTCGATATTCATGGTTTCGGTATCATGTTTGTTATTACGACCTGTATTAGTTGCCGGTTTCTTGTTCTATGCTAGATAAATCTATGTTCATGTTATCAAATTAGGTTTCTCAAATTATGTGGCTAATTGTAATCATTCTCTGAGTAATCAACGCTTTCGATATCTAGATTCTATCACATAACACTCTAAATCTAGATCCAACTAATTAATCAAAACATTCATCAACTTACTATTAAAATCTACAACGAATCAGACCTTTTCAAGCTATTTCATAAGAGAAACAAGCAGAGAACAGGTTGTTTTCGTTCGTTCACTCTATGGTATCTTTAAACCTCGTTCCATTGCATACAATCGACCTACAAACAAAACAAAAACAATAAAAACAAGTGAATTAATAGAAAGTTGTGAGAAATTAGGGTTTACATTAGTAGGCGACAAGGGGCTCGTGTTTTTGTAGTTCATCGGCTCGTTGAAGGAATGGTAGCAGTAGCTTCCCTGGTTCGTTATGAGAGAGAGGGCTTGGAAAGAGCAGGAGAATTATGAGAGAGGGGTTTGATTTGAGAAGGAGCAGGGGTTTTTAGAGGGGGAAGGTTATGGAAAAGCGTGCGGGAGAGAAGGATTTAAGAGTTAATGACACAAAACCATGACAAGCGATTTGAAAACTGTCATGTTTTTTTATTGTATGACGGAAAATTATTGACACGCATGAAAAAACGTCAAGAAATTATCATTTTTTTTCAAAGATGACATTTTTTTATGACATGCACTTTTGCATGTCATTAAATATTGTATGTCATAAAAAAAGTGTCAAGGAAGGCTATTTTTGTAGTAGTGTGATGTACGTGTAGTCACAAATGTGAGCTGCTTGCCTTACATCATTGCCTATCAACAATGATAATCTGTTAAGTTATAGTTCACTCCCGCACTCCTCCGAGCCGGTGTGAGGTTTGTCAGACCTAATAGCGCTATCAACTAATAACCCGCTTGCCATAACCCGGCAACTCATTCTGTATGTGAAGGACTTACAGTGATAGAGTTGGTTTAGTTCATCAAGGACACAGTTTGCGAACTAGCAAAACCCGACCCACACAAGGAGTCAAAACCCGACCCACACAAGGAGTCATAGCATCCCGACCCGGGATGTGTAAGTAGTCCCAAACCGGACTAGAAAAAGTTAAGTACGTTGTCTCAAACCCGAGACGCATGCTTTTGAGAAAAGAGTATTGAAACTCACCTTAGTATGCACGCAAATAAATCCAAACTTCAAAGTAGGGTGTGCTACCGACTCCCTAATATATGTGTCACTAAGTAAGCATATGTGTAATACCATTACACCATATAACCCGTTTGTCCAAGACGTTTAAATGTTCCAAAATCGCGTAAGTGACACCTAGTGATTCTACATGCATCAGTAAACCCTACGGACCCGTTGGTGAATATGTTGGTTATCATTAGTTCTACACTTCATATGCGTCTCATATAAGTGCCCATTCAAGTACATGTCACATACATACCACATAAGACTCCAATTAGTCACATAAACTCATAATACACAATCTGCGTTTTTAGGACAGATTATGCGTCATGAAAACCAATTTATTAAAAATACTTATCCAATGATTTAGACCCCCAAAATTTTACCAAATATTCTAGGGTGTCTACTGGACAAATCAATATTTTTAGTTTGTGATAAAACCTTTAAAAAAAATTATGAAAATTCACGGGACACAGCTACATTCAGAAAATACACACAACAGATCAGTTTAGTAGAAAATTTCCCAAAACTCGTGTATTCATCCAAACGGGATGAATCCACTTGGAAAAGCCAAGTTATTCTAATGTTAACCTACTGTACAAATTTCATAACTTAATTCCTTGTAAAACTCTATTTATGATTGTTTAAAGTTGACTCAGTTTGTTAATCCGAAAATCTGATATAACCTTTAATCAAAGAAAATTACAAAAACATATCAAACGGTATCCAAATCAGATGATTTTGCCCATTCTAAAAATCTAAGACCATGTAAAATCCATTCATGCAAAGAATCGATCAAAATCAACACTTTATTGTCACGTAACAGACCCTACAAGTCGACATTCAGATTCTGTCCAGAATCTAATCATGCAATATTATCAATTATATCAAACCCTAGTTGCATATTATCAATCAATAACACCTAATAATCATCACACAACATCAATAAGAGCCACATCTGATTGAAACCCTAATGATACATCATAAACATCATCATTCATAAACCCTAGGAGTCTAAAACATCAAGAACATGCATAATCATGCAACCTATCAATTTCTAATCGCATAGGATTATGTTCAACTCATTAAATCTTTATAAACTTCAAGTTTTAATCTTTATAAAAAGGTTTCAGACCTGGACAAACTTAGTTATAAGGTTTTTATAACATATTAAGAAGATTAAAGCATAATAGATTAAGGATTATACCACAAGCTCTTCGAAACAATCAACCGAATGCTCTTGAAGCTTCCCGATCGATGTTCTTGCGCCTTAGCAGGTGTTTTGGGTTGATATTTCGTAAATAGGGCAGTAGGGGCGATTAGGGTTTGAGTTTAGGGGATACAAGAGGCTTAAGGTTGCTTAAATACAAGTTTAAGTCGGTTTGGTGATGTCAGACCTCCGCGCGCGGCCGCTCGGTGCCTTTGAGCGGCCGCTCATAGGGCTTCGGCCCACGTGGGTGGCCTGCTTCATCACACGACGTGTTTTCTTCGATGTTTTCGCTATTTCGGACCGTAACAAGTGTAACCCCATGTGTTAAGACCCCAACCATCCTAATGGTCCACCTTTAACGATTTTTATTAACGTATTCGGTTTAAGTTCACGTAATCACATACGGTTTGCACATTGTTTCACAGAGTATCACAAAAGCACGTAATTGCAATCAATCTCAACCAATTAACTTAAAATTATTTAACTTCATTGTTCACCAACGTCCGAGGTTCACTAACCATGTATACAGTCTGGTAATTCCTCGAATTACCACTTCATGCAGTTATTAACCTATAACTGTGCAATGTGTGTCCTATCTAGCTAACCCTAGTTAAGTATAATGCAAGGAATGTAACTAGAGTTTAGTTAAAGTGAGAACCTGAAATTGCGGGGTATCACATCATCCCCAAGTTGAAAAGAATTTCGTCCCGAAATTCAGCAAGTAAATGATAAAGCCAGCTAGAAAAATGTGCGCTTGGTTCCCGGATGTCACATCATCCCCAAGTTGAAAGGAATTTCGCCCCGAAATTTACTTTGAGCGAGCTGCCTTATGTTCGGAATTCGATCTATGCACAGGTTCAGGTTCAGTAAAGAGGTGTGGATATTTGAGACGCATCTGATCTCTGCGCTCCCACGTGTATTCCGGTCCTAGACGGGAATTCCACCGTACCTTAACAATAGGCATAGTGCTTTATCTGAGTTTCTTGACGCTCTGCTCAAGAATCTCCACTGGTTCTTCCACGAACCGTAGCTGGTCGTCCACCTGGATCTTCTCCAGTGGCACTACCAGTGTCGTATCCGATAGGCATTTCTTCAGGTTTGATACGTGGAATACATTGTGCACTCCACTGAGTTCATCAGGCAAGTTTAGCTTGTAAGCTACCGGACCAATCCTTTCGACAATCTCGAATGGTCCAACGTATCGTGGGTTCAATTTTCCCCGTTTTCCAAAGCGTATCACCCCCTTCCAAGGCGACACCTTCAATATAACCTTGTCCCCAACCTGGAACTCCAAAGGTTTCCTACGCTTGTCAGCGTAGCTTTTCTGTCGATCTCGAGCAGCAGTCATCCGGTTTCTGATTTGCGCTATCTTCTCAGAAGTTTCGTGCACGAGTTTGGGACATGTTAACTGGCTATCCCCAACCTCACTCCAGCAGATGGGAGACCTACACTTGCGTCCATAAAGTGCCTCAAGGCGCACACTGTATCGAAGTGTGGTAGCTGTTGTTAACATTAAGAATAAGAATAATAATAATAATAATAATAATAATAATAATAATAATAATAATAATAATAATAATAATAATACCTCTGTAAGCTGGTCCTCAGTGTACCACTGGGTTCGCGTAGCACACTGATCTAGGGAGTAACCATACTCAATGCCGATAATGGAAAACTGGACCTCCGGCGGCGGCGGTGGCATCTGTGCAGGATTGTCACCGGGCAGTCGTGGCCGAAAGCGAAAGGTCGATAGGAACTCAATCGCCAATGGCCGATGGGTCGGCGCGTTCAAGTCGCCGAATAACCTATCCCAAGGGCTACCCTCCGGGATCCACTGTCGTGCCATCTCCTCTGCACCCCCCCCCCCCCCCCCCCCCCGTGGTGGCACGAAGCGCGTCCCAACAAAGCCCGCGCGACTTACATTTCTTCTTCTTCCTCAATTTCTCAAACCTTTGCTTCGCGTAATCGAAGCGTCGAAACTGGCAATGCTCCCAGTCCGCCAGGTCCCCCCTGCCATGGGGCTGGGGCCCCACGAGCACGGGCTCATCCTCCTGGTCCTCGTGACCATCATCGTCAAAAAATTCCATAACTACAAAAGCAAAAATTTATAGTTAGGACGTTTCTTGAAACGCCTTTTGGAAACGCCTAAACTAATATAGTTTAGGCGTTTCAAAAGAATCGCCAAAACTATATTAGTTTAGGCGTTTCTTTTGAAACGCCTAAACTAATATAATTTAGGCGATTCAAAAGAAACGCCTAAACTAATATAGTTTAGGCGTTTCAAAAGAATCGCCTAAACTATAATAGTTTAGGCGTTTCAAAAGAATCGCCAAAACTATATACGGCCCGTAGAGACAATTTTTTTTTTAAATTTTGAGTTGTTTTATAAACTTCACAAAGTTTTTAGAAACAAAAAACTTTTTGTCTACGGGTCGTAGAGACCTCAACGGCCCGTAGACTCAATGGCCTCTACGACCCATAGAGAGCCTCTACGACCAGCTTCCAAACTCCTACGGGTCGTAGAGGTCTCTACGGCCCGTAGATGTTTACCTTCTACAGCCCATAGAGCCCTATACGGCCCAGTAGAAGTTTTGGTTTTTTTTTTATTTTGTTAGTTTTAATTAGGTGGTATAAGTTTTTTTATAAAAGAACGTTTTCATTTCTTATTGTATATGTAAAATAATAAAAAAATGTACTTAATAAATCATTATACATTATAAAAACAAATTTACACCGAACTATCAGAAGAATCAGAACTACGAGGACAACCAGTTAGGTCAAACCACTCTGGAGGTTTTTGAGATAGTCTACGCCCCTCATCAAGACGATCCTTGTATAGTGCTAATCATGGGTTGTGATTTACATCTACCCAACCCGAACATGCTCCACTCGGATAAGGCATCGGAGCAACGTCTGCTAGCTTAAGCATGATGTAGTGGTTGTCGTTCACGTGGGCTATCAAAATGACCCGATATTCTGGCACGCTTTCAGGATGACTTTGCATAGGGAAGAATGTGCTCGCTCCATCAGTAGTGAAGAATTGAAGGACCACACCAAATGCCTGAGCAATTAGTAATCCAGTCAAAGGCATCTCCATCCATTTTGAATTGGGTGCATCCCCGACTCCCCTCCAATCTAAGAACGAGTATATGCGGGCGAACCCGTTATCCTCGAATGCGTTCAAAATCATGAACCAATCCTCATGGTATTGACCCATCATCTCTTGTACAAGAAGGTGGCGGATCCAATCCCAGTCTTCCTCCTCCCTATCCAAAGCCACAGCTACAGATTAAAACCTACATTTACCGTCTGGCTGAACATTTTGAATGTGCGTGACAAACCGTCGATAAAGGGGATCAATCTGATGCTTAAATTCTCTAATCACAAATTTATACCTGTCACCGCCAAACATTGGGAAATCATGATTAGGGGATGTGTACATATGTATATATGTATATATGTATAAATAGCTATTTATGTACATGTCCCCTACTAACAGTGGATACTATTTGCTACACACTCTCATTTTATCTTTACCCGGGTCTGATGGCCTACGTCTTCTAACAGGCTCGTCCTCCTACAATGGATAACAATAAATAATAATAATAATAATAATAATAATCAAAAAAAATATAAAAAATTGGGCAGAGTTTCCCTTGTTTTCGTGCAAACCAGACAGCACAAGTTGTCTACAAGTTTCCCAAATAATAATAATGATTCGTATTATAATAATAATAATAATAATAATAATAATAATATTAATAATAACACTAATAATAATAATACTACTAACATCTTCTTGCGCATCCTCCTGCTGTTTTTTTCTGTGATTTTGTAGTTGGGCGCCCGCGAGTATTCTTTTGTACCTCAGGAGGTTGAGTGTCAGTCATACTTGGATTTACCACCGACTTTATTTTTGACAACATATTTCTTTGAACGCGTGGTGATTGAGACAGTAGTGTCTCTTTGACTATTTCCCACTCACTCGCAAGGTCACGTTCCCCCATACTACTTCCGGTTCGTAATTCAGTCGTGTCCAGAAGACGTCTATTTCGGACAGCTGTATTTTTATTCCTGTATTCAATAAAATAATAATAATAATAATAATAATAATAATAATAATAATAATAATAATAATAAAAGTAATGGTATTACCTTTATTTACATACGAATCTAATCGACATGCACACGGCAACCCAGAACTCGTGAAAAGCTGGTGACCACAACTCATTTTTCGTTTCCTCGACTTCTCTATATTTTTTATCTCAGTTATCAACTTCTCGATCGCTGCATAGGAAACTTTACCGAGTAGGTCCTCAAAAATCGGTATGTCATGGTGCACCTTTTTCACAGACAAACTCTCTTCAAACGAGGGGTTTATTGCCCTCTCTTGTGACGTTACCACATCGTCTGCAATCATCACAAGTTTGTGGAGCGAGTTTTTAGGCCCCTTAATGTGCATCTTAAACCTTGAATGCTGGCTCTCAACTCTGTTGGTCGTATACTGACCAAAGTTGTAGTTTGTGTCTGTCCATGCAGAAACAAACATTTTTTTGTAGTCACGAAGCCAGACCCGGTCTATATATTCAAAAACATCTGTAAAGATAGAATAAAGATATTTGTTAATGTGTGTATGCGTTTTAAACTAAATTAATAAAATATGTACCAGCTCGTTGGTCCTGACATAGTCGTTTGTAGAATCGGTCTAACCAGAGCGTATAAAATACCGGAGATGAAGATCTACATAGTCGCTTAAAAGATTTCACGAATATTTCCCAATCTGCATTTCCAAAGGCTTGTCTGCAGTGCTTCAATATATTTTGTTGAATGTGATACCTGAATGCATAATAATAATAATAATAATAATAATAATAATAATAAAAATAAAAATAAAAATAAAAATAATAAAAATAAAAATAATAATAGAAATAATAAAAATAATAATAATAATAATAATAATATGTATACCTGCATAACAACTTCGAAGTTGTTGGAAATACAATGTCGCATGCATTCATCAAGGCTTTCTCACAATCAGTTACTATAACACGGGGTTTCGTACTATCTTCTAGCAACTCTTTAAGCCTTTGTAGCACCCACAGGTAGTTATCCTTTTTTTCACGAGAGATGAATGCATGGGCGATACAAAACGACTTGGATGTTGATGTCATACCCACAACTTGAACAAACGGAAGTTTATACTCGTTCGTTTTGTAGGTCGCATCAATCATCAGCACATGCGGGAACGCACGCCATAACCTATGCGGGGTGGGATGGACAAACAAAATATCCTCGATCGTATTTGTAGAGGCATTCCTCCGGGTGAAGTAAACAATTTTTTTTCCACCAATGTGGCTTCGAGTACCTGCATAGCAATAATAATAATTAAAAAATAATAATAAAGAAGTAATAATAATAATAATAATAAGAGATAATAATACCTGCATTTGAGTCTTGCCGTCGTATAACAAATGCTTAACCTTGGTTATTGTGTTATGTATGTCTCTTAAGATGCAGGGACTATCCGGGTTTTGTTTTCTAACGGCCGAATGTATGTCTACTGGCGTAACATTTTGAAAATAAAGTGTATCCACCAATTTTAACTCGCCCAGACCCAGCCTCCTAGCATACGCGTGACCCTCGATGTGTTGGAAAGGTTTGTAATTATGTGTTTGGTTCTGGACCTCCAAAATATAACCATCATGGCCGGAGTCGTATCTCCCTATTACTTCAAACGGGCAATTACATTTTTTACTGCCCGTCTTTCGAACCGTGGCTACACTATGACGTACGCCACTACGGTCACATCGTATCCATGCCGTTATTACCCTCCTATTCGGCCCCCTGCCTTGCGAAACAGTACGTGAGTATACGGTAATGTAACCATTTTTTTTTTTTTTTGCCCTTTGATAAACCCACTCTGTCAGGTCTTTAAGAGACCCGAATACCTGCAAAATTTATATACGAGTTCAAATAACAACTAATATATACGAGTTCAAATCTCACAAACCCTACGAGTTCAAATAACAACTAATATATATGAGTTCAAATCTCACAAACCCTACGAGTTCAAATAACAACTAATATATACGAGTTCAAATCTCACAAACCCTACGAGTTCAAATAAGAACTACTATATACAAGTTTAAATCTCACAAACCCTAAAACAAATTTAGGTACGGGACTGAATATACGAGTCTAAATATGTACACTACTAAATATACACGGGTCTAAATTATAAACAAGTGTAAATACATAAACACACCTGATTTGTTTCGTACGAAACATCCGGACAGGTTCCTCGCCACCGTTATCAACTCCCTCGTGCGAATGATAAGTCCCGTATTCGTACTGTGGATGACTTGGCGGCAGCACGTAAAATGACTCCGGTTCTTCTACGTACTCCTGGTTCAAATCGGGCAGCAGGTTCAAATCGGGTAGTGCCTTCCCGTCACCACAGTGAACAACGGATCTAACCTCCTCCTCACCACGTTCCACCACGGCTCCGAAAAGGCTTTCCGAGACGTGAGATATGCCAAACGAATGCTCCCATTCATCTGAAACATTACCGTAGTGGCCCGAAGACATCTCGGTAGCTTGGAATCGTTCGGATTTGTTGTGCTCCATTTTTTGTTTTAAAATTTTGTCGACTGAGGAAAGAAGACAAAGAAGAAGAATATATCTGGACCTCTACGGCCCGTAGAGGCCTCCACGGGCCGTAGAGGGTTTAATGCTCCCAACAACCAGGTTTTCTACGGGCCGTAGAGGCCTATACGGCCCGTAGAAAAAATGCTTTTTCAGACTGACACACTAAAAGTCAGTCTGTTCATTGAATGACCTCATACCTCGTATTTCCTACGGGTCGTAGAGCCCTCTACGGGCCGTCTAGGGTTTAAATGCACTCGACCAACCCACCTCTACGGGCCGTAGAGGCCTCTACGGGTCGTAGAGGGTGTCCTCATTTATTACACCGACACCCTCTACAGCCCGTACAGGGCTGTGCAAACCTAATTTTTGTTATTGTATAAATAACATACCTCTTTTGGAACAGTCAATGAAAGTTATTTTGGAAACAACAATTGTGGTCCAAATATTGATTTTGATGGAATTAATTCCTGCGAGTGTAATTACCAACGATGGAATTGGTTCCTACGCGTGTCATTTCGGTGTAATCGGATTAATTCATTGTAGTTTCAGTATGATTAGGAGTGTTTTTTTGGTGTACTAAAAAATTGTGATTTGGTAACAAATTAAAAGTCTTTAGCTGATAAAACATTTTAATACTCCAGTTTAGTGACCAAAATGATTTAACGAATAGATTTTAGGGCCAAAAAGTTGTATTATAAAAACACTTAATTAGTCAGTCACAAAGTTTCGGTGACACGAGTTTTAGTTACAAATTAAGTATGTTGGTTACAAAATTATGGTTTCAAAAGATGTATATTTGCAACGAAACCCTGCTACAAAGTTGATATTTCAAGACGTGAACTTTAGCAGCAGCCGAATTCGAAAATGCAAGATGGTTTCTCCAGATTTGTATTTTGGCAGAAATAAGTGGAAAAACTAGAAATGGCGAAACAATTACATCAAGTATTTGAACGGCCAAATGGATATATATCTTTGACTGATCAATATCCAAGATCCATTGAATTGATTGGTGAAATTATAGATGATGGAATCAGGTGTAGAAATCTGGCTATATATGTTGAATACATTTAATCAGTGATCACCATTTTAAAGACTGATTTTTTTTTTTTAATCCTTAATAAGAAATAGATTTAGCTACAAATTAAATATATATACGTTCAAAAGTCATGACAATCTCCTATAGAGGTTAACATATTGAAGGAGTTAAACAGTGGGTGGAGAATGTGGCTAGCTTCTGCAAATGGGACAAGTGGAATGGTCTTTCAACCAAGCGCCGATACAGTGCACAAGAAACCGGCGCCATCTCTTGGAGACATTTCACAGAGGCCGGCACACTACGCAATGGTACATGTGAACATTGTATGACTTTTATCACCAAGGTTTCTTACCTTTGTGTCATCGACCAAACTTAATGCGGATGATGGTCTTGTTTGTCGTCTCCTATGAAACCAAAAAGCCACCACAAAAGTTGATGTAAATGCAACCATTATATAAATTATATCTTCAAAAAATATAAATTATATCTTCGATCAAGAGTTGTTCCTTTTAGATAACTAATTAATTAGCCAAGTAATATATTTGTTTTGGATTGCATAACGTTTTGGAAGCATTTATATAATTAAGAAGCGCCCCCTTATTTGCACAACCCCAAAACTTATTTGCACCGGCCTCTACGAGCTGTAGAGGTCTGTGTCAATCATTGCAGTGGGCACCCACCTCTACGGCCCGTAGAGGCCTCTACGAGCCGTAGAGGTACGTGGTTTTCAATGCCCTGACATCTCTATGGCCCGTAGAGGCCTTTACGAGCCGTAGAGAGCTGTAAAACCCTAAAAAAATCCGGTGTAGATAACATGACCCTACATAACTACGTACTTTACACGAACACGTAGAAGGGTCGTTTTCAAATGGTTTAGTAAAAAAAGAGACCAAGGTATGGGTCTACAGTAAATTACAAAATATGGGTACGGTAGAGTTTATGTATGTTTTTGAAAACCCGTTTATTCAAAGTTTGACCATTGATTGATCAACTATTGTCTTACAAAAGCAATAAAGGAGCGTGATGAGCTAACATATTTTGACACCCTTTAAAAAAATATCTATTAAATCTAGTTTAACTTGATTTCAATAGTTATGTAAATTGATAACATACTTTCACTTTTCACGAAAGAAGTCCTCTAATGATATATGAAAGTTTATGTACATATATAAAAAAACATAAAAAGAGTTTCTCAAAACAATTTTGTTATAAAAATGTTATTCCGAGTTATCTATAATGCACCTTCTTGTGGAAAAAAAAAACCAAATAGTTAAGACAATGACATGTTATCTGTTGAATTTTTCAAATTTGTTATAAAAAAATATGGGGATTCATTGTCCTGTTTTAACGGGTTTTAGTTTAAATCGTGAGCCAAACCGTTAGTAATGTTGTTTTATCATCAAAAACCACAACCAAACCGTTGAACATTAAAACCAAGCGAATCGCACTGTAGGTATCGACTTATTGGCACTTATGTACAACACATAAAATAAGAAAACAACACATAAAATAGGAAAACAACAAAACTTGTTAAACAATTTCATTGTCAACGTACTGATCCTGCTACATTATGTAACCTGTTAAATTAATTAAATCAAAATTAACAAAGCCATTTTAAAGCTTGTTACATAATTTAAAGGATTAATGTCTTATTGTGGAATTTTCGAGCCGCGTTATAGTGGCATATTTGTGTCGTAAGTCAGATGTAAGCAACCAAATGTAGGGTTACAAGATAAGGAATGAGGTTTTTGAGACAGATTATGAGTAGCTAGTAAAACAAATAAGATAAAGGAGTGGCTAGTAGTATAACCAAAATTGATTTGTACAGGTATTAGGGGCGACATAAATGTGTTCAACAGAAACCCTAAACATTTTTGCAATATCAGATTCAAATCTGAAACGTTTTACAATTAAGTAATTAATCAGAACGTATACAGACTAAAAGTAACAATTTAAGGTATTAATTATAACTAGCAGGAACCCGCGTGTGCGGCGGGGCTGCACGATGTTTGGGTATACTTAATTGGTATCTATACGTATAATTGATAGATATGTTTAGCTTTAAGACTTGGACATGTAGCTTTAAGTCTTGTTAATTTTATTGGCAAAAAAAGATAACCATAGGGGATATAGTTATATAGTGATGATATATATATATATATATATATATATATTATTACTATTACTACTACTAATATTACTACTATTATTATTACTATTATTACTAAATTAGTGTTTGACTTATTATAACTTTATTACCTGTAACTTAAGCTCAAATACATGAATGATGTTGAATAGTTCCTAGTATCCAGACCGATAATATTCTAATTATTTAATAGGGAGTATTTTTTATTCTTTAGTTTGAATGAACTCTGAAAATAGTTTAACAAATAAAAATACGGTAACACAATCGATATGAGTTTGAAAATTATATATATATTAGCTTTTAATAGTGTAATTGATATGATTAAAACAATTGTGTTTTCATGCGTACAAACCTTCATTGTTTAAAGTTAAAAGAGTGCCATATATACTTGAGATACAATCTGTCAGGCCACTGGTATTTAAAATAGTTGATGTCCAATCTATGAAGGGATATGTAGCAACATTGTAAAGAGGGTATGATTGATCGTATAACCATTTAAGTTTAACATCATCAATGTTGCTAAAAGAATAAACATGACAATAGTAAAGCTCCTTTGAAATTACCTTGGACCTTTGCAAATTAAAGGAAAAAAGAATTACTAAATGCATCTAATGATATAAACTAATAACACAATCAAGAAAAATTGTATATTTGTGGCATCAGTAAGTAACCTTGCTCCACTAAATGGGATACTATATAAAATGCCCAACTTTCAACCTAATTCCAAGTTTATAGGGTAATTTAATTTATTCTACAAATTTCTAAATATTTTTTTATATCTACTGATACTTTATATGGTTACAAATTACAATACAAGAATATGATGAAAGTGTCGGTTTGCATTAAAAACCTCCATTTCTTTGTTTGCCGAGTCCCTGAATGCATCCCTTAGAACAACATCCAAGGAGAAGTTCCTACGATATCATCAATAGTAAAGCTCCTTTGAAATTACCTTGGACCTTTGCAAATTAAAGGGAAAAAGAATTACTAAATGCATTTAATGATTTAAACAAATAACACAATCAAGAAAAATTGTATATTTGTGGCATCAGTAAGTACCCTTGCTCCACTAAATGGGATACTCTATAAAATGCCCAACTTTCAAACTAATTCCAAGTTATAGTGTAATTTAATTTGTTCTACAAGTTTCTAAATCTTTTTTTTATATCTACTGATACTTTATATGGTTACAAATTACAATACAAGAATATGATGAAAGTGTCGGTTTGCATTAAAAACCTCCATTTCTTTGTTTGCCGAGTCCCCGAATGCATCCGTTAGAACAACATCCAAGGAGAAGTTCCTACGACATGATGCCTGCATTTCATATGTAGTTAGTAACAACATTTGAGATACTAATGAAAAGAAAGCACTTTGATTTAACATAGCAAATATATGTAAAACCTATTAAGTTTTATGCACAACCTAAGAAGCTATATGTACAACCTAAAGAATCTAAAAAAACAAAAAAAATCAGTAAGAAACAAATCAAAAGTGAAGAAAATAGAAAGATGAGAAAATGGGCTGGTAAACACCTAATAAAGCGAATAGTGTTTTTTCAAAAAAAAGAAAAGGAAGCGCCACTTTAAATTGAAGGGGACTCTCAACATCTTAGCTCTAAAATATACTTGTTATTATGTAGAAGAAGAGGTTTTCATAGGGGAGCATTGAATTGGATTAAAAACCATTGGTAAGTAGCCTATGCAAGCATTGAATTAGATGTTTCATTCACAAGGGTGTGTATTAGAGATATGTACTATTATCATTAAAAGTTGTACACGAGGGCATAAAGGGAATAAATGAGGTAAAAGTTAGATATTTGTAAAGAGACCTTTGGACTCCCATCTTAAAATAGAGATGATTTTACATACCCTTTTACCCATCTAAAATGCATTATATAGAAAGTATAGATAATTGACATCTTTTCTTCTAGTAATTTAATAATTAAACAAAATCCATGATTGTAAGATAATGCAGAGCATGAAATCTTATTTATATCTAGAATAATGTATGAGGAATAACATACAATTACACAACAAAAGAAAAAAGAATTTATGGTCAATATTTAATAAAGCTAAAGAATTTTGAACATAGAAACATCCAAAATATCACAGTCGTGAGGCATTAACAAATGATGCTCTACAATGAAAGACAAGCAGAAAAAAACCTATTCCCTGTTCTGGCAATTAATTACTCTAATCTTTATGCCACACCCAATTTTAAATTAAGGTTTTCTTATTATTAATTATTAAATGGCTGCTGATCAAGAACGTACACATGTTCATCCCTTTCCATTTTGCAGATCTGTCTTACAGACTATACTTAATTGTAGTTTCTTTACTTAATATTGTTCTCATCATTTGTGTTATTAATGCTTTAAGGAATATTGAGACACATATTATTGTTGATCAAGAAATTTCAGGTAGAAAAGTATGGGGAGAGCACCTTGCTGTGACAAAGCCAATGTGAAGAAAGGTCCATGGGCTCCTGAAGAGGATGCTACACTCAAAGCGTATATCGAAGAACATGGCACAGGCGGTAACTGGATTGCTTTGCCTCAGAAAATTGGTATGTTATGTTTACATATGTAATGACTTCACGATTTAGGTTTTCTTTTTCTTTTCATTTAATTTATAATCAAAATAAATGCTTTAGAAACAATTTAAATCTAGCTAGGTTCTGGCAATGACTTTGCGATTGCTGGTTTTATTTATATATGTTGGTTTCTTGTCTTGAACTTATGATTAGGCCTTAAAAGATGTGGCAAGAGTTGTCGCCTCCGTTGGCTGAATTACCTCCGTCCAAATATAAAACATGGAGGTTTTTCGGAAGAGGAAGATCGCATAATTTGCAGCCTATATGTTAGCATAGGGAGCAGGTAATTAACAAGTTGTTAATTTGAATTACCAAACTAATTATAGGAAACAAAAGATATAACTTTGTTGTTTAAATCTCAATTTTAATGTTCTGCTAACACATACACGTTTGCATGATAAGGTGGTCTATAATTGCAGCCCAATTGCCTGGGCGAACAGATAATGATATAAAGAACTACTGGAACACGCGGTTGAAGAAGAAACTTTTAGGTAAGCAGCGAAAAGATCTGTTTTATCGTAGAAAGGGAGATTTGCTAATGAAGAAAGCGCGATCACAGTTAGAAATTCCATCATCAATAGTTGTTGGCGGCAATGAAAACATAATTACCACTCAAGATCCATATATGCCTGAGCTGCCGGTGGTGCCATCTATGCCCTACATGAATAATCAAGAACAACACTTTGTCAGTGATCATACATCCGTACGCAAACTACTCATCAGGCTTGGGGGAAAGTTCTCTTCGGATGATAATGTAAGCCAATCTAACAATATGGTCTCACACTTTCCCACTGACAACAAAGTAATTGATCTCCAGGCATCATCTGCACAGAATGATCATAACTTTGTTGCATCTAGTTGTAGTAGTACTCCTTCTTCAATGTTGATGAATAGCCAATACAATATCCTGCCTATTCATCAAGGGCAAAGTAGTACTTTCCCATCTGTGTATGAAGAGATGTATTATTATAATACCAACTCGCAAAAACTGGATGGACTGGAGTTCTTGTACGGAGATATCTGTGGAGTAAACACAAGTGGAACAAGCAGTGTTATTACATGTGGAGATAGCATGGATTGGGGAGAGATGAATTCACTAAGTAATGTGATGAACTCAACTAACTATCGATGATCATCGCTTAAACAAGGGGCGTTACTACATGATCGCGGTTACAACCAACGGCCTGGTTCTTTAATTAATTACAAGACGCGAGAAGCTGCGATCAAGGAAACCCTAATTTTGTGATTCGTTGATGGAAAATGGTTGGATTTAAATTATTTTCAAACAAAATGTGTTGAGGACTAAGTCATGTATTTGTGTATGTGTGTGTGTGTGTTTATATTAATTGTTTGTAACATTAACAGTTAAATTAATTTGGTATCAAGTTTTAGTTGCTACATGTATATATATTTTAACGTGTGTGGAAACTTATTATATAGAAGCAGGTGGTTTGAAGGGAATATTTGAAGGTAGGTTAGGTTAGGTTAATTGATCAACTCAAGACACATTGGGATGCGTGAATTCCTCTTTTATCCTTCCTGCAAAAGGTATGTCACAGGTTTTAAAATAATTGGTATTAACTCAGATGCATGTCGGTTACATCCTACCTTTTATGACGACTTTCTAGGAACCCTAAAATAGATTCCCTTTAAATTTTGGATATAAGTTGATGGGAGTTAGTTATTGTCACTCGAAAAAATACCCTTGTCATTTCGATTGTATATATGTGTGATAATAGTATTATTATGCATCTTTGTACGGTTAGATTAAACAATGCATATATATAGTACGTCGTTTGATTTTATTTTTTCAGTAGTCTTATTTTCCAAGTTGCCATTTAAGGTTGAATGTGTAATATTAGTGTTTTCATGAATATTAAGATAAAGAAATTATAATAAGAATATCTACCTATATATATATATAAACTATGCATGAAACTAATAAATTGCTTATGATCACATTACATATCACATGTGAGAATGAAGACAACCCTATTCATGCCAATATGCCATAGTTTTGAATATGAACCCTAAAGTATGCCGGCCATTAGCCAACTAGATTTATTAATTGTCCAGATAAGTTATTATTATTTACGTACATGAACGAACCCTTGAGCTTCATTAAGTTACTACAGAGAATCTAGAATGATACATGCATATTTAGGATTTACTAGACATGCAATTTGTGCGACATTTAGAATGTGTATATTAGGTTTTATTATTTTCTCTTATCGTTCAGTATCAATACCAGCTCCAACATAGTTTTATAAAAAAAAAAGAAAGAAAAATACATCATAGTTTAGCCGTTTAGGAGAACGAGGTTAATTACTTGTATTTTGTTTAGAGTACAACCTGAGAACTGAAATTGATTTAGCCAAGAAGAATGTCATTTCTCGACCTCCACAAAAGCCAAACTATAATGGAAAATCACCACCTTGAAATTATCTTTAGGAGTTAATAAAACCGACCATTTTGTTCCAAACAAAAGCCAGCTGTCGAGAGTCAGAACGTTAGCCATGTGGATCGCGTCCACAAGAACATCCACGTGCCAGTGCTTACGCGAGTGACCATACGTGATGACGGTCGCATTCGTTGGCAGGCAATGGACCGCTTAAATTTTAAAATATATTATTTCTTTTACTATTTTTATTTATGAGTCATGTTATTTACACAAGAACAAAAATTAGGTTTGCACAACCCTCTACAGCCCGTAAAGGGTGTCAGTGCATTAAATGAGGGTTGCCTCTACGGGTAGTAGAGACCTCTACGGCTCGTAGAGGTGGGTTGCTGGAGTGCATTTAAACCCTAGACAGCTCGTAGAGATCTCCACGGCCCATAGGTAATACGAGGTACGAGGACAATCAATGAACAGATTGACTTGCAGTGTGTCAATCTGAAAAAGCAACCCTTCTACGGGCCGTAGAGGCCTCTACGGCCTGTAGAAAACAGGGTTTCGTGGGAACATTAAACCCTCAACGGGCCGTAGAGGTCCAGATATATTCTTCTTCCTTGTCTTCTTTCCTCAGTCGACGAAAAAATTCAAAAAAAATGGAGAACGAAAAATCCTCTAGATTCCAAGCTACTGCGATGTCTTCGGGCCATTTCAGTAATGTTTCGGTTGAATGGGAGCATTCGTTTAGCTTATCTTACGTCTTGGATAGCCTTTTCGGAGCCGTAGTGGAACATGGTGAGGAGGAGGTTAGATCCGTTGTTCACTGTGGTGACAGGAAGGCGCTGCCCGATTTGAACCTGGAGTACGTAGAAGAACCGAAGTCATTTTACATGTCGTCAAGTCATCCACAGTACGAATACGGGACTTATCATTCGCACGAGGAGGGTCATGGCAGCTTCAAGGAATCGCACGAGGGAGGTGACAACGATGACGACGAACCTGTCCTGGATGTTTCGTTTGAAACAAATCAGGTGTGTTTATGTATTTACACTTGTTTATAATTTAGACCCATGTATATTTAGTAGTATACATATTTAGACTCGTATATTTAGCCCCGTACATAAATTTGTTTTAGGGTTTGTGAGATTTGAACTCGTATATATTAGTTGTTATTTGAACTCGTAGGGTTTGTGAGATTTAAAGTCGTATATATTAGTTGTTATTTGAACTCATATATAAATTTTGCATGTATTCGGGTCTCTTAAAGATCTGACAGATTGGGTTTACGAAAGGGCCAAAAATAATGGTTACATTACCGTATTCGGACGTACTGTTTCTGAAGGTAGGGGGCGGATAGGAGGGTAACGACGGCATGGATACTATGTGACCGTAGTGGCGTACATTGTAGTGTAGCCGCAGTTAGAAATGCTTCCGAATTTTTCTCAAACAAACAATCATGTAATACACATTCATATATGAGATAAGGTATTCAAAAAGTGGGTTTAGCAGCCTACCCTTTAGGTGTCAATAATACGTTTCATTTAAATTATCGTGCCTCAAACCCAAATTATGTTTCAGTCACATCATCATTTCGATCGATAAAAGCTGGATGTTTATAAAGAACCGTTTGGATGTTGAGTACCAAAAAGGAATTGACAATTTCATTGAGTATGCCAAACCATTCGTCAACTCAGATGGAACGATTAGATGTCCGTGTAAAAAGTGTAATAATTCTATCTTCATAGACTTCTTAACAATGATATATCATATTCGTATAAATGGTTTCGATGAATATTACACGCCGTGGATCTATCACGGTGAAAACCCAATTACGCCGTCTCCTGTAGTCGTAAATGAGGTTAGGGGAAGAAGCGATATGAATGACGTTATCGCAGACCTTATAGCGGAGCGTGTGGTAGTGGAAGAGGATCGTATGGAAGAGGATACTGACCTTAACGAAGGGGGCTCGAATACAGAGAGTAGTGATGTTCGTGATGAGTTTGAAGCCCTGATAGATGAAGTCGAATCAGAGCTATATCCTGGGTGTGCTGATTATTCCTCCCTTGACTTTATATCAAAGCTTATGAATATGAAGGTAAGGCACAAATGGACTAATAATTCGATTGATGAGCTTCTCGGGTTTTTCGGGTCTGTACTTCCAGCAGGTAACAAGGTCCCCCCTTCGCATTACAAAGCCAAAAAGATATTAAAGAAGACTGGTTTGGGATATGAGATGATAGACGTGTGTAAATGGGACTGTGCTCTCTTCTGGAAAGAACATCAGTCGCTGCAGAACTGTCCTGTTTGTAATGAGATTCGGTGGGTAAAGAAAGACACAAGTGGCAAGAATGTACCTCACAAGGTGTTACGATACTTTCCTTTGACCCCCAGACTACGACGCTTGTATGGCTCAAGGCACACAGCAAAAGATATGATATGGCACAGTACCGGACGATCAGAAGATGGTATTATGCGTCATCCAGTTGATGGATCTTCATGGAAGGACTTTGATCTAAGGTACCCTAACTTCTCGAGTGAACCCCGAAATGTTCGCCTAGGGCTTGCAGCTGACGGTTTTAATCCTTACAACATCAAAAGCGCGACTCATAGCACTTGGCCGGTTATACTCACCACATACAATCTGCCTCCGTGGCTATGCATGAAAGAGTCCACATTTATGTTGACCTTGTTGATTCCTGGCCCTAAATCCCCTGGGAAGGACATGGACGTTTTCCTTAGGCCGTTGGTGGATGAGCTTAAGGATTTGTGGCAGACAAGCGTACTTGCTAAAGACGCTGCGACAAACACGCACTTTACAATGAAGGCGGCGTTGTTATGGACTATAAGTGACTTTCCAGCTCGTAGCAGTCTATCAGGTTGGAGCGGGCAGGGATACAAAGCATGCCCGACTTGCAACGAAGACACCCCTTCAGTGCGTGTAATAGGTAAATGCGTGTTTGTAGGCCATCGGCGGTTCCTAGATGCCAACCATCAGTGGAGAAAAAGTTCTGAGTTTAACGGGGCACACAAGACAAGAGCCCCCCCGAGACGGTTTAGTCCCGCTGACATAGATGCTCAACATGCTCTTCTACTTCAATCGCCTACCAGGCAAGCATCCACAATTTGGAGGTGCTAACCCCAATCGTGAAGACTTCGAGTTGAACTGGTCCAAAAGAAGCATATTTTTTGAATTAGAGTATTGGTCTTCTCTGCAGTTGAAGCACAACTTAGATGTTATGCATATCGAGAAAAACGTGTGCGATAGCTTGCTTGGTACTCTTTTGATGAATGAAAAGACGAAAGACAGCTCAAATTCACGAATAGACTTAGAGAAGCTGAAAATTCGAAAGACGCAATGGTTGAAAAAAAAGGGAACCAAGTGGACCTGCCCACACCCAAAATACTCATTCACCCGGCGTGACCGAAAGAGTTTCTGCCAGTTTATAAAAAATGTTAAACTACCAGATGGGTTCGGATCTAATATTAGTAAAAGGGTGACAGATAACGATACTGACATTACTGGTTTGAAATCACACGACTGTCATATTCTCATCCAAAAATTGATACCAATTGGGGTTAGAGCATTTTTGGGCAAAGATGTTTACACACCAATGGTAGACCTTTGTGCGTTCTTTAAACAGCTCTACTCCAAAACACTGGTAGTGGAAGATATGAAGAAAGCGAGGGATGCCATTCTTATGATCTTGTGCAGGTTAGAGTTGATATATCCGCCGGCCTTTTATGACATAATGGTTCATTTAGTTATGCATTTACCCGATGAAGCGATTCTTGGTGGTCCAGTCTATATGAGATGGATGTATCCCTTTGAACGGTATATGAAAAAACTGAAAAACTATGTTAAAAACCCGACAAGGCCAGAAGGTTGTATAGCTGAAGGTTATGTAGCTGAAGAAGCTTTAACATTTTACTCAATGTATCTGCAAAATGTTAAGACTAAGTTCAATCAGCCTGAGAGAAATGAGGACGCCGTTGTAGAAAAAAGAAAGTTATGGGTGTTTGAGTCCCAATGCAAGCCGATCAGTGCAACGAATGACAAGCTACTTTCAGTTGAGGACAAACTCAAGATAGAATGGTTTGTCCTCGATAATTGCGAAGAAGTCAGGGGCTACATGAAGTAAGTGCTCCTATCCTTTATATATTTACCGAACATCCCAAATATATAATTAAGACTGATTTTTCCTGCTTTTATACATATTTCTTCAATGTAGTGAATTCAAATCTACACATCCCCAAGATGATATTAAAACTAAGTTTCCGGAATGGTTTCAACACAAGGTAATACATATATAACACTCGTTACTATGTATTTGTTAGGTAATGCATATATAACAAACTATATTATTTTAAATTTGTTAGGTCTATAAGATGAAGAAAGAAAGTTCTTCAGAATTCCACCCAGAGTTATATGCTCTTTCATTGGGCGCGCACGTAATGGCCCAGACTTACACCGGTTGCATAGTCAACGGTGTTAGGTTTATGGTGGCTTCACGTGATACAAAACGTGCAACGCAAAACTCAGGGGTTATGGTGGAGGGAGAGAACGGTGAGAAATATTATGGCGTATTAGAAGAGATTATTGAGATCAGTTATCCTCGTGGGTATACAACTGTCCTATTTCGGTGCAAGTGGTACGATACTCGAGTTACGGTTGAAAACAATATCACCAGTATCAGCACAGAACACGAATGGGACAAAGAAGATCAGCTCATATTTGCCCGACAAGCCAAACAAGTGTTCTACATCCAAGAACCATCTCGAGGAAAACAAAATAATAAACATAGGTGGGTCGTCGAAAATGTTAATCACCGGCAAATTTGGGATAGACCACCACAACTCGAGAATGTTCAAAACGTAGACACTGAGTTAGGCGAGGATGTTGGCGAGGATGTTGACGTCGTTCACAATAACTCTTCATCTAATATTGGCCTAATTATTGACTTCCACCAATACTTTCAAAACATATCTTCTCATGCTACTCCAGGTGAGAATGCAATGGAAGTTGATGCCCCGAGCAATGACGACAGTGAAGTTGCTGATGCTGGGGCATATTATGACGAGGACGATCCAGATTATGATGACATGGAGTCTGATTAAAAAACAGTAATTGTTGATAATTTCATGTATTTATACTTTATTTATTACATATAATAATGTGACTAATAAGTTTTATTTCTAATTGCAGGACTTACATATAATAATGTGACTAATATTTTTTATTTCCTTTTTGCAGGACAGTATGAGTTCGTTTTTGTTTTTGTTTGTGTATTTGATGGCCGCTGTTATGGGCCACGGGGGAGACGGTGCAGGGGCGCCGCCACCGCCACCAGGCGGTGATGATTGGTGGAACAACCACCAGGAAGATGGTGGTAAGTCTTACAGTTCTTTATTGTTTACTATTTTTACTTCTTTTTCAATTCTAATACTATTTATTTTTAACTCTAAATGCAGCTCCTCGTCGGAGAACACGAGGCCCTGCAAAAAACAAGGGCTTAAGAAAAGCGCTTAAGACAGGCAAAGGCAAGGTAGCGATTCCATTTGATGATGCCGCCACCAACATGCCTGTAGGCAAAGATGGCGGCTACTTCGGCCGGGAGGCGTCCATGCATATATGGCGTGAGATCCCGTTGGATGTGGAAGGATGGGATAATGTTTCTGAGGCTTACAAAGACAAGTTATTTGAGATTTTAAAGGTTAGTGATTTGTAAATATATATTCTATATGTTATTTGTTGATTTTTTTTTCTATCTGACTAGCTTGTTTGATTTAATTATTAGGGTTGCTTCGACTTGGATGCTATTAATGAAGAAATGAATGCCGCTAAAAAAAGGAGGCATTATGGCGGTTATCAGAAGGCGATACAGCGATCGCAAAGCCGACGCAAAGCGTTATTATTTGCGGGTGCTGGGAGATGATGGGGATGTGGAGTTAGCAAAGCAAAATCCTCCCAAGGGTATGAAATTGGAAAACTGGCATCGAGCTATTGATCACTTCTGCACACCAGAGCATAAGAGGAAGTCTGCACTTGCTAAAGCCGCCCGCCAGAAACAAACGAACACATACCGAGGTGTTTCGAGCTCTCTTGCCAGTCATTGTTACAAGAAGGTATATACACACACATATACATAGACGATAATGTTTATTTAACTTATAATTTAACTTTTAATGTTAAACAGGGCGTGGAACGGTATGAAGCATACCGTATTGGACATATAGGAAGGCAGGGGACGTTTGATAGCCCTCAGAATGAAGAGAATTATGTAAGCATTTATTTATAATCTATTGTATACATTTATAATCTATTAAATCACTTTTGTAAAATACAGCACAAGTTAAAGTCACGGGTTGAGTCTGAACGTCAACGGATCGCCGAAGAAGAAGGAGGAGAAGCAAGCAGCTCCGAACAGGTGGATCAGGTTGGTATATTTGAAGAGGTGTTGGGTAGTCGTCGCAGACATGTTATCGGGATTGGGCATATGCCTTTTCCGAAAGAAAGTCTTCCTCAAGTTACACCTACGGAACCGAATATTACACAGGTATCTCTTTGTAGTTTAAATGTTAGTATTTGACCCGTTTGGTATAAATATGTTTAGTAAATAGAATATTTGACCCATTTGGTATATATTTGTAGTTTAAATGTTGATAGTTGACCCATTTGGTATAAATATGTTTAGTAAATAGGATATTTGACCCATTTGGTATATATTTGTAGTTTAAATGTTGATAGTTGACCCATTTGGTATAAATATGTTTAGTAAATAGGATAGTTGACCCATTTGGTATAAATATGTTTAGTAAATAGGATATTTGACCCATTTGGTATATATTTGTAGTTTAAATGTTGATAGTTGACCCATTTGGTATAAATATGTTTAGTAAATAGGATAGTTGACCCATTTGGTATAAATATGTTTAGTAAATAGGATATTTGACCTATTTGGTATATATTTGTAGTTTAAATGTTGATAGTTGACCCATTTGGTATAAATATGTTTAGTAAATAGGATAGTTTACCCATTTGGTATAAATATGTTTAGTAAATAGGATATTTGACACATTTGGTATATATTTGTAGTTATTTGTTAATAGTTGACCCATTTGGTATAAATATGTTTTGTAGGAGCACATTAATGATATAATAGCGACTCCTCAATTCCAATCGCAATTGCTCCAAATGGTTAATCAATTGGTCCAACAAAGGCTTGGAAATCTAGGCGGAAGTGGTAATAGTGGCGATCACGATCACAATGATGAAGCCGAAGACGAAGAGCAAGACGAAGACTTTTAGGCAACTTTGGTATGTTTGTTTAGTTTTGATGGTGTATACTTGATTCAAATATTAGGTTGGTATGTTAGTTTATTTTGTTTGATATGTTTTGACGAATGTTCGTTTACCTTTGTTACGTTTATTTTATATATATGTAGATGTTGGTTTATTATTTTTGTTATTATTTAGTTTGGTTATGCGTGTGCGGAGTAAACGAATAGCAAAAAAAAAAAAGACCTTTAGCGGCGACGCGTCGCCGTTAAAAGTCTTACCCAGGATGCACAGAAATCTGCCACGTGGCATGCCACGTGGAAAAAAAAAGTTAAAAGATAATGCCACGTAGATAATTACTTTTAGCGGCTACACCTTTAGCGGCAACAGGAGCAATAGCGACAGACTAAAGCTGGCAGGACTTTTAGCTGCAGCCGTCGCCGCTAAAGGTCTTGCTGCCGCTAAAGGTATACCTTTAGCGGCAGCAGGCGTGGCCGCTAAAGGTGGACTTCCTTGTAGTGTTTTGGTAAAAATTCAACAAGTTAATTGTGTGTTCCAAATTAGTATTGTGACATATAGTGCTAACGTGGTTTAATAGAATTCAAGTGCTTAGAGTATTGACATCCTGAGAAAAATATCACTTACAATATAAAAGAAAAGTTTTGACAACTAATGACTAATATGCTCAGAGTATCATTGTGAAATGTTGTATTAAAACAGTGACAACCTCAGAATGAAACAAGAATAAAGAAAAATAGCTATCTAGATCTCCGGTATATCACCTCAGGAGCGGAAAAAATTGCTTTGCCTTAATGTTTTTATTAAAATTAATAAATGAATACAACTTTGGAAACCATGGATCGATCAATCTAAGTGTTACAATGATCAAGTGTGTTGTGTGTAGGATCGTGTTCCGGACAAGAAACGAGTATCACGCGTGTATCGGATTAAAGGCGGAATCAATAATCCGGTTAGTTGTTATAGATGAGTGTTTAAGGAAAGGATAATAATTAGGAGAGCACACACACAAAAACACACACTTAAAGGTTGCATATGTAAATAATGGCAAAAGTTCTACAAAATTGAACAAGTCGTGGGGTATATATAGCACCTGCTGCCATACGCCATCTATATGGACCCGTATGGGCTCATACGTGTATCACATGTACACGTATGGCCCTTTATATGTGTATGGCATCAACATTTTGACTAAAATACCCCAATTCACTAGATAACAAACCAAACGAGCACTAAATGAAACAAACTTGATCCTAACCCAATATCCAAAGTAGGGACACATCCGAAAGGTGTATTTACAGACTCCCCCTTGGACCTAGCTGGATATTTACAAAACAAACCCAAAACACAAACTACCAAAACCCAGTCTGCAAACCAGCAACCATCTTCAAGCTTCTATGACCTGCAACTTCGACTAATCACATCCCGAGTGCATCTTCTTGTTAGTACAATATCTAACCATCTTCTGAAACCTGGCGGCTTGATCAACATCTTAATCCTGGAAATGTATCTGGTTCTAGTTCAGCGTCTGCATCTCTTGTTCAGAGAGATCCATCAGCCACATAGGATCCCAAACACGTATCTTCCTGCAAATCTTAGGATCATTCTTTAAAACGATGACTGCTTCGGTTATCAAATAATCGTAATACCACAAGATGAACTTGTCCAACAAGTCTTATTCCATCGGCACAAGCGCGACCTTGGTCATAATCTCTCGAGGGGTGATCTTGTGCTTCCAGATAGGCTTACCAGTAATGGGATGAAGTTCATTAGTCTGGTAGCTCTTTGGATACTGTGGTTGAATGTACACCCACTTCGAGTTGCTTTCCCTTTCCAACAAATCTCGATACATCTCTAGCGTGTTGCAAGTCTTCATCGGCCTCAATCTTGCAAGATCACGAATATACCAGCATGGTAGGGACAGCATGAAAGCCTTTTAGGCAACTTTGGTATGTTTGTTTAGTTTTGATGGTGTATACTTGATTCAAATACTAGGTTGGTATGTTAGTTTATTTTGTTTGATATGTTTTGACGAATGTTCGTTTAACTTTGTTACGTTTATTTTATATATATGTAGATGTTGGTTTATTATTTTTGTTATTATTTAGTTTGGTTATGCGTGTGCGGAGTAAACGAATAGCAAAAAAAAAAAAAAAAAAAAAAGACCTTTAGCGGCGACGCGTCGCCGCTAAAAGTCTTACCCAGGATGCACAGAAATCTGCCACGTGGCATGCCACGTGGAAAAAAAAAGTTAAAAGATAATGCCACGTAGATAATTACTTTTAGCGGCTACACCTTTAGCGGCAACAGGAGCAATAGCGACAGACTAAAGCTGGCAGGACTTTTAGCGGCAGCCGTCGCCGCTAAAGGTCTTGCTGCCGCTAAAGGTGGACTTCCTTGTAGTGTTTTGGTAAAAATTCAACAAGTTAATTGTGTGTTCCAAATTAGTATTGTGACATATAGTGCTAACGTGGTTTAATAGAATTCAAGTGCTTAGAGTATTGACAACCTGAGAAAAATATCACTTACAATATAAAAGAAAAGTTTTGACAACTAATGACTAACATGCTCAGAGTATCATTGTGATATGTTGTATTAAAACAGTGACAACCTCAGAATGAAACAAGAATAAAGAAAAATAGCTATCTAGATCTCCGGTATATCACCTCAGGAGCGGAAAAAATTGCTTTGCCTTAATGTTTTTATGAAAAGAAATAAATGAATACAACTTTGGAAACCATGGATCGATCAATCTAAGTGTTACAATGATCAAGTGTGTTGTGTGTAGGATCGTGTTCCGGACAAGAAACGAGTATCACGCGTGTATCGGATTAAAGGCGGAATCAATAATCCGGTTAGTTGTTATAGATGAGTGTTTAAGGAAAGGATAATAATTAGGAGAGCACACACACAAAAACACACACTTAAAGGTTGCACATGTAAATAATGGCAAAAGTTCTACAAAATTGAACAAGTCATGGGGTATATATAGCACCTGCTGCCATACGCCATCTATATGGACCCGTATGGGCTCATACGTGTATCACATGTACACGTATGGCCCTTTATATGTGTATGGCATCAACATTTTGACTAAAATACCCCAATTCACTAGATAACAAACCAAACGAGCACTAAATGATACAAACTTGATCCTAACCCGATATCCAAAGTAGGGACATATCCGAAAGGTGTATTTACAGACTCCCCCTTGGACCTAGCTGGATATTTACAAAACAAACCCAAAACACAAACTACCAAAACCCAGTCTGCAAACCAGCAACCATCTTCAAGCATCTATGACCTGCAACTTCGACTAATCACATCCCGAGTGCATCTTCTTATTAGTACAATATCTAACCATCTTCTGAAACCTGGCGGCTTGATCAACATCTTAATCCTGGAAATGTTTCTGGTTCTAGTTCAGCGTCTGCATCTCTTGTTCAGAGAGATTCATCAGCCACATAGGATCCCAAACACGTATCTTCCTGCAAATCTTAGGATCATTCTTTAAAACGATGACTGCTTCGGTTATCAGATAATCGTAATACCACAAGATGAACTTGTCCAACAAGTCTTATTCCATCGGCACAAGCGCGACCTTGGTCATAATCTCTCGAGGGCTGATCTTGTGCTTCCAGGTAGGCTTACCAGTAATGGGATGAAGTTCATTAGTCTGGTAGCTCTTTGGATACTGTGGTTGAATGTACACCCACTTCGAGTTGCTTTCCCTTTCCAACAAATCTCGATACATCTCTAGCGTGTTGCAAGTCTTCATCGGCCTCAATCTTGCAAGATCACGAATATACCAGCATGGTAGGGACAGGATGAAAGCCTTTTAGGCAACTTTGGTATGTTTGTTTAGTTTTGATGGTATATACTTGATTCAAATATTAGGTTGGTATGTTAGTTTATTTTGTTTGATATGTTTTGACGAATGTTCGTTTAACTTTGTTACGTTTATTTTATATATATGTAGATGTTGGTTTATTATTTTTGTTATTATTTAGTTTGGTTATGCGTGTGCGGAGTAAACGAATAGCAAAAAAAAAAAGGACCTTTAGCGGCGACGCGTCGCCGCTATAAGTCTTACCCAGGATGCACAGAAATCTGCCACGTGGCATGCCACGTGGAAAAAAAAAGTTAAAAGATAATGCCACGTAGATAATTACTTTTAGCGGCTACACCTTTAGCGGCAACAGGAGCAATAGCGACAAACTAAAGCTGACAGGACTTTTAGCGGCAGCCGTCGCCACTAAAGGTTTTGCTGCCGCTAAAGGTATACCTTTAGCGGCAGCAGGCGTGGCCGCTAAAGGTGGACTTCCTTGTAGTGTTTTGGTAAAAATTCAACAAGTTAATTGTGTGTTCCAAATTAGTATTGTGACATATTGTGCTAACGTGGTTTAATAGAATTCAAGTGCTTAGAGTATTGACATCCTAAGAAAAATATCACTTACAATATAAAAGAAAAGTTTTGACAACTAATGACTAATATGCTCAGAGTATCATTGTGATATGTTGTATTAAAACAGTGACAACCTCAGAATGAAACAAGAATAAAGAAAAATAGCTATCTAGATCTCCGGTATATCACCTCAGGAGCGGAAAAAATTGCTTTGCTTTAATGTTTTTATTAAAAGAAATAAATGAATACAACTTTGGAAACCATGGATCGATCAATTTAAGTGTTACAATGATCAAGTGTGTTGTGTGTAGGATCGTGTTCCGGACAAGAAACGAGTATCATGCGTGTATCGGATTAAAGGCGGAATAAATAATCCGGTTAGTTGTTATAGATGAGTGTTTAAGGAAAGGATAATAATTAGGAGAGCACACACACAAAAACACACACTTAAAGGTTGCACATGTAAATAATGGCAAAAGTTCTACAAAATTGAACAAGTCATGGGGTATATATAGCACCTGCTGCCATACGCCATCTATATGGACCCGTATGGGCTCATACGTGTATCACATGTACACGTATGGACCTTTATATGTGTATGGCATCAACATTTTGACTAAAATACCCCAATTCACTAGATAACAAACCAAACGAGCACTAAATGATACAAACTTGATCCTAACCCGATATCCAAAGTAGGGACATATCCGAAAGGTGTATTTACAGACTCCCCCTTGGACCTAGCTGGATATTTACAAAACAAACCCAAAACACAAACTACCAAAACCCAGTCTGCAAACCAGCAACCATCTTCAAGCTTCTATGACCTGCAACTTCGACTAATCACATCCCGAGTGCATCTTCTTGTTAGTACAATATCTAACCATCTTCTGAAACCTGGCGGCTTGATCAACATCTTAATCCTGGAAATGTATCTGGTTCTAGTTCAGCGTCTGCATCTCTTGTTCAGAGAGATTCATCAGCCACATAGGATCCCAAACACGTATCTTACTGCAAATCTTAGGATCATTCTTTAAAACGATGACTGCTTCGGTTATCAGATAATCGTAATACCACAAGATGAACTTGTCCAACAAGTCTTATTCCATCGGCACAAGCGCGACCTTGGTCATAATCTCTCGAGGGCTGATCTTGTGCTTCCAGGTAGGCTTACCAGTAATGGGATGAAGTTCATTAATCTGGTAGCTCTTTGGATACTGTGGTTGAATGTACACCCACTTCGAGTTGCTTTCCCTTTCCAACAAATATCGATACATCTCTAGCGTGTTGCAAGTCTTCATCGGCCTCAATCTTGCAAGATCACGAATATACCAGCATGGTAGGGACAGGATGAAAGCCTTTTAGGCAACTTTGGTATGTTTGTTTAGTTTTGATGGTGTATACTTGATTCAAATATTAGGTTGGTATGTTAGTTTATTTTGTTTGATATGTTTTGACGAATGTTCGTTTAACTTTGTTACGTTTATTTTGTATATATGTAGATGTTGGTTTATTATTTTTGTTATTATTTAGTTTGGTTATGTGTGTGCGGAGTAAACGAATAGCAAAAAAAAAAAAAAAGACCTTTAGCGGCGACGCGTCGCCGCTAAAAGTCTTACCCAGGATGCACAGAAATCTGCCACGTGGCATGCCACGTGGAAAAAAAAAAGTTAAAAGATAATGCCACGTAGATAATTACTTTTAGCGGCTACACCTTTAGTGGCAACAGGAGCAATAGCGACAGACTAAAGCTGGCAGGACTTTTAGCGGCAGCCGTCGCCGCTAAAGGTCTTGCTGCCGCTAAAGGTATACCTTTAGCGGCAGCAGGCGTGGCCGCTAAAGGTGGACTTCCTTGTAGTGTTTTGGTAAAAATTCAACAAGTTAATTATGTGTTCCAAATTAGTATTGTGACATATAGTGCTGACGTGGTTTAATAGAATTCAAGTGCTTAGAGTATTGACATCCTGAGAAAAATATCACTTACAATATAAAAGAAAAGTTTTGACAACTAATGACTAATATGCTCAGAGTATCATTGTGATATGTTGTATTAAAACAGTGACAACCTCAGAATGAAACAAGAATAAAGAAAAATAGCTATCTAGATCTCCGGTATATCACCTCAGGAGCGGAAAAAATTGCTTTGCCTTAATGTTTTTATTAAAAGAAATAAATGAATACAACTTTGGAAACCATGGATCGATCAATCTAAGTGTTACAATGATCAAGTGTGTTGTGTGTAGGATCGTGTTCCGGACAAGAAACGAGTATCACGCGTGTATCGGATTAAAGGCGGAATCAATAATCCGATTAGTTGTTATAGATGAGTGTTTAAGGAAAGGATAATAATTAGGAGAGCACACACACAAAAACACACACTTAAAGGTTGCACATGTAAATAATGGCAAAAGTTCTACAAAATTGAACAAGTCATGGGGTATATATAGCACCTACTGCCATACGCCATCTATATGGACCCGTATGGGCTCATACGTGTATCACATGTACACGTATGGCCCTTTATATGTGTATGGCATCAACATTTTGACTAAAATACCCCAATTCACTAGATAACAAACCAAACGAGCACTAAATGATACAAACTTGATCCTAACCCGATATCCAAAGTAGGGACATATCCGAAAGGTGTATTTACAGACTCCCCCTTGGACCTAGCTGGATATTTACAAAACAAACCCAAAACACAAACTACCAAAACCCAGTCTGCAAACCAGCAACCATCTTCAAGCTTCTATGACCTGCAACTTCGACTAATCACATCCCGAGTGCATCTTCTTGTTAGTACAATATCTAACCATCTTCTGAAACCTGGCGCCTTGATCAACATCTTAATCCTGGAAATGTATCTGGTTCTAGTTCAGCGTCTGCATCTCTTGTTCAGAGAGATCCATCAGCCACATAGGATCCCAAACACGTATCTTCCTGCAAATCTTAGGATCATTCTTTAAAACGATGACTGCTTCGGTTATCAGATAATCGTAATACCACAAGATGAACTTGTCCAACAAGTCTTATTCCATCGGCACAAGCGCGACCTTGGTCATAATCTCTCGAGGGGTGATCTTGTGCTTCCAGATAGGCTTACCAGTAATGGGATGGAGTTCATTAGTCTGGTAGCTCTTTGGATACTGTGGTTGAATGTACCCCCACTTCGAGTTGCTTTCCCTTTCCAACAAATCTCGATACATCTCTAGCGTGTTGCAAGTCTTCATCGGCCTCAATCTTGCAAGATCACGAATATACCAGCATGGTAGGGACAGGATGAAAGCCTCTGGTAGCACCACCGACATCTCTGTTTTTTTCTCAGTCTGTGTATAGACTAACAACCATAAACAAAAAAGCAAACCCAATGTTGTAAAGCCACAAAAGACAAAGCCAACCATTGATCAGCGGTAGCCATTGGTACAACAACGGAGAGAGATAAAGAGAGAAAGAGAGAGGCAAACGGTGGTAGAGTGAACCACATACACGACAAAACCAATACCGGCAACAATAAGTCAATAATTGTTTATGAAGATGTAGAGATAAGAGAAGAGAGAGACCTGGCATAAAGTGAAGGAGAGAGATTGAGAGAAAGCATGCTTTTAAGTTTTAAGGGGTGGTGAACAACAAATGTGGTAGCAAAACCACGGCTTCTCAAATACCACCCCACCTTTACACCAATTACTGTTGTACAACCTCTTCTTGCACGATGTACAATGCATACAAAAGTTGCTAATTAGTATTATCTAAATTTCCATGTCAAACAAAAATTGAAAATAGGGATCAACTTGTTCAAACTAGTTGAGACAAAGTTTAAATTTAAAAAGGAAACTCAAATTTTTATTTTGCTTAAAGACACAAACATGCCAAGCCGGACCTGGTCATTTATTAAACTCGGGAACACATCGTTAATGTTCTTCATCTCTTTATCGATATTTGTTTGATTACTAAATTGTATCATAACACGCTATCTTACCGGTAGTATAACGAACCAAATAGATACCGTCTAAAAGCTTGATTTCCATCTTTGGTCTAAACTTTTCTGACATAAATCAAAGTGAATATGAACATCAAAACCTTATATTTTATTACGTACAATGTACAACTTAGTCCATCATAATCAATCACGAGGACAATTCTTTTAAATTCTCGTTACATAATATGATGTTCAACAAGCAAATTTGTCTATTCTATTTGTGTTTTACGTATTGCAGCATATAGGATTCTGTATTACGTTCCAAAGTTCCAGGAGCACCACCATCATCTGTACAAGGATTTCCATTTCTTTATACATGGCAGATACAAAGTTACCTTAACAAATAATGTACCAGGTGACCGTTTCGATCCATTTCTTTATAAATAGATTATGTTTTATCTCTGACGGGTCAAATGGGTAATATGGAAAACACTAGTTTTAAATAAATTATTTAAATATAAATATTATTGGAAACAAATGTTCAGTTGTAATCCAAGATGTACCAAAAAGTTGCATAATTCGATCTTTCAACCACACCCGAATGAACCGCGCATTTTAAACATCTAATTAGTACTAGCAAACTAGTGATGCAAACCTTGTCTCATCTTCTTTAGCTCTTGTGACCACCATCGGATCGTCACTATGTACTTCGTACTCTGGTGACAGTAGATCAGTAGGATGATTACCAGAATGGGATCCAACTTTATTATATGACGATAGTAACCGTGAGAGAAGTTCTTCAAGCTTTCCACAATGCTCATCATGCCGATCCATCTCAATAAGATCCTACAGACAAGTCATATGATGATGTAAGTCTTGAACTTGGTTTAATGTCTAGGCCCGGTAAATATATTTGGGCACGTTGAGTCCTAACTACTCCGTCACGACCCATTGCCATTGAGTTTTTCCCACTTGACCCCTTCCTTGGAAGCTCCCTCTCTTATATTCGCCATCTTATTTACATGTCTATATAAGTTTCATATATTCATTTTGCATCGTTTATTGACTTGACAAAATGAAAACTTTTATTGAGTTTATTTTTGTGTATCAAAATTTTGGAACAGCCCACTGCAGTTTTCGACACACCCATTGCCCGTCTACCATCCAGACTGGGCGTAACCACCCATAAACTCATTTCCACCCGAGTCTATTTTGGCCAAAACATGTTTTCATCATAATCTTATTGATACTTTTTTTTAAATAGCCTGTTTTGGCCCGACCTGCCTAGTTTCCCAGGCTTACAGATCATCCTACTTGAATTCCGTTGTTGCAACATCAGACATCAACAAGAGAGAGAGAGAGAGAGAGAGAGAGGGAGAGAGAGAGGAGGCTTTGAACCAACATATACCTGTACAGCTTTGTTTGTAAAAAGAGGTAAAAACTTATGGCGGCAATACAAGTTGAAAAGCATAGTGAAGATTACGAGTATGAAGGCGAAGCCTGATGCAGTGCCAAATCTTTTCATTCCAAAGATGATTGCAGCTACCATTTGCATGACTACTAAAGAGAAGATTACAGCATTATGTGCAACAGGCCAATAATTTCCATTTGTATTGTATTTTGTAATATAAACATTCAAGATCTGCAAGAACCAAAATTCACTCATGATCAGCTTATATTAATTGCGTGAAATTAAAAAGAATAATAATGAATTAAGTAGAAACCTGGTTTCTATATACAAAATAGGCGAAGAAGTAATAGACGAGAAGAAAAGGTAATATGAGAGGTGCTAAAATGGCAAATGTGAATCCAAGAAGGGCAAACAATAGGGCCCTTGGAACTTCAATGTGGTAAGGGAAAGTGTAAAGATCACCATAGCCTTCCTTCCTCATAAGGATAAACTGACAAAACCAATTGACTAAAAGAACAAATGGTTGTGTCAATTCATATGCCAGACTTGCCCAACCAGTTGTCATAATGTAGGTCATAAAAAAGGGCGCCTATGCAAAACAACATACATATATAGGATTACAAAGCCTTCCAACTTAACTTAGCAAGAAAATTAGAAACTAATTCACCTGACCAGGAACTAAATTGCCAAGAAGGGTAGCCACTTCTTTTATGCCAGAAACAGTAAGTAAACGCATACGGTCCCACCAAGTACCAGTGAAAAGGTTGTACAAAAATATATTCCAAAAAAAGAAGATAATTACTTTGCAACATGCACTCTTTTTCCTCCCACTATGCGACACCGATCCTTCAAGTGTAGCAAACATCAGCATTACAGGCGGCACCAGCAAAACAAAAAACGTCAGCACCACACTTGGTAGATACCCAGATATAATATTTGCATAACGCCTACAACATTCAATAAACTCTTTTTATTAAGTATATATAGAAATCAGTTTGCTCCCAAAAACTGGAGCTCGTTTCACAAACAAACTATGAGAAGTTGACAAACCTTTTTGATAATCCTCTAAGGAATGGAAACGTGGACTCCAACAGAGCGATATCACAAAGACTTTGAACTATTGTTGTAGGTAACAAAAACCACACACTAAAGACAATAGAACCAATGAAAACTAAAGTTTTACGGATCCAAAGATATTTATACGGAATACAAAGGTTAGGCCAATAAACATCATGTGGTTCTGGAGCAAAATCCGAGACCCATAACATAGGATCTTTTGAGTGGATGGTGTGTGATGCCACCATAGCAGCATATCGGGTCTTAAAAAACACAAATGCAGCTGCACATTCCTGTATAAAATCAAACACTAATTATTATATATTATATATTAGAATTAATTTTTTTATATATAATAACATTAATAAATTAGAGACAAATTAAAGAAAGAATCCTGACGTACCTTTTCTTTCATATCTAATTTATGAAAATGTTTATTTTTCTTGAAATTAGTAGTATCCGTTTCAGCAGCAGCGACTGTTTTCAAAGGGTTTGAAGGTGGGAGACACTCTAAACTTATTGGTTGAACATAGTGGTTTATTGGATTCTCTCTAAGCACCTTATACATCCTTTCTGTTTCCATCTGTGTTAAATAAAAACCCACATATCTGAGCATTTAATATCTGATCTGATTAACAAACAAAGAAACTAATAATGTGTCAACTTGGCAACAAACAAAAGTCGAGCCATTTAGGTCCCAAGAGCCAAGGCTTTAGTAGTGAGGTGAGAGGCGAGAGTTGCGTTGCTCTATGTACAACTGTAAACTAGATGTTGCATATCTCTCTCATCTCTTTTACATAGCAACCTTTTTATCAAGTAAACCATTCATGATTTCTTTATCCTTTGGTTTTTTTTTACCCAGATATACACGAGGCCCCGACATCTCAAGACCCTTGGGGGGTTTTCTAGTTCGCCTCACATCTCAGGAACACCTTTTGAAACCAACAACATGTGCTTTGCTTACCATTATTTTCTGAATTGCACCAGACCGATAAACCATTTGGTGAGCAAGATAACTTAAATTATACCAACTGCTAAAGTGTTTTCTAACAACTTCACTATATGATTCTCCTGGAGACCATGGGATGCCCCGAACAAGAACTGTGTAGTGACTTGGTTTTCTTGGATGGCTAATTGCTTGTTCTAACCTCATTCTTGCAACATTCTTGAACTCCTATCAAACAAAAATTCCTTTGGTTATGTGACAAAGCATATATATATGATCTCTTTGTATATTTTTTTCACAAATTCTATGAGTTGATCGATTTCTTCATCAACGTAACTTTCTTCATCATTAGACAAAACGATAGTAGATGTAAATTGAAATGACTTTAGACAGCAACTGGTGTCAATTGTAAGCTACTCCAGTTCGGCTCACTTAAACCCGAAGCCAGCCAAACTTATCAGAGCTGGAGCTAGAATAGAGCTCAGTTAATGTAGCTTGAGCCCAAGCTTGAGGGCCTATTATAATATAACTATATATATATATATATATTACTTTAAATAATAAACACATAATAAATAATATTTTATATAAAATTTTAAAAACTAACATAAAATATATATTTTTGAAAGGCATTGACAAAATATGAGCCAGTCTTGAGTTTTACAAAGTATTAACAGGCCGAGCTGAGCTCGAGCTTAAGACATACAATCCTTGATCACGTAAGCAGAGTATTAAGAAAAAATATATGAAACGAATTTGAATAAAACCACATCCTTACAATGTATAGAAGAACATAAGCAGTGACAGATATAACATAGAGTGCGAAGAAGTGGGCCCAAAGCCTGAGAGAAAAACTAACAAGGTAAGAATACATACATGGAGACTGAGCAACAATAGTATTTTATTTATCAAGCATACCCTGTAGAACCTTCTGGAACATTCCTAATTGTAAATATGTCCATTTGTGACTCAGGAGTCGTTTGGGGTATCGCTTGCCCAAACAAGTTCACGGGAAGAACAATAAATACGCAAAGAACAGCTGCAACGGAAAAAATCCGTATGCTACGCCAAAAATAACAAGAAGTATTAATTCCATTAATGATAAGGATTATTAGATATGATTTCGTATGATTGAATATATGTTCAACAACATTAAGTTTAACAATTGTTCCACCTAGGTCATTTATACTCTTTTTTTTAGGGTGTCAGTCTCAACTTGAGACTCTCAAGTTTCATTTTTGTTTAGAGAGAATCGCATGGTTAGTCCCTGTGGTTTCAAAATATTGCACTCTTGCTCCCAGTGGTTCACTAATTACACCGGTGGTCCTTAGGTTTAACAACTTATTATTAACATGGTCCAAGTGTATTAATTTTATAAGTGTGTTGGTCCTTGCCCCTAACGGTGGTTAAAATTCTCAGTTAAATATATATGAAATGCCTATTTTGTCCTTATAAAAAAAAATAAGTATTCTAAATAAATAACCACACCCCCACCCCTACCTTATCTTCTTCCCAACACCACTATCACTACCACTACCACCACCATCACCACCACCCACCTCTCCTTGCCTATCTATTTAACCAGATGTGATACATCTCAGACCACAATCGTTAACCAGTCACCACCACCAACCTAAAATCAAACCTCCAACTAAAGCCCAAGATCAAACGAGAAACCATGTACTTCAAAACTTACCCAAAATCAAAAACCTACTGTGAATAATCTTATCTTGACCCAGTAGTTACGGGTGTCAACAAACGAAGGATCAATCAACAGAAACACAATCTCTACTCTGTATCATCACTACCGATCATCATCATCATAATCCCAATAATTCAAGATCTGTACTTTTATTCCCAGATCTGGTCAACCCAATGGATGATTTCGGTATCTTAGCTTGAGATTTCGGATATAAATCTCAGAACCCACATCCATCGATCCAACACACCACCACCCCTCGTCTCCCTAATCCCCAATCCACCCTACCTCCGCCGCCTTCTTCCTAGACCCAACCCACCATCAGGTTTTTTTTTAAATCAGCCGGTCCATTTGACGTCGGTCAGTTCTTTCCGGACTCATCATCGGTTGGAGGAGCTGACGGAGTACATTGACAGGCGGAAGAATATTCCATTGGAGGAGCTAACAGAAGAATATTGTTGATGATGGTGTGACAGTGATGATGATGATGGTGTGCTATGAAGATGGTGATGATGGTGCTTGACGGTGGTGGCTTAGATCTGGTTGTAGTGGTGTGGTGGAGAAGGGTGGGGTGGGGAAGAAGAAGGGTAGAACGGTGGTGGAGGTGAAGGAAAAGAAGTTGAAGAAGAATCTGGTGGTGTTAGGGTGTTTTTATAATGGTGTAACACAAATAGACTATAATACCCCCATGTGAGAAGCATGTGGGTGGACTTAACCATCAAACTTAACAGACGTTAGTCATAGGTACTAATCGAGTGCACTTTTGTTAAACCTAGATACCAATATTGTAATTAGTAAACCACTGGGAGCAAGAGCGCGATATTTTGAAACCACAGGAACCAACCATATGATTGAATATATGTTCAACAACATTAAGTTTAACAATTGTTCCACCTAGGTCATTTATACTCTTTTTTTTAGGGTGTCAGTCTCAACTTGAGACTCTCAAGTTTCATTTTTGTTTACAACTTACAATGTTGTGAATAAATAAAAACCTTACGTACAAAAAGCATGTTTGTGTACAATAGATGAGGACGTGACATACCCATTTGTGTAAAATCATGTTGTGGCCAAATAACAAGTGTAACAGGTCAAATTTAAACACGCCACCTAATTCCTAAACATTATACATAATTTCAAGCTATGTACACAACATGTTGGTAATGAAAGTCACGTGTCATTTTCAAATTACATGTGCACATAATTGAAACTTGTGTGGGTAACCTTTTAAAAAGCTATGTGGAACAATCGTGCAACTTGGTTTTTAAACAAAATATGCTATGATTCATATTTCATAATACATATCATGTTGATCCAACGTTGTTAATTAAAAAATAGTATAATAGGTTAGTTTCTCACCAAAAAACTATGAGCTTCAAAAACACGAGTCCATCTATACCCCCACAGGCATAGATATCATCATCAGATGCTTCCCATGCCTTGACTAACCAGCCAGCAGACGGGATGAGTCTATCAAAAAAGAAATGGTTCTTTTGGCCCGGCTTAAGCTGAGCAAGCCTCTGGCCGAAATAGACTTTCACATTAAACGATTGTTTTCTCAATATTGAATATAGGGAGAAAAACCCAATACAGATCAATATATTGAAACCAGCAGATGTCAGTAAAGCGGGTAAGATCATTTTCTGACTCCTACTTTCCTTCTTCAAACAAAATTAGTAACATAAAATATAAATTATGCTTCTTCCAAAATGGCTCACACCTGACAAAAAAAAATATAGAATATTATTGAAATAATACATTTTTTTTCTCACATTTGACATGCTAACCGGTTATTAAAGAATTATAAATTCTAGGCAAAAGTATTCGGGTTAGTACAAATCATAGCCAAAATAAACACTTTGACCGCTTACCAAACCTCTCTTACCATTTTGCAAAAGTTCCACCCCCTCCCATGTATTGTGAGTTGCAGAATCCTATCTACTTGCTTAATTCTAGATCTATTTTGGTCTTTTTTTAACATTAGCTCAATAATAAGTTCATTAAAACATTCAGATTTGACTTTGCAATCACAATAAAACAAAGGTTGGATTCGTTCGACGTAAAAATCTGAATGTACACAGAGATGGAATGGACATGATAGGGCACAATTATCATGTCAGATTGTTAATCCATATCTTATACCAGCCTAATACCCCCCGCTACTAGTTACCCATCATAAACGTTAGGTTCGGATTTTTCATACATTATTGTACAACGAGGTCCTACACCCGTTGTCATATCTTTCAGGTACCCAATGCTCGTTTCTCACCCTTGATTTTTTAGTTTTGGGTTTTACAGTCATGTGCTACCCATCTCTAAATATACATCTTAAATTTGTTTTGAAGCTAAAAATTTATAGTAAAGGACAAGAACATAGTGCATCCTGGTTACTGACCCATCTGATACAAGCTAGGTTTTAAAAAGCGCGAGGCACATGTTGAGGCGCATGCTTATGTTTCTGACTTGGTGAGGCGCACATTGTATAAAAAGCGCACGTTAGACATGCTTTTGTATGGAAAGGTTTTGTATATCATGATGTTGTACATATGGTATTTTAGGTTGTATATATATACATATATATATATATATATATGAGGGGTAGGTTCACGTACAAACAACTTTTTCGGTACGAACTGTACGAACTAAATGAAAAAACACGCGGGCATGTATAACTAGAGTAATTATATAATTACTCTAGTTATATAATTACTCTAGTTATACACGCGGGCATATATATAAATTAAATCATGTAGAAGGCTTATTTATTTATAAAAATAACATATAAAAAACAACTGCACTTCATTGCGGTTTCTAAACCAGGATTTAATTCAAACCAGCAAGACAATTATAAATTAAAAGGGATAACCAACACCATGTTCAACAAAAAGTTAAACACAAAAGTTTCTAGATACCAAAGATTTTTAAATAAGCAAAGGAAAACAACTTGTCATACCTGTCCGGAAGTGAACGAATCAGTTCATGAACAAATTATGCAGAAAATAAGAAAGAATTTAAACGGCAAAAAATCGGGATCATCGATTGGGGGATTATTTTTTTATTTTATTTATTTATTTTTTTTGCAAAAACCTGGACATTTGATGAAATTGGTCAGGAGAAAAGGTAACGATTGAAAAGATATGAATGGAGAAGAAAGTGATCAAGGGGAATTCATCATCCAAAAATAAGTAGAAAATTGTGGGGGACCGTAATAACGTTCCAATACATATGACTGGCTATTAATAAAAATAAAAATTGTTTTCATCCTTCGAAATACTTCCATATTTAGTATTTTAGATTGTAATATATATATATATATATATATATATATATATATATATATGTGTGTGTGTGTGTGTGATTTATAAATTAAATCATATAGACGAATTATTTATTTATTTATAAAATAACATATATAAAAACAATTGCACTTCGTTCGGGTTTCTAAACCCGTATTCAATTCAAACCAGCGAGACAATTATAAATTAAAGAGGATAACCAACACAATATTCAACGAAAAGTTAAACATAAAACTTTCTAGATACCAAAGCTTTTCTGAATAAGCAAAGGAAAACAACTGGTGTACGGAAGCGAACGAATAGGTGAATGAACAAATTGTGCAAAAAATGAGACAAAACTTAAATGGTAGAAAACTAGGATCATCAATTGGGGGATTATTATTTTTTTGCAGAATACTAGATATTTGATGAAATTGGTCAAGAGAAAAGGCAATGAAAGAAAAGAAAAGAAATGAATGGAGAAGAAAGTGGTCGACGGGAATTCATCATCCAAAAATAAGTTGAAAAATCACGGGGGATCGTTATAACGTTCGCATATAGATGACTGGTTATTAACTAGTGGGGAACTCACGCGTTGCAGCGGAGTCAACAATGGTGGGCGAGAACAAAACTCAAACCTTAGAACGATACAATAATCATATGCAAGTTGTGTGTATAAAAAAAACACTTATACTTCGCGTTAGGGAAAGTTTTCTTAACAGCTACATGAGACAGTTAAATAATAGCATGCTAGGTTCCATATATATTTTGAAACAAGAAAATGTTTACAAGGGGGCCTTTAGTTTATATTAAAAGATGCAAAGTTGTTTAATTTATAACCTTTCGTCTAGAAATGTGAATTTCTAGAAAAAGCATGTGGCCTACTTTCAAAGAGCACTTATATTCAAATACGAAAAATAAACTTATATTTTATAAACATTACAAAAAAAAAAAAAAAAAAAAAAAAAAAAAAAAAAACACTTAGAACAAATTACACAATCCCGTTGTAAGAAAGTTATATTCAAGCATCCAAGTACAAACAGAGAAACATAAGATGTAATGAGCTGCCCTTTTGCCAATTAGGTAGTGGTGGAGTGATTGAGAAAAGATACCATGATGAGTATACAGAGCTTCTCAGTGAACAACCATTATTTCTAAAATTGGAGATACACATGTCACCATAACCCCTCAAACCATATCCACAACCTTCTCACTTAACGATTTGGCAGGTATAGATTCTTTCTCTTAGACTGAACTTCACACAGAGTTTTTAGAGAGGGGTTATGAAGCACAAATGACTGGGACAACAATTTTCAAAAAATATTTTCCCCCTGCCATGAAATTTTTCTTTCATACACTCCTTATCTGTCTATCTACTAAAACTAATACTTTCAATGAAATCCCATTGAAAGTTCAGTACTTGGGATAGTTGTCAAATACTGACTACAATCTATCCCAGACACTGTTTCTAGATTTAGTAGCAAATGTGAAGGGAGTCAAGTCTGGGTCAAACAATGCTTTTCTTTTATACCCCAAGACTTTTAAGCTTTTTTCTACAAAAGGTTTTACCTGAAAAGGATTTTAAAAAGGGAAACTCTCATCAAATGAAGAGCCTTTCCCAAGAAACTTATACAAGAATGTTGGGTCCAAACACCCAAGAAAAAGTATCAAAAGCAAAAGTTTCCAAAACACAAGCAAAGGGTGCTAAGACAACAACTGTTGTCCAAACCTCTATTGCTGAGCCCACTGCTGCTGGTGATCATGACACTACATCCATTACTGTGAAACCCACACCTGCCACTACTAAAAAGAAAGTTTCATCCACTAAGCCCCCCAAAAAGAAACCAAAAAGGGTAACTCTGGAAGATGAGATACCAGAGGAAAACCCTATTGTACCACAAATGCAACAAACAACCACTGTTGATACTTCCTCTCAATAGATGGATATATCTCCACCCATCCAAACTCCTCATGAATCCTCACAAAAGGATCATGTTGTAAGCCAAGGGGAAACACATCAAGAAGCATATGAGTCACTTGACCATATGTTCAAAAGCCCTTCTCCTAGGGCTGCTTCTCTTTTCACTTCCCAACCATCACCATCACATGATATTCCACCCACTATGCAACCATTGTTCGAAGCCATTGACAAAACTCAGGATAATCCCAGTTCCTCTTGATCGCTTGTCGAAGTGCTAATCAAAAACTATTTTAAAAACAACTCCTTAACTACAAGGACTGCAGTATAGGGAGTAGGGTTGTCGAACCACGAGGAGTCTGTGGTTAGTGTTAATAGCAAATTTTAATTATAATAATAATAAAAAAAACTAATAAACTTATGAAGATTAAATTAAAATGCTGCTTTGCTTGCAAGAAAAGATTGATTAAAGTTTGATTAAGAACAATAATATAAAGCAAACGTTTACTCCAGGTTTCTGATTTGGTAATTGTCAAATGAATTCTGTTAAAACCCTATCTAGGAAATCACATAGACATGACTTTGTTTAAGTTGTTCGACCCAATTCAGCTATCATAACATTAATTGCAAAGTTAAATTAATCCTAGTGCAAGAAAACCAAGATACGATAACAAAATGCAATAATATTAATTAACCAAACTGTCTAGATCAGTCAAACATACAATCAGACGCAAAGAACTTTAAGGTGTTCACAAAATCTGATCCAAATAATGAGTATCAAACAGAAAACAATTGATAAAATACCCAAATCTTTCACCCGGAGAGAACCGCAAAAGAATTAGCCTTGTATCTTGATCATCGTGGCTTCCTCCTCTTTATTTTTCTTCATTCGATAATATGCCTTCAAAGTGTCCAAAGAGCCGTCAAAAGATTAATAATCCTCCACCCAGAATCTTGTCGTTCAAGAATAATAAGAAAACCTCAAAATTGAGGTTGGGCCATGGCCGCGTGACAAACTGACAATAAAGTCACGTTTCCTTTCTTTTGGGCCTGTGAGGTTTAGCTTCAAACTTCTTTCTTTTTTTTTAATTATATTATTATTATTATTATTATTATTATTATTATTATTATTATTATTATTATTATTATTATTATTATTATTCAACTTGGGTGTTCTTCGCTCAACCAAAATTTCTCGTCTACGCCCCAACGTTCATGAACACCTACTCTTAAGTATTCGTGTCTCGATTTAAATTCTTTTGTTTTGAGCTCATTATCCACGAACACCTACAAAACACATGCGCACTAATAAATAACTAAGACCAACTAAAAGTATACAATAAAAGACTAAAATATATACAAAACTAACATATTAACAATGTGTTTTCACCAACACATCACCTCTCTATCACCTATCACTGAGAGCATACTCCCACAGGTGACTGGGCCTAAGAAAAGTCAGGAGGCTAGCCCACGAACAGAGGAGGCCACACCCTTTGAGTTACATGTAACTCAAGGTGGTTTTTCAAGTGAAGCAGCCACTACTGTTGTAGAGACCATTATCTCACAACAGGACAGTGGTTACATACCTAAGACTTCCTTGAAGGCAACAACTGATGAGGCCACTATAGTGACCCCAAAACCAGTTGGAAGTCCCCAGAACCAAGACAAAGGGGCATCTGGTTTCTATTCTATTGACTCACCTCCTAGAACTGAACCAGTTACAACTACCACTTCTGGTAGGAATTCAGATGATCCTATTAAATTAGGTGATAGATTAAGATATCAGGAATTAACGGAGAGAGTTACAACCATTGAGTCATCGGTAATGAGATCAAAACTGATATCAAGACAATGATGCAAACTTTGGCTGCCCTCACCAAAAGTCAACCATCCACACAAGACATTGTTAGTGAGCTATAGAAATATGTTAGCCCCATCACCATAGCTCATCGAAAACTAGCAGATCAAACACATGAAACCTATATGGCTCAAATCAGAACCATGGTGGATGCTAGGTACACGGATACCCAAGCAGACATCAAAGCCATTAAAGATCATCTCTTGAAGACCACTGGCTCTGCCCCCACAACTATTTTAAGAGATGAAAATTATGATGAATTCACTACTGGTGATGCCAAAAAGGGGGAGAGTGGCAGAGATAGATTGCCAAAGTTAGATCCCTTTGGAATTCCACCTTTACAAAAAGGTCAATCACAAAAACGTGCTGACAAACCAGGGTCTGCTTCAGCTCCACAACAATCCACTGCTCAAATCACTGTTGAACCTGCCAAAGCTTAAAAGGCAAAGAAGATTGATGAATCTGCAAATGTCATGGCTGAAAAGGCTGCTGAAGCAAAGTTGAAAAGGTCTGAGACTTTGGAAGTCAAAGCAGAGTTTCTTGTGCAGATGAAACAAGAACAACAGTAGGAAATTGAAGATGTTGGCTCCTCTAAAAGGAAGAAAATGCATGCAAAACATGTTAGGCAACCACCATCCAAAACCTTTGTTCCCAAAACATCTGCTACAACCACTGCTGCTACCACCACTATAATCACTGAACCTACCACAACTACAACTACTGTACCCATCATCACAACAACCACCATCACTACACCATCCATATCTATGCCACCCATATCACCATCTCAACCCCAAACATCTGCTGGTCCTAAACAAGTGCCAACAGATGTTAACACACCCACTGCTTCCCAAACACCATTATCTCCTCTGATCCAGTACAAAAGAAAGAGAAAATCAACCTTTATAGTATAGGATGAGAATATAGAAACCACAGCAACTCCCATTTCATCACCACAATCTGCACCCATTCCAGCCATTCCATTATCATCTTTCTCACCACACACTTCTAAATTTTCATCCCATAGACCACCACCATCCATCACACCATTGTCTGCTTAGTATCCTCTTGAACTTGATCTACTCAAGGGGGAAATTCAATCCTTCTACAATACCGAGGATCCATCACAAAGAACTTTCCAATCTCTCCCAAATCTGCCTAAACCCAAAAACATTGATGAATACTTGAAAATGAAAGCAGTGCAGATAGATTTGATAATCAAGGAGAAGTGTAAAGGAAAGGATGACAGGACTACTCAGGGGATTCATTCAGCAGAGCTTAGCAAATTGAGAAGGATTGAAGATTTTGCTAAGACCCTAAGCAATTCCATGTCCAACAAGCCAATCAGTGGTGAATTGGAGAAGGTAGTTAGGGAATCTATTCTTGACCAAATCATTGCAACTAAGCCTTACAAAGCAAATAGAAAACAATTTGCAGGCTGGACTACTCATGACCTTCAAGAAGAATTATACATATTTGGCTAAGCATCCTGATCAAGTGGCTTCTGCTCCTGATTTCAGAAAAGGCAAAGATCATGTTAGAGCCTTGAAATTCAAAAGAATGAGGGAAGAAATTGTTGCTGCCAAGTATAGAGAGATGAGGTCCGTGGCAAGATGCTCTGAGCTGAGGTTGATTGAAACATACAAGAAGCTTGAAGAGAATAGAAAAATTGATCCTACACTTCCAAGAAAACCAATCTACCCTGAGGCAACAGTGGTTAGAAAACCTCCACAGACTTTTTTCACTAGATAGCCTACGCTCAACATCTGATCTCACCATTGCTGCCAAGAAACAATAAAAAGGCAAAAGCAGATGTCTAAGGAGGATGAAAAGGAGTTTGCTGAAACTTTTGTGAAAGAAGGGATTTTCAACCAAGTACACTACTTCTCTGATCCAATCCGTGAAGAGCTAAGAAGAATCATTGACAGGCCTCCATCACCAAACTCATCTAGAATAAAATTGCAAACTCAAAAACTCCTCAGATTCAAAAATTTTAAAGTGGAATGTCAACAAAGACACCCACGAATTGACTCTGCTCAGATCTGATGGATAGGCTGAAAAGTTAAGAATGGATGATGCATATGGTCTGTGTGCAGATGATCTCTAAGACCTTCTGAACTTAGAGCTAGAAAGAGATGCTAAAGACTTGTTCTCTTTTTATTTTGAATTAAAATTCAAGGGCCAAATTAGAGAAAGTCTGATGAGGAATAAAGATCAGCAATAAAGATTGAGTTTTGGCATCATCTGTTTTACGGGGAGATTGTTGGGTCTGCTGAAACCGAAGAAGAACAGATGATATGAAAAGCCAAAACATACTATATATATGATCCTTAATAAAACAGTAGTTTACATGAAAGATCCTCCCAAAAGACTGTTGACTCTAACAACTGTTGTACAAGTGTTGATCAAAGGACTGTTGAAGAAATAACTGTTGAGCCAAAGGACTGTTGAAGACACAAGGTCTGTTGGAGCCAACATCACTTAGGCTCCAACAAATGAATCAAGCCATCAGAGTTTACCCATCAGCTGTTTAGTCATCAGAGTTTTCCAATGTAACGGTGTTTGTATAGATCAGATGTTTTATGTTGTTATATCTGTTAGATGTCACTGTCTTAGGTGATGTCAGCCATAGGTCATCAGAGTTTTCATTTGTCTATAAATAGAACAGTGTCTGTACTGTTCTATTCATCACTCCAAACATTCTCTTAGACAAATAGAGATATGAGTGATCAGGCTGAGGGGGAGAAATTGTGTACTATACTGAATATGTGTTGATTAATGAAAAGTTTTAGTTAAATGCAATTATCCCGTTTGTTATGATTTAAAGTTTACTATTCCGCTGCACTTTCCATTATTATTGTTCATCTTCATTACTGTTTCATTTACTAAACATCAGAACAAATCAAACTCAGATCCTAACACACGAACACACGTTTTGTTCGTTCATTTATGTTCATGAACGTTCGTTTATGTCCATTAATTTATGTTCGTTCATTTATTTTTGTTCGTTTATGTTCATTTAATTAAACTTAAATTTATTTATTTTTATTTATTTCCTTTTGTTAAGTATCTTAATTCATATGTTCTAGAAACTTAACCCTAACCATAACATTCTAACCATATCACTTATCAGACACTATCCACACTTTACAGCCCCACCTCCCTTCTTCTCCACACTCCACAACTCTACCTTCTTCTACTTCCGGCCGACCACCTCCACAGCCCTGCCTCCAGCCTCCACAGCCCCATCTCCAGCCTCCACAGCCCCGTCTCCACAATCCAGCATCCACACCGTCGCCGTCTCCTTCATCCCCGACTCCACAGACCATAGCGACGTCGTATTTCTCATCCTCGTCATTTGGTTTTGGTTGCATTGTGATGTATTAGACTTGGTTGAATTGTAATGAATCATTTTTAACTTGTTTTTGTTCGTTTATGTTCGTTTTTATTGATCATTTGTGTTCGTTTATGTTCATGAACTGTTCGTTTAAGTTTTAAATGAACGAACATAAACGAACACGAAAAATTTCTTAATGAACGAACATGGACATAAAAATGTGTTCGCTTATGTGTTCGTATTCGGTTAAAGTTAAATGAACAAACACGAACACGCCTGTGTTCATGTTCGTTCGGGTGACTTACAGGCCTAGTTGTTTTACAACAATTATTTTGTTACACGTATGATTCTAGGCTTTAAAAATAAATAAATAAATCTATACATATAATAAATCAAAGCCATTTTAATGACATGACACTCAAAGAGGGTATTCTTTTCATTGAGTGTGTCATGTGTCATCCCATGTGGCAAGGGCTTTATTGTAGGAAAATAATAATTTAAAATTTAAAAACAAAATTAGATTTTTATCTCTAATATTTTCTCTCATAACTTTTAAACGTTAATATCTTTTATATACGAGATTTTTTAAAGAAAAAATTACACCAAATTAACGAGCGTTTTATTATCTTTCCAACGGGTACCATAGTGCTATATAAAAAACGGAGAAAAAAGCGACTATTTTTTTTTTGTGTGGTTTTGTTCATACAGGAAAAAAACACAAAGTGTTCAGGTTATTCATTAATCATGTATAGGCAAGTCATTAGTTATGTTCAAACAGTAAATATGGTTTTTATTTACAACATGTGTTAGCATTGAAGTTGTACATTGTTTTAGGTTAGGTTTTAATATTATAGTTATACAGTGTTTAAGGTTATGGTATTTTTTTTAAAATATCTAATGTAAGTTGATACATAGATGTCATTTTTATAGTTTAGTTACTTTTAATTTTATTCACTTTACTTAAATTTTCAACCCGAGATGCTCCCAGGGTATAAGGTGGTAAATAAATAATTGAATTGTCCCTGATGGCCGGGGTGTTGAAGGCGAAGGCTACCAATCTAAACCGCAACCCCTCTACATGTTGATAATAATAATAAATAATAAGAATAAAAATAGTGTGTCTCGGTCTCCTGCCCGCCCATTTGAAAAGTTTTGGGGGAATTGGGTAATAAAGCATAGGAATTGGAGCATAGGATATATGATTCTTCTTCTAGGGTTTTGAAGAAGAAGAAGAAAAGCATAGGGGATTTAGGTATGTCGGAAGACGAACAAGGTAAAGGTAAAGGTAATGGCAATTGGAATAGAAGCATGGGCTACAAAAAGGAAGAAGACGACGAGATTGGGATTTGGGGGATTCTTATTGTGGGTTTAATCGGAGCAACTGCCACTACTCTTGCTGTATCTTTCTTTTCTTTTCTTTTTCTCTGCTCTTTATTTTCTATCAGATGATGATGATAATGATGATGATGATACATACAGACTATTATTTATTTATTTATTTATTTATTTATTATTAGCTTCTTAATGTTTAAACTGCAAATAAATATTCCCAAATTTCCTTCATTTTCAACCTACTGTATGTATTTAGTATTTACTACATCCTCATAATAAATTAATAATAAACAAATAAATAGTCTTCCATAATTTCATAGGTTGGACATATGCATCAGATGATTCATTGGTTTTCTTCTAAGGTAGTATATTTAGTTTTCTACTACAATATTATATTATCTCTCTACTTCTGATTCTTACTCAGTATATGGATTAAGGTTACAAGATCACACTCATGGAAAGCTGGATCAACTTTTCAACAAGAATCTTGGAAAAGATATAACCGCCGCATGCAGGAAGCTTATGAAGAAGAAATGGAGAGAGTTGTATGTCCCTTTTCTTTTCTTTTATCTTTCTATAGCTTTAAATCTGTTTACATGATTCATATTCAATAACTACAACAGGTACTCAGTTCAGTTCTGTTGTAATAAAATGCTATCTGGATCTGCTTATTTAGTATTAGTGATGTAAATCATTCATCCATAGTTTTAGAAAGGATTGACATGAGAGCAGACAATTAGGCAGGCAACTATATGTATCATTCAGTAGTGATTATTATTATTATTATTATTTATTTTGAGTTGTGACCATTTAAGGAAGGAAGGATGCATCATCCATTCAGACTTGATCCCTTTCCCTTTTAGATTGTGATTTGTGACTGACTTCTAATGTAGAAATGTAGAATAATAGATTTTTAAGATGCCTCTTCTGAACCTACAACTCCTTGAAACTAACTTATGCATTAAGCACTGTCAACCAAGTTATTACGGTTTTATACATGTTATCTTGTTGTCATAAATATCAATTAACCAAGGTAGATAGATGGTCATCTAAATCTAATTTCAATCACACATATTATACTTGATAATTAAATTTTGTGACAATCATTCTGTGAATGTTCACCATAGATTAGTATGCAATAAAATACTCTTGCCAAGAACCAATCACGCATAACTTAAGGCATATGGGTATTTAATTAATCATGAGATTTATGCATGCAAGTGTTGTTCCAGATTTTAATCACTACTTGGGTCATCCACCATCTAGGGTTCATACTTTCAACTTCAAGTATCCAACAATAAGGTAGCCTATATAACTAGGGTTTCAAAAACCAACAACATAATTAAACTTAGGATACGTGTTTCGGAGCGAACAAACTAGGTGATATCAATAATAGATATTTAATTTAATAGTAAAGACGGAGGTGATTTGTTAATTTAAGTGTTCATCTTCTTCTTAGTAACAAATTGGAAATATTTTTCGAAACTGTATCATGTATTTGCTTTTTCCATCTAAGTTCATGATACATATGAGAAACCTTGTCGACAATGAGTTAAACATTTTAATAAATTTGTTTAATATTTCTATTATGTAGATGGAAACACAAGTATCGGTTACATTATAGTTATGAAAATAAGTAGTTCCCGTAAGTTTCAATGTTTCATGGATTGAAGATATCTCAACTCTCAAGCAAACATGATTTTATGATTATAGTTAATAAATCGACAAAACTACCTTACTTTCCAAGGGTAAGCTTTTCTCCGCAATGCCTACTTTACTTTTTCGAAAGGCATCACACAGTTCACTGATAAAAACCCATACGAGTCAAGGGCGCCGCATGGGCCTAAAAAAATTTACGTTATATTTTATTTCTTTTATATTCTGGTTTATGGTTGATTTGTGTTGAGACCGGATTTGATTATCATCTTTATAAGTAGGCTTGGTTTTAGAAAGCACGCCCATGCGCGAGGTGACACCTAAGGCAAGGGTGCTCGCTATAGACTATGTGAGGCACATGCTGTACAAAAGGTGCAGGTGAGACGTGCTTTTCACATGAACAAAAGGTATGTGGCGCAGTCTTGAGCCGCACTTTTTGTATGGGGGATGGATTTGTGCATCAGGATGCTGTACAACAGGCTTTTTAGGTTGTGGTATAGGTTTTAAATATTAATACATGTATAGAGCTTATTTGTGTTTAAATTTTGAGTAAATGCTGCTAGAAATCTATGAGAAGGATAAATAAAGTTCTATAATTATGCTGCATGTAAATGCTGCTAGACCTTATCGCTTTTGTCCGCTTCGCGCATTTTTAAACCAAGATTGCACCTTGCGTGTGAAACGCTTTTGCGCATAGCGCTTGGATCGGGACCCTGTGGTTAAGTGGTTTTGTGCCTATCGCTTTGTCATGCTTTTGAAAACCATCTGTAGTTTTCATATCTGAGGTTTCTTAGTGCTATTGTTATTGTCATTACTTGTGAAGCAGGTTATTTGTTAACTAGTTATAGTAGGCTTAGGGTATGTTTAGTGTTTGAACGATCATCAGGGTTGTAATTTCATTATTTCTGGTTTGTTTGTGTTTTAATATTGAATTTGTTTTTATCAGTTTGCTCCTGGGTTTTAAAAAGCGTGCGCCTGAGGCACGCGCGAGGTGCAGCCTCTGACGCCTCAGGGCTCTGCGCTTACACCATTTCCCAACAGCGCCAAAAAAGCGCATTTTTTCAGTTTTTATTTTGTTTTTTCAGGCCTGAGGTGCGCACTTCACGTACCTGGGGCATTTTTCTGCATAGAAAGTGTTGTACATTGGGTTTTTGGACTTGTATATGTAGGTAAAATGATATAAAAACCTTATTTATAGCGATATTTTGGGTAAAAGAAGCTAAATACCTATAGGAGGTATAAAAAAAATTTTATAATTACTATTAGCTTGCGCCTCGGGTACCAAAAGCCCAGCGCTTGGCGCTTAGACCTCGTCGCTTTTGTGCGCCTATCGCCTTTTAAAACCAAGGTTTGCTCCTAGTAATGCTGCAACTAATATTGTGTTTCATGTCACTAACTATATGTAATCTTTGTAGGAGCGAATAAGGCGCATGCAAAGTGTGTTTAATAGGGAAAAAAGTAAACAAAAAAGGAGTTATGAAAGTTGGAAGGAAAATAATGCTGGAACTGGAAGATATCATCAACATTTTCAAAGGGATGATTGGTATTGGAAAACTGAAGCATCACAAGGGCATAGAAGTAATTTTAAGGAACCTCCTCGATCCCCTGTTAATTATTCATTGTCACACCACTACGCGATCTTGGGTCTCAGCAGGTAAAATCTTCTTTAGGGCATTTGTAATACGTTCTTCGTGTTACTTATTTTATTTTTACATTTTTATTAACAAGTGGATTTGCTGTTCAAATTCTATCATTAAGGAGCTACCGTCTAATGTTAGACATGCCCATTAATAATGGACCGTTACGACTTATATACTTTTTGATGGGTGGTTTTGGGGTACTGATAGGTCCAACGGGCATGGTTAAATAAATAGTCATTCACACTGTATATTTAATACGTAACCACCTCAATACATTTTCTTTAAACAGTATAATATTATATTCACAAAAGATTTTGGGCACAAAGAGTCAACCCAAAGTGACCGGTGTGGACTCGTACGATAACGCCTCATTTCAACTACCCAACATGTTTGACTCGACTGTTTTGCGACCTGTATCTAATATCACATTATTACTATCTTCAATTGCCATTTCAATTCATTTTGATTTTTTCTTTTATTTTGTGGGCCCCATCTATATTCCCAGTTCAATGTTACTTAGATAACGGTCTTTTACTTTTTCCGGTGAATAGGTCAAGAACAAAGCCGTACACTGATGATGAGATAAAGGTATCCACAAGTGTTACATTCTTAATTTATTTTGCTTTTATCACCTTGCTTTCGACTTAGATAGTTTTCCGTTGGTGCAGACTGCATTCAGGAGCAAGGCGAAGCAATTTCACCCTGATCAGAATCAAGACAATAAAGGTAGTCAGTCATTGTTTTTTACCATTTAAATTATCTTGTTTTCTATCAAAACACTTTGAATTCATGATTCGTTTAGCAATTTTATAATCAAATCCGTGAGATCCTTCCTAGTGGGGAAATGGTACTACAAGAGGCAAAATGATACGGTGGTTGGTTTTTGAAAGATAGTTTAGGATTTGCTTATGTTGTAGTAATCGTATAATTATCTGTTTAGTGCTCAAAAAAATCAGACCAAATTGTTCTAAAAACATTGACAATTCTGTTTTGGCGCAGAGGTTGCTGAAGCAAGATTTAAGGAGGTTATGACATCTTACGAGGCCATAAAGACCGAAAGAAAGAACATGAAATAGATGTATACAATTTCAGTTGCAGAGGTTTTTTTGTTTGTTATACAGTTGCCAAATGATTGATTGTATACTAGACAAATGTTAGGGCTAAATAAAATTCGTTACATTAAAAGAAAAAAAAAACCTTATTTACTGTGATAATGATGACATTGTCATATTGTTGAAAAGGCTTTTACAAGTTTTTAGCTTTTACTTTTTAAAACGTTGATCATATGTGCAGTGCAGGCGGGCGGGTTGTATTCTTTTAGTGCTGACCGACTTGCCTTTTCTTGGATCGGATTGGTTTAGTTTAGATTGGATTGAACTTTTACTTCAAGTACTTGTAAAAATCTACCCTATTTTTGTGTGTGATTGGTTTAGATTGGATTCAACTAGGGTGTACAAAAAGCTCTAAAGAAAACGAGCCAGCTCGGCTCGATTGTAAACGAGCTCGAGCTAGGCCTGTCTAGGCTCGTGAGCTGGCTCGAATTTTTTTAATTTATATGTATTAATTTTATTTGTAAGGGTTTAAATTAAAAAAATATATTAGAGGAGGTTGAAGTGTTACCATTCTAAATTTAATTAATCAATAAAATATGAAAATTAATAGAAAAAAAACACAAATTATACATATAATACTTTTAGTATGCCTTTCATTTTTTAAAATATTAAAAAATATATATATATACATATATAAGTGTAATTTTACTATTCTGGCAATTTATTTTATTTAATAAATATTGTAAAAATAATAATGAAAAATAACGAGCTGGCTCGAGCTCGACTCGAACATTTATGAGCCGAGCTCGAGCTCGGCTTTTCAGCTCGACCAAAAAAAACGAGCCGCGCCGAGCTGGCTCGTTTAAGTTCGAGCTCGGCTTTTCAGCTCGACCAAAAAAAACGAGCCGCGCCGAGCTGGCTTGTTTAAGTTCGAACTCGAGCTTAACATGGTTCGACTCGACTCGGCTCGTGTACAACCCTAGATTCAATTCCAAATGGATTTGCTGAACAAAGTTGTCTCATTATTATTATATATATTAAAATAAAGGATAATGTCGAAACCCTTGTTATATGATAAATTCTGGAAACTCTGACTTTCCAATTTTTTTTATTTTTGAAAAAAATAGGGCATGTAATATACATGATTTTAAGCATTTTAAGCCAAAAAAAAAATCAAAAAAGCGCCGAGTAGTTTTTTTTTTTTTTAAATAAAGTTTTGACTAACACATGTTAAGCGAAACTAACACGTGTTAACCATTTGTTACCCGAAGACGGTTTTTTATTTTTTTAAAAAAAATAGCTCGGCGCTTTTTCCATTTTTTGGCCCAAAATGCTTAAAATCATGTATATTACATACCCTAAAATTTTCATATAAAAAAAAAAAGTCGGGAAGTTAGAGTTTGCAGAGTTCACCATATAACAAGAGTTTCCACTTTCCAATATAACCTTATACTATATATATACTAGCTGATTATCCCGGGAGGGTCCCGGGGTTGAAAAATCTAATTTTACGTGATAACATATTGCAAATGGCTCAAGTTAACTAACCACAAAATCTCTCAATTGCATGTTCATAGTATTCTAATCAGTAATAACTCATATTCCCCACAAAATCTAATTTTACGTGATAACATGAACACTTTGTGTGTTTTTTTTCTGTATGAACGAATCCCCACAAAAAATAGTCGATTTTTTCTCCGTTTTTTATATAGCGCTATGGTACTCGTTGGAAAGATAATAAAACGCTCGTTAATTTGGTGTAATTTTTTTCTTTAAAAAATCTCGTATATAAAAGATATAAACGTTTAAAAATTATGGGAGGAAATATGAGAGAGAAAATTTTAAATTTATTTTTAAAATTCTTTTTTTTTAAAATAACCTAATTTAATTAAAAAAGGAAACAATTCAAAAACATCAAAAACTCTCTATTATGATGTCACGTGGCACTCTCAAAGGAAGGTTGAGACCTCCATTGCACGTCACGTCAACATATACGTTTTCTTTTATATATATAGATAGATATATATTTAGTTATTTATCACTTTATTACCATTTTTGTTTATCACATGACTTATTTGATTAATGTACAGTTTTATTTGTTCTAATAAAGTAATTAACACAGACTTCTAAAATTTAATTAAAAAAAGTAATTAACAAGTGCGACCAATTCATATTGACATAAACATGTAATATAAGTAGCAGCCACAAATGGACTTTCAATCTAGACTATATTAAGAGGGGCAAAAAGAAACAAACTTGTAATAAAGTATTTTGCAACATTCTTGTATCCAATTACCAATACTTTACAACATGAATATGATTTTGAACTGGAATCAGGGGCAACATATTATCTCACCATCTTCGTACCAAAGATGTAAGCAACTACAAAAGAATAACCAAAAGTACGTTCGTTAGTGAATACAACTAAGTAGCATAATATTTAACCATTCTTCTGAGTGCCCATCTCAACACAAATGTCACAAGATTTTCTTTACTGTGTACATGGGATAAAGGTCCTCAAAATCTAAATTAGGAAACACACTTTCTCCCACAGTTAGATGGGAAAATCACAAAATTAGTTTTGTTGACTAATAAAATTACCAAAGCGGACATTGATTTTGTTTTTTGATAAAAAGAAAAATTCACTTTTTCTAAAGAACAATATGGTGTCCTTATATGCTGACAACACCTCCTACGTTCCGTGCGCCGCAAGATAATGCATCTGATTGGATTGAATTATTCGCAAATTTAGGTAAGTTTATTGGTCAACAACACTGATTTCGTGATTCTCTTATCGGATACATGATAATCATGTTTTAAGTTTTTGAATCCAGTCTAAGGAATTGATCCAGTCTCCTATGACTGAACAACATCAAATAGTAATTAGTAATGAGTTCTAGGTGTGCGTTCAGTCGAAATGATTATGATTATAGTCCTCCAAAAATAAACACAAGTTAGAGGAGGGAAGGATATCTACCTCAAAGAGTTCAAAAGGATTGCCACGCTTGTATACATCGTTCTTCTTGTTCTTATCATCAGCTAAAATGTTGGATAACAGTGCCCTCCACCCAATAAGTAACAAAGCAGTGCTACCCATAGTTACAGCAATAAATCTGGTAGGAGGTATGTGACCGATACTTGCAGCCCTAATAATTATTCCCAACTGGTAAAAAAACAAAAAAAATCAACTTGTAATTTAGAAGAGTTTAAGAGAATTATTTAACATGAAAATAACCAAGACTGCTTGATGTAAAACATTAAATTTTAAAGAATATTTACAATTACAATTCGGCCTAAAATAACAATATCTGAACCTTGACCCCTCCCTAATCTCTAAATACCTCCTATTCTTTAACTTGTTTATCAAGAAACTTGATAGATGAAAAGATAATGAATCTTATATCTTGTTAATGGTTTTAGTGTTTGGTTTATTCTTTCACACAAACAAGAAGAACCGGATTAGAACAATAAAAAGTTAAAGACTATCTTTAAGCGTTACGATCATTATGACACAAGAAATGTGGTTTACATAATAATATTGATGATTGCAAGAGTCACTCGAGGGGAAAATCATCGTAACAGAAATTGGGCCTAACCAAATAACTTAAAAGATTGATGAATCTTATATATTGTTAATTATTTTTCATTATAAGCATAGTAGAAACATAAAGCTCACGCAATGATGAGTTTATCGATGAGAAAGGTCAGCTCACTCACAAAAAAAAAAAAAAAAAAAAAAAATCATAGAAAATAATAATCTAAGTCTTTGAAATATGTTAGATTCCACTCATGATCTTGGTTTTAAAAAGCGCGAAGCGCACAAAAGCAACAAGGTCAAAAATCAAGGCGCAAAACCCAAAGCGCAAAAGCGGCGGGCTTTTTGGACGCGAGGCGCACACCGTATGTATATTTTTTTTATATATTTTATAGGTTTCTAGGATTATTTACCCAATGTTTAGACTCAAATAAGCTCTATATATGTTTTAATATTCAAATATTATGCTAGTACAACTTGAAAAGCATGCTGTACCACCATCTGCAGCACACAGATTTGGGCCATACATGAGGCGCGCGCCTCAGAGGCAGATTTGCAGAAAAAATTGCGCCTCAGCTGCGCTTTCTGCACAGAGTGCGCCTCAAGTTACATAAGGCGCAAAGGCTTGTGCCTCAATGCGCCTCGCGCTTAGGCGCACCTCAGGCGCGCTTTTTAAAACCAAGCTCATGATTTGGTTAACTTTTACATTGTTCCTTATTACTCAATGATTAGAAGCAACACTAGTGTGACTAGTGTAATAGCATATTAGCAGCATGTGGAGGCCAACAATCCTAAAGTGTTGTGTAATTGCTATTACCTACCTAGCTAAGATGAAAGCCAAGAAGAAAAGAACTTACAGGAACACCGAAAGCCCAAGATTTGACAGCGGCAGTAACGGCGTTGGTCTTACCGTTCAACCCTCGGCCATCATCTCCATATCCACCAAGGAAATAAGCACTCAGAAACCACCCTGCCCACCCACAGTGTATAATATTTTATTTTTCTTAAAAGAGAAAAGCAAAAGAGTTTTAGAATTAATTACCAGCAATAAAAGGGTCAGCAGTTTTTAGGGTTTCGGCATCGAAAACAGAGAAGCCATGACTAAATCTGCCTATTGCAGAGAACAAGAGTATGGCCAACACATCACCACCAGAAAGTAGAGCCACATGACTGAGACAATCCAAATTAAAAAGGAATAATAATAATAAGAAAGAAATATATTTATTTAAAATGAAAAGAAAAGAAAAGAAAAGAAAGGATAATTAATACCCCCATTTCCTGAAACGGGCAGTGGTATCGGGTTTTTCAAACTGAATGACGCCTTCAAGAGGGAGGTTTTCTTGGGTAACGAAGGAGATGGGTTGGTCCTCAGAGGGTTCGGGTTTGGGTTTGGGTTTGTCAGCAGCAGCAGCGTTAACGATGACGCTACTTTTAAGATTGGATAAGGATAACAATTTGGGGGGGCGCCGACTGGAGAAGAGCGGTGGATTCGGGTGCCTGAATTTGGGTGGCTGAACTCTTTGGGTGGATAATGTGGTCGTAGCTCCGCCACAGCTGGGAGCTTCAAGATACATGCTTCCTTCCTTCCTTCCTTCCTTCCTTCCTATCGCCCGGATTGTTTTCGACCCTACCCTACTTGTATGTATTATATTACCAGCTGATTACCCGGAAGGGTTCCGGGTTGAAAAATCTAATTTTATGTGATAACTTATTGCAAATGGCTTAAGTTAACTAACCACAAAATCTCTCAATCATTGTATTTTCATAGTATTTTAATAAGTAATAACTCATATTCTCTAATCTAAAACATAATCAGTAATCATCTAAATAATCACTTATGCAAGCTACAACTATTCAAAAACTCATTACATCTCTCTAATTTCTCACATTCTAATGGCTCTTATAATTCCTAACCTAATCAACTAAACAAACACTTAGGTAGCGTTTGGTATGATGGAATGAAAGGGGGAATGGAATGGACCATTACAAGGTAATGAAAAATAGTGTGTTTGGTTGGTTAAAGTAATGGAATCACCCATTCCACAAGGCATTTCATTCCCTCAAAACCATTCCATCCACCCCCATGTTTTTTTTTTTCATTCCACCCCTATTCACCCTTTACTAACAAAAGCATAACCCACCACCCACCCCCATTCACCCTTTACTAACAAAAGCATAACCCACCACCCACCACCACCGTCACCACCCACCGCCGCCGCCACCACCACCGTCGCCGCCACCACCACCACCGCCGTCACCACCCACCACCACCGCCACCGCTACCAACCACTACCTTCTCCCACCCACCACCGCTACCACCCACCACTATCACCCACCCACCACCGCCGCCATACAAAACCACCCACCGCCGCTACCGCCACCCACCATCACCGCCACTGACCACCACCCACCACCGCCACTAACCACCGATTTTATTCATTCGTCTTTTCTTGTCTATCCAACAACACAAAGTAATGTTTTGTTTCATTCCCAAATGGCAACCAAACAAGATATGGAATGGTAATGATCCATTCCATTACCTTGTCCATTCCATTACCTCGTCCATTCCATTCCCCCATTTATTCCATTACCCTATACCAAACAGACCCTTAAGTAGCGTTTGGTATGAAGGAATCAAAGGTGGAATGGAATAGATCATTCCCATGGAATGAAATTAAACATGTTTGGTTACTAGGGCTGTGCAAAGGGTCCAGAACCGACCCGACCCGACCCGGACCCACCAGAACCGTATACCCTTTTATTGTTGAAATTAGGAACCACGAACCGAACCTTAAAATGCTATGTGGTTCTGGGTCCTAAAGGTTCTGATGGGTCGGGTAAAAGGGTCTGACCCTTTAGAACCCTTTAATGCAATAGCCACTTTTAGAGGATTTGCATATTCTTATTCTTTTACCATACTCGTAAAAGAATTCCTCCATATGGTTCTAAGGTCGTTCGTTGTAGACGCGCAAGCGAACGTGCGCAGGCCACCGACGTGACTATCAAGTAATCCGGTCACTTGACCCCGTTGTGGTTGGAGGTGAGCAACGGCGCGACCAAAGGTCACATTTTCCCGTTAACCCACGCGACCACCATCGCTTGACTGTTCGCGTGAGGCTGTTGTGGCTGAGGGTGAGCACGGGCGCTGAAACCTTGTTCGCGTCGTGCTACCCGCGCTTCCACAACAGACAGTCTAACAATAACCCATGAGTTTTTTTAAGTCATTTTTCGTTTTTCGACTTATTTTTTCGTAACAATTTTTGTTATTCTCATCAATAAAAACATTATGTGAATCTGTTATGTATACATAATAAATACACACACACATCAGAGTGATATATATAAATATTTACTTCAAATTTGGATATAATATATATTATATAATATATATCATCTATGCATATCCATTAAGCCGAAAAAAATTTCAAGAAAAATACATTGTTATTATTATAAATAATATTTTTAATATTGTATTAACATTACATGAAATCGATTACAATAAAACGTAAAAACGAATAGTGAAAAGACTAAAAAAGATTATTTTATTATTTTTTAATTAAAATACAAACGGTTCTTGTGGTTCTTATATTAGAACCGTGGGTTTGGACCCGACCCGACCCGGAACCGATAATTCATATAAATCTAGAACCGGAAACCGACCCATATATTTAAAAAGGTTCGGGTCCAAGGTTCTCGTGGGTTGGGTCCAAGGTTCCTGTGGGTCCGAACCACGAAATGCTCACCCCTATTGGTTACCATGTAGTAATGGAATGGATCATTCCATAAGAAATGTGATTACTTCCATTTTAAGAATTTTCATTCTTTGGTAAGGTGATGTTTTTTTTTCATTCCTTCATAGAATGAAAACAAATATATTATTATTATTATTATTATTATTATTATTATTATTATTATTATTATTATTATTATTATTATTATTACAACCTACCATCGTTGTCATCATCCAACCACCAACGCCTATTGCCGCCACCCACAACCATTGCTACCATCGTCGTAACCCACCATTGTCACCACCGTCCAACCACCACCACCACCTGCGTCACTGCCACCCACTGCCTCCACCACTGTCATAGCCACCACCACCCACCGTCACTGCTGCAACCCACCATTGCCGTCGTCGCCCAACCACCATTGTCACCCCATCGCCCATTGCCACCACCACCGTTGCCGCTGCCACCCACCACCACCGTCACTGCCGCAACTCACCACTCACCATCGATTTTATATTTTCGTTTTTTCTTACATACCAAATAACACAAAGTTATTCATTCCATTCCCACATGATAATCAAACAAGACATGGAATGGTAATGATCCATTTCATTACCTCTCCCATTTCATTACCCCTTCCATTTCATTCCCTCTCTCATTCCATTACCCCATACCAAACAGACCCTTAAGTTTGAAGTTGTAACCATTGCATCTCATTATGCCACGTGGCATAATCAAGAGATGGTTGATGCCACCATTGAACGCCACGTCAGCAACTATCAATTCTTCCCGGGAGCATCCCGGGGTTGAAAAATATAACCATTCTAATAATACTAATACTAATAGTAATAATTATTACTCTTGTAATTAAATAAATAAAAATAACCTTGCTATAAGGTGACACCATGTGTTGCAGTGTTGCGCGATTCTTTCTCTTAACTTCTCTTGATGAAGTATACCAAGTAAAATTCCAATGATAATATGGCGATTGGGCTGATTTTCAACATCGTAGATAAGAACCTGGTTTAAAAGAAAAAACATGATTAATGAATAACATGAACACTTTGTGTGTTTTTTTTCCTGTATAAACGAAACCCCACAAAAAATAGTCGATTTTTTCTCCGTTTTTTATATAGCACTATGGTACTCGTTGGAAAGATAATAAAACGCTTGTTAATTTGGTGTAATTTTTTTCTTTAAAAAATCCCGTATATAAAAGATATAAACATTTACAAATTATGGGAAAAAACATGCGAGAGAAAATTTTAAATTTATTTTTAAATTCTTTTTTCCTTAAATAACTCAATTTAATTTTATTAATTGAGAATTTAGGGTTTTATGTTTATCTTTTTTAATTAAAAAAGGAAATAACTCAAAAACACTAAAATCTTTCAATTATGATGCCACGTGGCACTCTCAAGGGGAGGTTGAGACCTCCATTACACGCCACGTCAGCATATACGTTTTCTTGTGTATATATATAGATAGATAGATATGTTTTCCTCATCTCCAGCTCTTGAGCTTCACCAATAAAATAATATTATCTATACTATGACAATCTTACACGTCACCCCCCTCAAATTTTTGTGCGAGGTTTTATCACGAGGCGTATGACACCAGAATCCAAGTCAACCCATGGTATCAAATGAAAATACTTCAAAATGGTTTAAACAGTGTTTCACTAGTACAGAAATCAACATTTAGTCGCGGTCATTTGGGCCTTTAGACGCGGAGTCTAGCCGCGTCTTTATGCGGCGTGTCTTCAGGTGCATCAAGTATTAGACGCGGCACAACCGCGACTTCAGATAACTAGCCGAAAAAAAAGTAATGCTCCGGCATCTCACCGGAGCCTGTTAAACAAGCACACTGTCCATATACGTTCAAATTAAACAACAACAATTCCAGAGCATACATATGTTCGAAGTTTACGGTTCAAAACCATTCAAAGTCAAACACTAACTATTAATAAACTTACAGCTCGGATCAAAACTTCTTCAACTTGATGTTCGAGCTCCTGCCCGTGTTAGATCTGGGGAAGAAGGAATCAGATCTTGTGATGTTCGAGCTTTTCATCGTTAGATCTAGGAGAGATAGAAACAAATATACTAGTCTGATGTCTCTGTCACCGTCTCCTCTCCTTCCGCCACCAACATCCCACCGTCTTCATCTCCGTCTCTATCGTTCCGCTACCTTCACCGCCATGTTTGAAGGAACCACAATCGTCTGCAACATCGTCTCATCGACCAATCTCAGTCTCCGCCGCCACCACCATCATCGTTGGATCATTTGAAAGAAATATATATAAAGTGTCTTTGAGAAGAGAAATAGAGAGATGGCTTTTTTATGAATTGCAAGGATGTGCAAGTGAAGATAGAGAGCAGTGTGAACTGTAATTGGGATTTAGGTGAAGTATATAAGGTTATTAATAAAATGGTTGGGTTATTATATTACCGCGTCTTTAGGATTTCATAATAAAAAATTGGGATGTGATAAGTCGCGGTTGGGTGATCATTGGTCGCGGTTGTTTGTCATACCCGCGTCTTTAGAATTTCACACCGTGTCTTCAAATTATATTCATAATAAAATTTGGGATTTTAATAATAATTAAGTGGCAAAATTCGCGGTTGTACTCTTACCGCGTCTTTCACTTAAAATGTCTGCGACTATTGTTCACATTTGTACTAGTGTTTGACAAATGTTAGAACATGATGAGACACACTACGACTCCAGAGCGCCTAATCCTTACTTGAGAAAACATGATAAGTATGTCAACATATAATGTTGGTGAGTTCACAGGTTTTATGTTTGTAGTAAAAGTAAATGTTTGAAAACCATGTCCACATAAACCTTACATTTATATCTGATACTAGCAAGACATCGTTACAAGTTACTTAAGTGTTATGAACCATTGCTGAACGTTTGTAATAAGTTTGCCTTATTCCCTGTCACCAGACATCACCTGGTGCCGTAAAGTTAGATAGAACAAATATGCACCCGCTCAACCTCTAATTGACGTGAGTGGGGCTTGCCGGACCCAATATATCTATTCACACGTTTCCCACTATGCGATCACATATTCATGGTTTAAAAGTTAAAAGGACTTTAGATGATGTCGCTTAGTACACATATGATATAATGTAATAAATGCGATCTACCGTGTTAGTGTTTGCGTAGCATATTTCTCCCTCAACATGAAAACAGTAAAAAGGGGTCGTGAAACTCTCCTTAGGCTACGTTTGTTTGAAAGATAATACTAGGCTTGTTTTGATAACATCCTGACTACTGGAAACCTATCATTAATAGCTTATAATAAGTTGTTTGGCCATAGTTATGTTTGTCTAATAACCCTTGGTTATCCAAACCATGACTTTGTGTGTTTTGTGTAAACATTTTGACTTTGACACGATCACACATAGCTCGATATCCCGCTAGAGACCGACAATATCAGTTTAACAGTCACATATAAGTTATCAGGTAACCGTACACATAAATTCGCATGTTATGGGTCATTTCACATGTTTTACACGAAGGGGTCAATTCTTAGGCGAAAGGGGTCCAAAACTAGGTGAAGAGGTTACTTTTGGGCTAAGGGGTCTCAATTCAGGCGAATGGGTCTCCCAGGGGCAAAGAGGTGAGCCATTCGCCCCCCAAATTAGCACTTGTCGGGTCAGGTTATATGCACAGTGGCAAAGTTTATGGAAATGTCACATCATGCATGAAATTGTTTCCATAATAGGTAAAATTCACATATCATCATTAAATCATATTAATATCTTCATCAACCTCAATTATGACTAGTCTAGCATGAATCCTAATCCATCATAATCATTAAAACAATCATATCAAGCCCTAAATCTCTAGAAAACCCCCAAATGGTTCAAAACTCATAACATACCATATAACAACCAAGTATACCCTAAACATGCTTCTAACATCTCAAAAATTGTCATATCAACACCATATTATCATCATAACAACATATAACACACAAGCCCTAATTATTAGATCATCAACATATTCGAAAACTTGGGTTTTTATCATAAATCTCATTAAATGGTTTAGATCTTGTTTTGGATATGTTTAGGAAAGCTTTTGCTTATGAAAACACTTTGAAATCAGGTTTTGGACATCAAGGGTTTATGAAAACATCATCAAAATGAAAGGAAAAGATGTTGGATATGATACATATCTTAAATCTAAGATTTGTTATGGATTTGTAAGTGTTTCTAGGTTGGATATAAATGATTTTAGGGCAAAAAATTGTTATAAGAGGTTAGGGGCTGAGAGGTAGCACTAGGAGGTGAGTTAGGGTTTGTGAATGATGAAAATATGCCAAACTAGGGTATTTATACCTGTTGGGGCTGCAAATAGGCAAATGGGTCACCTTTAGGCGACGGGTTAGCCCTTCTCCCTAATTTTAGGTGAAGGGGTTAGCCCTTCTCCCAAACTAAAGTCCTTGTCTCCGTCCAAAACCCTTTTCTTCCAGCCAAAGCCCTTCTCTTATAATTTATAGCACATGGGGTTGCCCTTCCCCTATAGATTCTTAGCATAGGGGTTTGCCCTTCCCCTATAAATTCATGTTAACACACAAAACTCGTATTATCATATAATTTCACATAAACACACTAGGTTACCAATGATCGTATATCACGTAATTATTAACAAGTTACCCATTTTGCATTATTGTTTCACCAACGGCCGGGATACGAGACTCGTGCACATGTGTTTCCCAGTGATCCCCCGAATCAACAACCCATGGACATTGTGTGTGTAAACCAACTCCCGATGATTCCCCGAATCATCGAACTAACTCAACTAACCTAGTTAAGTTCATTTAGTAAATGTTTCGCTAAGGTAGACTTAAGTGTTTGTAAGAAATATTAGCATGAGATTGTCGGGTGTCACATCCTCCCTGTGTTGAAAGAATTTTCCGGTTGCTACATCTTCCCCCTATTGAAAGGAATTTCGCCTCGAGATTTAGTTTGCTTCGATAATAATGGGTGTTGGCTTCTCGAATAGGTGAGGATACTTGAGTTTCATCTGATCCTTGACTTCCAGTGTGAACTCTGGTCCACGGTTGGATTTCCAAGAAACTTTAACGATACGGATCTTACTCTACCAAAGACTTTAGATTTTTAACTCCAAGATTTCAACCGGTTCCTCCACAATGTGCAATCGATCATCAACCTTGATCTCTTCGAGGGGAATAATGAGTGTCTCGTCAGACAGACACTTTTTATGGTTAGTGACATGGAAAACGTTACGCACGCTACTGAGTTCAGCTGGTAGATAAAGTCTGTATGCAACCGGCCCAAGCCATTCCATGATTGAGAATGGTCCGACATATCGAGGGTTCAATTTACCACGCTTCCCAAAGCGTATAATGCTTTTCCATGGAGAGACTTTCAAGAGTACCATGTCGCCAACATGGAATTCCAACGGTTTGCGATGACAGTTGGCATAACTCTTTTGACACTAACGTGCTACTACCATGCAATTATGGATTTGCACGATCTTCTCGGTAGTCTCGAATACGAGTTATCGACCAGTGAGCTGGCTCTCACTAACTTCAGCCAACAAAGTGGAGATTGGCATTTTCGTCCATAAAGAGCCTCGAACAGAGCTGCTTTAATGCTAGAATGATAGGTGTTGTTGTAAGAGAACTCTACCAGAGGTAGGTGACTCTCCAAACTCTTGCCAAAATCAATAACACACGCCCGAACACATGTCATCCAAAGTTTAAATTGTCCACTCACTTTGACTGTCAGTTTGTGGATGGTAAGCCGTACTCATATCCAAACGAGTACCCAAAGATTTTTGCAAAGCTTGCTAGAAATGAGAGGTAAAACGAGAATCACGATCATAAATGATAGAAATAGGCACCCCGTGCGGAGAGACAACTTCCTTAAGGTAGATGTGAGCCAACCGTTCCATCTAGACAGTTTCTTTGATTGCAAGGAAGTGTGCAGACTTGGTTAAATGATCGACAATCACCTAAATAGTATCATAACCACTTGGTGATTCAGAAGGTTGGTTATGAAGTCCATAGAGATTTGTTCCCATTTCCAAATAGGAATTTCAGGTTGTTGGAGAAGACCACACAACTTCTGATATTCAACCTTGACTTTAGCACAAGTCAAGCATTTACTCACGTATGAAGCTATTTCAGCCTTCATGTTTGGCCACCAATAAAGTATCTTCAAATCCTGATATATCTCTCGGAGACAGGGTGAATAGAATATCAAGATTTGTGAGCTTTGTCCAAGACAAGCTCTCGCAAGTTACTAAATAATGGAACCCAAACACGCTGTGAAAAGTAGTCTAGGCCATCAGATTTAAGCTCAAGATGTTTGTCAGTACCATACATGGTTTCAGCTTTAAGGTTTTCCTCCTTCAAAGCTTCTTGCTAAGCAGAATGGATTTGGTCAGGCAGACTAGAATGAATGGTGAGCTGCAAAGCTCGAACATGACAAGTTTAACAGGTTCCTTCCTACTTAAGGCATCTGCCACAACATTCGCCTTACCAGGATGGTACTTAATGGCATAATCAATCATTAAAATGTTCGACCCATCGACGCTGTTGCATGTTAAAATCAATTTGATGAAAGATATGCTAAAGACTCTTATGATCGGTGTAAATAGTGCACTCGGTACCGTACAAGTAATATCTCCAGATTTTTATCGCAAAACGACAACACCCAACTACAAATCATGGGTAGTATAGTTCTTTTCATGGATTTTAAGCTAACGAGAAGCATAACCAATAACTTTCTCGCGTTTCATCAAAACACAACCGAGACCTTGAAGAGAAGCATCATAATAAACAACGAAATCATCCGTGTCCTTGGGCAAGGATAGGATAGGCGCAAAACAGATTTTAAGTTTCAGCGTTTGGAAACGTCGATTCTTGAGCATCACTCCAGTTAAACTTCTTATCTTTCTCGGTAAGAGAGGTGAGGGGTTGAGCAATCTTTGAAAATCCCTCAATAAAATCCATGAATACTGCTGGGGAATTGGTGAGACCAAGAGGCATGACCAAGAATTCAAAATGGCCATAACAAGTTCTAAAGGAAGTTTAAGGAATGTCAACCTCCTGCACCCTAAGCTGATGGTAACCGAATCTCAAATTAATTTTCGAGTAAAAACTGGACCCTTGAAGGTGGTCGAATAAATCATCAATACGAGGAAGAGGATAACGATTATTGATTGTCACCTTGTTTTGGTCACGATAATCAATACACATGTGAAGGCTTCCATCTTTCTTTTTAACAAACAAAATAGGGGCTCCCCACGGGGATGAATTAGGTCGAATGGATCCCTTTTCCAATAGGTCTTGGAGGTGGTTAGATAATTCTTGCATCTCAGGCGGCACAAGACGATAAGTAGCTCGAGAAATAGGGGCTGCACCAGGTGCAAGATCAATAAAAAAACTTAACTTAGCGATGAGGCGGAAGACCAAGCAAATCTTCAAGAAAAACATCAGAGAAAATATCACGCACCACAGGAATGTCTTCAATCTTCTTCTCTTCAGCAGATGGTTTAGAAACAAGTGCCAGAATGGTGGTATAACCTTTACGGAAATATTTATGGGCCTTCATACAAGATATAATTCTCAATGGAACACCACTCTTTTCACCATGCACAGATAGTGTAGATGCATATGTGTGGCTATCGCTTTTGGATTGTACAAGATTGGCGAAGTTTTGAAGAAATAAAGGTTTTGTCATGTCCATTCGACCATGTCGTGGGGTCGAATGAATTTGGATAAGGTCGAATGAAGATTGAAGCTCATCAGGATGTTTATAAGTTGTTCATTCGAGCCTCGAAGAGGTCGAATGAGTTCCTTCGACCCCTGCAAAGGTCGAATGGAAAACTCTATGTATATGTTTGAGTTGTTTAAAAGTCCGAAATTTTGGTAATTGTCATGTATGTTTGTGTGTGTTTTTCAGAGAGAATTCTAGAGAGTTCTTAAGTGTAGTTTAAATTAATATCTAACATTTGTAAGCTTTATCAATCAAGTTATTAATGGAAAATACTTTGAAAATGGATATTATCGCGTTCTGACCTGATCATTGTCATTTTGCATGTGATCTAGGGTTTCCGTACCTAGATTACTTATACTTGTGTGATATTATTGTTGATTTGTCAAAAACGATTCTTTACAAAGTGGTATCAGAGCTTTGCTCAATCACACAACTGCAAATTGATAGTTTTTAATCAGATTTTTCATCAAAAACATCAAAAGTTTTTCTGTTTTGCATGAACATGGAGATTGATTGATTTAGACTTGTTAATCAAAATTTCTTTCACAAAACTTGATCTCCATTAGATCCGAATCAAAACCTGATTATTTTCATCAAAATCCATCAACTTTTGCATAATTCAGATCAAATTGGTTGATTTTTGAAGAAAAATTGATTTTCAAATGGGTCGGGTTGAACGAGTTTGAGTTGGGTCGAAGGAGTGTGTTTTTCAGGTCGAATCAATCACTTTCAGGTCAAACCAACTTGATTGAGGTCGAACCAAGTGGGTTTTTAGGTCGAATCAGTTTGTTTGTTCATCATTCAGAGTGTGTTGTGTCGCATTCGAATCTTTCTTGTTCGAACCATCGAGGGGTCAAACCAAGTTCTTATTGAGGTCAACCGAAGTTCTTTCAGATTAGTTACTCATTCGAACTCATTGTTAGGTCGAATCAAGGTCTTGCATATTCATTTGAACCCTCGACATCAGTGTTTAGGTCGAACCAACTTCCAGAGTTTCAGATAGGGGTGTAAACGACCCGAGCCGAGCCCGAATAGGCTCGAGCTCGGCTCGTTATGGTTTTATGAAGCTCGAGCTCGAGCTCGGCTCTGTTCGAGCCTACAATCTTGAGCTCGAGCTCGGCTCGCTAGCAAAATCAAAAGCTCGAGCTCGGCTCGAGGCGATTTGAGAACAATCTCAAACGAGCTCAAAGCTCGGCTCGAGATCGCAAAAGCTCGGCTCGCGAGTGTTATTAAATGGGCCTATGAAATAAGGACTTGGGCTTTGGAGATGTGGGCTATAAATTATTAAAGATATATAAATAACTTATAATTATGTTTGGGCTCGTTTAGGCTCGTGAGCCCAATCGAGCTTTGTATCTAGGGCTCGAGCTCGGGCTCGATAACTAAGCGAGCCATATTTCAGGCTCGGGCTTGGGCTCAGGTTCGTTAAGGCTCGGCTCATTCGGGCTTTTTACCGAGCCGATCCCGAGTAGCTCTCGAGCCGCTACGTGTCATTTACACCCCTATTTTCAGGTTTTCTAAGTGTTGTTATTTCGAACATCATGGACAACATTTGGGGATTACCGATGACACCAAGACCTGCTATGACACAACCACAGCACGTACCTACTAACCCTTGGGCCGTTGCAGCCATGAAACAGAACACACAACCACCACAGATGTCGAATTACTTTGCTACATCGAGTTCGTCACAACCTGCTGTTACACATCCTCCACAACGAATGCCAGACTATTGGGGAGTCGCAGCAGTAGCGGTAGCTCAAAGTCAAACCACCAATGCGATTACTTCCTTGGTTAATGACTTATCTACGGGTAATGGAAATCGTCTACTGAAGATGTTGGATATGAGCGAGTTTCATAGATGGCAAAGAAGATTCAAGATGTATCTTGAAGGCATGGGATTAGAAGGTGGGGAATCGTGGCAGATGATTATGAAGGGTTATAGTCATAGTCACAGGATTCGCTAATCTACCTGCGTACCGCGAATCCAATCGTGCGTACCGGAATCGGGTACATTCGCGTACCGTTTGCATAGGATTCGCGATCCGATTCGTAAAATTGAGCGTACCCGATTGTGTAGAATTTCGAACCAAATATCACAGATTCGCGTACCGGATTGTCGAATTCGCTGTCTAGATTCAATGCGATTCGCGAATCGGAATTAAATGCTTCGAAATCTGCAGCAATTATGGTGACTATTCGCTTACCATAGCTAGATGAAGAGTCCATTGTTTGCTTATAATTATGAACTTGGTTAGTTTGTTTTATGTTTTTGAACTTATAATTATGAACTTTGTTTTGGATTATGATTATGAAATGTTTATTGGAGTTATTTGAAAAAAATATATATTGTATAATGTTTAGATACGATACGGTGTACCAACTTAAGGGTACACCGTACCACGTACCAAATTGGCGAACCGAATGAACCTACCCCCTCGTACCGAATTTTAGAAATGTGCGAACCGCGTATCCGATTTCGTACCACGAACCGGAGCGTACCGCGATTCATGTGACTATGGTTATAGTCAACCAATGGTGGAAAATACGAATACACCGATTGCTCTTGAAGACCTAAAAGATGATGAAAAAAAGAAGTTTGCAGCTGAAAAGAAGGCGTATTCTCAGTTATCTCAGGCATTGACCACAGATCTACTACATCAGTTTGGTCCATGTGCAACTACGAAGCAACTATGGGATGCTTTGAAGAGTAGGCATGATGGAAACGAGAAAACTAGGAGAATTCGTATTGAAGAGATTAAGGAGTTTAAGAATTTTAGTTATGTTGGGAATGAGACATTGAAAGAACTTATACCAAGATTCTTTCATCTGTTGTCGGAGTTATAGAACTATGAGATCATTATTCCCATGATTGAAGTTATTGAGAAGTTTGCTGATTCGTTGCCTCCGTATTGGAGACAACATGTTGAGGTTTTGAATGAAAAAGATGCATTTCAGTATTGTTCCATCAATGACTTTATTCAGAAGCTGGAAAACAAAGAGATGGAAGAAAGGAGAAAGGCAAAAGGAGCGCAGTTTCCACAAAATCCTGAGCTTTACTATGCTACATCATCTTCTTCTACTTCTATTCCATCAGGAGGAGTAAGTGTTGCACCTCAAACTACTTTTGTATCAAAGGTTGAACCACCAATGAGCGCAGCTAGTTATTTCACATCTGGACCATCATACACACCAACTTCATACACAACAACTCAACCTCCTACGTCAGCTGCTTGTTATTATACATCATCAGTGAGTACTCCACAACAACAACCACAAGTTGCACTGGTGATGAACAAAAGCCTCATCAAGCCAAAGTCCGATCGTGTTGGAAACTTCCAACATGAACAATGTGACAGTAGAAGTGGCACAACAACACACTGCTTTGGTTTCAACAATGGTTGCTTCTTACAATGGACTGGTGGCAAGTCATATCGGCAACAACAATCTGACTAATCAGGATTATGCCCAGATCAATAAAGAAGAGATGGAACTGATTGATATTCAGTGGGCATTTGCTAGCCTGATGAGCAGGGTGACTGAGTTTATCGAGAAGACGGGCATAACTGATCTTGCTACTTCACCGAATACTACCTATGGTTTCGACAAACCCAAGGTGACGTGCTTTAACTTTGGGACTCATGGTCATTTTGCTAGAGAATGTACTCAACCGAAACAACAAGGTAACCGAAACCCCTTCAGCTCAAATTACCAAAATCGTCAATCACAAAACCAAGACACCTTCCAAAGCCAAAACAACAACTATCAGAACCAAAATAATTACCAAAACCGACAAAACACCTCCCAAAATACCACATCGAGACAAACATTCATAGCCAACCAAAACCAAACAACGCCTAACCAAACCAGAACCATTGTTCCAGTTTCTACACCAAACACTCAACCGCATAATGAGAATCAAGCGTTGGTGATTCAAAAGGATGAAGGTTTTGATTGGAACTCAATGCAAATGGGTGTTGAAAAAGTTACAGGTGGTAATGTTGCATGTTTTGCTCAAGAGGTGGTGAGCGAGGAGCCGACGATAGTTGATGATGACTTGGAAAAAGAGAAAGTTTCTGAAGTTGTGATTGAAGAGATTGTTGAGGAGGAGGTTCCAGAAGTTGTTACTGAGAAGGTTGAGGAACCGGTTGAAGAAACAGTTTCAGGGACTATTATTGATTATGTTGCTGATGTCTCTGATGATCGAGAATCTGTTTATTCTGATTCAGAAAGCGAATCTAATTCTGAGGCTAGTGTGAATTCCCTTGATGATGATATCGATCAACTTCTTGCTGAAGCAGACTTTCTGATGACAAAGAAATCATGCATGGTAGATGACGCTTTTACTAAGGTGGATTACTCCAAGTTTTTTGCTGGAAAGGAAGCTCATTTTGCTTTGATGGCCATGACAGATCCTCCAAAACTGATAAGTCCTAACTCTTCTTCTAGTGATAGATATTGTGGTACATGTGATAGACTTCAGGATGAGGTTAAGCACCTAAAGAATCAGCTTGATAAAGCTAAAATCGTCATCGAGCCGTATCTTAAAGTTGAGAGAGATTTCAACAAAACACTTGAGAGCTATAAGAAAGATGTTTCTGAACTGACCAAAACTCTTTCACTTAAACAAATAGCCATTAACAATTACATAAATGAAATTGAAGAAACCAAACTAGAAAAGGCTAAAATCAAGTGTTTTGCTGAAAAGATTAACAAGAAGTTGGAGAGTTATAAGAATGTGGCTTATGTTTTAGACCACATTGTCGAGGAACCAATTCAATAGTGTAAACTACAAATATGTTCCTTCCCCGGTGTTATTCAAAAACCATAACTTTAATTCAGTGACACCAGAGAGTTCAGATAGATCGGATTCCACATCGGAGAACGAATCAAACACTTCTAGTGTTGGTGATCTGAATTCTGATGTGAGACCGATTCTATGATTGAATGATGTGGGAGTAGTCCCTGTAACTGATGAATCGGATTCTGAGAATGAGGAACCTTGTAAGAATGTTGATATTCCTTTGGAAAATCACATTCGAACCAATGAGAGTTTATCTCCATCTAAGGTTCCACATCCTCCAAAAATTGTTAACAAACAGAATCCATCAGTTAAGCAATGTGAAAAGAATGAGTCAAGTGACAAGCCTGTGAATGTATTTTATCAGATGGAAGGATCCGATAAGATAATTTCTAATGATGAGTATCCCATTCAGTTCCCTAACTATTCTAAAATTGAGTAAATTTGGCAAGAAAGCACAATTTGGTTTCCAAAACATGAACGAACCAATGACATTCCACCCGAACTGATTAAGCGACTGTATGGTGATGACTCGAAAACACCAAAGGTTCATGTCACTGAGTTTGTCAAACCTAAAAACAAGATTAACAGATTTTTTGAACCGGCTTGTTTAATGGAGCTCCTGAGTGTTTAAAGCGAAAGTGTAAACTCATTTGAGGAATATTGTGCGTGTTACAAGTGTGGGGAGAGAGGGCATTTACTTGCTGTCTGCCCATACGTGCGACACAAAAGGCACGAGGTTGAAAGCATGCAAAACCAAAGGAATTCGGTTGATGGTTACCAACACAGACAATCTTTTCCACAAAGACAATATTATCCAATATTATCCTCAAAGACAACAGTTTTACAATCAAAACCGTTTTATCCACAAAGAGGAAGCCATCCGATTGTCTATTACAATTGCAACAAAATAGCATTGAAAAAGAAACTAAAGAAACCAATGGTGAACGCAACTAAGGATAAACAAAAGGTTTACCCAAAACCTGCTGTTAAAACATCAATTGAACCTTCGTCTATTAAATCAGGCAGGGTAGTCGAGAATGTTTCATTTAAGGACGATATATAGAAACCTGTTGAGGTTAAACAACCTCAAATTAGGATTCTTAAGCGTTCTGAACAATCTTGGGCACCAAAGGATTCTCTAGGTGCTTCTACTTCAACTGCTAAGGTGATTAGGATCAATAAACATAACCTTATCCAAGATAGTTTGCCTTGCCACAATTGTTCTTGTCACCACATGAGACTCCTATATGAGGAAGAGCTAACCATCTCATTTCTCACACCAACACACTCTCACTCTCTTGATTACTACCCTCAGTCGAACCATCAAACCCATCCCCTTGGTACCGAGCACTAGGACTCAAGGTTGGAAGCTCAAGTGGAGGTTAGGAGGGCCAATCATTCGGTACTCACCATCCCTTCGACTAGGTATGTTGTTAAACTACAAACACATCTTCCATTCCCTTAATACGAACCGGCTTTCATATTGACCCGGCCCCCGACATTTGAACACCATGTATTCGACCACATAACACCTTAAAGATGATTATTTCGAAGGCATTACCTTGTCGATTTCTAATATACACTTGCATCTTTATATATGTGTTTCATACGTGAGCTCACCACACCCACATATAGCGAGCACAAGCCTATATAGCACACTCATGATGAGATCAATGTCTTGCAAAACACCCCACGACTTTTAATAAAATCAAGAAACCGATTTTTTTGCAAAATAAACACACTCGACAACTCACTATGATTTTGGGAACAAACATATATGATTTCATGAAAACATGCTTATACACACTCATGGGCACTCCCTTGTACTTTGATTTACACTCACGGGTCGTTTTTAGTATGATAAATAATCGGATCTTGAACCACAATTCATGTATAGGAATTGTCTATTGTTATAACACATGTTTAGAAGGCTAGAACATATGTTAAGACTAACTTGGAAGTCTCAAAAGCCTAAACATATGTTAAACACTCGTTTTGCTACAAACCAACCACACGTGTTAGATTGGGGACAACGTATAGCCCATGACAACATATGAGGCCTATTCTGTCCACACTAAATGACATATTACTATAAAACGCCACGTGCACAAGGACATGATCCATATCCACTAATATCATGGTCCACAATGTCAGGTGAACAACTTGTATGATAAGCAAGAACGTACATGTGACACCCGGCAAATTCTGGTTAACAACGTGTCTAGATGAAAGTCTACCTTAGCGAGTTACGCGTATATTGTACTTAACTGGGTTAGTTAAGTCGTGTTATGGTTCGGGAATTGTTAGTTCAGTATAGAGGATCATCGGATGTTAGTCTAGAGGTTCATAAGATGTCAGTCCTTAACCAAGTGTACAAGTGGTGACGATTCGTAGAATCGTCAGAGCATAGGGAACATACAAGTCTCGAGTCCCGGGAATTCGTGAACGAGTGTGAATATGTTTGTTTGCAAGTGTTATGTGTTTACAATCATTATGTGACTTGTCGGTATGTGAAAATGTGTTGACATATGTTAAAACGGGGTTTAACGCGCAAAATACACGGAACCAACCCCTATAGGCGATTAGGGGAGGCTAATCGCCTATAGGGGAGGCGATTGGGCCTCATTGGAGGCGATTAGCATGCTAATTGCATGCCTTAGGGGCGATTAGGCCCTAATTGCATGAAGTTTCATGCGATTAGGAGTCCTAATCGCATATAGCTGCTGCACAATCACGTGTTACGTACTGGACGACTAAAAACGACTATAAATACAATGCTTGACCTCCTAAACTTCATAATATCAACCCTAGTCGTCCCATAACCCGCCTCAACACACACACAACCTCTGGAACACGATTTTGGATCAAATCACAAGGTTTCAAGCCTATTTCATCATTCTATCACAAATCTAAGGTGTGGTTTTCATCCATGCAACCTTATTTAACGTTTTCATTGAATCCCTAATGGTCCAGACCTGTTTTAAAACGAATAAGCTTTCTGAAAATCGTTAATAAGTATTGTTAATTGGATTTTAAATAACATGCATGATGTATGTGGGTTTTCAATTAAAAGCTAGGGTTTTTGTGATTCAAGATGGATGATTAACATGTTATTAGGTTAGTTTCAGATTAATAATGATGGCATGATGATGAGATCTGAGTTATTGTTAATTAGGGTTACGGTTTTGCATGCTAATGTGATGTTTCATGTTATGTGTATTGTCTTTAAGATACATGATTGCATTCAGGGCTGATAGATCGAGGTTAAACGAAGGATTTTGATGGAAATATGTTTGATATAGTTGTTTGGATGATATTTGATGTTTACACACGTTCTGGGATTGATTTGGAGTGTTAAACGCGCGAAAAACCGGAACAGCCATGTTGCAGGTGAGTAGCAACCCTAATCGCCTATACTATAGGAGATTAGGAGGCTAATCGCCTGATATGACACCCTTATCGCCTATAGTATAAGCAATTGGGGGCTAATTGCCTTCGTTGCATGTCTTATGACCTAATTGCTAGTGAAATGCATGTCTTATGACCTAATTGCTAGTAAATACATGTCTTATGACCTAATTGCTAGTGAAATGCATGTCTTATGACCTAATTGCTAGTAAGTGCATGTCTTATGACCTAATTGCCTATAGTATAGGCAATTAGCATTCCTAAATGCCTGTTGACTTTCATAATCGCTAGTTGACTTTTCCTAATCGCCTGTACTGCTGCTGTAAGTATATTTTGACATATCGAGACCCGATTTGACACCTAGGAACATGCTAGGAACCCCGTAACATATCTAATAACTTGGTAACATATGTTCGGACTTATTTACGTGATACTTGAACTACGTGCTGTAATTTGTTGGACGTTAACGTATGTTAAGTGTGATTGCATGATTGTATGTTTGAGAGTGTAAGCATAACACGGGAAGTCTCGGGTCACCAATGGGATGTCGAGTCTTGTACATTGGGTCAGTTTAACAGTCACAGTGTTTTCAAACAAACTTGGTTATGGTCTGGACATCTAGGGCTAACTAACCTGCGGGTTATTAGTCTAAGTACTTGTAACTGTCATATGTTAGGTCGCCGCTTTACGGGACTAGCATAGCTTGCTGAGTTTATTCATATTACGAAGTAACGCAACCTAAGGTGAGTTTACGGCCCCTCTTTTAACTGGTTTCACTTTTCGGGGGAGAAAACATGTGTTAAAACTTATGTTTGGTAACTACTGTCATATTATGGGTTTCTATGGTTTACTATACGATCTTTGGAAGTCCCAGGGGGAACCATGAATGTGCGGGTTAGCACAACGGGGAAATGTGAATAGCGCTATTGGGAGTGACCAACCCCGCTCGTCGGCTTGGAGGGCCGGGCGAGTGCATATTGTCTCAAACAGGAACAACAGGTTTACTATTCGGGCACGATATCTGGTTTGCGAGTTAGTAATGGTTTTCCAATCGTAGTAGTAACAAAACATACGCCTAGCTAGCGTACTTGGGTTTTCGATTTGTTATAGTATGGACAGGTTGAACTTGGTACGTCGATTACAAAACCTGTAAACTCACCAGCATTTTTGTGCTGACGTATTCTCTTACATGTTTTCTCAGGTTGCTAAGGTAGCACAATGGAACTAGGGCGCACGCGTCGGCACGGCGTCTAGTTAGGATTGCATGGTTTTCAAACGTTGAACACTTGGTTTATTTTGGATTATGTTTTGAATAAGCTTCCGCTGTATTTGGGGATTTTTAAACTATGTTTTTGAAATTGCATATGTTCATTTAGACTTGTTTATTGTGATCGTTGGTTTGGATCCTGGTTTGTCATGCGCCTCGCGGTAAAACTCTGCAAGTGGATTTTGACGGTGTGACAGATTGGTATCAGAGCCAATGGTTATAGTGAACTAGGACTGCATGTAGAGTCTAGTCTATAGCCGAGTCGCACACACTAGACGATCACATAGTACTAAACATTTTGATGGATTACGTATGGGCTGTCGGGGTGTCTCTAAATCATCTGACCTTTCTATGTTACATCATCCGTTCCATCCTAAGTCGGGTTACTTGCTTTCTAGGCAGTGCGGTATATTGGGGTAAATCGTGTACTGTAACGCCCCGAAACTCGTTTCGCCTGATTTCTTCATGTAGCGTAATCAGCAAAATGATGAAACAGGACTTAGATGAGAAGAGTGTGGGTTTATTCGAATATGGGAATAACCTACTTAGTATTATTGTGTGTCTAATAAGAGGATTATATTTAAAACTAGCTTGATTGGTTAGTTTTTATAAAGAGTAACTTTAGGTAAAGTTGAGGGACTAAAAGGGTATGTTGGGGGCAAGATTAAAATGGTCAAAACACCCATTTGGGTGCAAAATCGTGAGCAGCCCCTAGGGGCATCATTGAGCCATAAATCAAACCCTAAATACCCAAAATTGAAGAAGAAATGCAAGGAGGTTTGAGGGTTGTCTTGAGGGGTTGCAAATTTGGGGTTTTCTACAAGTCTAGGAGCCTTGGTAAGAACCCTAACCCTCAATTGGTATGAAACTCGAACCCACATGTGTGTTTTGAGGAAAACATGTTAAATTCGTATTATGGCTTGATTATAAGTGGTATTGACCATCTCTAATGGTTTAGAGATGAGCTAATCACTAGAAGTTGCTTATTTGCATAGATGATGATATTGGGTTTTTCATTTGAGCTTTGATATTGCTTTAGTATGGGTAAATCCATATAATAGTAAGAATAATGTGTAGTTGATGATATGCATGTGGAAATTGATGATGATTGAAAGTGGTATATGTGTTAATTGTATAGAAATTGAATGAATTGAAGGATATGTGTAGAGTTGAAAGTAGATGTTGCTATTAGTGTAACCCATGGTCATTCTTAGTTAAATGGGTGAATAGAGTAGAAAGAAAGTGAGGTTTTGTTATGTTTAATATTTATGGAATGAAGGGTAATTGATGTGGGTATGAAATGTGATGATTGATGGTATGAGCTATGGAAGTATGCATGAAATGCTTGTACATTGTGTTTTAAATGTTGTACGCACACCATGTGTTCGATGAAATGTTTAGATGAACTTGCGTGCAAGTAATTGATGAGAATGAATGGAATATGATGATTGTAGGAAACTAATATAAAGGATATGTTTTGATGGAAACCATGTGTGAATTATAATGGATTGTATGTAGGTATGTATGTATGCACATAAGTGATCTTATGGTTGTATATGTGTTCTATAATGTGTGAATTTGTATGCAAGACTCGACAAGTATGAAAGTAATGTGATAGTTGGTGCAAGTGATAGTAGGTTAACATGGGGATTTCGTCTTAGAGAGAAATCATGTGGGAATTAGTTGATTTTATGATTTGGTAAGAAGTATGCATTAGTAGTGTGTACACTATGCTTAAATATTATGATGTACGCGATGTGTTGATTAATTGGTGTGACGAATGATCTTGTATCTTGAATGAGATGTGAACATGATGTCTATGGTGAATCTTATATGATCTAGTACATCAATATGGACATATGTTTCTAAGTAGGATGTTGGTATAGTTGGAAGTTGACTTTCTGGAAAGTCAACAATGTAGAATAACATGGTTAGGCTCCCAAACTTGATTGTGTGATTAGAAACACTATGTGATGCATAGCATGTTAAAACTATGAGACATATATGATAATAAGTGGTATTACTATGTGAGAATAAATTTGGTTGTGAATGTATGTTGTAGATATGATAGAAGTTGACTAATGAAAGTCAATGTGATATTTGGTTGAGAATGATTGTTAGTGTGTTATGATCATGTATGCTAACAATGATGTGAACATGATGATATGAAAGGATGGGAAGGATGGACTCAACCATGGGAAGCTAATGGGTCAAGAGGAGGCAAATAAACAAGCATGAACTTGGAGGACTTGAGGTAAGTGATTCCCGAACTTAACTCGTATCTATGATATTGAATTATGTTCACATAGGATGGGAATCTTAAAGGAGTACATGGTTTTGGTTATGGGTCAAGGATCCACATGGTAGTTAACTTGGACATTGTCTTTTAGTAAATGTAACTAGTGTAGACAAGGTTTGAGCGAATCAAGTATATTAGGCACTTGAACTCAAACCGAAAGCTCGTAGGGGCGTGTATTCGCTCCGAGGCTTGATCAAGGTATGTGTGGAATGATGGGTGGGAGGGTAGTAAATGAGTTGCTAGAATGTCGGAAATTGTGGGTAAGAATGGCGTGAAAGATATTGCGTTGAAAAAGGAAAGCATTGAGCAAGATCTGTTGTTGGCGTAGGATACGCCAGTTTTGGCGTAGGATACGCCAAGTCTGGTTTGCCTACGCCAAACTCTGCTGCCCTACGCCACTCTGTCACCCCTTGCCTACGCAAGTGGCGTAGGCTACGCCACTTTTGGCGTACCCTACGCCAAATCCCCTTTCGGCCTCGGATGTTGATTTTTCAGCTCGTTTATGCTTCCGTACCTTGCCCGAGCAACTCCAAACCTCATTTATAGTACATATGTGTACTCATGCTCGGGTTTGAGAGAGAGCTTCATGTATGTAAGGGTTGGTAGTTATATGTAGATTGAGTAGAGGATTGGAAACGTCACATTTGTCTTAGAGATTGGCGAAGAAAGAGTAACATGACGGGTAAAGTAGGTTATACGAGGGAATTGTATGCTTGTAAGTATTGTGGGGTTATACGAGGGAATTGTATGCTTGTATGTATTGTGGGGTTATACGAGGGAATAGTATGCTTGTATGTAAAGTAAGTTATATGAGGGAATTGTATGCTTGTATGTATTGTGGGGTATTAAGGGAATTGTATATTTGTATGAATCGTGGGGTTATTAACCTTGTTATGTGAATGATAAGGAAGATGCAGGTATGTAAGTGTGAATGCATGAGACTTGTAGGATCAGCTCGGGGTACCACACCCGAACTTCCAAAAAGGCGTTGGAACGAGATCATGGAGCATCTATGGATATTATCTCCGCATTTTGAGTAGTGTGTATTAAGTCACTAAGTGAACTAACGAAACGGTTATTTGGTGATCGCAGGTTGCCTTGTCTACCTAATAGAGTAAGGAAAGGATGGAGATCGAGCAAGGAGGCGGATTGTACGAGGACACGACCCTATAACGTGATATAGATGGGTCATGTTTAATGTGGTAGAACATATTTAAAAGATGTAATACCTGAAATGTTTAGTAGACTTGGGTTATAAACATCCAAGGTTGTTTTTAAAAGAAATAAATTTTTCGGTTGGTATTTCCGCTGCACGTTTTTCTGTAAATTGGTTTAGGGTGTTACATGTACTCTTGAGATTTGTCCAAGGCTCGGACATCTCCCTTTCATACTCCAATAGAAACACTTGCCATAAACTACCGTAGCATTACGGTGTATAGCTAAGAGTCTATGTTCGGTGATTTGAACTTCGAACTAAGAGAACACTTGGAGGACCATGTAGAGCGGTTTATCATTTTGGGTGCACACAAAATCATAAACCGAAATGCATGAAATCCCTAGTGAGATCTGGGTTTGAATGGATAGTCCTGAGTTGGATCTAGCTTTGATTTTGTGAATGCTAGTGGTTACCATTAGCTGTGAAACTAAATTTTCTCGTTCTTTCTGTCAGAATCATGTCTGGAGTACGAGGAGGACGTGGAGGTGGTCGCAATGGTGGACGTAGTGGTGGTCGCGGTGGTGCTGGTGGTCGTGGAGGTGTAAACTTATCACAGGAAGATCTGAACAACTTGCTGCAAGCTGCCTTTCAGTTAGGGCACAATGGTGGTGGTAAGTTGATTTATCCACTTTTGCCTCATTAGTGAACCTTGTTTACATTCTTCGTGGTTTCTCATGCGTTTCATTTCAGGTGGTCCTGTTAACCCACCCCCACCCATGTGTACCTACAAGATGTTTCGGGACTGTAAGCCCTAGGAATTCTCTGGCACTGAGGGTGCGGTGAGTTTGCTCAGGTGGCTGGAAAAGGTGGAGTCAGTGTTTCTGATGTGTAACTGTCTCCCAGAGGATCGAGTTAAGTATGCTGCTGCTTTATTCCAGGATGTTGCTTTGACCTGGTGGAATAACATCACCCAGAACATGGGTATAGGGGAGGCGTATGCTATGCCTTGGGAAAATTTTGTGCAAATGCTGAAACGAGAATACTGTCCAAGGGAAGAAGTGCAAAAGCTAGAGCACGAGGTGTGGAATCTCAAGATGACTGGGTCTGAGATTGAGAAGTATACGGTAAGGCGTAATGAGTTGGCAGTGCTATGTCCTGATCTGCATGTGCCAGAGTACAGGAGGATTGAACACTATGTCTCAGGGTTAGTACCAGAAATCGCAGGGTTGGTGGCTGCAGGAAATCATCCTACATACTCAGAGGTGGTCCGATCGGCTCACAGGATGACAAACTTGAAGGTGAATGAGGGTATTTTGCCTGCTAAGGGTTCGACTGTTAAAGCCCCGGAGAATAACAAGCGTAAGTGGGATAATGAGGGGAAAGGATCTGGGCCAGCACAGCAGGGTAAGAGATTCGATAGCGGGGGTTCTTCTTCTTCTGGTAACAAACAGGGTGGTTATGCGGGGAAATTGCCTAAATGCAACAAGTGTGGACGTCATCATCAGGGGGACTGCGACCGTAATCGTTGCCATCGCTGTCAGCGATTTGGGCATTTTGCTAAAGACTGTCGGGCGACACTTCCATCGACCCAGGCCCCAACTACTAACTCGGCTCCTACTACTCAAGGAACTACGGGAAGACAAGGATGTTACAACTGTGGTGAGACTGGGCATTACAAGAAGGATTGCCCGAAACTGAAGCAGGGCGGGAACAACGGTAATGGGAACAACGGGGGCGGCGGCAGGAATGCACGTGCCTTCGTCATTGGAGCCGCTGAGGCTAGACAGGATCCTGACACAGTTACCGGTACGTTCCTTCTCAATAATTGCTCTGTTAGTGTTTTATTTGATTCTGGTGCCGATAAGAGTTTTATATCTATGGAAGTTAGTCGACTGCTAGATGTAGTACCCGTACCATTAGAGGCTAAGTACATAATTGAGTTGGCTGACGGTAAAAAGATTGAAGCTACTTGTATCCTTCGGAAGTGTCAACTAGAGTTGTCGGGTTTGTCGTTCCCCATCGACCTTATGCCGGTACCTTTGGGTAGTTTTGACGTTGTTGTAGGCATGGATTGGTTGTCCTTGTATCGCGCAGAGATTGTTTGTTACGACAAGATTATTCGGATTCCTCTCCCTGGTGGAGAATTTCTTTCGGTGTACGGTATCAAGGGCGGTGTTCCGCTAAATCTCATCTCCAGCATGAAAGCCCTTAAGTATCTTCGAAAGGGTTATTCGGCCGTTTTGGCACTTTTATCTGTCTCCTCTACCGATGAGAAGAAGATCGACGATATTCCAGTTGTACGCGAGTTTCCTGATGTTTTTCCCGATGATTTATCTGGTCTTCCTCCCCATCGTCAGGTTGAGTTCGGTATTGATCTTGTACCAAGGGCTGCTCCTATTGCTCGGGCCCCCTACCGTCTTGCACCTCCCGAGATGCAGGAATTGTCTAGTCAGTTACAGGAACTCTTGGACAAGGGTTTCATCAGACCAAGTTCTTCCCCTTGGGGAGCCCCGATTCTGTTCGTTAAGAAGAAGGATGGAAGTTTCCGATTGTGTGTGGATTATAGAGAATTGAACAAATTGACCATCAAGAACCGTTATCCTCTTCCACGTATTGATGATCTATTCGACCAACTCCAGGGTTCTAGTTACTACTCTAAAATTGATTTGAGGTCCGGTTATCACCAGTTGCGCGTAAGGGAAGCTGACGTTGCAAAGACTGCCTTTCGTACACGTTATGGCCATTTCGAATTCTTGGTCATGCCTTTCGGTCTCACGAACGCACCGGCGGTTTTCATGGATTTGATGAACCGCGTTTGCAAACCATATCTTGATAAGTTCGTCATTGTGTTTATTGATGACATTCTGATTTACTCCAAGAACAAGACCGAACACGAGGAACACCTGCGTTTGGTTTTGGAACTTTTGCGGCGGGAACAGCTTTACGCTAAGTTCTCAAAGTGTGACTTTTGGTTACGCAAAGTACAGTTCCTAGGACATGTGGTTAATGAACTAGGAATTCATGTCGATCCAGCTAAGATCGAAGCGATCAAGGACTGGGGAGCGCCAAAGACGCCAACTGAGGTGCGGCAATTTCTAGGCCTTGCGGGCTACTATCGTCGTTTCATTATGGGGTTCTCGAAGATCGCTCAACCCTTGACCACTCTTACTCGGAAGGATAGAAATTCGACTGGGGTGAACCACAAGAGTCGGCCTTTCAAGAACTGAAGTCTAAACTGTGTTCTGCTCCTATTTTGTCCTTGCCTGAAGGCCCTGATGATTTCGTTGTTTACTGTGATGCTTCTATTCATGGTCTCGGTTGCGTGTTGATGCAACGCGAGAAAGTGATTGCGTATGCTTCTCGTCAACTCAAGGTGCACGAGAAGAACTACACTACCCATGACTTGGAGTTGGGTGCAGTGGTTTTCGCGTTGAAAATTTGGAGACATTACTTGTACGGTACCAAATGCACCATCTACACTGATCACAAGAGTCTTCAACATATTTTCGACCAACAACATTTGAACATACGACAACGTCGTTGGATTGAACTTCTGAATGACTATGATTGCGCCATTAAGTACCATCCCGGCAAGGCGAATGTAGTAGCAGACGCCTTGAGCAGGAAGGAATCAATTAAACCTCGTCGCGTTCAGGCGTTGCAACTCACCATTCATTTCTCTCTACCTGACCAACTCCGTTCTGCCCAGTTAGAAGCTTTGAAGGAGGAAAACCTTAAAGCTGAGACTATGCACGGTGCCGACAAGCACCTCGAGCGAAGGCCTGATGGCCTGCACTACATCGCAGAACGCATATGGGTTCCTTTATTCGGGGGACTTCGGGAGCTTGTTTTAGATGAGGCTCACAAGTCCCGGTATTCTATTCATCCTGGTTCGGATAAGATGTACCAGGATCTGAGGGTGCTGTACTGGTGGCCAAACATGAGGTCGGATATAGCCTCATACGTGAGCAAATGCTTGACCTGTGCTAAGGTCAAGGTGGAATACCAGAAACCGTCGGGTCTCTTGCAACAACCTGAAATTCCGGAGTGGAAATGGGAACGGATTACAATGGATTTTGTCACGCAACTTCCTAAGTCACCAAGCGGGAATGATAAGATATGGGTGATTGTTGATCGATTGACGAAATCAGCCCATTTTCTCGCTATTAAAGAGACCGACACCATGGGTCGTTTGGCTCGTCTTTATCTGAAGGAAGTTGTTTCTAAGCACGGGGTGCCGGTTTCTATTATTTCAGATCGTGATTCCCATTTTACTTCTCACTTCTGGAAGTCTTTACACAAAGCTTTGGGTACCCAGCTGGACATGAGTACAGCTTATCACCCACAGACTGACGGTCAAAGTGAACGTACGATTCAAACTTTAGAAGACATGCTGCGGGCATGTGTGATCGATTTTGGCAAAGGTTGGGAAGCTCATTTACCGTTAGTAGAATTCTCATATAACAACAGTTACTTCTGAAAGTTTCACCGTGGAAAGGCGTCATACGCTTTGGGAAGCGTGGCAAACTCAACCCTCGGTATGTCGGTCCATTTACGATCCTGGAACGGATTGGACCGGTGGCGTATCGTCTTGATTTACCGACGGAGCTCGGCAACGTACATAACGTCTTCCATGTGTCCAACTTAAAGAAGTGTCTGGCTGACGAGTCTCTCATTGTTCCACTGGAAGAGATCAAGGTTGATGATCGTCTTCGGATTGTGGAAGAACCTGTTGAGATCCTTGATTACAAGATTCGTAGCCTACGTCATAGCAAGATTCGCATTGTTAAGGTTCGCTGGAATTCGAACCGGGGACCAGAGTACACTTGGTAGCGGGAGGATCAAATGAAGTCTAAGTATCCTCATCTCTTTCCTAAGGAAGCGTTCGAGTCGAGATATGTTTCCACTGCAGCTGAATGAATCTCGGGGCGAGATTCCTTTTTAACGTGGGGATGATGTGACAACTCGGGTAAATCTCTCTCTTGGTTTCTATCTTTTGTCTGTTCTTTTGTTATTCCTTTTGGTACTTGTGCAATTTTCGTGACGAAAATTCTTTTAACGTGGGGATGATGTGACACCCGGCAAATTCTGGTTAACAACGTGTCTAGATGAAAGTCTACCTTAGCGAGTTACGCGTATATTGTACTTAACTGGGTTAGTTAAGTCGTGTTATGGTTCGGGAATTGTTAGTTCAGTATAGAGGATCATCGGATGTTAGTCTAGAGGGTTCATTAGATGTCAGTCCTTAACCAAGTGTACAAGTGGTGACGATTCGTAGAATCGTCAGAGCATAGGGAACATACAAGTCTCGAGTCCCGGGAATTCGTGAACGAGTGTGAATATGTTTGTTTGCAAGTGTTATGTGTTTACAATCATTATGTGACTTGTCGGTATGTGAAAATGTGTTGACATATGTTAAAACGGGGTTTAACGCGCAAAATACACGGAACCAACCCCTATAGGCGATTAGGGGAGGCTAATCGCCTATAGGGGAGGCGATTGGGCCTCATTGGAGGCGATTAGCATGCTAATTGCATGCCTTAGGGGCGATTAGGCCATAATTGCATGAAGTTTCATGCGATTAGGAGTCCTAATCGCGTATAGCTGCTGCACAATCGCGTGTTACGTACTGGACGACTAAAAACGACTATAAATACAATGCTTGACCTCCTAAACTTCATAATATCAACCCTAGTTGTCCCATAACCCGCCCCAACACACACACAACCTCTGGAACACGATTTTGGATCAAAACACAAGGTTTCAAGCCTATTTCATCATTCTATCACAAATCTAAGGTGTGGTTTTCATCCATGCAACCTTATTTAACGTTTTCATTGAATCCCTAATGGTCCAGACCTGTTTTAAAACGAATAAGCTTTCTGAAAATCGTTAATAAGTATTGTTAATTGGATTTTAAATAACATGCATGATGTATGTGGGTTTTCAATTAAAAGCTAGGGTTTTTGTGATTCAAGATGGATGATTAACATGTTATTAGGTTAGTTGCAGATTAATAATGATGGCATGATGATGAGATCTGAGTTATTGTTAATTAGGGTTACGGTTTTGCATGCTAATGTGATGTTTCATGTTATGTGTATTGTATTTAAGATACATGATTGCATTCAGGGCTGATAGATCGAGGTTAAACGAAGGATTTTGATGGAAATATGTTTGATATAGTTGTTTGGATGATATTTGATGTTTACACACGTTCTGGGATTGATTTGGAGTGTTAAACGCGCGAAAAACCGGAACAGCCATGTTGCAGGCGAGTAGCAACCCTAATCGCCTGATATGACACCCTAATCGCCTATAGTATAGGCAATTGGGGGCTAATTGCCTTCGTTGCATGTCTTATGACCTAATCACTAGTGAAATGCATGTCTTATGACCTAATTGCTAGTAAATACATGTCTTATGACCTAATTGCTAGTGAAATGCATGTCTTATGACCTAATTGCTAGTAAGTGCATGTCTTATGACTTAATTGCCTATAGTATAGGCAATTAGCATTCCTAAATGCCTGTTGACTTTCATAATCGCTAGTTGACTTTTCCTAATCGCCTGTACTGCTGCTGTAAGTATATTTTGACATATCGAGACCCGATTTAACACCTAGGAACATGCTAGGAACCCCGTAACATATCTAATAACTTGGTAACATATGTTCGGACTTATTTACGTGATACTTGAACTACGTGCTGTAATTTGTTGGACGTTAACGTATGTTAAGTGTGATTGCATGATTGTATGTTTGAGAGTGTAAGCATAACACGGGAAGTCTCGGGTCACCAATGGGATGTCGAGTCTTGTACATTGGGTCAGTTTAACAGTCACAGTGTTTTCAAACAAACTTGGTTATGGTCTGGACATCTAGGGACTAACTAACCTGCGGTTATTAGTCTAAGTACTTGTAACTGTCATATGTTAGGTCGCCGCTTTACGGGACTAGCATAGCTTGCTGAGTTTATTCATATTACGAAGTAACGCAACCTAAGGTGAGTTTACGGCCCCTCTTTTAACTGGTTTCACTTTTCGGGGGAGAAAACATGTGTTAAAACTTATGTTTGGTAACTACTGTCATACTATGGGTTTCTATGGTTTACTATACGATCTTTGGAAGTCCCGGGGGGAACCATGAATGTGCGGGTTAGCACAACGGGGAAATGTGAATAGCGCTATTGGGAGTGACCAACCCCGCTCGTCGGCTTGGAGGGCCGGGCGAGTGCATATTGTCTCAAACAGGAACAACAGGTTTACTATTCGGGCACGACATCTGGTTTGCGAGTTAGTAATGGTTTTCCAATCGTAGTAGTAACAAAACATACGCCTAGCTAGCGTACTTGGGTTTTCGATTTGTTATAGTATGGACAGGTTGAACTTGGTACGTCGATTACAAAACCTGTAAACTCACCAGCATTTTTGTGCTGACGTATTCTCTTACATGTTTTCTCAGGTCGCTAAGGTAGCACAATGGAACTAGGGCGCACGCGTCGGCACGGTGTCTAGTTAGGATTGCATGGTTTTCAAACGTTGAACACTTGGTTTATTTTGGATTATGTTTTGAATAAGCTTCCGCTGTATTTGGGGATTTTTAAACTATGTTTTTGAAATTGCATATGTTCATTTAGACTTGTTTATTGTGATCGTTGGTTTGGATCCTGGTTTGTCATGCGCCTCGCGGTAAAACTCTGCAAGTGGATTTTGAGGGTGTGACAGTACAACTTACTTTGTCCTTAATAATCATAGCGCAATCATTGTCTGGACGATAGTTATCTCACATTCCAGCTTCACTAGACCACACGTGACACTACCGGGTGAGTTTCACGGCCCCATTTTACTATTTCTATATTTTGGGGGACAAAACTGCTACAAAACTAGTACAAACATCATTTGGTGTGTATATTCTATCGTGACTACCATGTGGAACATGAGGCATTTGGTTCATGAGCTCAACAGTCCTCGTACTTACATTATACTGTAACCATTAGCTATCGAAAGCCATGGAACACTTTAAGACTTGAGCACGGCCATGCACTATGGTAGGCACGCCCGTGCTTGACGGTGCACGTTGCCTTTTGCTTCCTGCTGACTTGGAAATGTTGACTTGTTGGCCCGGGACAGGTGCATGGCCGTGCACGGCCAGAGCGCGGCCATGCTGCATCTGAAACAGCTTCTTAAGTCTTCAATTCCTTGCGTTTTTTGTCGTTTTTCTCCTCTTTTCACTCCTTGACCTCAAAACCTACAATTATCAACAAAAAAGGGTAAATCATGATAAAACTAAGATAAAAAAAGATTTCGGATGGAAAAAGAGTGAAAATGTGTATGTAAAACGTGTGTAATTCTTGGCACATCATGTTCTTACAAGGAAGTGTTCTTGGCGTTGGTGTGTCGTATCGAACTCAGGTCATGTACGTATGCTTGATGCCACTTGATCTAGCCATTGTATTTTTTTTATTTTTTATTTATTTATTTATTTATTTTTGGAAAATCAACAAGTTGACGCCTATAATGGTGTTGTGCTAGTTAGAACTAAAACGTTGTTAGTTTATTTCTATTCTTATGTTTTTTTCTCTATGGCTGCAGGGGTTGTTCCTCGTGAGGTTGCACCTTAATGCACTACACAACATGTATCTAGTCAGACCTTACTACATGACGGATAATGACGTAATTTAAATATTTAAATCGAGGAGGCCTGAAATTTCATAAATTAAAATTTAAGTTGTTACGCAAAACAATTTTGCATGTAAACTTCCTTCAAGTTTGTGAACATTTCAACATAGTTTTGTGCATATCTGTGATCGTGAATTATGGAATGTTATATTTAAAAAAAACTACCTGTTAACTTAAAGACCATTTCTTTATCATTGTTAACATAACACGATTTTTGGCCCAAGATTTTGTATATTTAGATAACGATAAAAATTCCTGATTGTTGTTAACCTTTTCTAAAGAGTGATTAGATAGTTAAATCGAAGAAGCACATCCATCATCTATAGGTTATGGTCTAGACACTGATTTTACACCAACTCTTGTTTGCTTGATGAATGAGTGATGTTTATATATAACCAGGTAATATGATGAACATTATTACTTTTCTATTAAATATACCGGCTTTTTCTTTGTAAACCAGACATCGCTTCATTTTAGATTGTCTTCTCAAAAAGACTATATATATTATCATACTAGTTTTTATCTCGGGAGCGTCCCGGGTTGAAATATTTAATATGACATAATAAAATATTATTATTATTATTATTATTATTATTATTATTTTAAACAAATCCCTGCCATAAGTTATCATATTCAAATATAAAAAAAAAAAATGAATCTCTGCGTCGGGGTATAAATCTAGTGCCATTACAAATGAATTCGGAAGTTTGTAATTGATCATTCTAAAAAGAACTAACATGAAATAAGAAAAAAAAGTTAATATTGAAATATCGAACGCATTAGTCTAAGAGTTATGTAATGCGTTAAACAATTCATGGGTATATGATCGGGTTTTTTAAACTAATCTCAAACCCTGCACAATACCTGTCGGGTTACAAAAAATAGTCTTTTTTTTCTCCGTTTTTATATAGCACTATGGTACTCGTTGGAAAGATAATAAAACGCTCGTTAATTTGGTGTAATTTTTTTCTTTAAAAAATCTCGTATATAAAAGATATTAACGTTTAAAAGTAATTGGAGGAAACATGAGAGAAAAAATAGTAAAGTTTTAATATTTAGATTTAGTAGATTAGGTATTTAATAGATTAAGTTAAATCATATTTATTCTTTTTTTTTAATTGGTTTACACTTGCCACATCACATCCTATGTGGCATCTCTTAAAGGAGAGATTGCATAAGAGTATGACATGTAGGATCAATCCCTTTGCAATATATAGATATAGATATAGATATAGATATAGATTTTTACTTATATTCTTGTTGTGTGGCATCATGAGCATGACCGGACTATTATGTTGAGTTTATTTATTCGTTAAATTTTTTTTGTATTTATTTTTTTACCATTAAAATGTGTTTGCTTAATGTATACCCGCTAAAGATAACAGATAAGACTATGTGTTGTGGCTAGAGATGAGCCAAGACTTTATCCTATAAAAAAGGACAACTAGTCACTAACATGGCATTGGCTAAAGTGTCAATTGTGCTCACTTGATCCCGTTGTGGCTCAAGGTGAGCGATGATTTTATCCATTTTTTTAACAATAACAAAAAACATTATATTACAAAAAAATGAAAAACATTAAAATGCACAAATAAATTTTTAAACAAATAACATTCAATACGAAAGTTTATTGTAAAAATGAGTTTCCAAGAAAGATAAGAAGTATTTTGGGTTTTTGATCAAAATAAATCAATTGATGAGATTAAAAGAGGGAAAGTATACGTTGAGTTTCCAAAAGAGGAGGAGAATGACAAAATAGGTATAACCCACAATTGTTGAGTTCCGCCCCCATTTTTTTAACGTTCATAACTTTTTCATACGATATATTTTTTTTTAAATAACACACCATAAAAACAAGCATTTTATCCCTTTCATTTGCATACCATATTGCTATATTTTTTTATAAAAAAATTGTTGGGTTGATATTACTTGCCTCTAAATGTAAAAACTCGATACTATTACTTGCGTTTAAACATTCTGAATGTAACAGTAACTTTTTTTTTTAGTTTGTTTCTTTGTTAGGTGGAGAGCCACGGGGTTAGAAATCAATTTGAATCAATGTGAGAACAGTAATAATTTTGTTTCTTATGTTTGTCTATTTTTGTGAGGTGAATAATAACTGGAGGTTCAAAGATCACCTTCGTTAACCTTCTTTGACATTCTTTCATGGTTTTGCTAACCGAAGGTTCGAAGATCACATTCATTAACCTTCTTTGACATTTTTTCATGATTTTGCTAATATCTTCTTTCACTTCATGTGATAGTGGGATATCGTTGTCGTTATATTCCCACAAACTAGCTCCTTGAAAATTAATAATTAATAAAGAAAGAAAATCCTTATTACCTACTTATATGATCAATCTGTAAACCTGCTTATGTGTATGTAAAAACATGATATTACCTACTTGCGTTTAAATAATAATAAACAATAATAACGTGCGTCTAAATGTAAAAACTTGATATTACTTGCGTTTTAGCATGTATAACTTGCGTTTTATCATTTATAACTTGCGTTTGATCAGGTCGTTTTATCAGGTATAACTTGCATTTCTAAAACGCAAGTATACCCTCAAGAAAACGCAAGTTATCAACCCAGCAAATTTTATTTTTTTAAATGTATAGCAATATGGTATGGAAATGAAAGAGGATGAAAAGTTTGTTTTTATGGTGTAATTTTTTTTAAAAAAATAATATCGTATTAAAACGTTTTGGTCGTTTTAAAAAAGGGGGTGAAAGTTGAAAAAAAGTCAACAATTATGATGATGGACAATAATACATTTTTTTGCTAGGGACATGTGTCAGCCCCTTATTCGTTCTATGCTTATCACCATAAACTACTTTTTATGTTAGCCTTACCTATATTCAATTAACAACCACTTCATTGAAAAAAAAAAACCCATTAAAATACACAAACAAGTCATCATCTCCCTCCCCCCCCCCCCCCCTCTCTCTCTCTCTCAGTCTTCACCACTCATCTTCATCATCTTCACCACTCATCTTCATCAACTCACTCTCTAAAGTTTTCCTCGTCGGCTCACGCGAGCCGGGTCGCTTGAGCTCGCTCGCGGCCAGAGTCATGGGAGGGTGTTACGATTCACGCGATCCATATGGTTTTGTTGGTGGCTCGCGGCAGCTCGCTCGCAGACGACTACACATAGTCTAAGGATTTGCATGTTTGATACCGTAAATCAATAAAATAAAAATAGAAATAAAAATAAAACCTTGAAATTCAATCATGTGACATATATGCATTGAGTAGAACTTCACTCTGTCATGAAGGATCAAGTTATTTTACACAGTGTAACAAAAATAAGAAGGGTGAGAAGGATACAAAAAAAAACATAATAGATCATCAAATATGACACAACGAGCCACAAAGTATAACACATTGTCGAAAAATATAACACAATCCTGAAAAAAAAAAGACACATTTAATTGAAAAAATGACACAATGATGAAAATAAGAAAAAGAATAAAAGACACAATGATATAAAGTATATTCTAAAAATTACATGCTAAAAACCCTAAAAAACGAAGACCTAAAAACTAAAATCGTAGGGTTTGATGAGACAGTTTCAATGTCGCTTGAATGAGTTCAATCATTCAATTGGAGTCCGTTTGATACCCTTCCTACGACTTCCTATTTTTCTTTCATTATGTATTGATTCTAACCCTTTTATGAATACTATTGGATTATAAATATATGTTGTGGTTATATGTATTTTGACAAACCATCTGCAACGAAAAGTGGACCGGTTAACCATATTTAGATACACGACACCAACTTGGTTAACCCTACAACTAACTAACCTATGTTTTTTAAATCACGTACGTACATTAGTACTGTATAATTTAATTAAACATTATATATATTTACACGCCTAAGGTAATTAACAGTTGCAAATCTGACACAGTCAGTAACTACAAATGAACACACGCCCTAATTTTATAAATCAAATTAGAAGGGTTTTTTTTTTTGGAAAATAATATTTCATTGATAATTAAAGGGGCAAATTATATAAGTATAAACGCGCAGGCAACAAATTACGCCGCCACTCCTTTAATTTTTTAAACATGTTTTTTTTCTTTTTTGTTTTCGTTGTTTGCTGAACCTTGCAAAATGTTAATATAATTACTTTTCTGAAACCTAGCTAACACGACCAGTTTTCATATTCTTTGAATTCATAATTATAAAATAGTAGTTTGAGCTTAATTTTAGATTTAGGGTTTCGAAACATTCTTTAAATACATGCACTTTTTTGTATCATGGATTTTATAAAATGAGTAACAAATGAAGTAAAATTAAAGAAATAAACAAGTAAGATAGTATATATAATTAATGGTGTAGATACATGCAGAATTAGACATATATAAGTCTAGATGTACTAAAAAAGAAAAATCATTGGGATAGAAATGTCGTGCAAAACCAACAAAAGTGACTGCTTATCTATAACCCTAAACCAACCCACTTTCCTATGTATACTTTGTTTTTCCACCTTAATCTTCACCTCTCGTATTAGACCAATTTTGACAAAGTCTCATGGTAGATAACGGCTCTAGCGATTATGCAAGAACTTGTCCTAGAGGCCACTGGAGACCTGCCGAGGATGAAAAGCTCCGGCAGCTTGTTCAGCGATTCGGTCCTCAAAACTGGAACTCTATTGCTGAGAAGCTTCAAGGGAGATCTGGTACTATATATGCTCTAATTAAATCATCTTTGATATATTGTTCAAAACTCGTAATTAACATCTTATTATTATTATTATTATGAAATTTCTGCTCTTCGATCGGTTTGTTAGCCTTTATATTTCTTAATTATTCTTGCTAATTAACTTCCATGATCCAACAAAAATTGTTTCCCTAATAATTAAGGATGTTATTTAACCATTTAAGTTTAATCATGTAAGAGTCTGGTTTGTGTTCCCCTTGAATAAGTAATTACATGTACTAAAAAAAACAAAGAAGATTTTTGGAGCCGGGAGAGTTAATAATAACATCAGACCAATACCAATAGCTTTGTTATATGTGGAATTTCACTGGCAATATTAATTATGTGGTATGCATGTAATAGTATTGAATCGGCTATATATATATATATATATATGCTCTTTGATATATATCTAACAAGTTATAAACAAAAGTTTGGTAGTATTTATTATATATATCTTTTATATAAATGATGATATTTTGAGCAGGGAAAAGTTGCCGGTTGAGATGGTTTAATCAACTAGATCCAAGAATAAACCGAAGGCCATTTAGCGAAGAAGAAGAAGAAAGGCTTTTGGCAGCTCATAGGATACACGGTAACAAATGGGCCCTTATCTCAAGGTTATTTCCAGGTCGAACCGATAATGCTGTCAAGAATCACTGGCATGTTATAATGGCAAGACAACAAAGAGAAAAATCCAAAATTTGCGATAAATCAACAAGCAGGTACACAGACGGGTTTGGTCCCAGCGCGGAATTCTTTTTGAAATTCAAGGATGAACATAAAGAAAAGGTTAGTTCATGGAGGCCTTCAGCCATGTTAGCAGCAGCCAAGGGATCTTTTCCCATGGATTGTAATGGGAAACAAGCTGTAGATCACATCAGTACCAAGACACAGGTTTCAAGTAACTCATTTGCAAGAAACTATTTTGGATATAGAGTTGCCAGTGGCTATCAACCCTACAAGAAGGTTGATCATACACGCGAAGAAGTTGAAACCTTAAACCACAAAGATATACCCTTCATAGATTTTCTTGGCGTGGGAATATCCTCCTGATTTCATAATCATATACTATAATTAAATTATCAGATATATATTCAGGTAGCTGATCGATCAAACAAGTTTTAACTTATTAATTTATAGTTTTAAGTTTGTATGTTTATAAACGATCGAGAAGAGTTGCATGCACAAATATTAAATTATCTGCAAGAATTCTACTCAAAATATATAAATAAATATATATTATGTTTTTATTATATATGATTGTGTCATGATTCCTACCGTATAATATAAATGAAATTTTATTATAATTAGTTGGCGTATGTAACTGCCTTGAAGAGGACATCAATCCCAACAATATTGGTCTTTTTTAAGTTTTCCACAAGAAAATCAACTGTCACTGGCATGATGCTGAAACTTGAACAGAACATGTTATTTTACATGGAAGTTCGATCAGATCGATGGATAAATTTGTTAACATTATTTTTTTAGTCCAAACTTAATTGAGTGTATGTGGATATATATAGAAACTTCTATGATCGACTATTTTGACACTAATTATGATAGCTTTTATCGGAACGTGAATTCTCAATGTTTTGATCCAGTTTTAGTCTGTAGATATCGAACATAATTTAGTTACGTTCAGCTTTGAGGTTTCCATGACATAATAATCGAGTTGACGGTATGAATTACTAATATGGTATTTTCAGTCGACATACTTGTATTGTTATGAACGTCTACGGTTTATTGTTATATATATCGTTGGTCGGGTAAGAAAAACAAAATAGTTAAGAAATATTTTTTTTCCTGGAATGAGAAATGAAACAAATTTTTTTTTTTTTTTTTTTTTGGAACATGACTTTCATTAAAAAACAGGAAAGCGCGCCCTCAAAGCAAGGACCGCCAACCTACAAACTATACACAGTACATAGGAAACTTACACCATTCCTCCCATTGGAGGTTTGTAAACCTAGACCTATGTTTTAACCACAAAAACGAGATTGACTTAACGCTTCCAATCACCTTAGACACCTTGGCTTCGGTACCTCTAAACGTTCTTTCATTTCTCGCCTTCCAAATGACCCATATAGAAATCACTACTATACCGTGAAGAATCCTCTTGGCCCATTTATTATTTCCAGTGTGTTTGTAATGCAGCAACAGGTTACTAGTAGATGGAGACAACAACGAAGGACAGCGACACCACTTCCAAATACCACTCCACACCACCGAAGCAAAACCACAACCTGCAAATAAATGGTCCGCTATTTCGTCATAGGCTTCACATAATCTGCACACTTTATTATCAACGTTGATATTCCTTAAAGCCAAGGCATCAACAGTCGCAATCCTTCCCATTTCCGCTCGCCACGCCAAGATATTGCATTTTAGAGGAACCCAAGCGGACCATTTAAACTTAAAAAATCCCCCGGGCTCCCGGTTCAACAACAGAGCTTTCTTCACCTCAGCAACTGAAAAAGACGCAGCACCGTTCCATTCCCATTTATCCTTTGTGACCCCAGGCCGAGAATGACTCAGCAGCTGCTGCAAGTAGCACCATTCACGGGTTTCTGCAACAGAGAATAAAGCCGAAAAATCCACAGGGCACCAACCTTCTCGCTGCCAAAACTCACTCACCATCCCATTTTTATTAACTGCTTTTGCAAAGAGAAGGGGAAAAGCTTGAAAGAGGGGCCTGTCAGTCAGCCAAATATCCATCCAAAAGCGCACAGAAACACCATTTCCTAAACTTACCCGAAATAAGTCTAGGAAACAACGAGTACCACATTTAAGTCTCTCACTGTTTTTTACTATAGACGACCAACAACCCCGGGCACCCGAAATTAAGGGAATACCTGACCAACGTTTCCTACTTTTGTGGCATGCTTCAACGACTTGCTTCCACAAAGCCGTATTTTCCACACGAAACCTCCAAAGCCATTTTGCCAAAAGAGCCTCATTAACGTCTTTCAATCTAGACATGCCCAAACCACCATCGTTTTTAGGCCTGGATATTCTATCCCAAGAAACCCAATGAAGTTTCTTAATGTCACTCGAACCCGACCACAAAAATCTTTTCATGAGGCTCTCCAATTTGTCAATCACTCCCACGGGGGCTTTATATAAAGAAAAATAATAAACGGGAAGGCATTCCAAAACCGATTTAATCAGTGTAACTCGGCCGCCAATTGAAAGGACTTTAGCTTTCCAAGAAGACAATCTCGCTTGGAACACGTCAATAATCTTTCTCCAATTATTAATTCTATTCATGTTGGCACCAACCAAAATTCCTAAATAATCAAAAGGAATCGACCCTTCACGGCAACCAAGCACAGAGGCCATATCAGCGAGTTCTTCCTTAGAAGTACCAATACCATAAAGACTAGACTTATGAATATTAATTTTGAGCCCCGAACATAAGAAAAAGCTTCTAAGAATTCTAGCCGTCTTATAAATGTTCTCACAAGACCAATCGCCCATAATAAGAGCGTCATCCGCATATAACAGGTGAGAAACCATAGGGCCATTCTTCGAGACTTCAATGCCTTTAAATTCCCCTTCTAGAGCGGCTTTACAAAAGAAACAAGAAAAAGCTTCCATCACAATTAAAAATAGAAAAGGAGATAATGGGTCACCTTGCCGAAGACCTTTCTCACACTAGAATTCAAAAGTAGGAAAACCGTTCACAAGAATAGCGGACCTGGCCGAATGTAAGATACCCTTAATCCAAAGCCTCCATCGATCAGGGAAACCCATCTGTTCCATGATAGACAACAAAAATTCCCAGTTAACATTATCGTATGCCTTCTCAAAATCGATTTTAAGAAAAAACAATTTTTTCCCCCGCCTTTCACACCAAGATAGAATCTCGTTCACCATGAGAGGCCCGTCAAGAATATACCTATCACTTAGAAAACCCGATTGGGATTCTGAAATAATAGTACTAATCACCTTCTTGAGCCGACCCGCCAAAACTTTAGATATCACCTTGCTAATCACACCCACCAAAGTGATTGGTCTATAATCCTTTAACCCCATCGGATTTTTAATTTTAGGGACCAAAGTAATAAAAGAGGAACCACATCCACGGCTAATAGTCCCCGTCTCGTAAAACGAAAGAAGAATATTACTAAAATCTTCTTCAAGACAATTCCAGAATTTCCGGATAAACCGAAAATTAAAACCGTCCGGACCTGGAGGTTTATCCATACCACAATCAAAAACCGCATTTTTAATTTCTTCTTTAGAAAAAGGGGCTACCAAGGGATCGACCATATTTATGGGAATTTGTTTCAGAGCATCGCATATAAAAGCCGGTCGGTTCTTAACTTTTTCAGTAAAGTGATTCCTAAAAAATTTAAGAACTTCCCGCTTAACAAAATTCGGTTTAGAGACCCAAGAATCATTAACCATTAGGCCCTGAATAGAATTAGAAGCCATCCTGCCATTAATCAAACCATGAAAGAAAGCCGTGTTGTCATCTCCAAACATCGCCCACCTCACCCGAGATTTTTGACAAATATCCCTTGCTCGGAAGTATTCAATCTGATTTATACCCTTGTTACATTCAGCCCAGATCCACTCTTCCTCTTCGGTTATCTCTCTGCTTTCCATGATTTCTTCTATGTGCTCTTTATCTTTTTTCATATCCACAAGCTCAGCCACTTCTTTCGCATCCATTCTTTTTTTCCAATCACTAAGAACAAATCGCAGATATCTAAACTTCTTGGTCATCACCACATCAGGAGGGCCGCTTGTACTGTACTCTAGAAGAGTTTTAGAAATCAATTCCTCACAACCTTCACGAAATATCCACGAGTTGTACCACCTAAATGGTTTATGACCATAATTCGGAAGTACTAAGGAGAGCAATAAAGGGCAGTGATCCGAGAGATTCCTCGGGAGAGCACGCAAACACGCGTCCGGCCATTTATTAAAAAAACCTTGGCAAACCAACACTCGATCAATTTTACTCAACTTGAAAGTAGAATTCTTTTTCGTTAAACAAGTAAATTTCCTCCCATTCATTACGTACTCACGAAGACAAGCAGCATCTATAAAGTTGTTCAAGTCTTCAGCCACCGAACGATCAAAGAAGGAATTTTGACGCTCCTCCTCAAACCGAACAGCATTAAAATCCCCTAAAACCATCCAAAAACCTTTACTATGATCAATAATACTCAGCAGCAGCCCCCAAACAAATCGCTTCTCGGCTTTCTGTTGAGGAGCATATAAATTTATAATGTTTAAAGCCGTACCATCATCTTTCAAATAACCCGATAACACTATAAAATTCTTGTGAATGAAACTAGACTGTTTAACGAATACGTTAGGGTCCCACAAAGTAACCAAACCACCGGATCTACCAATAGACTCAGAACACTCCATCTCATAAACAGTTCGACCCCAAAACTTAGAGAAATCCACCCGCTGCATATTAAAAACGTGTGTTTCTTGCACCGCTAAAACTGAAACGCTAATGTTAACCGATAAGAAATTCATAACTTACCTGCCTGTAAACCTTCATCCACAACTGAGTTTCTCACCAAGTCCTCAAAATTCTGTAATTGAGCTCCAAGTTTAACTCCCAGAGCCACCGTCTGCTGAGCCTCTGATTCAATAAATTGGGGAGACCACCGGTTACCACTGTTGTCATTGTTTTTTTCCCCCTTACCTCCTGCCACGAGGTCAACTTCACACTTTTGAAAGTCGTCATCTACATTGCTCTCCTTCATAAGCTCATCAAAAGTAATTGGAGCATTATTACCTTGCCTAACTGATACACCAGGAGACTGGACATGAAGCTCTCCTAAAACCCCTCTCGCATTTGGGCCAGAAGAAATCGGCTCTTGCACCTCAACATTCATATTCTTCCTATCATAATAAGCTTCTTGGGTATTTAGTGGCCCAATAAGGTGGTCTACTATAAAGGGATCATCAACAATGGGCCTAGGCTTATTCCTTTTCTTCTCAGGTCCAGAAGAGTTACTTTTATTTGACCCACTTCTTTTAAAAACCAACTTCTTTCTTTTTTTTGATAAAAGTCGAAACCCCCCCTTGTATTTCCCACACTTTTTCAAAAACGTCCCCTATCTTGCCACCTCACCTTCTTCAAGTGAAAAGTTTGACCGACCATTAAAATCGTCATAATTAGCAAAAGAATGTCCCCCACCAATTGTTCCAGAATTATTGGGAGTTTCCAAAACAAACTCCCCCTCTTTAGGATCAGCATTAAATCCACCATTGACCGGCGAATTAAAATTCACCGGCTCCTCCCCTGCTGCCGGAGACGTAGGGACAGCAGAAGCTGATTCCGACGTACTATGGCGTTGATCATTGAACAACAAATCCGGGATCCAATCCCCAATTTCTTCCGACACCCATACCCTGAATCGTTTTTTCCTCTACTGAATCACAACCTCTCTTTCAATCCTCCGGCAATCACTAACCAAAACTCCAACATAGTCGAAAGACAAATCACCATAGTTTTGATTAACCTTTGCTTTGTGAATCACCTTACCAAACCTTGCACCTATAGAGTCAACGGACTCATTGCACATAACATTTAAAGGTAGACCTTGGATTTTAAGCCATGCCAACCTTTCAAACGGAAAAGATTGGCCGTCCCAAACCTCAACGGAACTAAAGTAATCACTACGTTCAACGGCCTTGCTGTAAACATCTTGTGTCACCTTTTCATCAGCAAAGGATACAAGGATCGTCAACCCACCAAGATATTGGATACAACCTCCTTCGGGATGAAGAAGGCGTAACAAAGTCCCCACCGTCTTAAGCATATTCACATCCACAACAGTGGCCACTAGAGCCTTCTTTTGACGGTCATTAAATTCATTAATATCGTCAGGAATGATTACCTCAATATCTTCCTGCTGAGTTTTATCAACTCCTACAAAGGCATCTTTGAAAGAGAAGTTATGCCTAACTTCTCCACTGAATCGAACATTATGCTTAACGGGATCCGCCTTCGTTCCTTTATCACCATTGCCATGCACACCCTTGTCTTCCTCTTGAATTTTAGTAAACCTTGCAACATTGAAACGTAGTTTATAACTCCCCAACCACAGAGTTGATAATGAACGAACCAACTCTTCACAATCCCTGATTCCTTTGAACGTAATGAACCCAAATCTGCATCCCACCTTATCTCTCTTTCGAGCAATGTATATCTTCGTTGTTTCTCCATAACCTTTGACTAAATCGTATAGATCTTGACCGCTGCATTTGTCCGGGAAGTTTGACACAAATATCTTGACCAAATCTTGATTCTGCCTGTCTTGTTGTTGATTGCTGGAGCCCTCACCATACCTGTCGTGTTGTTGCTTGCGGGATCCCTCACCTTGCCGGAAATCGCCCATCATAGATCTCCTTTCGGTTTGAGCGCACATGATTGACAATATTATCGATAAATATGTGTCTCACTCTTTTTATATCTGATGTATTAGAAAGAAGTCATGCCGCCCTGAAGGAACACCCGTAATACCGAGGACAACACATTCTCAACCACGTCCGAGGAGCTAACCCGCGTGATTGCGCAAGCCATTGCGCAGCACGACACTAACCGTGCAGACTCCAGTGGTGGGTCTGGTGGAAATGGCCGGCGAAGGACGAGTGATAATGACAATGGTAAAATACCGAATTGATGTACTTCCTATGGCCTTGTAATCACTACTGTTATTGATGATGTCTCATTATCTATGACACATAAGTGGAAAACACGGCAGATGGTTGTTCCTACAAAACTTTCATGGCTTGTTGTAACACCCCAAAGTCTCGAAGTGATTACGTCACCTTACGTGTCTCTTAAAAGGGTCGGGTCGGACCTGACCACCCGGTTATCCAAATTAATTATTCAAGTTCGAATCTCTCGACAAACCGTTTTAACCGAATATATAAATAATAATTATTGAATTATTATTATTACGGTTAAACGCTCCTAATCTGCTAATAACCCGTTGTCCAACGTCTTTTGATTGATCGTTATAACTATTACCAAACACCTGAGTTCCAGATATTATCCCCGTAGCCAAACACCCTCTATTATTATTATTCTATAAAAACCCCTCTCTGCCCTCATCTCGCTCTCTTTCTCTGTACACATCTCACACACACATTTGTGTGGTAAAGAAGCCTCACCGGACAGCCATGGCCGGCTCTTGCCGCCTCCGCTGCTTCTTCCGGTCATCATCATCCTTCTCTCCGGCGACCTCTTTTCTCTATGTATATTTCAGGAACCCACACACACGGAGGTGTGTAAGAGCAGCGGCAACAGCAACCGGTCACCCTCTCCGGTGACCGGGTAACTCTTCATCTCTGGTAAGACCGCTACCTAACCTTCCTTCGCTTCTGATCCAAACCCGACACCCTGTTGTCACCACTGATAATCCCGAGCACCGTAAACCTTAATCAGATCTTTATGAACCCTTTCCCTCTAATTCTAAAGATACCCGATAAACCTTGATCTTACTCTTATTTCTGATAAACGAAACCAACGGTCACCAGTCATGGTGACTGTTACTGAGTTGTGATTATCGTCGGGTCTTGTACTCGATGGGTTGGGTGGAACCTATGTTCCTGTTCCCGGTCTGAACTCGATGAACCCGAGCCACCGTTGTGAACCCGATGTGTTTCCGGTGAATATCCGGTCACCACACCAAACCATACTCCTTTCTGTTATCAATTAATGATCGGTTTGAGATTGGTTATTAATAATTATCTCTTGATTATTAATATGTCTTTGTGATTCTTGTTATAGGATATCAAATCCGGAAGACGGGTCTGATACCCAGTTAAATCCCGATCAACTCCCGACTATGTTCCGCTAGTTATTCGGTAAGATTCGGTCACTAGTTCTTATTGGTTGATTGGTCACAATCTGGTAATCTATTTATTAACACGGATTATATTGATTGCGAGGTATCAATCATGGAATTGGAAGGATACGAGTCGTCGCCGAGTCGGCTCAGTGACTCGGTCAACACCCGGAATAGAACCCGGTTCCAATAAGCTAGACGAGGAATATTATTAGAATTATACGAATATATATATAATACGAATAACGTACGGACTTGATAATAATAATAAGAGACTAATAATTATATATAAAATATATACGTTTATATATAATATTCGATATATAAAACGATATACTAAGCTCGGGTAAGAATGTCTAGAGTTCTTATTAGGTTCGCGTGCCAAGCTGTAAAGGCCAGCTTTGTTTCTTTTCGCCTAGATTGCCCAAACCCCGAGTTTAGGACTATCTAATATATACTGAATTCTATATATATAAATTGTATATATGATATATATCCTAAGTATTACAACCTAACAAGTCCCACGCGTTAAACGTATCAATATATATATGAAATATAATTGTAATAGGAAGATTAGCTGAAGATATAATACAAACAAGTGAGTATCGTGAACTCCCCTCTTTTACAGTTTTATTAAGTGTTTTAGGGGAAATACATGTCATTTAGAAAACATAATGCTTTACATAAAAGAATAACGATTTATAGAAGTTATAGAAAGGGGCAATAGAAACAACGAGGACAGTACTGGACGGTATCGCCATTTCCTTTCTTGTCTAACTAGAGGACAAGAACCAGTTTACCCGAGTAGAGGGTAAAATAATCATATATTATCACAATCAGAGTGATACCATAGAAAGGAATGGCAACTTATAGAATCTAATTGAAATAATAGAAATATAATCGAATTGATAGAATATCTAGTTCCCCTCCAGAATATAGAATTGTAAAGCATATTTATAAAAGATATTTATAAAAGAATTATAAATAAACGAACTGGCCATTCACTTTATAAAATACGAGACCTCACCAACTTTATGTTGACAGAAACTATTTTTGACATGTGTTCAGGTAACCCAACAGATATGATGACGTGGATCCTGGAAGGCTACAAGACTGTTATTACCCTGGATTCCGCTGTGTAACTCCGATAACCCGACCCGACAACCCGGCCACATCAGCCAGGGTTGTTACAGTTGGTATCAGAGCGGCACTTATAACAGTTTTGAAGTCTTTAGTCATCCGGGATCTACCAGAATATTTTTTCTAAAAAGAAATGTTGCATAGAAAAATAAATTAGAAATATTTAGGATATCAGGAGTAGTAAAGAAAATATCAATCAAGTAAATTTTTGGGTACCTAAATGTCAAAACCATTATAAAGTTGGTGAGAACCATAACCGTATGTTAGAATTTAAAACAAATCCACCACAGGATATTACTAGAATGATTATGTGGGATAAATTGACAATTCTGTACACAGTTGTGAATTTATATGCACATCTAAATTCTGGGAAATCTTACAGGATATAAAGGCCATAATAAATAAGAAATAATATACAGAAAAGAAACCAGATATATTAAAAGAAATCAGAAAATAAATCTCAATATAAATAAGAAATGACAGAAATTTTAGAAGTATATATATAAATAGATATAGAATTACAAAAATTATTCTTCGATATTTTAATCGACTTGTACAAGAGTTTGAAATCGTATTTCATTCTCTAGAAAAACTCGTTGATTATAATTACTCGTTGCATCTCTCCGAAATTATCGTCTTAATAATTATTTAGATCGTTAATCTCACGGTCATCCCGATATATATATAAAGAAAATACAAATATACGCTCCAACTTGAACATTCCTATGCTCGAGTCTCTAGAAGTATTATTTTATCGTAATTTCCGAAATTTTTATAAATCTGATATGTAAATATTATGTTTCTAAAAGAATTTATTTCAATTATTTAATTAAAGATTAAATATATTTTGCGATTATTTAAAAAGGTTTTAAAATCTTTTTAAGTATGATTTCGGAAATTTATTAACTTTATTTTTAGTCATTGTTATTTTTATACTAAACCAGTATTTCGATTTTGGTAAAAATATATATATATCCCGATTTTTTTCAATAACGATTTATTTAAATTTATAAGACTACGAAAAGTCCGTCGATACTATAAGTTACGTTTTATTAAATCTATTATTGATACTCCGTATAATTATTAAAACGTCCCCCGAATCTATTTTAATAGTACGTTTTCAGATAAATCAGTATAATTTATTTGACAGTAAAAGTTTGACGTTAACATTTTTAGAAAATCTATTTTATCTTATTTTCTGTTACATAATAAAGGACTTTTGTTTATTAAAAATATAAGAATTCAAATATTAAGAAAATTTTTACCACGACTCTTTTGAATCGTAAATTTTATTTTTGAAAACAAATATTATTATAAAACTCGAATTCGTATTGTTCCTATAAATTATTTCCAAGAATTTTTATACAAAAGAACTACGACCGTATTATTTTATCGAAACATATTTTATATCGCATTTAATGTTATTTTCATAGAGAATTATTCATCAATTCGTATTCGTATATATAAATATTAGTAGCGTTCTTCCGTATAATTTTATATCTATGTTCGATTATATAGTTTCTCGATATTGTTTTAATATAAACGATAAGCATATATTCCGTTTATAATCTAAACTCATATTGTAATTACATAAAAACCTCGGTTGAAGGTCATCCTCGATCCCTTCCAGAATTAAATAATATTTGGACAAAAATATTATTCTCAAAAATCCGTGATCAACATACGCCGGAATCAGTCGGACGAAACCGAATTATTACTCGCTCGATTACACGAAAATATAACTATCGTCTTAATCCTATGACTTGAACAAATCAAGGGATATTAAGAAGATTGGATTGTTATATTAAATATCTTCTGACACGAGCAAATTCTTGAATGATTGACAGTCTATTTCGTTAGACTTAGATCAACAAGTTTTATCCCGAATAATATAATTTCAAACTCAAGAGAAAATAAAGAACAGAATATCGAAATAATATGTAAGGGACACATACCTATTGTGATTAAAATAAACGAATACTGGAATGTTAGGTGAGGTGGAATAATAATTATGATCGCGACATAATTATGAATGCCACAGGCACAGGAACATTCGAGTAGGAGTTTATCAAGATCACAGTATGTTTGAGTCACAAACATATTAAAAGAAATGATAAGAAAATAAATATAAATCTGAACTATCAGCGTATCGTATGTGGAGAATACGACCACAAAACTGGCAATATTGTTGAAATTCCTTCGTGAATACAACTAAGAATATATTCGCAGAATAGAAACCATCGATTGATTAAATTCTATGAATCAAAGAAATCAATATATTGATTTTTGATTGCCAACCAAAGCTAGTTATATGTCCTCTGTGTAATCCCTGCGGCAAAGGATATCCGGACCCTTACAGAAGGTATATCCGGACATTTGCCACTAAGTCACAGGATTCTTATGAGGATATATACCACTATGAACAAATCTTCGTAGTCACTTCGTATAAAAACTCACGCGAGTTATAGTACAATCAAATTGGTAAAACGGTCGAGTGTTACCAAGTTGAAAATTATGAAGTGATGAAAGAATTGTTAAAATTCCAAGAATATAATAGATAAAAATATATAGGGATTCGGAAACCAGAAATGGTAGAATCCAACGAACATATTAAAAGAATTAAATACCAAGCGGAATCGCGTAGAGATTCGCGAGGTATAATCGAAATTAAAACGAAAAACGAATAGAGTTATGCTCATTTTTCCAGTGAAACTCTCTGGCCAAGAAGGATGGATTTCCTATTCCGAATAACGGCTTATGAGAGTTATTATAAGAAATCACTGTTCTGGCAAGAACTATCTATACGAATATCTCCACGAAATAAGCCCCGCTTATAATAAGTTGGATTAAGAATATATATGATATATTGCCTAAATATAAGTCTATCGGAATGTGTTTTCAGACACCAATAATATAGACTTTGATCGAATATATATATAAATAAAAAGGAATTATTCCAAGCAAACATATATTATAGAAATACTGAATTTATAGTGAGTGCTATAGATATTATCAGTATTTGCTTGGATATAAAAGAATATAAATGAATAAATAAAAGAATATAAATCGACAATAAAAAGAATTATCAATCGAAAAGACATCCGATATGTCTGAAAAATAGAAAGGCATCCGATATGCCAAGAAATATAATTAACAGAATAAGAATATAAACCTTAAAAGAAATTATCGAATAGAAATATAAGTCGTACGAAAACGACTAGAAATTTTAAAAGAAATATTTATCGAGAGTGTATCGAATCCCGAACTAGAAATAAGAAAGAATTCTACAGAAATAGTTAATGCGATAAGTATAGTAATCCGAAATGATAATCATGGTTTTGAGAAAGACTGAATGATGCATTGTTCTTAGAATTTTAAAGTCAAAAGAATCGTAACAACGACTGTTACCAGTAGATTCTGAGACTATAAAGAGAAAGTACATATATTGACTGTAGAATTGTGAAAGACCTTGTTCACGATAATACAATGAGAAAAGTCAATTAATATGTATTAGATACAATGCAGTTAATCATCAATGAAATAGTCAGAAAGATTATTATAGATGATTTAAGAGAAATCTCAATTATCCATGAATTAGTCTTTTCCGGTACCTTTAAGAATTCAGAGAAAATACGTTTAATGGTTTAGGAAACCTCTTAAGTATATCCACGAATAGAGATCAACCATATAGATGGAATTAAAGGATAGAATTTATAAGAATTAATCCTATAGTAACCAAGAATCGGAATTTCAATGATGGTAAATTCTAAAGTTCGAATAAAAGAGATAGTAGCTCGGATCCCGTTCAAATCAAATTAACGAAGGGACTACCGTATCTATCTCTTGAGAACTATCTAGAATCCATCATTGTAAACGAATCCGAATATCAAACGATGGAAGTATAGTATCAATACGAGAACCTTTAATAGCCATATCGAAATAATACAGATAATCCATGTATCTGAATTAATATGACTATAGCAAGAAAGGTTAAAACGTAATTAGAAATATGATCAAGATGTAGTCATACAGATTGACATTTCTAATATTGGATTGATACAAAATCGATTTCCTCGCAAACCATGAGAACCAATCATGTCTCGATGACAAGTATTTCGTTCTAATGATAACGTCCTTATAGATTAAAGAATATAAAGGACAAGATCATTCAAATTTCGGGAACGAAATTTCCTAAGGGGGGGAGATTGTAACACCCCAAAGTCTCGAAGTGATTACGTCACCTTACGTGTCTCTTAAAAGGGTCGGGTCGGACCTGACCACCCGGTTATCCAAATTAATTATTCAAGTTCGAATCTCTCGACAAACCGTTTTAACCGAATATATAAATAATAATTATTGAATTATTATTATTACGGTTAAACGCTCCTAATCTGCTAATAACCCGTTGTCCAACGTCTTTTGATTGATCGTTATAACTATTACCAAACACCTGAGTTCCAGATATTATCCCCGTAGCCAAACACCCTCTATTATTATTATTCTATAAAAACCCCTCTCTGCCCTCATCTCGCTCTCTTTCTCTGTACACATCTCACACACACATTTGTGTGGTAAAGAAGCCTCACCGGACAGCCATGGCCGGCTCTTGCCGCCTCCGCTGCTTCTTCCGGTCATCATCATCCTTCTCTCCGGCGACCTCTTTTCTCTATGTATATTTCAGGAACCCACACACACGGAGGTGTGTAAGAGCAGCGGCAACAGCAACCGGTCACCCTCTCCGGTGACCGGGTAACTCTTCATCTCTGGTAAGACCGCTACCTAACCTTCCTTCGCTTCTGATCCAAACCCGACACCCTGTTGTCACCACTGATAATCCCGAGCACCGTAAACCTTAATCAGATCTTTATGAACCCTTTCCCTCTAATTCTAAAGATACCCGATAAACCTTGATCTTACTCTTATTTCTGATAAACGAAACCAACGGTCACCAGTCATGGTGACTGTTACTGAGTTGTGATTATCGTCGGGTCTTGTACTCGATGGGTTGGGTGGAACCTATGTTCCTGTTCCCGGTCTGAACTCGATGAACCCGAGCCACCGTTGTGAACCCGATGTGTTTCCGGTGAATATCCGGTCACCACACCAAACCATACTCCTTTCTGTTATCAATTAATGATCGGTTTGAGATTGGTTATTAATAATTATCTCTTGATTATTAATATGTCTTTGTGATTCTTGTTATAGGATATCAAATCCGGAAGACGGGTCTGATACCCGGTTAAATCCCGATCAACTCCCGACTATGTTCCGCTAGTTATTCGGTAAGATTCGGTCACTAGTTCTTATTGGTTGATTGGTCACAATCTGGTAATCTATTTATTAACACGGATTATATTGATTGCGAGGTATCAATCATGGAATTGGAAGGATACGAGTCGTCGCCGAGTCGGCTCAGTGACTCGGTCAACACCCGGAATAGAACCCGGTTCCAATAAGCTAGACGAGGAATATTATTAGAATTATACGAATATATATATAATACGAATAACGTACGGACTTGATAATAATAATAAGAGACTAATAATTATATATAAAATATATACGTTTATATATAATATTCGATATATAAAACGATATACTAAGCTCGGGTAAGAATGTCTAGAGTTCTTATTAGGTTCGCGTGCCAAGCTGTAAAGGCCAGCTTTGTTTCTTTTCGCCTAGATTGCCCAAACCCCGAGTTTAGGACTATCTAATATATACTGAATTCTATATATATAAATTGTATATATGATATATATCCTAAGTATTACAACCTAACAAGTCCCACGCGTTAAACGTATCAATATATATATGAAATATAATTGTAATAGGAAGATTAGCTGAAGATATAATACAAACAAGTGAGTATCGTGAACTCCCCTCTTTTACAGTTTTATTAAGTGTTTTAGGGGAAATACATGTCATTTAGAAAACATAATGCTTTACATAAAAGAATAACGATTTATAGAAGTTATAGAAAGGGGCAATAGAAACAACGAGGACAGTACTGGACGGTATCGCCATTTCCTTTCTTGTCTAACTAGAGGACAAGAACCAGTTTACCCGAGTAGAGGGTAAAATAATCATATATTATCACAATCAGAGTGATACCATAGAAAGGAATGGCAACTTATAGAATCTAATCGAAATAATAGAAATATAATCGAATTGATAGAATATCTAGTTCCCCTCCAGAATATAGAATTGTAAAGCATATTTATAAAAGATATTTATAAAAGAATTATAAATAAACGAACTGGCCATTCACTTTATAAAATACGAGACCTCACCAACTTTATGTTGACAGAAACTATTTTTGACATGTGTTCAGGTAACCCAACAGATATGATGACGTGGATCCTGGAAGGCTACAAGACTGTTATTACCCTGGATTCCGCTGTGTAACTCCGATAACCCGACCCGACAACCCGGCCACATCAGCCAGGGTTGTTACACTTGTAAACCATGGAGTTTCCATGGGTCTGAAGGAGCAATCGATATTTGTCGTTGGATTGAGAAGATTAATCAGTCTTGGATATCAGTGGATGTGATGAGGATCAGAAGGTCAAGTATGCTACCTGCACCTTCCAGGACGAGGCGTTGACTTGGTGGAATCTACAAGTTTAAGAGATGCTGCTTATGGTCTCTCGTGGAATGATTTGAAGTCCATGTTGATGGAGAAGTACTACCCTCGGAGCGAACTTCAGAAGCTTGAGTCGAAGTTTTGGAATCTGACTGTGACGGGAGCTGAGATCACCATTTACACTACTCGCTTCCATGAGTTGTCTCGTTTGGTACCCCACATGGTCACTCCGGAGTACAAAAGGGTTGAAAGGTACATTTGGGGACTCTCCCCTAAGATTTGCAGTATGGTAACTGCCGCTGAACCCACCACCATTCAAGGAGTCATCACCCTCGCTCATAGTCTTACGGATGATGCAGCGCGTATGGGCGCATTGCTTAAGAAAGAGGTCAAAAAAGGTGGAAATGCGGGTGACAAAAGAAAATTGTCAGATACCAGGAAAGGTAAAAATGGTGGAAATCGGTCTGGAAAGAAACAAGAAACTGCCCAAGCATTTGTTGCAACCACTGCTGCTACTGCTGAGCCCCGCAAGAAGTACAACGGACCGCACCCTCTTTGCAACAAATGTAACTATCATCATGTTGGGTCTTGTGACAGCATTCGTTGTGACTACTGCTGGAACATCGGGCATTAGACGTCTTGTTGTCGTGCTAAGGATGCTCATAACCCTACCGGGAAACTAGGATGCTATGAATGTGGTGTTGTGGATCACTTCAAGAAGGACTGCCCAAAGTTGAAGAACCAAGCTCGCGGTAGAGCTTTTGTGACTGGAGCTGGTGAAGCTCGTGAGGATCCCAATGTCGTTACCGGTACGTTCCTTTTTAACAACACTTACGCTTCTATGCTTTTCGATACTGGTGCCGATTTAAGTTTTGTGTTGACCAACTTTAGACGGACCCTCGGGGTAGACCCTAGTAGGTTGGGCACACGCTATTCTATAGAATTGGACAACGGTAAGGTTATTGAGTCGGAAGAAGTCGTTGATGGGTGTACCCTAAACTTGGGAGATCATGAGTTTCATATAGACTTGTTGCCAATCGAGTTGGATAGTTTCGATGTGGTTGTTGGCATGGATTGGTTGTCGAAGAACCATGCGGAGATCGTGTGCCGAGAGAAGATTGTTCGTATTCCCCTTCCTAGTGGTGAAGTTCTTTCGGTCAAAGGAGAGAACAGTCGAGCCACGTTACGGATCATATCTTGCATGAAAGCCCAGAAGTGCCTCCGCAAGGGTTATTGTGCATTCCTAGCACAAGTAACCGAGAAGAAGTCGAAGGAGTTAAAGATCGAAGACATCCCTGTCGTGGGGGATTTTCCCAAAGTCTTTCCTGAAGAGCTGGCTGGATTGCCGCCTCTGAGGCAAGTGGAGTTCCATATTGATTTGGTTCCTGGTGCTGCACCTATCGCCTGTTCTCCTTATCTCTTAGCGCCATCAGAGATGCAAGAGCTTTCGAGCCAGTTGCAAGAGTTGTTGGATAAGGGTTTTATTCGGCTGAGTTTCTCTCCATGGGGAGCGCCTGTGTTGTTTGTGAAGAAGAAAGATGGATCCTTCCGTATGTGCATAGATTACCGAGAACTGAACAAACTCACTATCAAGAATTGGTACCCTCTCCCTGTAACGATCCCACATCCTTCCGTATGTAACGGCCCACTCCCGTACCGCGATATTGTCCGGGCATGTCCCGATTTTGCATTGGTCGTAGGCAATTCCCACGCCAAAACGCGTCACGATAGGGAAGGTATCCCACCTCTTATAAAGAAGTGTTAGTTCTCCTTCCCAACCGATGTGGGATCGTTACAATCCACCCCCCTTAAGGAGCCCAGCGTCCTCGCTGGCACAACGGCCCGGGCCTGGCTCTGATACCATATGTAACGGCCCACTCCCGTACCGCGATATTGTCCGGGCATGTCCCGATTTTGCATTGGTCGTAGGCAATTCCCACGCCAAAACGCGTCACGATAGGGAAGGTATCCCACCTCTTTTAAAGAAGTGTTAGTTCTCCTTCCCAACCGATGTGGGATCGTTACACTCCCCAGTATTGATGATTCGTTTGATCAGCTGCAAGGCTCTAGTTTCTACACTAAGATTAATTTGAGATCTGGGTATCATCAGCTGCGTGTGCAAGAGGAAAGCATACCTAAAACGGCTTTTAGGATGCGTTATGGTCATTATGAGTTCTTAGTCATGCCATTTGGATTGACCAACGCACCAGCGGTATTTATAGATTTGATGAATAGAGTATGCAAGCCGTATTTGGACAAGTTCGTGATTGTCTTTATTGATGATATATTGATATATTCACGGACTCAAGAAGAGCATGAGCAACATTTGAAGTTGATTCTTGAGCTACTTAAGAATGAGAAGTTGTATGCTAAGTTCTCCAAGTGCGAATTTTGGATTCGCGAAGTTCACTTTCTTGGTCATGTGGTGAACAAAAAGGGTATTCATGTCGATCCAGCAAAGATTAAGGCAATAAAAAATTGGGAAGCGCCCAAGTTGCCAACGGAAGTGCGACAATTTTTAGGACTCGTTGGTTATTATCGACGATTTATTGAGAACTTCTCTAAGATAGCTCAATCTTTAACCGTTTTGACTCAGAAGATAAGAAGTTTGAATGGGGTGACAAGCAAGAATCTGCCTTCCAGTTGTTGAAGCAAAGGTTGTGCAGCGCTCCGATTCTGTCTCTGCCTGAAGGTGCGGATGATTTTGTGGTCTAATGTGATGCTTCACACCAAGGTCTTCGGTGTGTCTTGTTGCAAAGGGATAAAGTGATTGTGTATGCCTCTCATCAACTCAAGGTTCACGAAAAGAATTACACTATGCACGACTTGGAGTTGGGAGCTGTAGTTTTTCCACTCAAGATTTGGAGACATTACTAGTATGGAACCAAGTGTACTGTCTTCACAGACCACAAAAGTTTGCAACACATCTTCGATCAGAAGGATTTGAACATGAGGCAAAGAAGATAGGTTGAGTTGCTGAACGATTACGACTGTGAGATTAAGTATCACCCGAGAAAGGCAAACGTCATAGCGGATGCCTTAAGTCGAAAGGAACGCGTCAAAACCCTATGTGTTCGCGCACTAGGTTTGATGATTCATTCGAACTTCACGGATCGCACTCGCGAAGCCCAGCAGAAAGCTCTCAAGGAAGCCAACATCAAGGAAGAAGCTTTGCATGCCATGGTTAGGTTGTTGGAACCCATGACCGACAGAATGTTGTATTTCACTAATAGGATTTGGGTTCCATTGTTTAATGGATTCAGGGAATTGGTACTCGAAGAGGCCCATAAGTCAAGGTATTCGGTTCATCCAAGAGCCGTTAAGATGTATAATGATTTGAAGGAACTGTATTGGTGGGCTGGTGGCCTAACATAAAGGGTAGTATTGCAATGTACGTGGGAAAGTGCCTCACATGCTCCAAAGTCAAGGCTGAGTACCAGAAACCCTTCGGCTTGTTACAGCAACCTGAAATACCTACATGGAAGTGGGAGCAGATCTCAATGGATTTGGTGACTAAGCTACCAAAAACGTCAAATGGTCACGACATAATTTGGGTAATTGTGGATCGCCTGACAAAGTCTGCTTACTTTTTGCCAATCAAGGAAACGGATAAATTTGCAAAACTCTACATTAAGGAGATCGTATCTAGACACGGTACTCCAGTTTCTATCATTTCAGATCGGGATAGACGGTTTACTTCTAGGTTCTGGCAGACACTGAATGAAGCCCTTGGTACTCGATTAGACATGAGTACGGCCTACCATCCCAAGACTGACAGACAGAGCGAAAGGACGATCCAGACTCTTGAGGATATGCTTCGTGCATGTGTGATTGACTTTGGAAGTAATTGGGATGCCCACCTACCTCTAATCGAATTTTCGTACAACAATTATCACACTAGCATCAAAGCCGCACCATTTGAAGCTCTCTATGGACCGCAAGTGTCGATCACCGTTGTGTTGGGCAAAAGTTGGGGATAAATAGTTGACAGGCCTGGAGATCATTCAGGAGACGACCGACAAAATCTTTCAAATCAAGGACCGATTGAAAGCTACCAGGGATAGGCAGAAGAGTTATGCTGACATGGGAAGGAAATCTCTGGAATTTCTAGGAGGCGACAAGGTCCTACTGAAAGTTTCTCCTTGGAAAGGAGTGCCCCGATTTGGAAAACGCGGCAAGTTGAGCCCAAGATATATTGGTCCATTTGAAATCTTGTCAAGAGTTGGCCATGTCGCGTACAAGCTTAAGTTGCCCGAAGAGCTGAGCGGAGTGCATGACACGTTCCATGTGTCAAATCTCAAGAAGTGCTTATCGGACGAATCGTTGATCATTCCGCCAGAAGAGATCCAGATTGACAATCAACTCCATTCTATTGAGGAACCAGTTGAGGTCACAGACTGGAAAGTCCATAAATTGAGACGTAGTCGAGTTAAGCTCGTTAAAGTTCGGTGGAATTCCCGACGCGGACCCGACTTCACTTGGGAACGTGAGGACCAAATGAAGCGAAAGTACCCCTCAATCTTCAAGAATTTCCCGGTGTCGGATAAGCCACGTCGAATTTTGCGGACGAAATTTCCTCAACAAGGGGAGAATGTGACACCCGCCACTTTACCATGTCAAAATCCTTACACTTTCTAGTCAACATCTAACTTTCTATACATGATTAATATCATTTTATATGCATAAGTCCCCCGAGAAAGTCTAGCGATGTCTGAACAAGTGTAATTTTACCCATATCAACAAGCATTGGTGACACAAGTTTAAACAATCATAAACTATTTTCCAAAAACCATGTGTAAATGTTTATTTATTTCAATAACTAAGGAATGTGATAGAGTCCATGTATAAAAACTAGTATTTTTCTAACTTACATATCTACATATATATATGTATATATACACGGCACATATATATATATATATACATGTGCATGAAAGTGAAAGACATATTTAATACAAGATACTTACATGCATTTTGTCCCATTATTAATGAACAATCTAATCTTGTTTTTATGTTTAACTATAAATGGTGGAAAAGTAATCAACACTAGGATTTAGATTAGATATTTGCCCAAAATACTTCCTCTTAGATACCACCATTGAGCCATGTTGGTGCATTTCTGTGTGACAACAGCTTACTAGATAGAATAGCTAGTAGATAGTTGTTTTGTATAACGTGTAATCGTCTTTATTGTACCCTAGCAAACAAAGAAGATAGCCATCTTCTTTGTTTAAACAAAGAACATAGCCATCTTCTTTGTTTAAACAAAGAAGATAATCATCTTCTTTGTTCTGGGCTATGCATCTTCTTTGTTTGTGGATCAGGCCCATGCAAGTATAAATACCTTGCAGGGGTGTAGGCTAGGGTTGATGGTTTTAGAGATTGTTCAGCAAGTTGTCAGTGTGTCTGCAACCACTTTTTCATGTGTGTTGTCTTGAATTATTTGTAATCTGTTTATCATCAATAGGAGACGTTTTTATTAATATTCTCATGTTCGTTATCGTTTGTTCGATTCATCGATTTGCATAAACATCTATCAAGGGATTTCGCACCTTGATAGATCTGATCTGGCTTGTATCGATCCATTCCAAGGGCCTACAATTGGTGTGACAACCTACACCCTACACTTTTCATAAATATACACAATTGGTCCCTCGGCTATTTTCAAATTTTCATTTTAACTCTCGTAGTCTAAAAGGATCAAAAGTCGCAATTTAATAAAAATTATAATTTTAAGTATTCACGTTTTATACTCACATCTACACCCGAGCACGTATGTTTCTTGTATATCAAATGAGGCACAAAGCCTAATTTTTTTTACAAGAATAATTAGTAGTTGAAGAGTGTAACTTAATTTGAGTCATAAAACTCTAATCAAGTAACATAAAGAACTCTACTAAAGAGTCTTTTAATGGTTTCACTAAATTTAATTAAATTTCCATTCATCATCATATTAAATTTCATTATTTTCAACTCCCAATCACTTCAAGTCTTGACTTTATGATGCTATTTACTTTGTCCATTCATTTTCCTACCATTTGTATATAATTAATATTAAATATGACAAGAATTACTTCAAAATCTATACATCTAATAAAACAAAGTCCATGAGGACACTTGGCACTCCCACATTCATCCTCCAATTACATAGCCAATCAACTAATGCCAAGTGTCCCCATTGTGAGAATTTATAAAATTTATCTATTAAAAAAAAACAGAAAATATATAACCTTCCTAATATTCAATCATTAACCCTAAATCACAAAACTCACGCTTTCTTCTTGGCCATCATCGTCTTCTTTCCGATTAGTTCTGCCTAAATCACAATAACGAGTACATCATCGGCCATCATCGTCTTCTTTCCGTCTCCTTCAAGGTAAATCGCTACACTTCTTATCTCTTTTTCTCTGTGTTTGTTCGTTTTTTTTTTTTCTGATTTTTTTGTAGATTAAAGGTTTTTTTTCCCTGTTTTGATGATGAAGATGATGATGATGATGATGAGGGTTTTCTTATCACACATAGATGACGGAAAACGGAAACGTGTAGAGGAAGACGGTGATGAGCAGCAGCGACGTGATGGTACCAACCGGGTCCAAATCTGACCACACAGGTAAAGCCCCAAAATCCACTCTGTTGTTCTTGATAACCTTCGGGGAAAGGTAGGAGAGATGGCTGGAGCAGCTAACGGTGGTAGTAGGGTTATCGAGGTATTTTTTAGCGGCGGTTCATAGTAGGTTAGGTATGATGGTTTCAAGTGGTGACCTCGGTTGTTACAGGCAGTAGATGGTTTGGGTATTATTATTATTATTATTATTATTATTATTATTATTATTATTATTATTATTAATCTCTTTTGGATTGTTTAGTCTGTTCGATATATGTATTAATTCATATATATCATATATGTTCTTGATGCTAGGTGTAATGATTGTAATCTGTGTTGATGAATCTCATCTTTAGCATATTTTTATTGAGATCAAGATTTTATTTGACCATTAGTTGCATAATTCAGGTCTATTCTGGCAGAGGCAATGCTATCAGTAGGTTTAGTACAGCTCCTGCCAATGTTGCTGAAGGGGATATAGAAGATGTTAACCGTGCAGTGGTTGCAGCACGCAAAGCGTTCGATGAGGGCCCGTGGCCTGTAATGACGAATATACAGGTAACGATTATGGATCAACTTCAAGAACTCTGATTTTTTTCATCTACTTGTACGTTTTTATCCTCTTATCAGATGGGCAGAAGGAATACTATGCTGTTGAAGGTTCAATGTCGCTAAGTTCTTCGACTAATGTTGTGTTTGGGTGAGTTTGTTATTAGAAAGTTTAGGCGTTTTTTAAAGTTGTATATTAGTTGTAGAATAGAACAGTTAGTTTACTATATTACCTACTCACGAGCTTTGCTTTGTTTTGTGGTGTTGTTAGAGAAACGTCCTGAAGAGGTCCAGTATATTTTGGCTATGGCGCTTATGGAGATCACAAGTGTAGCCGAGCAAGACTCTGAGCTTAGGAGATCGGCTTTTAAACCAAACTCGCCTGCGTGCAAAGCTGTGATCGAACAGTTGCTAAAAGTTATAGAAAGAGCAATTTGAAACCTGACTAGAATGTTTCGCGCTACTGAATCTCAAATGATCCAATTGTTGGTACAGCTTCTTGATGAACGCGAGGCTGAGATCTTGTGTGCAATGTAGTGAGTTGTTAACCGTGACTTGACCTGGGTTACGTCCATCAATTGCTGGTAATGCGGGCGAGTCAACTGGGTTACGCGATGAAACACCTACGTCAATTGATGCTCGAGTGCTTCCAGCACCATGGGTACGTCGGTTTACTATTCTTCGTTTACTATGTGACGATATTATTATTTTAAATCTTTATATGCTTATTTTGATCCTGACATTTTTGTTATCAACAGTTGAAGTACCATGATAGTGGAAAACAGAAAGAAGTTTTACCTCAAATGGGACAATGGAACATGAAAGATAAGGTAATATACAATAATGCTTATATCTGTACCTATTTTGGCAATCGAATGCAATTTACCTATAATACTGTACGTTTTTCGTTTCTCAGAAAGTCATAAATGGAAGTGTAATTAATTATTGGGCTTGCATCAACTTCTCAAGAACGGTAACCGATAGCGCAGCTCAAAGTTTTTGTCATCAGTTGGTCCAAATGTGCCAAGAATCCGGCATGGTATAATTAACTCAGGCATTAGCTTTTTCATATATTAATTTTGTTACTTAAAAGCGTAATACTTTATAAATTCTTGGTTTAAATTTCAGGATATTAAAAGTGACAGTGTGGTTCCCGTCTACTCAGCAAGGCCAGATCAGGTGAAAAAGGTTCTAAAGCATGTGTGTACAGCCACTGTAAACAAACTTGGCGGAAAAGAGTTGGAATTGCTTATTGCCATCCTACCCGACAACAATGGCAGTTTGTATGGTATGTTAAAAAACATAAGTCCTTGAAAATATTATGAATTAATAGCTAGATCACTCTTTTGTATAAAATAACTATGAAATATGTCTCTTTCTGGAGACCAACCAAACATGATAATGGAATGCGACTCTTTCCATTCCGTTCCATCCAACAAAAATAGATAGTGAAAGTTGCCTTGATTTTAGGTGATTTGAAGCGGATATGTGAGACGGATCTTGGGTTGATTTCTCAATGCTGTCTAACAAAGTATGTTCTAAAGATCAGTAAACAGTATCTCTCAAACGTTTCACTCAAAATAAACGTTAAGGTTAGACAATTCATTAAAAAAGTTAACATTCTTTACACATGAATATTTTAATCTTTATTTTGGATTTCTTACTCTGATTTTTTTCATCTACTTGTACGTTTTTATCCTCTTATCAGATGGGCAGAAGGAATACTATGCTGTTGAAGGTTCAATGTCGCTAAGTTCTTCGACTAATGTTGTGTTTGGGTGAGTTTGTTATTAGAAAGTTTAGGCGTTTTTTAAAGTTGTATATTAGTTGTAGAATAGAACAGTTAGTTTACTATATTACCTACTCACGAGCTTTGCTTTGTTTTGTGGTGTTGTTAGAGAAACGTCCTGAAGAGGTCCAGTATATTTTGGCTATGGCGCTTATGGAGATCACAAGTGTAGCCGAGCAAGACTCTGAGCTTAGGAGATCGGCTTTTAAACCAAACTCGTCTGCGTGCAAAGCTGTGATCAAACAGTTGCTAAAAGTTATAGAAAGAGCAATTTGAAACCTGACTAGAATGTTTCGCGCTACTGAATCTCAAATGATCCAATTGTTGGTACAACTTCTTGATGAACGCGAGGCTGAGATCTTGTGTGCAATGTAGTGAGTTGTTAACCGTGAGTTGACCTGGGTTACGTCCATCAATTGCTGGTAATGCGGGCGAGTCAACTAGGGCAAACGAGTGGTGATTCGACATTACACAACTACCTGCAGCGTGACCAGCCGCGGCTTTTGTGTTGATATTGCATTTTTTATTGATGAGTTGGTTGGATTGGAGGGAGTGGCAAAGATAGGAGTTGCATGGGACGGGTCGGGAGGCGGTGGAAGTGTAGTTGTGATGGCAATTGACCGCGGTATAGGTGGCGCCTTATAGTATACAATGTTTTGATGTGGATAGCGGTAAGTACAGTGCTATAGTATTTTGTTAAGGTCTTGCCCATTCGAATAGTGGTGGAAGTAGCTTATTCCATATTTTAGTATCATATTGTGAATGTTTTTAGTCGCATTTTGTGAATGTGTAGGCATTGTTGGTGACTATATATCTTCTTGACATGCAGGTTATAGAAGATATGGAGAATTTGAAGCAGGAAGTTGATGAGCATATTCGTGAAGCGTGCAATCATCTTTGGTGAGGAATCGAAATCAATGGCGGTTTCGTTTATAGAATATAACTGCTGCACGTGTTTCAGGTTTGGTAGGGAACTTCATAGGAAACCAGTCATTTGCGAGGGTAGTATCAGAAGCAAGAGTAGCATGTTCCACACTTCACAAGAGAGTTGACATTGCTGTGCATCTTTAACATCACTTGTAGATAGCTTTTGATTAGAAGATAATGTCTTTATTATTTGAATTCAAAACTTATGTATAGATTTTGGTTTATTATTTTTTATATCAACTGGTCTTTTAGGTTTTCTCATGTGTATTGTTGTTTTATTTAAAAATAATGAAAATAAAATTGCTAATTACATGAAAATAGCCACATAGAACCACAATAAATGTGTGACCAAAGGTTATGTAATAGCCACACTTAATGACACAACTTTCATGTGGTTTTATATAAACACTTAATGACCAAAGGTTATGTAATAGCCACACTTATACACCACATATCACTAAATTACTTATACTTGATGCTGATGGGAAAGTGATGACTAAAACAAAAAATGTTGTTTATAAGGAAATTTTCAGCGATATTTGAATAAATGTGTATTCGTTGCTTTTAAATTTTAATAAAATGTTTCTACTTTATTTTTCTTATACGTTATACTACTCCAAATAATCGTACGTTGGTAAACTGCGTGTCAACGCGGGCAAATATCTAGTTAGTATAAAAACTTCATTTTTTTTACACATTATCAATTCCACCACAAACCATTCAATTATACTCCAATTACACACAATGCTCTCATGTGTTCTATCATTTCTTCACTTGAAGCCCCAATTATCATCTTGTTTTCTGATGAATTTGGAAGCTTATTATTCTATTATTCAGTTTTCTTTTCTTCTTAATTGGACTAACCACATTGTATGCTTTTCCAATTCCTTTTTGCAATACTCTTAGTTTTCATTTGTAGATCAAAAGCCCCCTATCTGTTCGGTTGATTATAGGCTTTAAGGGCTTCAATTGAATTTCTAAGGTTAGGGTGTTCTTAGGAGTATTTGGGATTTTTTTTTATTTAAAATCTTTTGAACTTAAAAATTCATAACTCGGTTATTATTGACCTAAAAATTATGAAATTTGACATGGTGATTCATTTGGCCGATTAGGAATTTTAGAACTTAGTTTTGGCATTTTATGCGTTATATAATATTCTTAGTGATTTTTATATGTTTTAATCATATTAAATTCATATTAAATCAATGATAATGCGTTTGGTCATGAAAATTGGTGGAAATAATTTCCATTATATTAGAATAACTTTCATAACCATTTTCCTCAGTTTTGAAATGTTTTCACATATTTTTTTTATTTTTTTTATTTATTTGTTTTTATAAGCTTTAATCAAATAAAATTTATAAAAAATCTATTTTTAACCTCAAAAATTTTATAAAAATTATGTTGGGAAATTCTAAGTCAGTAGGTTGATGTTTCATAAAAACTTTTATTTTTAAAGTGAATTTGGTTTAGTTATGATTTTGTGTAATTATTAATGATATAAAGATAATAAAAGATTTCTTAGATATTATTTCAAATATTTTTCTGAATTAAACTTAATATTATTAACCTTAGAAAAATGCATGTGTTAGAAAAAAAAATACCAACTTATATTATTTTCTTTTATAACACATGATAGTAAAAAAATCATAAATTTTCGCGATGTTCGATAAACTTAAAAACCCAAATATAGACCTAACATCCTAAGTGCCTTAGAATAGAAACCCTAGACACTTTTAAGTTTAAATACTTATTTTGGGAACACTTTAAACTTTAGGTTGAACTTTTGGATTTGCTCGCTTACGCTCGCTCACTTAGTCAAGTTACTAATTGTCGAATGTGAGTATATCTTTCCCCTTTTTCATGTTTTACACTTTTGGGGTGACTCATGTACGCTTATTACTTCACTCACTTAATCATGGTTTATCATATATTCACAATCGCAATTCTTGTATGTGTTTTACTTGTTGATTCGCTGATAGTGTGTACTTATGACCTGAATCATTAACCGTTCTACGGCCTAGCATAGCAATAAATAGTACTTAATTATTGTTATGTGTGAACGATTATTCATCGCCTACTATGAGCGAATACTATATATATGTGTGACTCTTGATTCATTAAACAAATGTTTGATTTTGGGTAGCATTTGTACACAGCTTGAACACTAAATTGTAGACAGTATAAACACGTGAATTGCGAAACTCTTTTTCTACTATATGTATTCAAACAGGGTATGCTCACCAATACATTTTTGTATTGACATATACTATTTTCGTACATGTTTCAGGATATTTATGAGATGACTTTTAAGCATTTGGAATTTTTACTTAGATTTTGGATCCATTGTATTTCAGTTTTAGTTGTCACTTTAGAATTATTGTATCTTGTATTTTTCTTTCAATGTAATAAACTACTTAATCAATATATCAAAATTTACACTTTTAGTCCATGAGCTATTGAACAATCATCACTACGTGACACCTCGATGTTTCCGCCATCGGTTGGGGTGTTACAGATTGGTATCAGAGCCATGGTTATAGGGAATTAGGTTATTAGAATGCCTTTTAGCCTAGTCTATAACTAAGTTTACTTTCACGAGTCCTCTCGTGTAGATTCTTCTTATCTTTATATTTTTTTTCAAGATATTTTCGCTATGATTTCTTCTTGTTATTCCTTCGGTATTTTGCTTAGAAAAGAAGACACTCGTATTTTACAAACGAAACGATATCACCAAGTTAGGAGTGACATCCATACCTTGGTGATTAGTTTCACTCCTCTATATGTTATTTATCTTAGGAATATAACTTTGAGATAGGAGTGACATCCACACCTCAAAGAGTATTTCCTTCAGAAAGAAATTTAACCACTAAGCTGGGAGTGATATCCTTAACTTAGTGATTGGTTTCATTCCACAATAATTTTCAATTTTGAAATAACATCTTTGAGTTAGGAGTGAATTCCACATCTCAGGGATCTATTTCTACATCTCGTTTTTAATCTCGCTAAAGTCTTGAAATTCACTAATATCCTCATTTACACAATACTAATTTACACCCAGTTTAGGGAAGCATATTCACTAGATTAATACACACCCTGCATACACCACGTGTCCTGAAACAAATAGCACGCTATGAGCCCAAAGAGATGCCTTAACGATCTTTATAAACAAACGATCTTTCAATGTATAAATTTTGTAAAAGGTTGACAATTAAAAGGTTTCAAGTTTACCCAGTCCAAATGGGTAACACTTAGATTTTCTCAACATTTCATAACAATTAAAAAAAATTTGACTTTTCAACCCACAAGTTAAAGAAATGTTTAAATACAGAAAATTCTATTTTTTTAAAAAATTCGTCAAGGCATCTGGGATCATTCACAACCTTCACCTCATTTTAAATCTTGGTCTTTTAAAACACATTAGATTTACACATACTTCATGAAATGGTTTCATTTTGCATTTTATAAACTTGTATTGCATATTTTACAAGTCAAATGTAAACCCTTTTGTTTTTCATATGACGTATCCAATATATGTTTTCGGAAGAAACTTGCAACTAATAATAAGCCTTATAACACTTTTCAAACTTGATATCTCGTAAACACATGAAAATGTGTATTTACGAAGATTTTTCAAATAAACCTGTTTTAAATCTAAAACACACTTCGATTCCTAAAAAGTTATCCTCATGCATTACTACTTTTCTTTCAACTATATCACAAAGATTGAGCAAACTACGTTTTGATTAATGAAAATTTATCTTATTATACTCGCACTAATTATTAGTAGTTACTCTTGCAACACTGGTTTTTGAGCATTAAATTAACTCGTTTACGTTCATTTTGTTCAAATTGTGCGATTTACTCGATTTATGTTATACTATTCTTTCAGTCGAAATTTTATGCTATACTTATATACTTACTTGAACGCATATTTGGTATGCATATTTTCTTTCCTGTTTTGAGCAAAACCCTGTTATACTTTACATTATTTTGTTCATCATCATGGCCAACGAACATACTAGTTGATAACTCGTATGAGATCTAAGCCGGTGCCCACGTACGACTCGGATTAGAGTATTTCTTCAATCCGAGGGGAACGGTGTAAACCTCAGGGTCTATCAATATGAGTGTTTAGAGTCAACGATGTGAACAAAAGTTACCGGTTAAGGGTGAACCCGAAAGGAAAGAACCTCTAACCATGTCTTATTCTTACATGTTATTCTCATTACGGTTAAAGGGAAAACCCGAAAGGGAAGGACCTCTAACCATGTCATGATTAAACATTATTTCAGTACAGTGGCTATTACATATTGGTTGCACACTTTTATTTCATGTGAGGGTTATGGAAAAGCATAACACCCTAGTGTAAGGTAAATCGATGATTACGGTCCGGAACGCAATCATGGGCTTACAGGTACATGAGGGTGGTGTGTGATTCTACTTAGGCTATTTGTAGACAATTAGTACGAATCCAAAGTATCGGGAGTGTGGTGGGTCAGCTGCGGTACACCCTATATATAAGCATAAACGATACTGCGGGAGCGGACTAGGAGTCTGACCAAGAACCTATCCATTACTTTATACTTATCTCTTCATTAGAACAGTGGGCTAATAGCTAGCATTTTCGGTAGGAACGTTCTTACACGAGCTTCAATTCGTCTTCCTAGAATCTTTCGTTTGACCACCCACACAGAAAAATCCAACCCTGTGTACTCTTACACTCTTGGGTATTTGAATTCTTGTTGCATACTCTAATAAAGTTCAGTCAGAAATCTTTATAAAGTAGGGGAGACTGCTTCATTGGTACCTCTGCCCTCACCAATTACACATCCCCAAAACCTTTCTCATTTAAATACTCAACTTCTTAACCTCAGGTCAACTTTCAAAGATTTTGAAACTTTTATTTTGGATATTAGACAACTACTTAATTTTTTTTCTTTCAAAACATGACGAATGCAATTATTATTATTATTATTATTATTATTATTATTATTATTATTATTATTATTATTATTTTACAACATCTTTTGTTTCATAAAAACCCTCACTTGAAGAGAATTTCGGGACGAAATTTTTTTAAAGTAGGGGAGACTGTGACAACCTACACCCTACACTTTTCATAAATATACACAATTGGTCCCTCGGCTATTTTCAAATTTTCATTTTAACTCTCGTAGTCTAAAAGGATCAAAAGTCGCAATTTAATAAAAATTATAATTTTAAGTATTCACGTTTTATACTCACATCTACACCCGAGCACGTATGTTTCTTGTATATCAAATGAGGCACAAAGCCTAATTTTTTTTACAAGAATAATTAGTAGTTGAAGAGTGTAACTTAATTTGAGTCATAAAACTCTAATCAAGTAACATAAAGAACTCTACTAAAGAGTCTTTTAATGGTTTCACTAAATTTAATTAAATTTCCATTCATCATCATATTAAATTTCATTATTTTCAACTCCCAATCACTTCAAGTCTTGACTTTATGATGCTATTTACTTTGTCCATTCATTTTCCTACCATTTGTATATAATTAATATTAAATATGACAAGAATTACTTCAAAATTAGTAGAAAAACTTCATTTTTTTTACACATTATCAATTCCACCACAAACCATTCAATTATACTCCAATTACACACAATGCTCTCATGTGTTCTATCATTTCTTCACTTGAAGCCCCAATTATCATCTTGTTTTCTGATGAATTTGGAAGCTTATTATTCTATTATTCAGTTTTCTTTTCTTCTTAATTGGACTAACCACATTGTATGCTTTTCCAATTCCTTTTTGCAATACTCTTAGTTTTCATTTGTAGATCAAAAGCCCCCTATCTGTTCGGTTGATTATAGGCTTTAAGGGCTTCAATTGAATTTCTAAGGTTAGGGTGTTCTTAGGAGTATTTGGGATTTTTTTTTTATTTAAAATCTTTTGAACTTAAAAATTCATAACTCGGTTATTATTGACCTAAAAATTATGAAATTTGACATGGTGATTCATTTGGCCGATTAGGAATTTTAGAACTTAGTTTTGGCATTTTATGCGTTATATAATATTCTTAGTGATTTTTATATGTTTTAATCATATTAAATTCATATTAAATCAATGATAATGCGTTTGGTCATGAAAATTGGTGGAAATAATTTCCATTATATTAGAATAACTTTCATAACCATTTTCCTCAGTTTTGAAATGTTTTCACATATTTTTTTTTATTTTTTTTATTTATTTGTTTTTATAAGCTTTAATCAAATAAAATTTATAAAAAATCTATTTTTAACCTCAAAAATTTTATAAAAATTATGTTGGGAAATTCTAAGTCAGTAGGTTGATGTTTCATAAAAACTTTTATTTTTAAAGTGAATTTGGTTTAGTTATGATTTTGTGTAATTATTAGTGATATAAAGATAATAAAAGATTTCTTAGATATTATTTCAAATATTTTTCTGAATTAAACTTAATATTATTAACCTTAGAAAAATGCATGTGTTAGAAAAAAAAAATACCAACTTATATTATTTTCTTTTATAACACATGATAGTAAAAAAATCATAAATTTTCGCGATGTTCGATAAACTTAAAAACCCAAATATAGACCTAACATCCTAAGTGCCTTAGAATAGAAACCCTAGACACTTTTAAGTTTAAATACTTATTTTGGGAACACTTTAAACTTTAGGTTGAACTTTTGGATTTGCTCGCTTACGCTCGCTCACTTAGTCAAGTTACTAATTGTCGAATGTGAGTATATCTTTCCCCTTTTTCATGTTTTACACTTTTGGGGTGACTCATGTACGCTTATTACTTCACTCACTTAATCATGGTTTATCATATATTCACAATCGCAATGCTTGTATGTGTTTTACTTGTTGATTCGCTGATAGTGTGTACTTATGACCTGAATCATTAACCGTTCTGCGGCCTAGCATAGCAATAAATAGTACTTAATTATTGTTATGTGTGAACGATTATTCATCGCCTACTATGAGCGAATACTATATATATGTGTGACTCTTGATTCATTAAACAAAGGTTTGATTTTGGGTAGCATTTGTACACAGCTTGAACACTAAATTGTAGACAGTATAAACACGTGAATTGCGAAACTCTTTTTCTACTATATGTATTCAAACAGTGTATGCTCACCAATACATTTTTGTATTGACATATATACTATTTTCGTACATGTTTCAGGATATTTATGAGATGACTTTTAAGCATTTGGAATTTTTACTTAGATTTTGGATCCATTGTATTTCAGTTTTAGTTGTCACTTTAGAATTATTGTATCTTGTATTTTTCTTTCAATGTAATAAACTACTTAATCAATATATCAAAATTTACACTTTTAGTCCATGAGCTATTGAACAATCGTCACTACGTGACACCTCGATGTTTCCGCCATCGGTTAGGGTGTTACAATTGGTATCAGAGCAATTGGCTCAAAAGATTGTACGGCTCAAGCTTGATTGTTGCAAATATATACACGTCACACACACACACACATATATATGTATATATACACACACATGTGCATGAAAGCGAAACACATATTTAATACAAGATACTTACATGCATTTTGTCCCATTATTAATGAACAATCTAATCTTGTTTTTATGTTTAACTATAAATGGTGGAACAAGTAATCAACACTAGGGTTTAGATTAGATATTTGACCAAAATACTTCCTCTTTGATACCACCATTGAGCCGCCACTTTCCTCACATTTTCTTTCCTTTTTTTTCGGCTCAACAACAAACAAAACAACCATCATCAACATCACTAACATAGGTATGATCACATCAAGTCTAAACCATATCACCCATAGATAAACTACCTAGGACTTGTCATTTCTTTCTTGAACACCATAGACAATTCTTTATTCTATCTTAAGTCTAATCCAAGCAATTAGTCAACTAGTGTGGGAATCCAAAACATCATGATGGTTCTTAACAAAAATAGAAAGATCTCTTAATCACCTTAATCTATATAAGATTGCTAACTTAAAATAGCTAATCTTTGTCCCTTCTTGGAACACTCCTAGCCGTCGCCCCCCATGCCCCCTACAACATTCTTTTTTTTGTTCATTAACATTACATCACTTGAACACACATGAATGGTCAAGATCAAAATCAAAGATCCATGGAAACCTAAGACAAGTCACCTCCATTTGATCATGATGTGATGCTACATTGAAAGCTTATGAACCTCCTAGTTCCCTTCCAAACTTCCGACCAAGAACACATCAAGAAAACAGTATCATCTTTGCCGATTGTCCCTTAATCACAAGACACAAGAAAGTAAAGTTATTAGACTAAATCATGTGTTTAGTCATTCAAGTGTCAAGAGATCTTTACCTCTAATGGAAAGATACTTAACATAACTTGAATCCATAAGAGATTTCCTAACTAAACATGGTTAACACTTGACCCTCCTTTTTCTTTTCCCAAACCGTAGCCCCCTCCTCTTCCTATACTAATCATTTTTTATTCAAGTCAAACCCTATAAAACACATGTTGAAATGAAGTCCAAGAATAATCTCATGTGTTGTCACAATTGTGACACCCGGCAAACTCAGGTTAGTAACATTGACTAAACTAGTAAGTTTATCTTAGCGAGTCATGCATATTACGTACTTAACTGGGTCAGTCGAGTCGTTACGATGATTCTGGGGAATCATCGGGAGCCGTTACAATGATCCGCGGGATCATCGGGAGTCGGTCTATAACCATGTGTATAAGGATTGGTGATTTGTGGAATCACCGGGTTTAACACACACACGCAAGTCTCGAGTCCCGGGAATTGGTGAACGGACGTAAACGTGTTAGTTATCGTGCATTATATGTTTGTAATCATTATGTGACTTGTCGGTATGTGAATATGTGCTTGTACGTGTTAAAATAGTGTTTAACGCGCCAAAAACCCGGTAAAACATGCTATTTCGGGGGGGGGGGGGGTTGGGTTTTCCCCTATTTCGGGAACTGCATGGGTGGGCCTGACTACGCCAGCCGCCCGAGGTATGTATGGGCCCTCCATTGGGTTGGTCGTGGGGGTCTGTCCATAGTGTGGGGACTCCCCTGGGTAGTCGGGCAGAAATATTTGTTGGCCGTTAAAAAAAAGAATTTAAAAAGACTAGGAAGTAAATACCAAAATGAAATTAAACGTATATAAGTTATAGACTTAATAATTATGTGGTTAAAACTTCTTTACTTCATAAAACCAAAAGCCCAAATAAATAAATAATACAATATTTCATGTACTGGTACATAATTAGTCTTAAATAGTCAGTTTTTTTCGATCCTATAATTTGTGATGTCAAATAAGGGGAGGAAAAACCAATTATAGATACGGAAAAACCAAAGTTGTACTAGACTTCCAAACCATCAAATCTCGTTGTGTGCCACCTCAACTACTTGTGACGACAGCCGCGATTGTTTTCTAGGTGCAAAAAATAGAGTTGCGTCTATTTCATTTGAGTCTAAAAGAAGTAATTTAGTTTGATGTTAAAGCGAGGTATGATTTCTACCTTTTGTCTTTACTTGTAAATGTCATGGTACAGTGGAGTGCAGGTAATTTTCAACTACTTGATTTGCTAAGATCAAGCCTTAGGACTTGGTTGTCTAATGTCTATAGTAGAGAGAATTTCAGTAGCAACTATACCATGTTTATTACCAAGTAAATCTTAGTTCTTTTTATCATACAAACATAAGTTGTAGAAATCTTAGATATTTTGTAAAAATAAAACTTTTGAAAATTTTAGAAATTTCAATATTTTGAAGATATCTTTTATTTGGTTATGATAACAAAATCCCCTATATTACCTATCCACATTAGATTTAAATAAATATTATCATGAAATTTGATTATGATAACAATATCCTTATACATCAATAATATCTTTGAATAAAAGCTATTTACGAGGTTGTGCACATAAATATAAATTATGACATGTATGTTGTATAACAACCTCCCATGGCATCCTTACTTCATTGGCCACTTGATTGTCTTAATCATTTTATCTTTCAATTGCGTATTGTCAACTCTGCTGCAACGCGCGGGCTCCACAATAGTTATAAAAACAAGCTTAATTGTAAAACCCTAGATATACAAGAGATCACAAAAGAAACCTAGCACTACCACCACCTCCCACCTTCATCGTTGCCTGACCACACCAACAACCGACTCCCATCGCCGCCATAACCACCTCCTACTGCGGCGTAACCTATGCAACCTGCCTGATTGCCACGTACCACCATCGCCATACAACGCGTTGCCCAGTCATGCCAACTCGTGCCGCCGTCCCAGTGTTTCGAATTTTGAACTAGGACTAAGCAATTATAAATTGTATTGTATGAGTAGTCGACTACATTCTTTTTTTGGAGAGTAGTGTTTCAGCGGTAAATCCTGTGTTGCAAAGCGACCACTGCCCAGGATCGAATCCCATAGCACCCCACAGGTTTCTCCTTTCAAACCCAAGCGGTTATTTTTTCGGTGGACCGTGAGATTCAAACATGAGATCAAACCCGGGCAGAAACCTCTAAGGAGATAAACCTTCCCGCCTCAAACCAGCTGGGCTGGAGATCATTGGCAAGTAGTCGACTACATAATAAACCCTTTTATGTCTTGTATATAAGTTGAACTAGTGGGGTGCCCGCGCGTTGCGGCGGGAAATAACATTTATAACGGTTCCGTTAAGCCATAATCAATTAACCAAAATATTTGTTTTGGTGTGTTGCATAATCATTAGTGAAGCTTGAACTAAATTAACCACAATCGAAACATTCGAATCCTTTGTGGTAGAGGAAGTGCAAGCACATGAATATATACATAGCAATAATTGTGAGAACCGCTAAGCAACAAATTAGGGTGATCACGAGGAACTGGGAAGTTACACACATAACCACAAAACCCTAATTTAATATATATACAAATAGCAACTAACGTTGCAATTTAACGACATCTTTTCCGGTCAACGGTTATTTTAGCGATAACTGTTTTTTATTATTAATTACGGTTATTTTACTGATAACCGCCTCTTCCTTTCCCATACAGTCAAACGCCTCTTCCCTTACCTTCACCAATGGAACCAACGATGACGATGACGACGCAACGGCGGTACACTTTAGGGGGTGGCGCGGGTGGGATTCTGAAGAATACGGGGCAGACGATGGGTCTCGATCTAAACTTTAACCGGCAACAGCGGGCAAGCGGTGACCCCGTGTTGTTCGCTAACGCTTTGGGTTTCTGATGATGGTCGTTTCCATCGTGAAGGTGGTGTAAGTCTAGACGGGTGACATACAACGACGTCGGAGGATTTCCTTCCTTTGTAGATCTAGGATATCGACCCTCTAATAAGTACATATATTGACTGAAGGAAAGAAAAAAAGAGAGGATGACATGATGAATCATTAAAAGCCGGAGCCAGAGGAGGAAGCGAGTATGGCAGTTGTAGTGGTGGAGAGGAGGGATGTCTGAAGAGATATTAAGGGAGAGAAAATTCCCCTGTTTTGAGCAGGTAGTTTTGCTTTTTGCATATGAAAATAAGTTTTGAAATCATTTTGTCTTCATTGTAAATATTATCAATGATTAGTAAAAGACATTAAAAACAGATTAATACATACAAATTGAAAAGAAATTTCAGATATCATATTATAATAAAAAAAAGTTAAATGGATAGAAATGATGGCTTTTATGGCTAGCAAACTATATCAATGCCTACCGGATCTCCTCATCAAATTGAGATTTCTTATTTTTTGTTATTATTTTTGTTATTGTTAAAAGTTTATTAATATGGTTATTTTATTATTTTTTACAAACTATTTATATTTCTTAATTTTTGTTATAAACTTAATAATTTACGCAACTCATATAGTGATATTTAAAACATTCATAATTAACATCCCGCTGCAACGCGCGGGTTAACGTTAACTTGTTGTAAACACATTGGTGATTGTTCGGAAATACATAATCTAACCTGAAATTGTGAAACAATGTTAATTCAACGTTTATAAAGGACAGATACGTTGGTTGATTTTAGGTCGTTTTCGTTTCAGTTATTACTTAACCCTAATATATTTTTTTAATTGAAAACACTATAACAATACTATATTTAAATTAAAGAGACTGCAATGATCGTTTATATTGTGTAATAATACTAAGAAAATATTAAGAATGCAAAAATTATGGACGTTTAAAAATCATGAGGGTAGTTGGTTAAAATAAGGGTGCGAAAATGTAATTACTGTTTAAATAAATAAAATTTGAGTAAAGTTGAGAGGACAAATGTGTAAGTATTGTATAAAAGATATATGGTGTGTTGTACTCTAAGCAATTATAATGTAAAACTAAAATATTAAGAGGTCATTAGGAAATGTATTATAATATAATACAGATAGTATAGATTGGTTATTACTTAACCCTAACATATTATTTTTTAAATTAAAAAAAAAACTATGCAATACTATACTCAAATTAAAAAGAAAAAAATGCTCGTTTATACAGTGTAATAATATTAAGAAAATATTAACATGTGAAAAATTATGGACATTTAAAAATCGTGGAGTAGTTGGTTAACATAAGAGTGAAAAGTGTAATTATTATTTAAATAAAAGGAATTGAGTATAGTTGATGGGACAAATGTGTAAGTAATTAACATGTGCATTGTGTGTTGTACTCTATGCAATAATACATGTACAACTTGAATTTTAAGACATCAATGGGAAATGTATTAATAAAGTTTAGATGATTTCAGTTCATTTTCATTTTTTTTCTTTTGTTTTTGTTTCGGTTATTGCTTAACCCTAACATATTTTTTTCAAATAAAAAATTATAGCAATACCATACTCAAATTAAAGAGAATAAAATGTTCTTTTATGCGGTGTAATAATATTAGGAAAATATTATCGTCTGAAAAAGTTATGAACGTTTAAAAATCGTGAGGTAGTTGATAAAATAAAGATGCAAAAGTATAATTAGTATTTAAATAAATAGAAATTGAGTAAAGTTGATGTGGCAAATATATAAGTATTGTATAAAATTATAATATAGTATAGATAGATAAGGAGGGAAATTGTAACTAATTAATAAGGGGTATATGTGCAAGTTATGTTTGAAAAGATATAAACTGTAACTTAAAAAGTAGTTACTACATGCATTATGAGGGTGTTTGGGATTGATTATTCAAAACAGATTATGCGTTTTGGAAAAGCAGGGGTGGAGCTGCTTATAGATTATTGCGTTTTGGTAGCCTAAAAAACTAATTATCTGCAGTCCAAACACTAAAAACTGATTATCTGCGTTTACAAAACGCAATAATCTAAAAATCAGATTCAAAACGCAATCCCAAACATCCTTTATGTGTTGTACTTTAAGTATTTATAATTATATTAGTGAATTAAGAGTTGTTTGATAGTATAGATTGGATAGATTGAGTGATATTTGTTTAAAGTGAAAGAACCCTAGCGCCATTCAGGATCAGGACGTAGTGGTAACGTCTTCCCTCCCTTACTTGACCGGAAGAAGCGCTTCTACTAGATCTTGTCTCCTCATACATAATTATTATTATTATTATTATACTTCACACTTGTGTGAGAGAGAGATCCATCCATCTATCCATCCATCCATCACACTGAGCTTGAGCCGATCGTCCTCTCTGTCTCTGTCTCTGTCTCTGATGGAGGACGCATTCGCTAGATCTATTCCTGAGGTATGTTTTGTTTTGTTTCAATTGATTGATTGATTCTTCTTTCATTTGTCAACTTAACTTACTAAAAAGACTTGGTTCCAACACTGGTTAATGCACAATGTTTGTTTGCAGGTCCTGGATTTTTTCCGAGTCGATCCTAGTAAAGGTCTCACCGATATCCAGGTATTGTATGCAATGCTACTCCTACTCCTACTCCTACTCATCCTTCTATTCTTATTCTTATTCTTATTCTTATTCTTATTATTATTATTATTATTATTATTATTATTATTATTATTATTATTATTATTATTATTATTATTATTATTATTATTATTATTATTATTATTGTGTTTCACTCTGACTCACTGTTTTTGCTTTTTGTTTTAATTTAGGTCACAACTCATGCTCGCATTTATGGACGAAACGGTAACACTACTGCATATGCATCATATTTTTACTTATTTACTTATGATGTATCCAATGTGCAACAAATACAATAATAATAATAATAATAGAGTCTATAAGGGACTGACTACATTCAAAGTGTTTCATATATATCTATTAAGATTTGCCGCTTACTGTTTCTAACAAGTTGCTCCCTCTTTCTGTTGCAGTGTTGCCTCAAGAAGAAAGTAAGGCTTTCATTTTCTGCTTCTATTTCATTATTACCTTTTTTTTTAATTAATATTCAACTGTATGTATGTATGTATGTTACTATATACAGGCACTCCTTTTTGGAAATTGGTTCTTAGTCAATTTGATGACTTGCTTGTTAAGATATTGATAGCTGCTGCTATTGTTTCTTTTATTTTGGCGTTGGTTAACGGAGAAACAGGCTTAACAGCTTTCCTCGAGCCTTCTGTAAGATACACTTTATCATCCTTAATATCTCTCATCTCATCTCATCTACTTTTTCTCTTTGGATTACCCAATTTCTATTCGTGTATATCTCATTATGTTGATTTTTGGTTGGAGCATATAGCACCCGCCATAGTGAATAGCGTAGCCAGTATGTTGCAGTCTGATGGTTAGCGACTCCATAGTGGGAAAATAGCCGATTTTTTTTTAATATAAATAGCAATGCTCGTGAGTTTTTTTTTCCTGTTTTAATATAACTATTTAATACAAACAGCGTATTTAGATGAAAAACTGCGTATTTTGATAAAATATAAATATAAAGTGTTTCTTTAAATTATCTTCAAGTGTATCGCTAAACATGAAATAGCGCCCGCTATTTAATCGCCATATCACTATTACGCTACGTAGCGTATAGGTAGCTTGTTGCTATTGTCCACTATTCGATATCGATAACAATGGGTTGGAGTGGATTTGACTTGATAGATTTTATTCTAAGGCAGTCCTTCAATTGTTGTTATCTTGTTTCCAGTTCCACTCACCTTGAGCTTCTCATTTACTTGGAGTTGGTAGTGAATATTCTGTGTCCCCTTTAGTGTTCAGTTGAAAGCCCTTAACTTCTATTATTCTGATACAAGTTAGCACTGATATTTTGAAACATGGTTTGTCTTTTGTTGTAAAAATTAGAATGTGATTTACAGACTACAGTGGCTTTGTTGCACATCTATCTTTATCTTTAACAACTTTTTTTTTTTATATATATTTTTGTAACTTATTGAGTCCTGGCAGCTTGCAAATAACTTTATATCATACTGGCTTCCAGGTTATATTAATGATATTGGCTGCAAATGCTGCTGTAGGAGTAATTACAGAAACCAATGCTGAAAAGGCTTTGGAGGTATGTCAATGTTGTTATAAATATTTATTGAGACTGCTTGACATGACTTCATATCATCAAAATATGGTGTGAGCTAACTCTACATTTGTTTCAATGTTTCTTGTGTGTTGCGGAACCTTTTCGTCTTGATACACATTATTATCCTTAGGGTTTTTGAAAGGTTTCAATTGGTTGCCTACCGTATTAAATCTGGAATATATTAAGTTTATTTTTGTTGTTTTAAGCGTTAATTTTTTCCTATCTACTTGTCGCAGGAGTTGCGTGCCTATCAAGCGGATGTTGCAACAGTCATGCGTAATGGTAAATATTTGATGCTACCATTAATGTATCTGTGAGTTCAGTGTACAGGCGCACAGAGTTTTCTTCTGCTTTTAGCTTTCGGTTCTTATCATTTTTTTTCGTTTGTAGGTTGCTTCTCCATCCTTCCTGCGACAGAGCTGGTTCCAGGGGATATTGTAGAAGTTAGTGGTATGCTTTATTTTTATATTTTCAAGGAGGCAAAATTTGTCAAATGTACCTTCAAAGCTTACAATGCCATAAATGGATGATGTGTATTTTTTTTTTTCTGGGTTATTTGACAGTGGGTTGCAAAATTCCAGCAGACCTTAGAATGATTGAGATGTTAAGTGATCAACTACGTGTTGATCAAGCAATTCTTACAGGTACAGTCTTTAGTTGTTTTTATCATTTGGTGATGCTTATCATTCAATAATTAAGTTATGTTACTTGATTTAGCTCAAAGTTCAGCTGGTAATGGAGACGTGTACAAAATATTTGCTAATCAATTTGTATGTTAGTGCTTATGCTCAATTATCGACAATGCTAATTATTTTGACACTAAAGTAGAGGTGGCATTTTTGACCCATTTGTCTATGGGCAATCCAAGTTATGTTTTATATCTAACATGTCAAAAGGATAAAATTTAGCTTCCAACAAAACGGGTCGATTGGGTGGAAATGTCTCCCAAACTGTCTTTTTAGTGCACAAAACCTCTTAAAATTTGCGTATTAAAATTTTTTTGATTAATATTGAAATAATTTAACTTTTGTAGTTGTTTTTGAGACACTGATTATTTTTTTAAACTTCTTTTGGACAAATATAGTTTTGCGTTAAATCATCCCAATGTTACGCGTTTCGCAATAACCCATTTTGATCTGTTACCCAAACCTACTAGCTCTCGTCGATGCATATTAAAAAGTTACCTCATGGTTTCACTTCTTTTTGTTTTTTTTTTTTTAATTCTAGTGTATTCTATAATAGTATTTATTAGCATTGCTATAATACCGGTTTTGACTTTCTGTTGCTACATTGTTTCTTCTCTTGGGGGCCATGAATCGCCTGTTGCCCCTTTTTTCAACCATTTTATTCTTTTCTTATCATCCTTATTTGTAGTGAAAACATTAAATCCCACATGTTCTAATTTTGACAACAGGTGAGAGTTCTTCCGTGGAAAAAGAGCTCGAGTCCACAATAACAACTAATGCGGTGTACCAAGACAAAACTAATATCCTCTTTTCGGTATGAGTCTGAAACAATTATAATTGTACCTGGCGCATAGTTGACAGCAGCCTCTTTGTCATAGACAGCACAATATAGTTTTTATTTATAATTAAGGAGTAAACCGAGAGATAAATGTCTTTCTATTAGTTCAATATATCCTATAAGCCGCCTTTTTCTCATGTTTTTTTTTTCCTGAAAGGTAGTCTAAAAGTTCAGAAATAAATTACTTTCATATTATTTCCCTTTGAGAGAATCAATGAATTGATGATTTTATGCGCAGGGAACAACAGTGGTTGCTGGTAGAGCAAGAGCCGTCGTGGTTGGAGTTGGTTCTAACACTGCAATGGGTAGCATACGTGATTCTATGTTGAAAACTGAGGATGTAAGATTGTGTGTGTGTGTGTGTATAATATTTATATTTGTTTTTATATAATACTAATATCTAGTTGCAATAAAACGCAGGAAGCAACGCCGCTCAAAAGGAAGCTTGATGAATTTGGTACTTTCTTGGCCAAGGTTGAAGACTTTTTGTGTTTGCTCTCTCTCTATATATACCTTTCTATACATTCTTTTCCGAGCACGCCAAGCTGGTTGGGTATGCTTGTTGGGCATGTGTTATCAAAATGGATGATATTTTTTATTGGTCAAAACGGGTTACGTTAGCTGAAGTTCTTACATTTCCCCCCATTTTTTTGTACAATAGTGTAAGATATGATTAAATACATTCTAAATTATTTATCAATGTTTTCTGGACCGGACATCAAACTGGTCTCTTTACCGGTTCACTGGGCTTAACGATGTAAGAATTGGATGGTGTCGGAAATCTTATAAAAATTAATTGGGTAAAATTTGAATAAACATATAAAAAACCGGCCAGTCCCGGTCTGACCCTTGGTTCGGCGGCCCAACCTCTGGTTGAATGCAAACCCGGTTCAATACTTGACCAAGACAGGTCTAGGTTCGGGTTTCAAAACACTGTTTTTAATAAAATATTTATAAGTGCTTTCAAGTCGTTTCTTTTTTAAGTTATTTTTTTAATATTACACTTTCATGTAAATTTTTTGTATCCTTATTGGGTGGGCCCCTTACTATTAGAGGTAGTTTCGGGTGAAGTCATCATTGTTCAAATAAATTTGAATTGAAAAGTCATAACATTTCAAGCCTTGGAGCTACAAGAGGACACATTGAGAAACATGTATTGAGGTTCATTAGTAATACACAAGAGGACACATTGAGAAACATGTATTGAGGTTCATTAGTAATATACTCACATTTTACTATAATGGTTACATGTTATAGCATTCTATTCTATTCTATTAACATTTGGAAACTTTAATAATCTAGTTTGCATAGCATCACCTAAATGACTTTTAAAGAGACATTTAAAAGTGAAACTGAAACTTCTCTCTTTTTAGGTCATAGCCGGTATTTGTATACTGGTGTGGATTGTTAATATTGGCCATTTTCGGGATCCCGTACATGGAGGCTTTTTTCAAGGTGCCGTTCACTACTTCAAGGTAAATTATCATGGTCAATATCTATGTATTTATGTGCTGGTTGTATTTAGTATACCTAAGTTTTAAAGTTTATAAAAGTCAAAGTACTAATAAATACAGTATACAACAATAATCGTACCCAACAAATCACACAAATTGCAAAGCTATTGGTAAGCTATGGGCCATGGGGAGAGTGGGTTGTAAGCAAACCCTACCTCTATATATTTTATTTATTAGTGTGTTTCTTTGTTTTACCTAGGCGACAGGAAAGCCATTTGCGCCTTGAGTGTGCCTTGCGACATTGACTACTATGGTCCATTTATGTCGTAGTTATCAAAAGCCATCGCCTTGACCGCCTAGGGGTACTATGCTAACGTGCACTGCTTCTATTTTACTAATGTGCACCAGCCCTAATTTGCTAACATGTACCTTTTTTTTTTTTTAAACTCCTTTTTATTTGGTACCGGGTACTCATACTGAAACGATACTTTCGGTATCGGTATAGTAATACTTTCCTTCCTTTAACATGGAGAACCGAGTCAATACTGTCTTAATATTAGTTCCAATACCCATAGTTTTCTCAACGTGATAGTATAAAATATATTGAAAAGAGAACTATATTAGCAAGTACCGGTTTGGTACTGTATAGTGATATTTTTCTTCATCGTTAAGAACCCAACCAACACCGTCTTAATATTGGTACCTATACAATTTTTATTGTAGTTTTCTGCTTCGAAACATACGAAGTTCAAATAGCGTCCTGCGAGAACGCAAAGATGTAACCATGTCTCGCGGAAATGTGCGGGTCACTACGGCCTTAAAGAAGTTTTTTTAGATTAGTTTTTATAAACAACAGTTACCTAATGTTATCTCTAATGTCCACCAAACTTTCAACGAAACAGACGCCCCCGCAGCGAAGCGCAGGGAACCATAAACACTAGTTGATTATTAATAAATAGATAAATTGACCAAGACATTTGTTAAAAGTTCTAAGAAACCTTATTAAATGGGTGTAAAAGCCTCTTAAATTAGGTTAAAGGCGGGGTGCTTGATAATTTTGTTATAATTTAATACTCAATTCTTCTCCAGTTGGTATAAACTTGATTTTCCCCAAATTATTAAAATACAAACATTATAGCCTGTTTGGTTCATATGACATGTTGCATATACTTCGCTTGATTATGTTACCTACAATAATTGATCTTTACTTAACTAGATTGCAGTTGCCCTTGCCGTTGCTGCAATTCCAGAAGGTCTTCCAGCTGTTGTTACAACGTGAGTGGTTTGGTTTTTCTCAGATACAGTAAATTTAATTAGTAACAGGCAGTGAATTTGTTTTGTGTGCTCAAGAATTTGAAGTTATTTGATCCACATCCCTAGTGTCCTTTGCTACAAAAGATAGTCATTATTACTGATTATTGATTTGTTCTGTTTGCTTAACAGCTGTTTGGCTCTTGGAACAAAAAGAATGGCTCGTTTGAATGCTATTGTCAGATCATTGCCTTCTGTAGAGACGTTGGGCTGTACAACAGTGATTTGCAGTGACAAAACTGGTACCCTGACCACTAATATGATGTCGGTTTCTAAGGTGGTTTCTATTTCTACTTGTAATCTGTATTTCCAATCCTACTTTTGTTTATCCTTTTGACCTCACTGAACTTACATAAATATCCCTGACCTTTTGGAGTAATGTTACCATGTCTTCGTTTCTTGTTCTTTGACGATTTAACATGCCACATAGATGCCTCTGTACATCTGTAATAATATAAAATTTCTGAAGTACATATTCTTATTTTTTTTAGTTCTGTTTTTGTTTTTTCTCTAGATTTGTGTGCTTCAATCTGCCAGTCATGGAGTTGTAGCTGCAGAGTATAGTGTTAGCGGTACGACATATGCACCAGAAGGTTCTATTTTTGATGGCATGGGATTGCAGGTAACATATACTTACACAAATACATGCATACATATTAACCTTGGTATTAATATCATTATTTGTTTATTAACTTTTGCAGCTTGATTTTCCTGCTCAATTTCCGTGTCTTCTTCACATTGCAATGTGTTCAGCTCTCTGTAATGAGTCAGTTATACAATACAATCCGGACAAGAAAAAATATGAAAAAATTGGCGAGTCAACAGAAGTTGCTCTTCGTATACTAGCAGAAAAGGTTGACTCTCATATCTGAGGTACCAATTGGTTGACAGTTTTTTTCCCTATTTTCGTTTTGTTTGATTTGTGCGACTGATGTTATCAGATTGGTCTTCCTGGTTTTGACTCTATGCCTTCTGCTCTGAATATGTTGACCAAGCATGAACGGGCAGCTTACTGTAATCATTATTGGGAAAATCAATTTAAGAAGGTTTTGATTTTCGTGATGTTTATTTATCTTCATCTGCACTATATTCTTAGTTTATGTATATGTGCACCATGATATTCGTAAATATTTGCTTGGATTTTTAATGTATGCAGATCTCTCTTTTGGAATTTTCTCGTGATCGCAAGATGATGAGTGTTCTTTGTAGTCGAAAACAGATTGAGATTATGTTTTCCAAAGGTGCCCCAGAGAGCATACTTTCTAAATGCACAAGTATTCTTTGCAATGATGATGGTTCCACTGTTCCTCTAACTGGAAATATCAGGGCTGAGCTTGAATCCAGATTTTCAAGGTTGACTACTTTTTTTTATATGTTTTCTGTTGCACTTTATCTTTTAATAGTTGAGTATTTAAAAAATTAGAGTTAATGGCCAAAATCGTCCCTGAGGTTTGGTCAGTTTTGCTACATCAGTCTAAAATCGAAACTTTTTACATCTGGGTCCTTCTGTTTTACATTTTGTTGCCAAATTCGTCTCTGACACTAAACCCAGTTAACTATTGTTGTTAACTCTGGGGTATTTTTGTCTTTTTGGCTGCCCCCGTTCTAAAACCCAATTTGAACAGAGTTATTCATACCCCCAGAAGGCAAAAATATCCAGATGTAGAAAGGGGCAGTAAAAAAGACACAAATACCCCCAGATTAACGACAATAGTTAATTAGGTTTAGTGTCAGGAACAAATTTTGCAACAAAATGTTAAACATAAGGACCCAGATGTAAAAAGTTTCGATTTTGGACTGATGTAGCAAAACTGGCATGTCCACATTAAAGTATTAAGCTGTTTTTGCCTTGTTTTTAGTCATTAATTTAAGTCATCAATGTTAGAGAATGTTCTCTTCTATTTCTTGTGCCTAAGTATATTCTTTGTGATTCAGCTTTGCAGGAAAAGATACCTTAAGATGTCTTGCACTTGCCTTAAAAAGGATGCCAACAGGTCATCAGAATATTTCTTTAGATGACGAAAAAGACCTTACCTTTATTGGGTTGGTATGCCTTCTTTCCATAACAAGCAATGATCTGGAAAAGTTGGCAGCGTTATCTATGTTCTAGAAAAAAAAAACAATAACAAATACTTGAACTACTGTATTTATTGAATACTTGAACAATAACAACCACCACCGTACCCAGTAAGTCCTGCCGTCACTAAAAGTTATCGTTAGGGTCTGGGGAGGGTAGGATGTAGGCGCACCTTTCCCTTATCCAGGAGGATAAGGAGGCTGCTTTCAGTGATTCCAGTGAGACCCTCACTCCAAAAAAATGAAGTGAAATAAAATAAATAAATAAATAAATGATAACGCGAAAAAAAAATAATAAAAAATAAGAATACAATATATTGTACTTGGACATATGCTATACACAAGATAAGTTAGAGAATAAATAAAAATAGAACATGCAAAGCCTACACAAAGCGTTCCTAGGCCCCTAAGCCAAACACAAGCCTTTACTGCCCCCTACCCCCCCCCCCCCCCCCCCTTCAAAAAAATAAAAAAATAATTCTTTAACCTTAATTCTACGTCTCCACAAACTCCTATCACCTACCATGTCATAAGAGAGGTGCAACTCTATCAAATCATGTCAATCTGCTCATCTCAAGACAATTTGGTCCTGCCTCTGCTCCTCCGCCCCCCACAAATGATGGTTTCTACTATTTTAACTGGCTCTATCGCCTGTCTCCTCTTCACGTGCCCAAACCATCTTAATCTCCATTCCTTTATCTTATCTGATATGTTAGCCACTCCTAATCTTTGACGTATAACATCATTCCTTATCTGATCTAACCTTGTGTGCCCACACATCCACCTTAACATCCTCATCTCTGCCACCTCCATCTTACGTGCATGTGTCTTCTTAGTGGCCCAACAATCTGTTCCATATAGCATAGTTCCATATAGCATAGCTGGTCGCACTGCCATCCTATAAAACTTTCCCTTTATGCTAATTAGGAAATTTTAGAACTTAAAAAGACCCTTATATTTGGGTCTTTTTTAAATTGTTTTCAGTAAATTGATACATCTATGGTTGCTTATATGGTTTATCCCGTATTATGCTACTTATAGGTTGGAATGCTTGATCCACCAAGAGAGGAAGTGAGAAATGCTATACTCGCATGCATGACAGCTGGCATACGTGTTATGGTTGTGACTGGGGATAACAAGGTAACTAAATCATACTTTTGTCCTCAGAATTAGAAAAAAGATAATTTTTGTAATTGGAGATGGAACTTCCAGACTACTGCAGAATCACTGTGCCGAAAAATAGGTGCTTTTGATCACTTGGAAGATTTTGGGGGACGCTCATTCACTGCATCAGAGTTCGAAGACCTTCCAGCTTCTGAAAAGACAACCGCACTGCAACAGATGACACTTTTTACTAGGTTTTGTAGATTCTGTTTCGTTTCTTAGTTACAAATTTGTCGAGTGAAAGTTAACTAAATTTTACATTTTTTTAAAAGAAATAGCTAAAATTCAAACTGTCTTTGTTAGAACTTGTAGGTACAAGTAAACTTCTATTTAATAATTTAATAATTAATATTCAACTCTTGCAATATATTTTCTCCTTCTGATTTTTCCCTCATAAAGACGAATAATGTTGTATCCTTCAGGGTTGAACCATCCCACAAAAAGATGTTGGTGGAAGCACTACAACACCAAAATGAAGTGGTAAGTCCATTCAGTTTCCATTATGGCTGTAAACAATTCTTTATTAGGTTGAAAGTATGGGTAGAGTATTGTTTGTTCTCACAAGTTTAATATGATATGATGCCTTTCATAATTTTACAACTCTACTATAAGACTTTCCTATTTTTATTGCTGCACAAGTAATGCTAGATTTTTGTTTGAAGGTTGCCATGACTGGAGATGGGGTGAATGATGCACCTGCATTAAAGAAGGCAGATATAGGAATCGCCATGGGATCAGGAACAGCAGTTGCCAAGGTAATGGCTAAAATTGGTTTAGGTCAAAACATTTCATTAGATAACCGGTTCACTTTCGTTTGAAATCAAGTAGTTTTGATTTGACTTGATAAATGATAGTTGTTGCAAAAGGGCAATGACACACATTATCTACCTTTAACCGTTCTATAATAATTGACCGACGTAAACTGCAAAAGAATTTTGGCTATTGGGTTATTGTCATTGTGTGCTTCCACTATTGTAAAGTTGCTACAGCTATTAACATTTCTCTAACTGGGTTATTGTCAATGTGTGCATTATCAGAGTGCCTCAGACATGGTTCTGGCTGATGATAATTTCGCTACTATTGTTGCAGTAAGCTTCTTGCTTGTCAAATTTTCCATCATTTGCAGTATAACAAAAATTCTTGAGTTGATACATCCTCCTAATCTCCTATTTAATTTCTTTATGTGGGTCCTTGCTTGCAGGCTGTTGCAGAGGGCAGAGCTATATACAATAACACAAAACAGTTCATAAGATATATGATTTCTTCAAACATAGGAGAAGTAGTTTGTATCTTTGTTGCAGCTGTACTTGGAATACCTGACACCCTTGTCCCTGTAAGCTGCTTTCAATCCTTTTTTGCACTTCTCTCTTATAAGTAAAGAGATGCACACTTTAATTATAATATCTATCTATCTATATAGAGATCATTGACATGAATTTTTAATAATTTAAATATTAATTTGTATTACCTTCATTCCCTTAATTTAAATATTAATTTGTATTACCTTCATTCCCTTAATTAATGGCATAGTAAGAAAAAAAAAGGAATCTAAATTGAACAATTCTAAATCTAGCTTGGATAGATACAACAATCAAAAGATATTACATATTTAGCTGTTTTCCAGGTGCAACTTCTATGGGTGAATTTGGTTACGGACGGATTACCTGCTACAGCTATTGGTTTCAATAAGCAAGATTCAGATGTTATGAAGGCTAAGCCACGAAAGGTATTCTTTTCATCAGCTGATGTTTCATATAGCATATATTACTTCATAAATTTGGAGCCTCACAATATGAATCTATTTGTATTCTCATGTCTTACCTTTAAAATTCGCCATTCATCATGTAAATTTTTTGAAACACAGGTTAATGAAGCTGTTGTGACCGGGTGGCTATTCTTTCGTTATTTAGTGATTGGAGGTAGTCATAACTCTTATTTGCAATGTCTAAATAAAAAGAGATTTATATCAGTGAGGTGTGTGACAAATGCAGCTTATGTTGGACTTGCAACTGTCGCGGGTTTCATATGGTGGTTTATTTATTCAAACACCGGTCCAAAGATTCCATATAACGAACTTGTAAAGTTTTAGTCTTTTTTATTATTTTTATAATCCTTTTTTCCTTAATTAGCGAGATTCTAAAATGCATGTTGTTGATGCAGATGAATTTTGACAGCTGTTTGAAACGTGAAACTGTATATCCTTGCAGTATCTTCAGTGACCGACACCCCTCAACTGTGGCAATGACGGTTCTTGTTGTTGTTGAGATGTTCAATGCTTTGAACAATCTGAGTGAAAACCAGTCCCTGGTGTGAGTATTAGTATTCTTCTGTTCTGTGTTTATTTAGTTCTTGTAGTTAATAAATGAAAATTTTCAGTGTTATACCTCCTTGGAGTAACTTATGGCTTGTCGGGTCCATCGGGTTGACCATGTTACTTCACTGCCTCATTTTGTATGTGCCACCGCTTTCCGCTCTCTTTTCTGTAAGTATTTATTGAATTATTTCAAGGAATAATGTTTTCTTTTCTGGAGCATTGATTTTTACAATGCAATGCAATGCAGGTGGTCCCACTAACATGGGATGAATGGACTACTGTCTTGTATTTATCTTTTCCTGTAAGTTGTTTCATCCACAAACCGCCTTACCGCATTTAAATAACAATACACAATCAATTTTAAGATTTCCAAACTTTCTTATATCGTTTTGTAGAGCAAGGTTTTTTTTTTTATATCGTTTTGTAGTTCAACTCAACTATTAACATAAAGTCCAATTCTAACATTGACATTTCTTTGCACATGAGTAATTAATTTATTTATATCTTTAATGATTAGGTAATTATTATCGACGAGATATTGAAATTTTTCTCACGAAAATCCACTGGTATGTTTCTAATAACCTTTTTGTTACACATAGGCCAATTGTTGGCATATAAGTTAGTCAGATGAAGCATATGTTAGCGGTGTTTATAAACCACCGAAAAAAGTCGTTCCGATTGAAATGTATTCGGTTCGTTAACAACAGGGGTGTTCAAAACCGGAAATCCAAATTTTTGGATACCTGGTTTCACTATCGGAATCCGTATCCGTGTCTGAAATTTCAGATGATATTGTATGATGTGTTATTTTGTTAACCGTAGCTGATTTGATTTATGCTATGAACTGATCTGAACATAATATAGGGATGAGATTCAATTTGAGACTGAGAAGGAGAAGGGAAGTACGTGATAAATGAGTCAAATCCCAGTGTTATATGGAAATGGAGTATAGAGAAGGTGTAGCCAAATATGGTAGAAATATAGACATGCGTTAATTAATGTTTGTTTTGATAAGACCTGTTACTAGCTGTTTTTAATTTATGCATTTATTTATATGGTTCCGGGATTTCTTCTTAGCTACAAAACAATTTAATCATCTGAATTTCTATTTTATTTATCATATGGTAAGTGTCATATGGTAAGTGTCAATAACATTAATTAAGTGTGTTTGGTTCAATAGAATAAATGGTAAATAATCAGACAAAACCTTTACCTATTAATCTTCAAGTGATACTGAATGAAAATTTTACTGTCACTTCACCAGTGTTTATAAACCATACGTGACGACATCACCTTTAAGAGACGCCGCCACCATCAACCACCACTACATCTGGTTCAATACTTGCTAGTTTTAAGTCACTTACCCAATCAGACTTTTTATAATTCATTATGTCGTAAATGTTACCAAACAATCCTTTGACCTTTTGAAGGTAGAAAATAAGGTACACAAGTTACTCAATTTACACAAATGGGCTTCTTTAACATTGATAAACTTTATATTTAGTTATTTACCACTCAAATCTATTGTTCTCTCTTTAATCATCATTAATATTATTATTATTATTATTATTTCTCACAACTAATATATACTAGCAGGAACTCGCAAGTTGCAGCGAGATTGCATTGTGTTTGGTAAAATTTGTGCTTTCTGACCCGATTCAACCTGAAAATTCAAATTAAATTTTATAAAAAGAGTGTGTGTATATATATATATACAAAAAAACCCTTCAAATTGAGGAAATCTCAAGAAAGGTATGACCGCATCAATGGCTTATATTTGACCGCATCACATACAAAAAAAAGAAACCCATTAAAAAAAAAAAAAAACCCTTCAAAAAAACCCTTCAAAAAAAACCCTACAAAAAAAAGAAACCCATTCAATGGCTTATATTTGACCGCATCACCTACATGTTGATGAAGCCAGGAAGGTATGACCATCATTTTACTCAATTCGTTTTAATTTGATCTATGTTTTTGTAAAATGCAATATAATTTAAAAAGGATAATATATGTTTAAATTTATATATAAGATTATATTTTTCAAAGATTTTTAATCCAAAATTACATTTTTTTTGCCAAATTATACTTACTATAAATATGTAATAAACATTAGGATTTAGGAGTTGTTAGTTTATTCACCGTATAAAAAGTTGAGGATTTCGGAATATTCATTTTATATGTTTAGATATTCGTTCAACTATTTTCACTTTAGAACTCTCCATGATATATGCATAATGATATTAACATTATTTTTATTATTATTTTTGTGTTGAATTGTCTTTCATTATATCAAAAAAAAATAAAAAAAAATATCAAAAGTAACTTCCAACTTTAGGTTTACTTGAAATCTAACTGATAAAGTTGAAAACCAACTTTACGAATAATCAACATATTTATTCTATAAAAGGGGAGGAACTCCCAATATTTCATTTTTTATCTTTATACATCTATCCATCCAATATCCATAATGATATTTTACTGTCAAATGCATTTCCACAAATTTTTGAAAGATTCTTACAATCAAAGGAAAATAGATTACCAACAATCCGTTGGTAAGAAAGATGGAATTCATGTTTTTCGTCATTCATACAATCAAACAAAGCTATCATGAGGAATTTTCTTGCACTTCCTTGAGTGACTAACAAAGAGATTATCTTCTTGTTGTTTATTGGTTTCAATATTTCCATTAGAACAAGGACATCATAAGTTCGAGGTTGGTATTTTGCTGACGAAGAAGAAAAAAGAGATGTCTTTTTAATCTTTAGGGCTTTTAGAACTGGATCATATTTAAATAGTAGGTGTTGTCGTGTAATTCTTTTCAATGTTTTTATTTCTACTTTTGTTCCGATGATGCTGGGAAGAAATATCATTCTCTAGGGTTTGGTTGCTAGAAGGATTTTTTTATGTTTCCTTGTATTTTTATGTACTTTTTGGTAAACTCACATATTGTAATTCTGTTGTCATTAAAGTAGTTTTTTAAAGATATTTGAATTTCTTCTTTTATAAATTTTCCATTTTGTGTTAATTTTTGTTAAATTAAATATTTAACTCAAATTATTGAATTGTAATAATATGATTGAATCGTATAACAGCTGTTTTAAAGAAACTTTGCTAAAGAGAAGAAAAAAGATTTTACGAACTGTTTAAAACCTCAGATTAATTGTCACACCCTCAAATTCCACTTGCGGGGTTTTACCGCGAGGCGCGTGACATACCAGGATCCAAGTCAACGATCACAATACACAAACACTAATATATATATAATGAGACCAAAATATTATGCTTTGAGCCAAAAACCAGCAGTGGAAGCATTTCTTGTTTACAACCAAAATGCATATTACAGTTTACAAAACATTGTTTAATATGCGACAAGACTCTAGACGATGTGCGAGACTCCGTACGCCTAGTCCATTTACTGCTACCTAAGCGACCTGAGAAAACATGCCAAAAATGTTAACATATAATGCTGGTGAGTTCACAGGTTTTTATATAAGAGTTGTTATAAGTTTGAAAAGATCATATTCGTTACTACTAGGTTATAAGAACGTTAAGCTAGACGTTAAGTGTTTTTACTACTACGGTTGGGAACCCATTACTAAACATGTACCAATGTTGAATCCAGCCCAGATTGACTGGGTTACCGATGCCTCGGCAACCCCGAAGTTAGAGACAATATGCACCCTCCCGGCATCCCCGCCGTCGAGTGAGGTTTGTGAGGCCCAATAGATCTATCCACATTTCCCTTGTTGTGCAACCCGCACATTCATGGTTTCCCCCTGGGACTTCATATAACGCCGTATAGTAATGTAAAGTAACCATAGCATAACATGACCTTTAGTAAGTAAGTATGTAGCATGTTTCTCCCCCGAAAACAAAACAGTAAAAGCGGGGCTGTGACACTCACCTTAGATGGCGTTACTTGAAAACAGTTAAATCGGTAAGCTATGATAGCCCCAAATAGCGGCGACCTATCATAAGATGTATATAAGTACCCAGACTAATAACTCGTAGGTTAACTAGTGCCCGAATGTCCATACCATAACCATGTACATTTGAAAACACCTTTGACTGTTAAACCGACCGTACCAGACAAGACCCGACATCCCATTGGTGACCCGACATTCCACGTGTTAGCCAAATACAAGATATCATGCAACATATGTAGTTAAACACTTAGGACGCGCAAGAGTTCACCTAGTCTAGCATAACACCCAATTAATCCATAAACGAGTCCGAACACGGGCTACCAAGTCACTAGGCATGTCACGGGGTTCCTATCATGTTCCTAGGTGTCAAACCATATTTCGGGATGTCAAAATACGCTTACAACAACAGCACATGCGATTAGAAAATTAACATGCAATTAGGAAAAGTTAACTCGTGATTGGCATGGTCAAACTAGCATTTAGGATTGTAAAAGCATGTTTTACACACGAGTAGGAGCCTAATCGCCCCTAATGTCAGGCGATTGGACAAATTCCTAGTTCAAACAGGCGATTGGGTGCTTCGTCATTGCCGCCCTTTTCCACGCCTTGCTGCTTCGTCATCTTCTCAACCGTGACGCCCCTTTGTGATTCGGTGACTCATCCCCTTTTATTTTTAGTTAAAAAAATATATTGTTTTATCTTTTGCACCCCTACATTACAACCCGAATAAAATTCCTCTTGATTTATCTTAGTTATTCGATTTGGAGACGAGGACTTGATATGCATACAAGCCTATGACCTTAGTCGACTTTGGTACGGACTTGAGTGTTCACCCCCGAAACTCACTAAAATGATAAACCCGAGTGACGAGTGAACATTGTGAGCAGGTATAGGTTCGAGCATAATCGTACGAGTTAAGTAGGCGTGTCATGCAATTTTATTTTTCTCGTGACATAAATAAATAAATGGATTGAGGGTTTGTTAATTACAGTCTGCTTTATTTGTACTTGTGTCTGATTGTTTGAGGAGAAGCAATAGTCTAAGTGTGGGGTATTGTGATAACTCACAAAATTAACATATCAAATAGGCATATACAATCACATAATAGGATACAATTAGGCTTATATTATTGATATTTGGTGCTTAATTCGTTCCTATTTGTATTTCTCAGGAAACTGGAGCTCCAAGACAGAAACACAGGATTTCCGGGTAAAAACAAGCAAAAACTGGAGATTCCCGAAGATACGAGACTACAGCATGTTCAATGTATGTTTGAAGACCATCTCGGGACTTAACCAGTGCAAAAATCAGTCCGGGAGTGACCAAGCACGCCCATGCACACTTGCACGGAGGCCCTGCACGCGAGAAGACAATGCAACAAACTTAGAGAGCAAGGAAACTTGTTTAACAAGGCATGCACGCCCGTGCCCATGACATTGGCACGGCCGTGCCTAAGACAAAAGTACAGACAAACTTTGAACTGCAGCAACAGAACGTACTTGTTTCAACAAACACGCCCCTGACTACCCTTGGCATGGCCGTGCTTCACCTGGAGCTCTATAAATAGCAAGCTAACCCCCACCATTTGTTCATCCCATTCCACCTTGACTTGAGCCATTCTTGGGTCGACTTCTAAGGGTCTTGCAGAGATCTTAGGGTCCTTTGGGAGGCCTTAGGGCCCTCCTAACACACCCACCAAGGTTAGGCCTCGTCCTACCTTGATCAATTCGGCCAAGCATGGGATCGTAGAGTAGTTATGCAATAAAACATCGAGGGTCGTGAGGATCATGTTAGTTACATATCACTTTAAGATGGAGAGCTTATCTATGAGCAGCCATGTTCATGTGTTGATCATTTCTTATGGTTGTATCTTTTCATTATTCCCGAATCCACTTCGATTTGTAGACTTTTATTATTATTAATAGTAGTTTATTTTTAGTTACTTGTTGTGTTATCTTCTTCTAATCCTTATTTGTTTATCTTTCTGGCAAGTTTAAATGATGATTAACTTAATAACTTAAACTAATTTAACTTAATTAAATAACTAGAGGTTTAATCAGCTTCTGGTAGCCCCGAGCTAGATCCAAGATGAGGAAACTGGTAGTGAGACAGATCCTTCGGGCTTCTGATATCCAAACCGGATTCTAAGCAGTGGCTTCTGAAGTGGACCAAATCTGAGTGACACATTTTTGGTACTTACCAGATGATTGAATGGTCTTTTTGGTAAAGGGCGGTTTCCATACGGGCGCACCAGTGATCTTCGGATTGCACGCCTTTAGGATTATGTGCCACCTTTATCAAGGGTTTCATTCAGTTCGGGAGGTTATAGGTTGGGGTTATTGAGTTGTCATTCATTTTACCAACTTTATATTGAATTGATCACTAAATAATAAAGTGTCACTTAAAAGATAAATAAATTAAGGATTCTATTTCTAGTTCTCGTTAGTACAACGCCGTTAACCAATGGGGATACGAGTCGCCTGAGTCAACTGTAAGAGAGATCCTTCGATATTCATGATCGTTAACCTACTTAGGGGATACTAGGTTGTCGGGATTGACCCTAAGGAGAGATCCTTCGATACGGAACGCGAGAGCTAAAGGAAGTGTACGATGTTCCAGGTCGAAAGTTAAGCCTCCAATTCAAGAAGAAGATAAGTCTGAGGACCAGAGACTTGAGGTTGGAAGGTCCAGCTGCTTCGGTAGGATAACCATCACCCATATCTTTGAGTTTTTATGTTTAGATTGAATTGTGAGTGATAATTAGTTTTTTGTCTTGTATTTATATGGTTAGAAAATTAGTCGTTTGAAAAGTAGCCGTTGGAAAAGTATCCGTTTGAAAAGTAGTCGTTTTAATATTAAATATTATTTGTATTTTATTATTATTTTAGTAAAAATAAATTTACTTTTTATGTTTTTTATTAGTGTAATATTTAATTTTATTTATGTAAGTTTTTTTATTTTATTTAAATGTAATGTTTTTATTTTATTTAAAAAAATTTGAGTGTGATGGATATCACTTTACCCTTATCATTTTAGTGATGAATATGATGGAAATGAGATACCATAATATTAAGTAATATTATTGAGTGGGATAGTGGGATAGTGTGATAGTGTGATGACTAGAAATGTTCACGAGCCGAGCCGAACCGAGCGGACCTTTGCTCATGCTTGGCTCATTTATAAACCGAACCGAGCCAATCGGCTCATTTACAATCGATCCGAAAACTGAGCGAACATTGTGCGAGCAGAGATTTTTTCTAGCGAGCATCGAGCGAGCGAGGAGTGTTTTCGGACAACCATCAATTTGGGATGTTTCCTTCAATATTCTCGCTACCTAGTGATGACTGAGGTTTGACCGTTCGAAAACGAGTCTCTAGTTGAGGCCAGTGATGTGATGAGAATACTACAGAGAACGATTGTCGCGTTGTGGCGTAGGTTGATAGCAGGAGATGATTGATGGTGGACAACTAATGGGAATAGAAAACCAAGCATGTTTTTTCACAACTTAGGATTTTACAATTAAACTTAGTGTTAAGTTATAATTGGGTTGATTGGGCCAATAACTATAAATATAATTGTATATATGCATATATTGAGCCAAACCCAATAGAGTGACATGTATCAAACTATAAATATAATTGTAATTAACGTGTGTATATATATAATTATTTATATAATAAATTAATAAAAATCATATCGAGCCAAACCGAGCTAAACTCACCTTTGCTCGTGCTTGGCTCGTTTACAAACCAAACCAAGCTGATCGGCTCGGTTACAACCGAGCGGAAAATCAAGCAAGTAATTTCCATGCAAATTCTGAGCGAGCAGCGAGCGTTTTGAAAGCCCTAATGATGACTGTTAGGAAAGACGGAAAATGTAGAAGAAGTACGTGCGGGTCCATCCATCCATTCCCCCTCCAAAATCTCTTGTCCATTGATATAATAATCTTCTCTTCACCTGGGAAAATAATAATCTGGACGGACGGACGGTTGGTATAATATATATATATATATATATATATTTGATTGAAGTGAATGGGAATTTGGTCAAATTTGATGAAAAGCATCTGCACTTGTGCAAAAGTAACAGAATCTCATCACCAGGGAGGAGGAGGAGGAGGAGGACTTGCTACAATGTCATCATCATCATCTACTCCTGTCCGATTGCAGATTAAAGATCACCATGTATATAAATATTAATATTAATAATAATAATAATAATATAACCAACCTCCTCCCGTTCTCCTCCTCTGTTTTTCTTCCTTATATATATATATTCATAAGGCTTTTTTTTTAATATTATTTTATTTAGGTGGTGATTGATAATGGCATACTACAACTCAGCTTATCAAAGCCAGGAGGGCTTGTCACTGGGGTCCAGTACAAAGGCCTTGACAATCTTCTTGAGGTTCATAATCAAGAAGGTAATAGAGGGTAAGTATGTATGTATGTATGTTGCAACTTTAATTAACACTTTATATTTATTTACTGTCATTCCATTCCAATCCAATAGGTTGAAGAAATTAATCAAAATATTATTATTATTATGCAGGTACTGGGATGTTGTGTGGACTGCTCTAGATGACTCTGGGAGAAAAGGAGTTTTTGAAGTGTATGTTATGTTCCTTCCCATTCCCATTCCCATTCCCAAGCTAACAAACCAAACATTTGAGATCTCCTCTACATCATCAGTAGAGATGATACAATCATGGTTTTAAAAAATAACGACAAGCGCAAAAGCTCTGGGCTTTTCATATATATATATATATATATATATATATATATATATATATATATATATATATATATATATATGCCATAGGTTTTTAAGGCGAGCGCCTCAGGCCTAAAAAACCAAGAAAAATCCTAAAAAGTGTGCCTTTTGTGCGCTTCATGTAAATTGTCGAAGTGCTGAGCGAAAAAGCGACAGGTGGAGCCTTGTTGCACCCTTTTAAAACCAAGGATAGAGTTGATGGGTTGGATAATTTGACAAAATGGGTATTATTATTATTATTATTTTATTTTATTAATATGATTCAAGGCATTATAAACTATAGTTTTGGCGAGTTTTGACCCAATTCTTTTGAGCTAATATTGTTTTTGTTGCCTCCAGGATCAATGCAACAAGTTTTAAGGTTGTAGTGGAAACCGAGGAACAAGTAGAAGTCTCCTTTTCAAGACCATGGGATCCTTCCCTTAAGGGAAAACTTGCTCCTATTAACATAGACAAAAGGTTATTTAATTTCCTCACTCACTGTATAGTCAAATAAATGATGCCCAACCAACTAATATTATACTATACTATACTATACTATGTGTGTATGATAAATGATTCTCATAGGTTTGTTTTGCTTCGTGGTTCTTCTGGTTTCTACACATATGCCATATATGAACACGTGGGTTCTGAAGAATGGCAAGCTTTCAGCCTTGGCGAAACGCGGATTGCATTCAAACTCAGAAAAGACAAGTAAAGTTTTACTACTAGTCATGTATTATTAATACTGTGTACCAGCTGCTGCTTATTGAGTTGTACTTACTTGTGGATAGGTTTCACTACATGGCAGTGGCAGATGATAGAAGAAGATATATGCCCATGCCAGATGACCGATTACCAGGACGAGCCCAACCCCTTGCATTTCAGGAAGCTGTTTCCCTTATTAACCCACTTGTGCCTGACTTCAAAGGAGAGGTAGGTATACAGTCAATCTAACAATAATGTTTTTATGTTTTTGCTTTTAGTTTAAAGTAGATATGGAGATCTAATGCGGTTATGGGTGCCCCAGAAACTTATACTGTTATGTTTTGATTGGTCGTGTGTGTAGGTGGATGATAAGTATCAGTATACTTGTGAGAACAGAGATCTCATGGTACACGGATGGATATCACATGACCCTCCGGTTGGATTTTGGCAAATTACACCCAGCAATGAGTTCAGGACTGGTGGACCTCTCAAGCAGAACCTCTGTTCCCATGTGGGACCCACTTGCTTAGCTGTAAGTACATGTTTCCGATCATCCATATTCAGTACAGTACAGGATCATTTAACAAAATTATACAATGACAGGTTTTTGTTGGTGCTCATTATGCTGGAGATGATCAAGTTCCAAAGTTTGGACAGGGGGAGCCATGGAAAAAAGTGTTCGGGCCGGTTTTTATCTATCTAAATTCATCTATGTGTGGTCAAGATCCTCTTACACTTTGGGATGATGCCAAAAGACAGGTTGAATGAGGAGCAGAAATATTTTCTGTTATCTGTCATGATGCAAATATTATTGATTTATTTTATATAATTTTCAATTATACCAGATGGTTGCTGAGGTAAACAGCTGGCCTTATAGCTTTCCTGCATCGGAGGATTTTCCAAAATCTCATGAACGAGGAAATGTTAGAGGTAGATTACTCGTCCGGGACAGGTAAATCGTCTTTTAGGCACATGACCTCAGGTTCTTTATATTAGCTGTCAGAAAGACAATGTCACCAGCGTTGAAATTGTATTTGTTTCAGATACATTCTCAATGATGACATACCAGCGAATGGTGCATATGTAGGGTTAGCTCCACCAGGAGATGCTGGATCATGGCAAAGAGAATGCAAGGTGATGCGTCGACTAACCTCAATTTTATCACACAAGCACATGTAGGTAAATATGGTAGCCCTTAGCATCCCACACAATAATAATAGCATTTGTAGGTCTATTTAGTACTGGATCCTACTAGTTATGTAGGACCCCCACCACTTGAATAATTTCTACACTCCCTCTCAAGCTGGATATGGATATCAAATATATACGGCTTGCTTTCTGAAAGTTGATTTTTTTATTGTTTTTGAGCATCGCAACTAACCGGAAATCTGAGGGAACCTAATTTAGTTGTAGTCGTCCTTCTGTGTTGTATCACAGCTATAAAACAAAAAACAGAGAACACAAGAAACTGGCAGCATCTGCTGCTCTTGATTTTGACCAGCGGCGGCTGTGTTCTGTGTGAACAGTACAGAGACAGTGGCAGCAGCAAAGTTGGCAGTCGGTTAAGTGGAATTCCCGGCAGTGGTGGCAGCTGGGTCAGCGGCAATGATGACAGGCGGCGGCTCGACAGAATTCTCAGAAAACACAAACAAACACAACTCTGAATAGAAAAAATAAAGAACAAGAAAACCACTAGAGATTTTACGTGATTAGGTCGGTGTGACCTACGTCCACAGTTGCAAGTAGCGTATGATTTTTATTTATGAGGTGATGATAGTACAAAGCATCTATTATAGGACTAGGATTTGGGTTTATTGCTTTCTTATCAAGCTAACGTAAATATGGCAATTTGCCAATAACCCTATGCAATTGAAATTAGGGTCAGCTGTTCTCTTGCACGAGGGCCGACTGTCCTTTTTCTTTGGCTGAAGCCTCCACACATGCCCACCTTTTTCTAGCTTTTCTATAATGAACTGTTGGTCATTTTCTACGTGTTTCTTTTCCGATCAGTGTTCCTATAAACTTGATCCTTAGGGTGCGTTTGGTTCTCGGATTTCAATGGAATCTAGGTTGAGCAAGTGTTTCCTAGATTGTTTTAGTTACTTGAATTTTCGTCGAAGAAATAGCAAATGGCCTGTACTTTGGTGACAGGTTATCTATCATATGAAGTAAAATTTCGAGTGGGATATGAAGTGCAAGCCATTTGGACATCATGACTATTACCTACACTGTCTATTCGTGTTTGAGCAGAATTTTTCCTCGTGAATGTTTCTTGGCAATGCTATGTTCTTGAACAGGGTCAACTCTAGTGGGTTGATGTGAGCTTACACAACAGGTTGTGAGGGATCTGGAATGCGGTTTGTAGAGAGAGAACCACGCTCATCATTCAATTTGGACTTGTGAGATTTGGTGACGGTTCAGAAGAACCATGTAATAGTCTGGCATATTTGAATTTGAATAAGTAGGTAGCTTTGGCTTCAAAGAATTACCAATATTGTACGCCCGCAGCCATGGGATTGTCGGTTTGTGGATACCCCAAACATGTATAGCCACGTTGAGTTGTAGAATATCCTAGAAAATACTGAATATACTATATCAACTCTCAAGCTTGCTATGATTTGGCACTTTTTGTGAAACCAAACGTGGTGCAACTAAATATTTTGAGTGGTAGATTGGATAGAATCTGAATATGTGGAAAAGAGAGGATAGTTGGCTTATGATGTAGGCTGCGGTCATTATGGTTTCTCCCCATAAGTGGCTCCGATCTATCTTTCCAAGGGTCTGTGTAATCATTGGTTTGTTTGCAATCTAAATATATGTATCTAATTTAGTCGGCTGTGTGAAGCAGGACTATCAGTTTTGGAGTGAAGCAAATTGCAGTGGAGATTTCTCCATTAACAATGTACGATGTGGAGAATATAATTTGTATGGGTGGGTCCCTGGATTTCTTGGAGACTACAGATATCATCTACCCATTACCATCACCCCAGGTTTAGGTTTCAATCCGAAAATAAATTTCAAACTCTTTTTTACCTTCATCTTAGTTAGTGGTAGCTAATTTGTATTTCAACTCGTAGCCAGGCTGTGATATTAATGTGGGGAATCTTGTCTATGAGCCTCCAAGAGACGGTCCTACTCTGTGGGAAATAGGGATCCCAGACCGATCTGCTGCAGAGTTCTATGTCCCAGAGCCTGACCCCAAATATGTGAACCAACTTTTTGTCAATAATCCCAAAAGGTTTGCTTTTCTTTACAAGTCACCATGATTCCTACTAACACGCCATGTTATTAATGGCACGGGTTGAAAATGTTTATTTGGCCGGGTTTGGTTGAGTCGAAGCGTTTTTTGTCTGCAAACTGATCTCGCTGTTCCCTCTGAAGAATTTTTGTGTCAAATATGGTTCAAAGCTATATTTCAGTAACGTTAGAGAAAAAAACGCTTTCATTTGGCATACACACACCTGTTAGAGAAAAAAACATAAACGAATTAACGCTTTCATTTGTAGATGGATGAAAATTGCCACCTATAATATGTAGTTAACCATTGAGTTCTCAAAGACAAGGTTTTTGGTTCAAATATACTTCAATAGGATGAATTTGTTATCCTAACAACTTCTCTTAGGTGGTTGTAATCTCTTTGGTTTTTGTTGTTTTCTTTCAGCAACTTTAGGCAGTACGGCTTATGGGAAAGATATGGCGAGTTGTACCCTAATAATGATTTGGTGTTCACAGTTGGAGAGAGTGATTATCGCAAAGATTGGTTCTATGCTCAAGTTCCAAGGTACGAGTACACTTAAGTTGGTTCATGGTATATACAACAAGTTGGAGGGGGGGGGGGGGGGGGGGGGGCTTCAGCGGTTTATCTTTACTATGGAATGGATTAGCCAGGTCAGGTTGGGTTGACCCTCCAAAACAGTTTTCTTTGAAAAATTGACAAAATAGTGTTATACATAAGCAATATTGTTACAGTAATAATCTAAAACTTATACAAATGATTTAGGAGGTTGTAAGCAATGAAAATAGAGTTGACCCCGTTACTTGTAGAAAACTATTTTCAATGACCTATCTATGAGTCAAATCGACCCATTCATAAGTAAATGGGTCAAAATAGCCACCTCTTCGTTTATGACAATGACAATGACAAGTGGAGTATCATTTGGTTTGGTGATTGCAGGAGAAAAGAAGACAATTCGTATGAAGGAACCACATGGCAAATAAAGTTTAGACTTGAGAATGTACAACGTGCTGCTAGTTATATGTTAAGAATGGCACTGGCTGGTGCAACACTTGCAGAAGTACAGGTATCATTATTCAGAATTTAACTAGAAATGGAAATGGGTCATCTAATTCTTTTTAATTTTTTTTTTTTTTGTTTGCTTATAGGTTCGAGTAAATGATCCAAACAAAGCCCGTCCGTTATTTACAACCAGATTGATAGGACGGGACAATGCGATTGCAAGACATGGGATTCATGGGCTGTACTGGCTATACAACATAGACATATCTGGTTCGTTACTCGTTGAAGGAGAAAACATTATTTATCTAAAACAGCCACGGAACCAAAGCCCATTTCAAGGAATTATGTATGATTACTTACGCTTAGAAGGTCCCGCATAACTCCAGTTGGTATATAAAAAAACACAATACTTATTGCATGTTGGGTGGAATGTTTTTTTGAAACATATATTTGAAAGTTATGTGTATATAGTATAAAGTTTTATACAGGTTACAAAGACTTTTGGTCCTAGCTATAAAACCAGAATAATTCTCTGATGTGAGATTACAAAATAAATACAAAAGGATGCTGAAGACCAGGGATATGTGATTACAATGGATGCTAACGACTAAGGATACAATTACGATAAATAAGGAGGAAAATATGGGATTGCAATAGCACAGAAATAATTCAGATTGGTTTCAAGTATTGGTGGGAAACCGGGTTGGGTCTAATATTGGACATAAGAAGTTGTCACACCAATGACGAAAACACGTGGCGTAACGCTTGAAAGCATATCAAGTCAAGATTAACACAAACAATACTTAATTAGAAAATATCATTTATTAAGACGTAGAAAGGATGTGTCTTGTTTAACATTACACATCAACTTTAAACATCAAGTTTCAAAACAAAGGTTTCTCAATTATATTCCAACCCCATGAAAAATAAAGGTGAAACCCTTAAAAGTTTCACGTCGTTATTTCCCCGATCTAGCCATGCATTCCTTCAGCACTAATACGTGAAAGATGTGTTTAAAAAAACGTCACTATATACCTATTGGAGAGTTCATAGGTTTTAGTTTCACATCACAACAACATTTCAAAACAAACATGTAACGGAAGTATAATACAAGTAGTGTCTTATATAAGGAGGTGCAAATCCTACAAGACGGTGGCGACCTATCCCGGGCCCATAACCAAACCAAGACTATACAACAATTTGCCCCGTGAGTTGTTCTCTCGGAACAACAACTCAGTTCAGAATACGTGCACCTCTTGTCTTTACCAGCAGTGGCAGATCTTGAACCAAACACCTAGTAAGGCCGGGCTCAATCTGGGAGGGCCGGACTCAATACATATACAAATTTTCGGTAAAATTTACACTACGAAACGAAAAAACTGGGCGGCCCGAGGCCCGGTCTTAGCTCCACTAAGATCCGCCCTTATTTACCAGGTTGAGTTGACGTTATCAACCAGAGGTGGGCCTCGTCAGGCACCAATAGTACTATCCAAATATTCCTTGGGTTTCATATCGAATTAATGGTTACAGTAAACAAGCAAGGACCTACCCTAAGTGGTTTCCAGTTACCCAGGTACCCATCATGCTACTTATTATATTCCTACATGTTACATCAATTTAACAAACATATATTTCCCCCAGAAATTGTAAAACAGTTTAAAATGAGGCCGTGAAACTCACCTCAATCGCAACGTGCAAATAAGTAATAGAGAATAGCTACGTCCAAGGTCAAACACCTACAAGCTTTCTAGATGTATAAGTCACTAAGCCAAGTGCGTGTTTTACCTCAAGTAGTACACTCAACTCCTAACACCACTATTTAATACAATTCCACATTTGATTAAAACATATGCCTTAGGTCCGTTGGTGATAGATTACCACGTTATAAGTCTCACATAACTTATATTTAATAACCATTCGACATTATCTTCAAAGTTAGTTGGTTCGTCGCCGCAAACCAAGATCATCGCCCGATTTAATCACGTCATGATCTTATTAAGCAATGTATATTTTCAATATACATTACTAACTTAAAATTAACATTATCTCCGACTCGATTCACTTTGCCGTATAATTACCTTCCCATTAAATAAAGGTTGATTTCTGTAAATTTGTCTATATTTAATTTAATTTAATTTAATTTTTAAAGTTAAACTTCATTAAAACACTAGCTAAAAACTCGTCTCCAAGGAGGAGACCGAGCCGCCTGAGAACAACCTTACATCAAAGTAAATTTACACCATGAATCCCAATCACACTCGCTATCCTTACGCCTATGTTTATACCACACATAACCAAAAGATTTAACGTCTGAGAAGATTTCCATCTTTTTAGCATCTTTCGCTTTGAATATTAATTCGTTCCGAGCCTTCCAAATTCGCCAACACGTAATGATGATGATACCTTGAATAGCTTCTCGATATACCGGTGCCCGGCCTGAGTTTCTAAAAATATCGACCAGGCCTTTGGTGTCGAAAGCAAAAATTGTAGGAATCCAACACCAGTGTGCGATCGCTTGCCAGATGCTGCAGGTAAATCCGCAACCTGTGAATATGTGACCAGCTGATTCCTCTCCTTCAACTTGTAGAGGACACGCCAAATCATCCACCGGGATATTTCTATATTGTCACACCACGCCAATGGCGGAAACACGTGGCGCAACGCTCGAAAGCATATCAAAGTCAAGATTAACACAAACTATATTTAATTAGAAAAGATCATTTTATTAAGATGTCGAAAATGAGTATCTTATTACAATATTGCACAAAGCAACAAACAAAAAGTTCATAAATGGGGTTTTTCCGTCCAATTCCCAACCCAGTGGGAAATATTGATAAAACCCAGACATGTATCCGACATCCCATATTCCACCGCACTAGCCTCACATCTAATCAGCACTTAGTTACCTGAAAGATATATTTAAAAAGACGTCAATATATAAAATATTGGTGAGTTCACAGGTTTTAGTTTCATAACAACAACATTTTTACAACATGTGCGAAACCTACACATCTTGTGGCCTTTGTAAGGAGTAGTTAGCTCCTACAAAACTATGATGACGAGCAATCCCTTGAGTCCCATAACCAAACCAAGACTAATAAATATGCCCCGTGATCGCAAGTTGTTTCTCGGTAAATAACAACTTAATTCAGAATACGTGCACCCCAGGCATACGCCGATGCATAATCGACGCTATCGATTAGGGGTGGACCTTGTTAGGCACCAATAGTACTATCCAAATATTCCTTAGGTTTCATGCCCTTGAATTAATGGTTACAGTAGCGAGGACTCAACCCCGAGTGGCGAACACACAACAAAACTCAAGTACTCATCATGCCACTCATCACATTTTAACCTTTGATAACATTTCAACATGTGACAACATTTGACAAACATATCTTTCCCCCAATTAAAACAGTAAAATGGGGCCGTGAAACTCACCTGAAGCACAACGTACAATCAAATAGCAGAGAATAGCAAGTCCGTGGTCAAACACCTACAAACGTCCTAGTGCGTGTAAGTCACTAAGTCTATAGCGTGTGTTTTTCCGGCAAGTTGTACACCCAACTCCCAACACCACCATTTACATATAATTCCCCGTTTAATTAAACATATGTCCTAGGTCCGTTGGTGATGGATTACCCTCGTTACAAGTTACACTTATACTTCCATGAATATTAATTAACTTGTATAATATTGTTCTCGACCCGACTCACTCGACATATAATTATTTTCCCATTAAATAATTATACTAAGATCTTGTCGACCGATATAATATTTTTAGCACTCGATTCGACTCACCTTACCGTATATTTACTTTCCCATTAAATAAATACACTAGGATCTTGTCGACTCGACATAACATTTTTCACACTCGGCTCAACTCACTTTACCGTATATTTACTTTCCCATTAAGTAAATACACTAGGATCTCGTCGATTCGATATAACGTTTTTAGTACTCAATTCGACTCGCTTTACCGTATATTTACTTTCTCATTAAGTAAATATACTAGGATCTTGTCGATTTGATAATATATTTTCATTGTCAAGTTCATATGCTCGTTTTAAACGTTTAATCGTTAGATTATTTACGTTATTTTCTCCCACGAACAAGTTTCCAACACTTAGGAAAGTGTTATGTATTTTCACCCAATTTATATATTTTAAGTCCTTAAAATATATGTTCTCATTTTCCATTAGACGGAATAATACAAATCCTTATTCGTCCGTTTTTACGTCTTAGTCCGTTAACACGTCGTAATACGTCCATATCCGATTCACTTAATCTTGTATATATTTTGTTAATTTTTCTAAGTTTCCAACAATATGTATTCTTGAAATTATTCATCCTTTAATTTCTACACATTTTTACTTGTAAGTTTATAAATACATTTGTATTTTTAATACAAAGACTTGGTTACTTATACATAAAAATGCTCCAACACTTTTATATTCCTATTTATATAAAAGTGTTCATTTTTATACAAGTTTTCACCAAGTTTTTATTTTTCTCTAACATTATTAAAAACCTTTGTTTTTATACTTTTCCAACATGTTAGGAAATTTATATTTTTATAAATCCTTATTTTATAAAAAATATTTTTATACAAGATATACACTTGTAAATTTGCTACCATTTACACAACCCACCTCGGAAAGTCAACATTTTACACCTTTGACACCAAACTTTTCAAGGTTACATTTTTAGATTCAAGTTTCTAAAAATGACATTTTATGTCCCTTAACTTCTAAAGTTGCCAAAATAGTCCTTTAACTTTTAAAAGTTACCTTCTCTTCCTAATCTTTCAAAAGTGACAATTTTCTACTAAACTAGTAACTTTATTATGTCAACTTTGTTATGATAGATTTTTAGTATGATTCAACATTATCCAAAGTCCATAATGACCTCATTAAGAACAAAAATGTGTGTATTTGTGTGTATTATGTCCATTTTGTCCAACTTGATCACTTTATGTCCAAATCTTATAATATGTAAACTTTATATTTTACATTTTCTCACAAGATCATCACAATATTAGGTCTTAGATGATCATTTTAAGATGATCTAAACCACTTTTAAATGTATTCAAGTTACATTTACAACATTTGCTTTGATCATCATTTTAAACATGTGTATGTGTATTTTATAACTTACAAAAATAATATAACATCACCGTCTAAACCCACGACCCATGTATTCTTTTTAGAACATCCATTTTGTTAAAAGAAAACCATTATATCTTTTGTTTAAAACCATGTTCCAAACCCTATGTACAACTTGCTTTAAAAATATAAACTTTCAAGAGCCAAAGCAAGATCAAGAACACTTACAACTAGCACAAGGCTAGGCAAGCTAAAAACACTTGATTTTGAAGGGGTTTAGTGTGTTTTTCCTATGTAGTTAAGTTCCAAGCTTGAAACACACAATTAGGGGTTTGGAAGTGGGATGTTTATGGATGAACTTAGTGATTGAAACTTGAAAAATGAATGTGTATGTGTGGGTGCATTCTTACAGCCAAACAAGAGGAAGAAGAGGAAGTTTTTCTTTGGTTTATGAAATGTTGAAATCTATTATCCTTTTATATATCTTCCAAAGATCATGTAGGATTCACAATATCTAACTTTAGATTTCAAAATCCTTAGTTTATGGAGATATGGCACTTAAGAAATCTAGATAGATATGTATGTGTGTATGTTGGCCGAGATTTAGCAAGAATGTGGAGGATTTTGTAAGATCTTCCAAGGACACCATAATCTTTACAAAATCCTAATACACATACCTTATAATCTTTCAAATATTTTTTTGTACCAAGGAAGATCATGAGGGTGGTGAGGAAGGGGTTTAGGGCCGGTTGGGTTGGGTGGTTTAGTGGGGTCCACAACATAAAACATTTGCTAGTTAATTTGGTTATGATTCGCACATAACGTTCGGGCTTCGTTTGGGTTTTAATCGGATTTTAATTACGCGTTATTCGGACATTATAGTAGCCCCAAATAACCCTTAAACATAGTCTAGTTTAAGTGTGGGTGGGTTAGTTAGGCTTTCGTTGGGTGAAATTATAAGTTATACGCGTACCGGGTGCGATATGCGCACTTTATTTGTTACCGGGAGATTTGTATTTAGAGTTTTCATTTATGGTTTTGGAGTTCCAAAACACATTATATTTCATGAAGATACCCTATATATTTTATATCCTGGGTGTCCGGGATCCTTTTCGTTTATTTAATTTTTACTGGGTAATTACCAACGTCCGTTCCGGACAAGTTTATTCACACGCGCTTTCGCCGTGCTTCAACATTAAACATGTGCATTCCTATGCATCTTATGGGGAATTTGCTATTCTCTAAGGCACCAGTTAAATTAATCCAATTACTTTAAATATGCACTTAAACCGTTAATTACGTATACTAGTTACGTACGAAATCACATCGATTTTTGCCGGATGTTACATATACGCCAATACGACCTTGGCTTTGCATTACGAGAATCCGAGTCGTTATTAATAGCATAACATATTTATAGTATTGATTGTTATATATTTGTAATGTTTATCTCTTCCCTAATTAGAGGGATTACCTTGTATTATAAATATTGGTGAATAATAGAATGAAGGCAAGGGTTCTAATCTAATATGGTATCAAGAGGCCATTAACCCTAATTTCTTCTTCCCTTCGATCCTCCTTTTCTGCCGCCAACCCTCGGCTCCGGTTGACCCACTGTCTTCCGGCTTCTTCTACACACCACAGCTTCCTTAACCATCCTCAATATGTCTACTGAACCTAATTCTTCTTCTACAATTATCCCTGCTATAACCGTTGACTCCAAAGTCCACCCGGCATCAACTGTTTCGAGCATCAAGAACTATGTTCCCATCGTTCTTGAGATCGAATCATCACAGTATGCTACATGGGCCACTCTGTTTAAACTGCACTGTAAAGCATTCCTGGTAGATGACCACCTTAAACCCCGAAACCCTCCTGCCGATCCAAACCAAGCCGAAGCCTCCACCAAACCCATGGATGATTGGGATCGTCTAGACGCCATTGTTTTACAATGGATGTATACGACGATTTCCAATGATCTTCTCCATACCATTATCAATAACGTCTCCAACGCCCACGAAGCTTGGGTTGCCATCGAGGATTTATTTCATGATAACAAAAGCGCTCGCGCCATTCATCTCATGAATAAGTTCTCGAACACCCGGCTGGATGGGTTCGCCAACATGTCCTCATACTGTCAGGCCCTCAAAACGTTAGCCGATCAACTCGCTAACGTTGACGCACCCGTGGATAACGACCGTTTGGTCCTTCAGATGCTCGCGGGTCTGACTCCACAGTATGAAGGCATTTCAACAATCCTACAAAACACACATCCCCTTCCTTCCTTTTATAATGCCCGATCAAAACTCGTCCAAACCGAATCAAACAAAGCCGAACTCGCTCGCCACTCCTCACAAACAGCCTCAGCCGCCCTTTCCGCTACCACCACCCGCCAACCACAACCTGACCGCTCCGCCGGCCGTGGACGGGGACGTTCCGGTCGCCGGGGCCGTGGTCGTGGAGCATACAGCCGACCACAATACCCAGCACCCTTCTTCTGGCCTTCACCTTATTATCCCTGGTCTCCACATTTTCCTTTCAGCCCAAACACCTACTCGCCAACTAACCAGACTCCTCAGGCCCAACAACCTAATTCCCAGGCCCAATCTTTTTCCCCTTGGCCCACTCCCCCATGCCCTTATCCCACATCTTCCAGGCCCGCTAACAGTGCACAGGCCCAACAGCCGGGTCTCTTGGGGTCTCGGCCCTCACAGCAGAACTATGCAGCTTACACACCTACATATATTGAGCAGGCCTTATACACCATGTCTCTGCAGCAACCCGATCCCACTCAATACATGGACACGGGTGCCTCTTCTACCATGACTCATGAACAAGGTGATTTCCACTCCTTTTCTAACTCTTGCATTCCTCAACATATTATTGTAGGTGATGGTAATACGATTCCGGTTTTAGGACAAGGCACAAAATACCTGCCCAAACCTTTTTCGCCCTTTATCCTTAAAAATGTCCTTTACTCCCCTAAACTTGTTAAAAACCTTATTTCAGTCCGTAGGTTTACTAGGGAAAATTCTGTGTCTGTTGAATTTGACCCGTTTGGTTTTCTTGTGAAGGACCTCAAGATGCGGGCTCCGCTCCTGCGGTGCAACAGCAGCGGTGAACTCTACCCTCTGGTGCTCGGGTCCTCCTCAACCTTCCCCACTGCTTTTGCTGCTATCTCTGCTGACCTATGGCACCAACGCCTTGGCCACCCAGGGCGCCAATCTTTATCTACTTTAAAACAAACTAGTTCCATTTCATTTAATATTTCTAATAATCATGTTTGTGAACCTTGTGTGTTTGGTAAAAGTACTAGATTACCTTTTGTTACTTCTACTACTTCTGTGTTGCAACCTTTTGACATTATTCATAGTGATGTTTGGACCTCCCCGGTCATTAGTTCATCTGGTCATAATTACTATGTTTTGTTTTTGGATGATTACTCAAATTTTTTGTGGACTGCCCCGCTCACCCATAAATCCAATGTTTTTAATGCCTTCACCACATTTGCGGCCAACATAAAAACACAATTTGAACGAATAATCAAAACTTTTCAATGTGACAATGGCCGTGAATACGTGAACTCTTCTTTCCAAATTTTTTTTACCACAAACGGCATACTATACCGCCTTTCCTGCCCATACACCTCACCCCAAAACGGTAAAGCCGAACGTAAAATTCGCACTATAAACAACACCATCCGCACATTACTTGCCCAAGCCTCCCTCCCTACCCACCTTTGGCACTTTGCTCTAGAAACAGCCACATATTTACTCAACATTCTCCCTAATAAAATCACCAAAAACAAAACACCCATCGAAATCCTTTATGTGTCCACCCCATCCTATGATCACCTTCGTGTCTTTGGTTGCCTTTGCTATCCTCTCACCCCTCCCACCACTATTCACAAACTTGACCATCGTGCTAATCCATGCGTCTTTCTCGGATATCCACCTACCCATAGGGGATACCGGTGTCTTGACTTGAAAACCAAACAAATCTATATCTCCAGACACGTGGCTTTCGATGAAACCACTTTTCCTTTTAAACAGTCTATAGCCCCACAGCCCACTTATGAATTTTTGGACCACCCTTTTCCTGCCCACCTATACCCTCACGTCCAAACCACTAACCAGCCCACTACATCCACTGTCATCCCCCCAAGGCCCAATCCCGAAGCCCAAACTTCCCCTAGCCCATCTTCACCACCACCGAATCATACTACCAACGGCCCAAATTCCCCACAGCCTACTAACTCCCACATACAACATCCGACCCACTCAACACCCTCTTCCACACCTTCGGCCACCCACCCCACCCCACCAAACCCACCACCACCACTCCCACCTCCTACCCGAACTATACACACCCGTTCCATGAGCGGCATTTTTAAACCTAACACTAAATTTAACCTCACTACCACCACTACCCCATCCGTCGTCCCCTTACCCAAAACCCCGACCGATGCCTTGACTATACCGGAATGGTACTCTGCCATGACCACTGAGTACAATGCACTAGTTAGAAATGGGACTTGGGAACTCGTACCTAAACGACCGGACATGAATGTTATTCGTAGTATGTGGTTATTTAAACATAAATACAGGTCGGATGGCACTTTGGAACGGTACAAGGCAAGGTTAGTATGTGATGGTCGCTTACAACAGGTGGGTGTGGACTGTGGCGAGACTTTCAGTCCGGTTGTCAAACCGGCCACTATTCGGACCGTTCTCTCGATTGCTTTATCTAAGCACTGGTCCATTCATCAGCTGGATGTAACTAATGCTTTTCTTCATGGAAACCTTAATGAAACTGTTTACATGTACCAACCCATGGGATTTCGTAACAGACAATTCCCAGATCATGTTTGCTTATTGAAGAAATCTCTTTACGGACTTAAACAGGCACCTAGGGCTTGGTACCAGCGCTTCACAGACTTTGTTTTATCCATTGGGTTTCACCATAGCAAAAGCGATGCGTCCCTGTTTACTTTTCATCATGGTGGTCACACAGCTTATCTTCTTCTTTATGTGGATGACATCCTTCTAGTTACTTCATCCGACCAGCTTCGACAGTTTCTCATGACAAAGTTAGCAGGGGAATTTGCCATGAAAGACTTAGGCCCTCTAAGCTATTTTTTGGGTATTTCTGTGTCTCGCATGAAAGACACCATGTTTCTATCTCAGAAGACCTATGCTACAGAGATTATTACACGGGCAGGCATGCAATCATGTAATCCCGTTGCTACACCGGTTGACACCAACAGCAAACTCAGTGCTAACACCAGCGAGCCATTCCACGATCCCACCCTGTACCGTAGTCTTGCGGGTGCCCTACAGTATCTCACATTTACCCGCCCAGACATCTCATATGCTGTACAGCAGGTTTGTATGCACATGCACTCTCCTCGCATGGATCACTGGAACGCTCTCAAACGCATTATCAGGTATCTTAAGGGCACATCTGACTTCGGCCTTACTCTTCACAGTACCTCCACTCAATCTCTCATCTCATACACTGATGCTGACTGGGCGGGCTGCCCTGATACTAGACGGTCCACGAGCGGCTATTGCATTTATTTCGGCGATAATCTTATCTCTTGGTCATCCAAACGCCAAAGTACCGTCTCTCGTTCCAGTGCTGAAGCCGAATATCGTGGAGTTGCAAACGTCGTTGCTGAGATTTGCTGGTTGCGTAACCTCCTCCTGGAACTTCATCATCCTCTATCTTGAGCTACCTTGGTATATTGTGATAATGTCAGCGCCATTTATTTATCGGGTAATCCAGTGCAACACCAGCGCACTAAACACATTGAGCTCGACATACACTTCGTCCGGGAGCAAGTTCAACGTGGACAAGTTCGGGTTCTACATGTCCCTTCACGATACCAGGTTGCAGATATTTTTACCAAAGGCCTGCCACGTATTCTGTTTGAAGATTTTCGAGACAGTCTCAGCATACGGTCTCCTCCCGCTTCGACTGCGGGGGTATAATAGCATAGCATATTTATAGTATTGATTGTTATATATTTGTAATGTTTATCTCTTCCCTAATTAGAGGGATTACCTTGTATTATAAATATTGGTGAATAATAGAATGAAGACAAGGGTTCTAATCTAATAGTTATCAAGTTGGACAAACTGGGTCTCATCAATGTATGTATCGTCCTCTTACACAAACACATATATAATAAAGATAACCTAAAAAAACACATAAATCAATCAGACCATTAAAATAATCTAACTTACTTGAGTTGACTCCATGTTTTTTGATGATGTAGAGTTGGATGTCATTTTTCATTTCATCCTTATCCAAAAAAATATCATAATTTTAAGTTTTTAACACAAATGGGAGTTTCATTCGAGAAGGAACCACTTACAAAAATCCATTTGCCTTTTTTTAGTTAAGGTTTACTTATCAATTTTTTGGTTTTACGGTTATATGTTTTGGAAACTATACTTTTTAAAAACTATATTGATTTTTATGCAAAACATTGTTTAAGATACAAGTCTGATGTAATAAACCCATGTGTCTTTATAAAAAAGATCAAACTTAAAGTTTACAATAATAGCAATTTATGTTGATGATATCAACATCATCGGGTCTCTTGAAGAGATAGAGAAAGCTGCTCAATTATTAACGAATGAATTTGAAATGAAAGACCTTGGAATAACAAAACTATGTCTTGGCTTACAATTTGAGCATATGTGTAATGGCACATTTTTCCATCAGTCAAACTACATCCAGAAGATGTTAGTACGTTTTAATATGGACAAAGCTCATCCGTTTAGCGTACCTATGGTTATCCGACCGCTTGATCCACATAAGGATCCTTATCGACCTCAAGAAGAAGGCGAAGAAGTACTTGGTCCAGAAGTACCATACTTAAGTGCGATCGGTGCTCTTATGTATCTCGCAAATAACACTAGACCTGATATTGCATTCGCAGTACATGTACTAGCGAGATATAGCTCGAATCCAACACGTAGACATTGGAACGGAATAAAACACATATTTCGGTATCTTTGCGGGACAAAAGACTTGGGTCTTTTCTATCAAAAAGATAACAAGTCCCCGCTTGTTGGGTATGCTGACGCCGGATATCTATCAGATCCTCATAAAGCAAAATCTCAGACATGTTACATATTCATATATGGTGGCACAACAATTTCTTGGAAGTCAACTAAGCTAACACTTACAGCGACATCATCAAATCATGCTGAATTAATAGCATTGTATGATACTGGTAGATAATGCGTGTGGTTGAGATCAATGATCAATCATATACAAGAAGCATGTGGATTAGAACAAATCAAGAAGGACCCAACGATTACTTATGAAGACAATGCTGCTTGCATATCACAAATCAAGGAAGGCTACATCAAGGGTGACAGAACAAAGCATATCTCACCAAAGTTCTTCTCGACATATGACCTGCAAAAGGAAGGGGAAATTGATGTTCGTCAAATCAAGTCAAGTGAAAATCTAGCCGACTTGTTCAAAAAATCTTTACCTAGAAGCAGTTTCGAGCAGTTGACACAAATGATTGGGCTCCGAAGATTGAAAGACGTTAGTTAAATTGAGGGGGAGCATTATACACGCTGTACTCTTTTCCTTGACTAAGTTTTATCCCATTGGGTTTTCTTAGTAAGGTTTTTAATGAGGCAGCATGAATGATCCAGTAGTATCAGTTTATATTATAGGTCCTGAAGTACTAATTTAATATCATCCTGAAGTATGTTATTAATAGTGTATAATGAATAATAATGTATATCTGAGGGGGAGTGTAATAAAATCAGATATACATAACTGCCATCTTTTCCCTATAACTGATTTACAGTTATATCTACATGTATATATAAAATCAGGTGTATTTGATGCTGGTACATGTGACTTTTTCACTCGATTTGTGTCTGTGAATGCATCTGGTAGTTCATTTGCTATTCTTTGCAAATGTATAATCTTTTGGACTTCATATTCATATTGACCACTTCGGGGGTCGAGATTTGATAGCGATGATGCATTCCATGTTATTTCTTGTGTTACCAGTCTTTCTTTATTCTTATCTCCCCCTAAGACTGGGAACATTGTTTCATTAAAATGACAATCAGCATGTCGTGCTGTAAATATGTCCCCCGTCAATGGTTCTAAGTATTTGATAATAGACGGGGAGTTAAAACCAATGTAAATGCCCAGTCTTCTTTGAGGTCCCATTTGTGGTACGATGTGGTGGCGATATTGGTACATATACCGCACAACCAAAAATTTTAAGGTGAAACAAACTTGGTTTCATAGGTGCTACAAAATCGTTGTCGGAGTAAAGGATGGAGTCGGGATCTTGACAACGGCGATTTGCGGTGGATTTGTTTTTGTCGGTGATATAGAAGGGCCGGTTGACGGTTGAATATAGTCACCGGAGTAATATTATGTGGCGGCAGTGACCGCCGGTGTTCTTAGATGAAGCATAAAATTAATGTTTGTGTTTCCATTCAAGTAAGATCTTAGATCCCTATTTGCATTCTAAATTTTACACACAAAAAAATCCTATTCTGGGCGTTCTAAAAATCAGAAAAAAAATATCCCATTTCTTTTAATCCAAAGGATCTATAAACTTATGTATAAAAGCATTTTAAAAAAATGTTATAATCTTTCTGTGTTTCACAGAAAAAAAATTCCATTGATATGAAAAGAAAAATAATATCATTGTCTAATTACCGCTTTGTGAAATCAAAAGTTGTGTGTTATCCTTTGGATATACAGATCTATACGGTAAACATAATCAACATAGTATGAAAACGTTGATGATGTGTACCCGGAATGATGAATCTGTGGTGTGTTCTATAGCGTGAAGTATTGCAAACTTCTTTGGATTGACGAAAAAGCCTTTAAGATCTGTGGGAATTTTCTACGATGGAGAGCAAACGTGCCTAATAACGTGATAAGAATTGTATAGAAGAATTAGAGAGAAATTGAGAATGTTTTGTGAAATCTAATTAACAATTCTGTTCATTACAAAGTATATATATACATGTAGATATAACTGTAAATCAGTTTTAAGGAAAAATAGGACAGTTATGTATATCTGATTTTATAATAATGCAAGTAATATATTGATTTTCTTCCTTCTTATTATCTTTTTTTTTTTTTTTTTTGTGTTGGCTAGGCATGCGTTATTCACGTTTTTTGTAGTGTGACACACACCTACCTACCCGTTTGTGGGTATGTGGGGTGTCAAGGAAAGGACACGTGATTTAGAAAATTGTTTGACGTGAAGAAATGAAGTTTGTTTTAGTTTGGCGTGGCTGTAATATAAGTTGAAGAAGAAGAAGAAGAATGTACTGAATCTTGATTGTTAAAAAGTCAAATAATAATAATAATAATAATGTCTTTTGGATTCCCAGTTCCGCATCCTAATCTGGCATTGAATGGATCAAAAGCAGCTCCTTCTCCTCCTATTTACCACCATAGGAGTTGGAATCATCCCTCCTCCTCCTCCTTTCCTCACAATAATATTATTAATATTAATATTAATATTAATGCAAATGCAAATGGATTCGGTATCATCGGTTGTTACCGGAGGAAGATCGTTCCAATTCAACGCCTCCCAAACCCTAGATTCGTTGTTCGCTCCGATTCAGCCAACAATAACAACAACAACACTAGTTCACAACCACAGAGCAGCAGCAGCAGCAAAGTTATTATATTTTGGTCAGCTGTTACCTTAGTCTTAGCTGTTGGGAATCGTGTCTTGTATAAGCTTGCTCTTGTCCCCATGAACGACTATCCTTTCTTCTTAGCTCAGCTCAACACTTTTGGGTAGGCTAGGCTAATCCATTCCTTTTCTTTCTTACATTCATTATTATTTATTAACTAAGTAAGGTTTGTTTCCCTTTGAAACTGAAACAGGTATGTGGGCATTTATTTTAGCATACTCTATATGAGGCATCGTGCTGGAATTGTAACTAATCAGATGTTCACTCTTCCTAAATGGCCATTTGCCCTTATTGGTATGCTAGAAGCCTTAGGAGTTGTTGCTGGCATGTCCTCTGCAGGTATTATTATTATTATTATTATTATTATTATTATTATTATTATTATTATTATTATTATTATTATATCAACAAAGAAAACTACTCTATTACAAATCCCTTCCCAATACTCGGTATGCATAGCTAACCTAACGCATTAGACAATAACTAGGATTCTTCACTTAAGAGGCTGTATCCAAAAGACATCCAAACCTTCAGGATGCTACATAATTATCTAACTAGGACATAATTAATATACCTAACTCGTTCAGGATGGACCATTTTTATAGTTTTAACCGTTACGCTGCTGAATGCTACCTGAGAAACCAAATCTGAGCTACATTGTTTTGATTAGCGAAACAGGTAATGTGGAAGCAAATTAGGGTACCTAAGTTCCTTTTTGTTTAACTAACTGAAAATTTATCTTCTTTTTATACAGCAAAGCTCCCTGGACCAGCTATACCAATATTAAATCAGGTGCTGTCAGATTCTGCCGAAATGTTTTTAGCAACAGTTAATTTTGATAAAATAATAATAATAATAATAATAATAATAATAATAATAATAATAATAATAATAATAATAATAATAATAATAATAATAATAATAATAATTGATTGATTCAGGCTAGGTCATACGCTCACCCCTAGTTTTTTTATAATGCATGGAACTTTCTGAATCATTTTATTCAAAGTTAAATTATTCTTCAAATAATGTAGGTTTTGTAATTATATTTGACAAATCCATTACGTCCTACAATCTGATTCTGAAAATTTGCTGATGGTATATCTTATATGGTTTTATGTAAACCCTTTGCTGCAGACGTTTTTGTTATGGCAGCTGGGATTTTCTGCTCTACTTCTAGGAAGAAGGTACTCGTGGAATAAAATTGCAGGATGTCTACTTGTGGCTGCTGGGGTGGTTACAGCTATTGCAAGGTCTTGAAATTCTTCTTTTTATAGCCAACACTTTTCCAGTGGTTTTTATTTGTTCAAAACTTACAACTATCAAAATAATGGAAAGAAAGCATCATCAAAGTTCTCTTGATATCATATTTAGACCGTAATATGATATACTTAAATTGTCTTTCAAGCTTGGTGAGCATCTGACTTCTGACTACAAATTTTTGCATATTATTCCATGCCCTCTATCCATCTTAATTTAATCTTTGTAGGGCCGTCGCTTTCAACCCATTTACTTATGATTGGGTACATTTGGGTTATGGTTGTCCTTTCATTACTAAAGGGGTCAATTGGGTAAAATATTAAATTTGCTAAAAAGGAAATGGATCAACCAAATTGTATTTTCTAATGCAAAGAGTCTCCTAAATCATTTTATTTGTAAACTTGATAATTAATGTAATGGCGTAACTTTCATAATCAAATCTTACTCATTAGTTATTATTTTTATTTTTAGAACATACAAAACTTTGACCTAACCCTTTCTTATCACACTAAAAAATGGCAGTTTTAACCCGATCTCATTTTGACCGCTTACCCAACCCACCCATTTTGTTCAAATGTTTTGGTTATTACATGTGCGTGCCTATGGTTGTAAAGCTAAAATCCATGGCTTTGTGAATTTTCTTGATGGCAGTGGATCAGAGAGCGGTCAAATGCTTTCGGGAGTTGGGTTATTGTGGCCAATTATGATGGTGGTATCAAGTGCATTCCAGGCTGGTGCAACTATTATCAAGGTAATACAATGAGCAATGTTCATACTTTAAGCAAGTAAAAAAAATGGTAACTAACTACAGCTTGTTTGAGTGAACAGGAATATGTATTTATTGATGCTGTTAAACGTCTTAAGGTATTTTGTTTCTGGTGTAATTCGATACAGCCTTTGAGAAATTACATTGCTTGGTTATTGTGTAGTTGACGTCTAACTTTTGTTGTAATCTGATTTGAATAGGGGAAGTTGCTTGACATATTCGTTGTGAATTCATTTGGTTCTGGGTTCCAGGTACTTTTTAATTATTACGCAGGGGAACTGCCTTGGTTTTAAAAAGTTCGCCTGAAGGTACGCTTAAGCGCGAGGCGGCCTGAGGCGTGAAGTCTTGCGCCTTGTGTGACATAAGGCGTGCAGTGTACAAGAAGCGCAAGAAAAACGAGCTTTTTTGGAAGAAAAAAAACCCTGAGGCATGCGCTCTTTGTACACGGGGTGTTTTTGTGCTTCAAAGTGTTATACATGTTGCTAAAAAGGTTGTTCATTTAAGTAAATCATATATAAACCTTATTTATATCTATATTTTGGGTAAAGGATGCTAAAAACCTATAGGATATATATAAAAGAAACTATATAATCACTTTGCGCCTCACGTACGAAAAGCCCACCGCTTTTGCGCTTTGCGCCTTGGTTTTAGACCTTGTCGCTTTTGTGCGCTTCGCACTTTTTAAAACCAAACCGCGTTAGTGGAGGTGGCAAGATGAGTGGTTTAGTAATCAGTTTCAAGTCATAACTGGTAGTTTTTAGAATGGTCGAGTTGACCTGCAACCCTTCTATACCGCTTCAATTGAATTTGACCTGTATCTTGTAAAATTGTCTTACACAATGGATATTTTAAAATTTTGTTAAGACTATTTTACAAGATACAGGTCAAATTTAGTTGAAGAGGTATAGGAGGGTTGTATGCATCGAAAACACACTTCAGATGACTTTCGAGCTATTACCTATTTGATGACCTGTCCCCTGGCTGACATCTTTAACGTGACCCATTTGAAATAAGTAAGGCAATAGTGGGTCTAAATTGCCACCTCTACATGTCAGCATTATGTTTTTCCTTCATTTCTTGGAGAATGACTTATCTAACTATAGAATGATTAGTGGCTTTATAAATCATGATGCTTGGCACTTCAGGTCAGGCCCATCCTGTTTTGTGGGGAATGAGCCAAACACACGCACACACACACACACGAGAGTTGCCATGAATTAGTGGTTTTGGACAGAGTATTGTAGAGAGCATAAATGCAAATAGAACACAACATGAGAACTGTCCAAAATCACTAAATTTTGCCAATTAAATGTAGTGCGCTTTTTGCATTTCTACAAGAGCCTATTTAAGAAATTACATAACCCAAAAGTGTGTTTCTCAACATTTAGGCTCTTTTCGTGCTGTTGTTTCTTCCGTTGTTATCAAATCTGAAAGGCATACCTTTTCATGAGCTTCCTTCATACATAAAGAGTGGTGCGGGTTGCTTTCTCAATGTCGGACCTGCTTCATCTGGTAATATTCTTGATTTTTGGACCTATTGAGTGCTGATTCGCCTTCTGCTAAATGCTTTAATTTTAAGATGAAAACACAACCCAGACTGCTTCATTCACAGGTAAATGGGTCCAAATTGCCACCCGTAGAAGTTATCATATGTAAAATCAAAATATTTAGGAGCAGGATACAGCCTCAACCCCAATGGCATGCTCAATTGTCGTAAACTAGCTATGTTAGGCTCTTTTTCTCATTCACCAATGAACTGGATTTGTTTTGATTCATTCAATATGGGATTCCTTCCTAAATCTTAATCTACCCAAAGAGTTGGTTGCTAATGAAGGGATCTGATGCACTGATTGGTGTATTGAAAGAATTGATTGATTGTCACTTGTGCTTGCTTCATAATGGTATTAATATAGATATTTTTGTCACCTCTTTGTTACTTCAGGTTGTGATGGATCACCACTCCTACCATTACTTTACATAGTCAACAATATTGCCTTCAACATATCCATTCTCAATCTAGTCAAAATTTCTTCTGCTGTTGTTTCTTCACTTGCAGTTGTGCTATCAGGTTCTCTCTCTCTCTCTCTCTCTCTCTCTCTCTCACACACACACACACAGAGAAGTGGATGCATTTGTAAGAAATGGTGACATGAGTTGTAGCTTAAAAGACAACATTCTTCTTTTAGAGGGCGTGTTATATATGTAGGGAGAGACTAATACTAGTGCAAACTCACGAGATACAATAAAATAAACTAGTGTGACGTTTTGTGACAGATGTAGGACTGGTAGGTGGTTAATGGGTCAAAATGGGTTTGTGGGTTGGGTTAATCCGCAAGCACATTATCTAAATCTTTAAATAAAAGATATAGGAGGTTCTATGGATGACTTTCGTATCACTTTATTCGTTTAATATTGTGCGTGAGTGAGTCGTGAGATTTATTATCAGTTTGAACTCTAATCTAATCATATACCAATGTTGACTTTTCAGTGCCAACTACTATCTATATACTTTCCCTTCCATTGCCATACCTCCCTGAAGGTGTTACTTTGAGCCCTTTCTTCCTGTTTGGGAGTGTGATCCTTGTGTTGGGTCTCATCTTGTACAATGTACCTCTGCATAGCAATAGCAATAGCAAGCATGGCCCGGGCTCAGACTCGGACTTAGACATCATGTAACACAACTTGTACCTTTCATTTTCTTTTCTTTCATTTTTGTTCGACATGGTATAGTTTTATCATACTAGTTTGCAATTAAATAAAAATAATTATTTTTATTGGGATCTTTCATTCAATAATGACTAAGAAAATTACATCAAGATAGCATGCAGACGGGCAACAAGCTGCACCGCCATCCCTTTCTGAATAGCAAATCCTAATCTACTAAAAACGTAACCCTGCCTACCCGGAGCCGAGACACTACTATGAATAACCTGTTGGACCCTGGTCAGGAAACGGGTAGCCTCCGGTGCCAATGAGCCAAAGGTATCAAAGGCCAAGGGTACAAAAACGTGTTGGTTCTCCTTGCAGGCTTTAGCATGTTTTTCTACCTTCTTTGCCTCTCCTTTCCGCACCGTTTGGCCTGCTACAAAGCCACTATCCCTTAACCCAACAAGAGGATATACACCCGTCAAGTCAACACAAGCATGCTTCCCTCCGGCCCACCCAAAGACAAGGAGATCTGCTGGTCGTAGGGTGGATCTCCCTTCTGCTGGATCCGAGAGGAAGTTCACAGGGGCCTCTTTCTTGGCTGAGATCCTAGCCCGTCTTAAAATGTCCCACAAAATATCTCTAACCCAATCATGTCGATATTTGAAACCGGGTAACTCCTTACAATGAACCGCATGTTCCCCGTAATCATCCAGGCAGGCCTTACGGCACATCGGACAGATTTCATCCTCCTTGTACATGGGGATCATCAAACGATATTTAAGAATTGCCCTGTATTCAATAGCGGACATGCTTTGGCCCAGACCTTCGATCGGGATAACAGTCAAGAAATCTTGGGCGTGGGGGCTTTGCAAGCATTCAATAGCTGCCCTCTGCCGGGGGGGGACAGGCCAAAAACTTCACCCAGGCTCTAAGCGATTTTGCCAAAAAGGGCATTCGCCAAAGTTTTTTGAGGCTTTGGGGGGGGGGGTGTCCTTGTTAGATAAACCGCCAATATCAAAACCTGGGAGATAGTCATTTAGCTTTTCGAGTGCCTGCAGATAGTCCAAGTCTGCGCCGACAACCCTGCTATTTCGTAGGATGTGGTCTTGAAGGTTCCAGGACTGAGCTCGCGACGCTACAAACGCATACATCTCGACATCCTTCGCGGAGAGGAGCCCTAATCCTCCCATACGCATCGGCAGAAACGCCATCCGCCACTGTAGTTCACCAAAGAAAGGCCCCCCACATACCACAATGTCTTTAATGGCTTCCCTTAGACCCTTGTCAAAACATGACACTGCTTCATCCATCATGGGGGGTTGGCAGGTCCGTAACCCGAAAAGCAACTTAGCAACCCCCATACAAGACCTGAGCAAGAGGAGTTCACTCTGGGGATCCCTAAGGCAGGGCAAGAGTTTCATAAGTTCAACTGCGCGCGATGCTCTCCGCCTTGCCAGTTCGCGGATAAAATAAGAGTCACGGCTAACGGCTCCTCCAAGGAGCTTCACCCCCTTTTCTGGCCTACCAATCCCACTGGGAAAAAGCCTGCCCCGTAGTTTCACCCCATTACAAGACGGCCAAAAAACCTCTGTTTTCTTAATATTAAGTTGAAGCCCCAAGGATGGCCCCTCCAGCCGGATAATGTCTAAGGCTTTAGCAACTTCGGTGGCATCACCAATAATCGTCCCATCGTCCAGGTACCACGCATGAAATGGGAGTTTACACTTTTCTTGTACCCGAAGAACCATAGGGTGTGGCGAAAAGGAGGGGACCTAAAGGGTCCCCCTGCTGAACCCCCGTAGAAGCCTCTATACAATCATTGCCAACATACAACCTAGCTAGTTGGGCATATAAGAATTGTACCCATGGATAGATAGACGGGCAATGTTGATGAACCTCTTGAAGAAGGGCAGTACGGCCGATCATATTAAACGCGTTCGAAAAATCCACCGTGAGCATAGCCAAAGACCCGTCCGCATGGAACGAGCTTAAGAACTTGTTCGCGCTGTGAAGCACCGCCTCCGCCCCATTGGGAGTTCCCACCCCAAATTGAAAGTCCCCAAGGTACTTAGCCATTTCCTTCCCAACCTTTCTCATAGCCACTTTAGAAACTAATCTGCGCCAAATGGCCCCTACTGCAATGGGCCGAATCCCGTTATCTGGTTTCAATAAAGGGGTAAGGGGGCCGAAGAAATGAATTCAGCTAGAACCCTTGGGCACAAACCCCTTAGCCAAAGATTGACGACTTCAGTAATTGCTGAGAGCAACCCCGTGGAAGTCACTGACCCTTCTCCGGTAAGAGCGTCTGGCAAATGTTGGGCCCTCAGACCGTCCCTCCCACAGGAAGTCCCTTTAGGGGAAGATCGGAGACATCCAAGCACACAATCCATATCCACAATAAGGGCGGGCAAGACGTCAGAGTTGGCGGGCAAGGACGGAGGAGGCATCACCGGATGTTTGTCAATAAGGGCTTTCATAGTAGCGTCCCCAAAAGGAGCAACCCCACTAGAACACAACACCTTGACAGCAGCTGTGAAGTGACCGTCCCTAACTTTTCTTAGGCATTGTTTGACATTGGGGCTCTTTTCAGAAGGCTCAATTCCCCTTACATCCTGGGTAAAGAAAACACCATCCCTCTCGTTATCAAAAAGGGAAGAAACCAAATCTGCAAACCCAGAATCGTCTTTCCACAAGGAAAACGCTTGCAGGATGCTACTACACTGCAATGATTTCCTATTCCCAGACTTCCGCTCCTGCCTAGTGAACGGTTTGACCACCCGCAGGGTACATCTCGGCAATAAAAGCAATTTGACCCAACTTTCTACAGACCCTGGAGAGGCCACCACCTTGCGTAAGGCACCTGTCAAAGCTTGGGCAAATGCCAATCGACAATGTAACACCCCAACCGATGGCGGAAACATCGAGGTGTCACGTATTGACGATTGTTCAATAGCTCATGGTACTAAATGGAAGTTGAATATTACTAAACAATTTACAATTTGTCATATAATTTAATAAATACATAAACTTGATTTACATAAACTAGCTCCAAAGCTCCTATATGATCCAAGACTTGTACAACTTCCAATAGCAAGTAAAAAACCTGAAACATGTTGAGTTGGAAAGATGGGGGGGGGGGGGTCAACTAGAAGTTGGTGAGAATACATAAGCCATGTCAAGCAATTAAGTTTAAGAATAAAAGTTTAGCAATTCATATGTCTATCGTAAGTTTAAGTCTACATGAATAAACATGAAATGTTGAATCGACATAATCAAACCTCCGACTAGTTTAGGTCCATCCCGTCATCCACGGTTCACCTTAATAATATGTTGGAACGATAACAATCACCCGCGCTCCCCATAAAAAGATGGTCAACAAATCTAGGTGGGATTGTCAATCTAATAGATCTATTATTGAGTATCGCCGGCTTGGCCATAGCTAATGATTATGTATTATTGAAACTTGTTGAAACTGTTGTTGTCTAAATCATGAGGCATTAAAGTTTACAACTAGACATGTATGTAGAATTGCTTAAGTATAATGTTGCAAGTATAAAGAATTGCATAAACATGGTTACGTAAACTCACATTGGCTAAGGTGAATTATCCTTTAAGTGTTGTGAATGTATGCGAGGCGAATCCCAAAGACTCAACAACGTAGCTAGTCCAAATTGAAGAAATAAAAAAACGAAAAAGAAAGAATATCAAGCTTCCAATTCGCCAATTACAAGAGCTTATAATCAAAGCTTCAATTGTAGAAGTAATAGACTATAGAAGAAAGGTATGAGGGAAAGTTTAATCAGATTGAAACAATCGATTTAGAGGTGCCAAGTATAATGGGTCATAGGTGGGTTTTTATACTAGTTTTGGATTCAATTAGCCATTAAAATTGGTCAACACCATAAAGTAAGGTTTTATGATGAATTGACTATTTGACTAAGACTTTGACTGTTTGACTAAGACTTTGACTAGGACTTTGACCAGGACTTTATTTAAAAAAAAAAATTCTTGACAAGTGTATGTGTAAAAAAAAGAATTTAGATCATATTATTATTATTATTATATATACATTTATATATATATATATATAAGTTGTGAGTTAGGAAAATAAAGACTTAGGCACATTTGTATAATATTAATGATAAAGATGTAATAAAATAAAAAAATAAGGGTTTTTATGTATTAAAATTTGGGGAAAAATTTTGCGATGTTACAGACAACTCGGGGGGATGCTCTTGACAGTTTGAATAGGGAGAGAGAAAACCTTTTCTAGGAGGGATAAGTCCTCGACAACCCCCCCTGAAGAACCCAATTCCATATCAACAGTCACATAACGAGGTTTCTGAATCCCAACAATGAAATCTTCAACATCCCCTGTATTCACAGAGAAGGAGAAGACATCATCAGCGCCGTGATTACACCTTTTGCTAAGAGCATGCATCACCATGCACCTTCCACATAGCCATTTGGCCCCATCTTGAAGGGCGCCCCCAACATCCATAAAAAGGTCCAAGTCCTGAGATATTGCATCTCTCATTGACGCCTTCCGATTTTCTGTCTTTAATTGCAGACTCTGCATGTGCTCGAGAAGGCGTAAAAACCCCGAAGACCCCGGTTTACCATCTTTACACTCATGGAAATGCTTGAAGGGGCATGCTCTAAGCCCACTGCTTGAGCCAGGGCCAGAACCTCCTAGTTTACCGATCCGATCCCTTTTTTTAGGAGCCATAAACACATCCAAACCAACCCAAATAAAAAGCAAGAAAAACCTAAGGGACCCCTACTCGAGGCGAGGTGGGGTAATATAAGCAATAAAAACAAGAACTTAAAACCCCAGACAGACGTACAACAGGAAAGTAGAGGGGGAGCAACCAACAATTGCTCACCTCCTACCCGTTAACCGCAACAAATCTATTACGCCATCATAATATTATATTATTATTATTATTGTGATTGTGATTGGGATTGGGATTGGGATTGGGATTGGGATCGGGATACACTTGAAGTTAGTACACACTATGACTTATAAAAGTATGATTTGTATTAATCGATTTTAAAAAGTCTAAAATTTCGGTATTTGGTATTAGTTATTATATGATAAAAATGGTCGAAGGTATAAAGTAGATATATAATAAAAGGTCGAAGGTATAAAAAAGAAACAAAGAGCTCGAAGGTATAGAAAAGAAACAAAGAGGTCGAAGGGATGGCCTTGAAGCTAAGGGAAAGGCGAATCAAATTTCCAAAGGGTCGAACGAGGTGAGGTGACAGGCCGAAAGGAACCAGATTGGTCGAATGGTTTGGGTAGGTAGGTTTGAAAAAAAAAAGGACCGTTAGGGAAGATGAAGGCGGAGTGAAGGGCGACGGAGGCAGTAGCAGGTTGCGGGAGGAGAGGATATAAGGTGGGTTTAAAATCTATGGAAGTAGGGGGCTTTAGTGGTGGCGATGGCGATTGGGATCTGGTGGTCGGAGATGTGGGGGTGACAGTGGGAGCGGGTGTACGGTGGTCGGAGATGTGGGGATGACAGTCGGAGCGGGTGTATGGTGGTTGGAGATGTGGGGGTTTGGTTGATGTGTAAACACTTTTTGTTCATATATATATCAAAGCTTGCCTCCTATGAAGGTGACTGGTCAAAATAGTTTGGTTGATGTGTAAACACTTTTTGTTCATTTTCGTTAAATTAATTATCTTGGTTAGAACCTCCTATTATTACAATAGTAATCTATATTTTAAAATCTATGTTTTCTTTTTTGAATAAATGCATTAGAATTAGATTTTGTTATCTTTTTTACCAAGCTAAACATAATGTTTTACTTTTGTTAGCGTTGTTGTTGATAATTATCAGTACCTTTGTAAATATAAAACATCATATTTTTACAATAGAGAAAGTTGAGCATGTTATTAAATACGTATGATAATTATCATCTCATCACGTCCCTTAGCTACCACATCATCATCATCACATAATATCATTTGAAAACCTCAATTTCATTTTCGGCCCTAAAAATATAATTACTCTTATTTTCCCTTCAAAGATAAAAAGACCATAAGAAGTGCACATGAGAGATCGAAAGCAAGCTTCTTGTTAACAAACTAGCATATAACCCCACGTGCGTTGCGGCGCGCTGATGTTATAAGCCCGCGCGTTGCGGTGGGGATGCAATGGGAATTCGGCTAGTATTGATTTCGTTGCGAACAATATCGGCACATGCTAGGCAACAAAAAAATTAGTATGTAATCAGGTGATCCTTTGCATTTGATATCTAATCGTGTGTTTCTCTAATTCTAGATCCCTCAAATCAAATGTTATATATAATATATAATATAGAATAGGATAATAATAAAGGAGGACAGATGGAACTGGTAGGTTTGAATGAAAGACAGGTGGACCAACAGATGCACCAGTATAGTATTAAATATAATATAGTTACTGTTCACAATTGAAATTGTTGTATATATAGAATATGGAATGGTGAAATTCTAAGTTTGCGCCTCTTGAACTTCATTTCTCTGTCGTCTAAATCCATCAAAGATGATTTTTGCCTATCAAGTATCAACACCCTTACTCACTTAGGTTATAGCTTAGTGGTAGAGAGGAAATCCTCTCTTGGGTGAGGTTGGGAGTTCAACTTCAAGGGTGAGCAAAAAGGGTGTAAAAGGTGTAAAAAAGGGGTGTGAAATTAGTCGTTCACAAAAAAAAGTATCAACACCCTTGCCCTGAGGTAAAGATTTGACATCCTCAATAAAACCACCAGCTAAATCAAACAGCCTGCATACAAAACCACTTTAGAAAAATATTTTACACAAAAGAATGCAATTGAAAAGGAAAAAAAGAGGCTAACCCATTTCTTGCTTTGCGCACGTGTTTATGTTGCTTTTTATCCATTCTTGTAACAGGCGCTTGGGTGAAAAGCTCCTCTTCTCTCCTTGCACGCTCTTCCATTTTTGCTTTATATTTGGTCACATCTATATCTTTTAGTTCACATAATCTGCATTTTTGGGGCAGATTATGCGTCGTCGAAATGAATTTTTGAAAAACACTTATCCATCATATTAAAGTCTCAAATTTTTACTGAACATGTCTACAGGGTCAGTGCCCATGCCACAATTTTTATTTCGTGATAAACCATGTTGAAAAATTATGAAAAATCATATATCACAGCTAGGTTCTAAAAACGAATATGTTGTGACAGTTTACAAGAAAATTTATTAAAAATCATAGATTCATCCAAACGGGATGAATCCACTTGATAAAGTCATAGAATTCATGTATCTAACTACTGTCCAAAATTCGTGGTCTAACTTTTTGTAAACCTTGAGTTATAACCTTTTAAAGTCGACCCAAGTTTCAAGTCCGAAAATTAGATTTGACCTTTGTTTTTATAAATTCACAAAAACATACTAAACGATATCGGAATCACACAAATCTACACATTCTTAAAAGCTAAGACTATAAGTTACATGATAGAATCAAGTAACAAGAAAAACAAATATTTTTAGACCACGTTACTTATCATACAAGTTACCTCATACAATCTGTCAAGTTCTAAACATGTTAAGATCTCAACATTAAAGAACCCTAGATTCATAATATCGCCTAAACAAGATCATAAACACATAATATACCATGTTCATAACATATATCAAATCCATCATGCTAGATTTATCAGGAATATCAACCACTAAGAACCCTAGATCATCAACAATCATTAACATGCAAAACCTATTAAAATATATAAATAGTTTGTTCAATCTAATAATCCTATTATTGTTATATACAAAAAATTATAACATGTTGCATAAGTTTTTCTTTTGTAGGATAATGGGCTGATGGTGTGATTGTTGTTCGTGAGTTGAGTCCGTGATCAAGAAATATGAGAAGCCTGAGAAGCCCATAAAAGATAGTCTAGGAGCTAGCCCAGTTGACCGGCCCAAGTGATTAATTCATGCCATGCTGGCAATCCGTGTTCCTATATACGAAGCTGAGATGTGTGGCTGAGATCAAAGCTTTATGTGTTTCTTCTTTTTAATCCAACGGCTCTAGCAGCTTCGGGTGTGTTTGTTTACCAAGCCTATCAGCTGCCTATAAAAGGCTTGTTCTCTCTCCTGATAATAAGTTTAGCTCAGTTTGTTCTCTCTTGTGTACTCGTACAACTTAGGCGATCTAGGGTTTGATAGTAGCAGTCTTCATATTATTTCTGTTGATCTATCATTTGATCATGGTCTGTTGTGTAGGTTTGATAGCCTAGAGTTTTGAGAGTTCTTTGTTTTAGTTCTTTGATTCTTTTGTATTTCAGGAGTCTAGGGTTTCTGGACTTTGTTTCTTAATAAACTTTGAGTATTTTAGTTTTTACCATGAATTCTGACATGGTATCAGAGCTATAGGCTCATTACGTTTTTCTTCGTTTAGATCTGAGTGGTCTTCTCTCGGTGAGGGTTTGTCAGTTCTGTGTTGAGATCTGTTGGTATCATCAGGTCTCATCTTGAGATCTGTTGATTCTTGGGAGATTCTTGGTATTCTGGGGTTATTCCGCTGCTTCTGGTATATTGGTTGTGCTGCTCTGTGGATCTAGGAAGAAGAAGAAAACCTTGTAACTAGGGTTTGATTGCTGAGCTTGATCAAAGAAGGCGATGTGCTAAGGGTCATAAAAACCCTAGCGAGGTGATTATCGTTGCATTACCCCCAATCAAAGGGTAACTCTTTGGAGAAACCCTAACTTGGGTCTATTTGGTGAGATCTTTCCTTTTGCAGTTTATTTTTAGTTGTTGTGTCTAGGAGTCTGGTGCCGGGTTAGTTGGACCGGTAATTGATATAGAGTTGTGTCTAGGTCTAAGAGGCTCCCAAGTTAAGGCTTGCACAGGCACCCTTGAGTGATGAACCTGTGATCTGGTCCCTGGCTTGGCTTCGCCTTGTTGTGTGGTGTGTCAATTGATTGATATGTGTTTGTTTTTGTGGCATTGTGTTGCATTAGTTGTGTTACTTGACTGTGACTCTCTGTGATTAACTGTTAATTGATACTGTTTGTTGTTTGTTTTATTGTTTTAATAAACAATGGGTGATAATGTAGATCCAAATAGTTGCAGAACTAATCAAGAACCTGATACTGAGAATAGAGATTTAGTTGTTAATGAAACTCTTGTCAGTAAACTCGATGCATCTGACCCATTGTATCTACATGCATCTGATTCTAGCAACTTAACAATAGTATCTGTTAAACTCAAAGGGTCTGAAAATTATTCAAAATGGGCTAATGCTATGACACTGGCTTTACAAGTAAAAAATAAATGGGGATTCCTTGATAAAACATGTGTTAGATCAGATACAAATACTGTTCTTGCTAAACAACGGGACAGATGCAACTCTGTAGTATTAACATGGATATTAAACTCTATTAGTGAAGAATTGTATACGGGACAAGTGTTTTCAAAATTTGCTAGTGATGTATGGATAGAACTTCAAGAGACTTATGATAAGGTAGATGGGTCAGTTATGTTTGATCTTTATCAAAAAATTAATTCATTTAATCAAAATGGAATGGTTGTTTCTGATTACTATCATAAACTGAATATCATGTGGAAACAGTTAGATCAAATTGTGCAACTACCTTCATGTACTTGTAATGCATCTAGGGATTTCAATAACTTCAATCATTTGATAAAGTTAATGCAGTTTTTAATGGGTCTAGATAGTGTATCTAAGTGTAAGAACCACCTTGTTGTTGAGAGATCCTCTTCCTTCTGTGAAGGAAGCTTTTGCTATCGTTTCTAGGGAAGAGTCTCATAGAAACTCTAGTATAGGATCTAAAAAAGGTCAGACTATAAGTTTAATGGCTAAAATCAATCAATCTTCTAAAACTAAAAGAAACAACAAGGTTGGTAAAGAGTCTTTGAAATGTACACATTGTAATAAGACTAGGCATACAGTTGAAAAATGTTTTGAAATCATAGGTTATCCATCATGGCTTAGGCCTCCTAGAAATTCACAGGTGAAAAAGGGTCTCTCTAACAATAGTAGTTCTAGCAGTGTTGAAACCACACCTGATGTTCCTGTTAATTCTTTGACTAATGACCAACTGTCTAAACTGCTTAGTCTTATAGGTGAGAAATCTAATGAAGTACCTCAAAGTTGTAATGTAACAGGTAATCTAATTGATCCTTTCTGTGCTAATGTATGCATGAAACCTATTTTCTGCTTTAATGTTGGAGGGACTAGGTTTAGAATGGGTTGGATAATTGATTCAGGGGCAAATCAACACATGGTAACAAGTGAACATGATCTTACAGATTTAATTGATGTGTCTGATTTAAAGATTTATGTTAAGCATCCAAATGGAACCAAGGCTTTGGTACCTAAAATTGGTAACTTAAAACTTGGTAATGGAGTTGTGTTACAAGATGTGTTTGTTGTGCCTGAATATAGTATTAATCTCATTTATGTGCATAAGTTAGCAAAGGATAACAAGTTGTTCAAAGGATTTGATGAAAATACTTGTTATATTCAGGATTTATCCACCAAGAAAACCCTGGTGACTGGTAACCAGCTCAAAGGGTTGTACTTTTGTGGTGGATCATATGTGAGTAATCAAGTCTGTATTTTAAGTAGTAAGGCTTCTGAACTTTGGCATGCCAGATTGGGTCATCCATCTGACATTGTAGTAAAGAAGCTTGAACCTATTCTAGGAATTAAATTTGTTGCTAATGAAGGACCTTGTGATGTGTGTCACAAGTCCAAGCAACGTAGGGAACCCTTTCCATTAAGTGAACATAAAACAACCATGCTTGGTGAGTTGGTTCACTTAGATGTATGGGGGCTTATAGGGTTCCAAGTAGAGATGGGTTTAGGTATTTCTTGACTATAGTGGATGACTACTCTAGGGCTATTTGGGTGTGTCCAATGAGGTTCAAAACTGAAGTTTTTATCAATATTCAAGATTTTGTGAATGTTTTAAAAACACAATTTTCTAAAACTGTTAAGTGTTTTAGAAGTGATAATGGACTTGAGTTTGTTAACAAACAAATGTCTACTTATTTTAAATCTTTAGGAATTGTTCACCAAACTACTTGTGCATACACACCCTAACAAAATGGAGTAGTTGAAAGAAAGCATAGGCACTTGTTAAATGTGACTAGGGCTTTATTATTTCAAAGTAACTTACCTGTTAGATTTTGGGTTGAGTGTGTATTGATTGCTGCTTATTTGATCAATAGGACTCCCTCTTCTGTGTTGAATGGCAAAACTCCTTATGAAATTGTCTATGGTTTTGAGCCCTTCCTTAGTCATTTGAGAATGTTTGGATGTCTATGTTTTGCAACTGTTTTGAATGAGTCTGATAAATTGAATAGTAAAGCAGAAAAATGTGTTTTCATTGGGTATTCTTGTGAAAAAAAAGGGATACAAAGTATACAGTTTAGAAAATAAAACCATATTTTTTTCTAGAGATGTAAAGTTTTATGAAAATGTTTTTCCTTTCAAAGAAAATTCTATTTTTGAACAAAACAATGAAAACACTAATAAAGAGGTAAATTCAATCAATTTTTTTGATCTTTTTGAAAATGAAACATCCGAACATGATGACCTGCCCAATGATGATGGAAGGGAGATAGGTAAGCAGGAGTCAGATACACATGGGACTCTGCAGTCCAGTATTGATTAGAATGTTGACAGTGAAAGTTTTGTTTCACCACAACATTCAAAAGGGTCAAGTATGGACAGGGCAGAGGGTGTGAGGTATGACAGTGAAGCTAAATCTATATCTGAGGGCAATGACAGTATAAATACACCTCAAACCATAGTCAGAAGATCTACTAGGAGTTCTGTCTTTCCTAGGAAGTTAGATGAGTTTGTGGTAGAGGGAAAGGTTAAGTATGGAATAGATAAAGTAGTTAAATATTCTAACTTAACTTGTGAGAATAAAGTGTTTGCTGTCATGCTCAATAAAACTGTTGAACCTAGAAATTTCAAAGAAGCTAGTGCTGATATAAATTGGGTAAATGCCATGAATGAGGAAATAGAAGCTTTAAATAGAAATAACACATGGGAGTTGGTTGATTTACCTAAGGGTAGAAGTGTGGTAGGGTGTAGATGGATATACAAAATAAAGTATAAGTCTACTGGTGAGGTTGAGAGGTTTAAAGCTAGACTAGTGGCTAAGGGGTACAGTCAAAAGGAGGGAATAGATTTTGATGAAACATTTTCTCCTGCTGTGAAGTTTGTAACTGTAAAATATGTTATAGCCTTGGCTGTTCAGAATAACTGGAAGTTATTTCAGTTAGATGTGAATAATGCATTCCTGTATGGGGAATTGCATGAAGAAGTTTATATGCAATTACCTGAGGGCTATTATTCTGAGAATGAACATATAGTATGTAAATTAAAGAAGTCTTTGTATGGCCTTAAACAGGCCCCTAGAATGTGTAATGAGAAACTAGTAAGTGTTCTAAACAGTTTAGGATTTATACAAAGCAAATGTGATTACTCTTTGTTTATTAAAACTGTTGAGTCTCAAATTGTTGTTTTGTTGGTTTATGTAGATGACATAGTATTAACTGGTAGTTCTGTTTCTGAAATAAACAAAGTTAAGGAATGTTTAAAAGAAAGGTTTTTAATAAAAGACCTAGGTGAACTTAAATATTTTTTTAGGTATTGAGGTTGTTAAATGTGAACAAGGAGTTTGTATGTCACAAAGAAAATATTGCCTTGATCTACTAACTGAGTATGGCATGCTTGCATGCAAGCCAGTTAGTAATCCTATGGAACCTAATCATGTTATTACAAATATGTGTAATCATGATGTAGATGTCTTACAGAACATTACTGGCTATCAACAACTTATTGGCAAACTTATATATTTGTCTCACACTAGGCCTGATATTTCGTATTCAGTGCACTATCTGAGTCAATATATGCATAGGCCATTAAGTGCACATCTTAAGATAGCCATGAGGTTATTAAGATATCTAAAAAAGGATCCAGGGAAAGGGATATTATTCAGTATAAGTCCTTCTTTTAACATTACAGCCTATTCTGACTCGGATTGGGCCAAATGTGTAGAAACCAGGAAGTCAGTTACAGGTTTCTGTGTGTGTATAGGAACTTGTCTTATTTCCTGGAAAAGTAAAAAGCAACCTACTGTTTCTCGCTCTTTTGCAGAAGCAGAATACAGAGCTTTGTGTGCTAGTGCATGTGAGGTGTTGTGTGCTACTGCATGTGAGGTGTTGTGGGTCATAAACTTGTTGTCTGAGTTTCGTATTAAAACAAGTTTACATGTTCCTTTGTTTTGTGATAACAAGGCTGCATTATCAATTGCAGCTAATCCAGTTTTTTTCGACAAAACTAAACATTTTGGGATTGATTTGTTTTTCTTAAGAGATTTTATATCTAAAGGTGTTATTGAAACCAAAGACATAAGGTCTGAACAGCAGGTTGCTGATATTATGACCAAAGGTCTAGGTCCTGGTCAACATAATGAGTTATGTAATAAACTTAACATGTTTGACCCATTTGGTTATTAGATTGAGGGGGGGGGGGGTGTTAAAATATATAAATAGTTTGTTCAATCTAATAATCCTATTATTGTTATATACAAAAAATTATAACATGTTGCATAAGTTTTTCTTTTGTAGGATAATGGGCTGATGGTGTGATTGCTGTTCGTGAGTTGAGTCCGTGATCAAGAAATATGAGAAGCCTGAGAAGCCCATAAAAGATAGTCCAGGAGCTAGCCTAGTTGACCGACCCAAGTGATTAACTCATGCCATGCTGGCAATCCGTGTTCCTATATACGAAGCTGAGATGTGTGGCTAAGATCAAAGCTTTATGTGTTTCTTCTTTTTAATCCAACGGCTCTAGCAGCTTCGGGTGTGTTTGTTTACCAAGCCTATCAGCTGCCTATAAAAGGCTTGTTCTCTCTCCTGATAATAAGTTTAGCTCAGTTTGTTCTCTCTTGTGTACTCGTACAACTTAGGTGATCTAGGGTTTGATAGTAGCAGTCTTCATATTATTTCTGTTGATCTATCATTTGATCATGGTTTGTTGTGTAGGTTTGATAGCCTAGAGTTTTAAGAGTTATTTGTTTTAGTTCTTTGATTCTTTTGTATTTCAAGAGTCTAGGGTTTCTGGACTTTGTTTCTTAATAAACTTTGAGTATTTTAGTTTTTACCATGATTTCTGACAAAACCCATGCAAGATCTATCATGATATCACATAAACACATCATATAACATGTTAAATCTTTATAAAATTCATGTTTACATCTTTATTAGTTCACATTAGATCTGGACAAACAAATTTTATTGTTTTAAAACATTATTAAAGAGATTAAAGACATAAGAGATTGTTATTATAACTTAAGCACTTCAAATAAACAATCCAAACACTTCCTAAGCTTTTTCGAATGATGTTCTTTATCCTAAGCAGGTGTTTGGGGTTTAGTTTTTCGTAATAGAGGCTAGGGTTTCAAGCTTTGCAAGTGTAATTATGAAAAAGTGGGTTTAAAATCGTATTTATAACCAAAACCACAATTCAGGTCGGTCGGTCAGACATTCCTTCGCGCCCCACAGGGGGTTTGGGTCTTTTCCCCTGCGCCCCTTGGCGCCCTCCAACTCTCCAAGTGCTTTTTTATGGGCTTTGTACATCTAGACTAACACCACAAATAATCAACCAGCTATTTTATGACCTGAAGTACCTTCTCGGTTCGTCGGGTGTTGGTTACGGGTACGGTAACACGTTTCATTTAAATAAACGTAATTATATAATAATTCACAAATAATTTCACATAAGCACATAATTGCAAATAATATCAAACGAACTATTCTACAATTATTTGTTTTTGTTATTTCACCAAAGTTCGGGGGCCAAGACTCATCTATGTGGTCTGGTAATTCTCCAAATTATCATTTATGCAGCGAATTACCATTTATGCAATTATTATCCTATAACCGTGTACAATGCGACTCACTTAACTAACCCTAGTCAAGTGGAATGCTATGAATGTAAGTACAAGTTAACTAGAGTTTTAGTTAAAATGTTAATCTGAAATTGCGGGGTATCACATGTATGAGGTTGGGAGTTGAAGCCTTTTAAGAGGCAAAAAAAAAAGGTGTATTTAAAAGGTGATGTAAAAAGGGGTGTAAAAAAATTGGGAGGAAATTAACGGTTTACAAAAAAAAAAAAGAGTAAAAATTATAGGTTTAACATGTGGGTACTGAAGGTGAGCTAATGAATGGGGTTACGTAGAGGGTGTTTGGGATTGAGTTTGGAAATGCAAAAGTGCTTTTGATCAGAAGTGTTTATTGCTTATGACCTTTTGAAAAAGAGTTAAAAAAATGTTTGGGTTAGCTTTTGGGATGAGAAACGTAAAAATGTCAATAAATTGTTTTTTAAGTGTTTCGCTTAACTTATTATGAATATTGGTTGTAAGGGTGGCAGATTTGTAATTTTTTTTTTCCAAAAGTCAAAAACGGGATTTCTAACTTCTCAAAAACAGTTTTTCCACTTTTAAAAGCCAAAACAGAAAATGATTTTGGGTTACACAAACAACTTATTAATTTATTGGGTTATTAAAAAGGGGAAAGTGAATATGGTGCTGTTACGCATCTAAGCTTAGGTGCGAAACCAATTAAAACTACGTAGTTTTGATTAAAAAACAATTTAATCTCTTTATTTCACAAATCTTTTCCCTTTTTTGCATCTACATCCTCATCTACAAGAACTTTCTCCATCTTCAATCTTCATTAGTTATTAAAATCAGTTTCCAGTTTACTAATTTTTTCAAAAACCTTAATTGATTAATCCTATAAAAAATGGTGTAACCTAATCTACATCGTTGAATTGTTTTTGTGTTTCTTCTCAGTCATTGTTGTAACCTAATCATCTTCGTTGTTCCTTTTCTATACAACTTTGTTTTCTCTTACACCGAAATCCTATCGTACTCAAGGTCTTCCCGCAGAAAAGTTCGATGGAGAGCAGGTATTTGGCAACGAATGTATTGATATTGCGCGAAAGATCCAACGAATGAATCGTGGGTTGTGACCGTGTTTTCTTGGTGAATGCCGGAAGACAAATAAAAAATACAGTAAACCTCAAGAATGGAACCAATATTTGTCCTATCCATTCTTATTCACTTATAATGGACGCTAAACTATAATCACCATTTCATCACAATTCCTTTGTTCAATACAAGAAAAGTTCAATGAACTAAAATACATGAGACTGCATATGCTATACTTTTAATTAGAATTAAACTAAAAAGATGCACGTTATGACTTATGGTTCTGAATTTTATTGAAAATTGCATACTCAACATGAAGTAAATCGGAAGAGACTGCCTACACCTAATAAGGAAAAAACATGTGAGAATGAAGATTACAAATGGCACAAACTTCGTGTAGATGAGAGTGCCGATGCTATAAAAAGGGAAAAGATTTGTGAAATAAAGAGATTAAATTGATTTTTTAATCAAAACTATATAGTTTTGATTGGTTTCGCACCTAAGCATAGATACGCAGCAGCACCATATTCACTTTCCCAAAAACCAATAAGTCATTAGATTGTTTTGAAAGTCAATCCCAAACACCCACGTAGGCCGAGACAAAAGAAATAAACCTGTTTATACCTGTAGCCTCCTCCTCTCCTCTCCTCTCCTCTCCAAAGGCAAAACACCAGCGCCCCTGCCTCCTCTCCTCTTCTCTCTCCCTCACCCTATCGCCACCTCTCCAAATCCTCAGGTAAACTTACTTACTTACTTACTTACTTACTTGTCTGCTCTTTTATTTTCTAATTTTACTTTCTACTCTTAACTGACTAGCCTATCCTAGCCTATCTTTGATGTTAATTTCTATTTTTTAGTATCTTTAATCTGTTTACACTTTCAATTTAGAGATGTTACTTTTTAACCTTATTACAAAAACGCCCTGAAGCACTTCAGGAGTGGGGCGTGTGTCGTTTGTTTTTATTGTATTTGGTTTGGATGTTTGGTATGTTGGGTCTATAATTACTTACTTAGATGCTATCTTCTTGTATACATTATTATGCTGACTTCATTTTTTTTTTCATTTATAATTCATTTTCTTAATTAGATGCTAACCTGGTATAAACAGGTTGCTCTTCCTGCCTTATACACAGCCCTACCAGTTAGTAGTAAAAGGAAAAGCTCATAACCTACCTTCCCCTCACCTCCTGTGGACTAGACACACTCATCAATCATTCTTATTCTTAACTAATTATATTAATAATACAGGATATATGAATTTGTTGGTTCCTAGGGTTTAATTAATAATTCACCACTTATTATTATTATTATTATTAGGTTTTAAGGATTCACGAAAGAAAATTAGAAAGCAAGCTGCAGAGGAATGAAGCTTGACGTTAATGTTTTGCGGTACCTCTCCAAAGATGACTTTAGGGTTCTCACTGCTGTCGAGATGGGCATGCGCAATGTAACTAACTTAACCTTCCTTCCTTCTTTCTTCTTTTATTATTATTATTACCTTTGTTTATTCTTCTTACATGTCTGTCTCTCTGTTTCCAGCACGAAATTGTACCTGCAGAGCTCATTCACCGCATTGCTTCACTTAGGTACCCTTCCCCTTTACAATTATACTATCTATAACTAGTTTTCTTCCTTCAAATTAAAGGTTTTATTTATATTTATATTTATATATATAGACATGGAGGGACTTATAAGGTTTTGAAGAATCTGCTCAAGCACAAGTTGTTGCATCACGATGCTTCAAAGTGTATGTATCACTAATCAATCAATCCCCTCTTCTAATTTATATTTCCATTACCATGCCTCATCCCCTTCTTTCTTATTCTTCTATCTAGATGATGGCTTTCGACTCACATACCTTGGTTATGATTTTCTCGCCATCAAGACTCTCGTCAACCGTGGTGTCTTCTCATCTGTCGGACGTCAAATTGGTGTCGGAAAAGAATCCGGTATTACCTCATTTCATTTCACACTCCTTATTTGACATTCTAACTGTGTGTGTATGTGTGTTTTTGTTTTCAAGATATCTTTGAGGTTGCAAATGAAGACGGCACCATTATGGCTATGAAGCTACATAGATTGGGTAGGACTTCCTTCAGAGCTGTCAAGTCCAAGCGTGACTACTTAAAGCACCGAAGTAGCTTCAGTTGGCTCTATCTCTCTCGCCTTGCTGCTCTCAAAGAATTTGCTTTCATGAAGGTAGTGAATTCACAATCTTCATTATTGTTCAAGTAGATGGGTGGTTGAGACTGTCGCTTCTATTCTTACGTATTGGGTAATGATCTTGTTCCTGGTTATTGATTTTCTTGTCATGCAGGCTCTGCAAGAACATGGTTTTCCTGTCCCAGATGCTGTGGATTGCAATCGCCATTGTGTAATTATGTCTCTTGTACAAGGCTACCCATTGTAAGTCTTAATTTACACATGCTATACATATTTAATTATGGCAATATTTGTTATTTCAAACTTTTAAACTTGTTTATTTTTCATTTTCCCTTCTAGTATAATACATGTATATGACCTGTATTATTTTTATGTTTCCTTAAGCTCTATACCACAGGTGGTAATAATGGGCGTGTTGGGTCACTGGTAATTTTAAAATGGAAAAAATGGGCTGTGATAAGTTGGGCCAACGAGCATACGCTTTGTTTTTTTTTTTTTGTTTTTTTTTTTTTGTTTTTTTTTTTTGCTGAATTTTGCACATATAATGGTTTTAATATTGTTACAAAAAGACATGCTAAATTGATAATTCTATTTGTGAGATAAAACAATTCATGAAGTTTTATGCATTTCGAATACATGTTGAGGTGCATTTTGACCCGTTCAACACATCTCCATTTTAGCCAGTTTTAGAATGCGAGTATAACCCAAATCGACCTGTTTACAATAAATGGTCAATATTGCAAACATGTACTCTAGACTAGTTTCCATTTGTAGTTTGTTTCATTACTTTTTATATTGATATTTGGACATCTTTTATCATTTTGTTTGTGAAGTTCATTCTATAAATAATGAAAAGTTTAGCAACCTGCATTTTAATATCGTATTGGTGTAGTGTGCAAGTGAAGCAGTTGCAGAATCCTGATACAGTCTTTGAGAAGATCATAGGAATTGTTGTCCGTCTTGCGGAGCATGGGCTTATTCATTGTGACTTCAATGAATTTAACATAATGGTATGCTTTTATGTTCAACATCCATTTAATTGTTTCTTTAGCCTTATAACTTGCTTCTGCTTTTGGATTTCATTAGTAGAAAACTTCTTATAGTATTTTTGTTGCAGATAGATGATAATGAGAACATTACGATCATTGATTTCCCGCAAATGGTATCTGTATCTCATCGAAATGCAGAAATGTATGATTAATTTATCCTCTTGACCATGCTCTAATTTGTTTCCATTCGTAGCAACTTTAATTTGATTTAAAACATGATTCTAGGTACTTTGATCGTGATGTTGAATGCATTATCAAGTTCTTCAGCAAGAGGTTTATTAATAAGCTCAAAGTTTTATAACACTCCATTATACGACTGTTGATCTGAAATTCATTGTTACTATTTTGTAGATTCTTTAAATTTATAGAAAAGCTAATTAACTTTAGTCAGATCCCTGTTTTGGGCAATCAAACTTGGTTTTTCCAGAAAAAAAATATTAAAGGTTAAAAAAATCTTTCAAGTTAACTGGTCCAGGTGCCGTGTAAGTCAAACTTGGTCAAAGTTAGTGACTCGTCAGCATTTTGACCCGGTAACCAGGTTGAAAATGGCATACGTTGTTTATTTAATTAAATTTTTGGAATTTTGAAGATTGTTTCTGCCCTACAAAAAGCAGCTGCCAAGGAAATAATGGTTTTTTTTTTTTTTTTTTTTTTTTTTTTGCATGAGTTCCTTAAATAAAAATCTTGTGGTTCAGGTTCAACCTCTCTTTTGAAGCAAATGCGGATGATTTCGACTCAGATGCAGATACCGTAAAGCCTCAGTTTTCTTCAATAAAGAAAGCTTCTGGTTTTCTTGACAAGGAACTTTCTGCGAGTGGTTTTAGCAGAAAAGAACAAGATGATATTGAAAAAGTATGAGTCATTGTTTATGAGTTAGAGACTTCAGTTTAAATTTCTTATTATTTGTCTAAGGGTCGCATTCTTGATGTGTTCTAGTTCATTGAGACGGCACCTGGTTCTGATAATGATACAGAAGATGATGATGATGATGAGAAAAATGATGAAGTTGAAATAAATGATGAAGATGAAAATCAGGATTCTTCTAAATTGCATGCATCAGATATCCAAAATTTTGGTTCTTTATGCTCGTTGACCAAGGTACACAATTTTACCTTAATCAGGTGACATGAATAAAATAAAAAACTACACTTTGTCTTTTTTTTGCCTAAAATTTGTATTTGTCGATGCTGGCAACATTTGGAGGTAATGTTTTGTTATAATTTACCAGCACCTTCCTGAAATTTAATTTGCCTAGCATTAAATAAAAAAAACAAGTTATTTAATGTATCTCTTTTTGAAAATAGTTACTGCTTGATTGTGCATGATAATAATTCAATTCAATTGCTCTTTTTAATTTTGCATTATGTTGATAACTTATGCAAAACTTTATTGCTTCTTGCTATACATAACTGATACAAACCTTGATTTGCTTCATGCTACTAAATAAAATAAAATTTTATTAGTTAGAACTAGGGATGGCAACACGAGGGGGCTTGGTAACGGGTCAAATGTGTCTGGTTTGAAACATGTCGGTTAGGCCAGTCCATTAGCACTTTTATGTCTTTTTTTTTGGATTATGTAGATAGTTATCGTATTATGATTAAGATCTGTTAAGCTGTTATATTTATAATAATAATTACTCCCTCCGTCCCTATTTAAATGTCGTGGGCCCAAAAACACACATTTTAAGAAATCTTTTGTTTGTATGCCGTAAGATGACAATAATATCCTCGAAAGTGATGATTGTGTTTTGTCTTTTATGGGCAAAACTGGAAATTGCATTTCTATTTTTGGAAATGGACATTTAATTTTGGACAACCAAAAATGGAAAGATGGACATTTAAATAGGGACGGAGGGAATATGTATTTTCTTTAATAAGCTTTTTTAGGACATGCAAGCATTTGAATACATGTTAGGCTATTTTTAACCTCTTTGTTGCATTTGACCCAGTTTTTTTTTTCTTTTAACAAATTTAGCATACTTTACCCGTTATCTTTCATGTATGCATACGTTTATTTATTACTCTTGGTGGCAAAATTGAATCCTTTTATTATGTTTATTGCATCATTAGGATGATGATGACGCTGAGCAACCAGGCAATAGTGGTGATGTAGAAGAGGATAAACAAAAGTCTGAAGGGAAGCATGAAGATGCAAGTGATAAGGTATTTGTTTCCTTTCTACCCTTCAATAAAGACTAGTAAAGAAACAGAGTCTTGAGAATCAACCCAACCTAACCCGTACAACAAAAGGCCTGTTACACAACCCCCTAGCCCTCATCGTGCATGTGTCTAACCTTTGAAGAATAGGTTGTTTTGGGTCAACTCAGATTATGCATGTCAAACCGGGACACTCTTATGAAATTTGTTAACTTAAAAACAGCTCCTAATGGGCTGACACCACTCACGAACATTGTTCATCTCCATCATCTTCTCTGTGCGACTGTGCTACTACTGACGCCACCTCCTCACAGCCGTGATAACTTTTTTTTTTTTTTTCTTTTTTTCTAATGCAGTCGACTCATTTCAACCCGACTCAATTTTGGGGAGAACCTGACCAAATTGATACTTTCTTTTAATAAAGAAGATGTCTGTTTTACCCGAACTCATTTTGCTCAGTACCGGTTTCCAACCCAACCCAACCTGCTTGTTTTGTCAGACTTAGTTTCATGTGTCATTTTATACCAAACCAATTATAAACATCTTATTTCCAGGTGGAAGACGACGAAAGCAGTGAGAAGGATGATAATCCTGAGCTCGAGGAACGTTTAGCGAGGCAGCGAAAACGTGCAATTCAAGCAGCCCGTGCAGGAAGAAAAACAAATGGTTCAAGAAATTCTTATAAAGACAAAGGTGGCAGATCCTCCCATAATTCAAAGATTCAGAAGAAGCAAATGTGTACTTGGTGATCGCGTCTTTATTTTGTGGGTTTTAAGATATTTGAGTTTTGTTTTTGTTATCGTTTCAGGTTGCAAAAAATAACTACATAGTAATGTCTTTATTCTTTTTTACTTTTAAAAATCAGGCTATTTTTTTTTTTTTTGCACAAAATAGTCTTTTAACCTGACTAGGTGTTTCAATGTCCCGCACGCGCGCGAGTGTTATGTGGTTGTGCAACCTTAGGAACCTGAATTTTGGCTAGGCTTACAAAATGACGAGAGCTTGGCTTACCAAACATATGGATGGATCTTAATGGAAAACACATGTATTTTGGATAAAACCCGTGGGTTGGTTGGTAAGCAAACAAACTAGTACATATATAATTTATGTTAGGGGTGTGAAAAAACCGTATTTTAACAGAATCTAAACCGATACAACTGAATCCTACCAAAGACCTGTGGGTTTGTGGGTTTTCTGAAAGCCAAAAATTGTGGGACGCATATGGTTAACAAGGTTTCCATACTGCCCAGACTGATTATATGTATTTTTTAATAATATAGATTATATGTATTTTTTAATGCTACGTAATATCTATATCTATCTATGCATACTATATTTATAATATAATATATAAGGGACGTGTAGTTTAAGATACATAAAAGTTAATAACTTTATTTTCATTAACAATCCTAAAATAGAGGTAAAATAGTCATTCCAGCACTTTTACACTTTAATACCTTATTTTAGTTACTTTAATTCCCTTATTTTTAGTTGGTAGTTACACTTTTCTCCAATTTCCTACAAAATTACAATTCTTTTATTTAATCCTATCATAACTTTAAACTATTATGTTTTAAAAACACTCGAAAATACCGTAATGACCTGCTCATTTTCGTCGACGTTTTGATGTTTGTCTTAGTCAGTATCGACGTGTATATTGAAATGTATAAGAAAGAAACGTTATGTACAATTGATTATTGCATTGCATGTTTAACAGAAAAAATCTGAAAAAAAACGAATCTATATTATATATAATACATGAGACAACTGTGGTTTAAGATATCCAAAAGTTAAGATTTTTTTTTCTCATAATGCATAAGGTCCAACCCTAAAATAAGGGTAAACTAGTCTTTTAAACATTAGTTACACTTTAATATACTAATCTTAATTACATTTTACTCTTTCTCCATATTTTAAGCTAACCACGCTTACAATTTTTAAACGACTATATCTTTTTTTGTGAGTTAAAACTTTTTAAAAAAAAGATTACATCATAAAAACGAGCATTTTACTCTATTTAATTTGAGTATAGTATTGTTATTTTTAGGATTTGATTTACGTCATAAATGAATATTAAAAAAGATTTTTTTTGAACGGCCAACAAATCAAACCCGAGCACTCTCTGAGCACCCTTTCGACAAATTCAAATACTTCGAGAGTACCCGAGTTGTCAAACATCAATTCCGGTAAAAACCCGGTAACCCAACCGCAGGCACAGCGGTGAAATTACCGGTAAAACCCGTGTAACTCAATAATCAAACCTAGTCCCGGTTCTTCTATCATTGTCTACCAATATTTCTACCACTTGAGTGTAATGGTATTGACTATTAAAAAGATATAAGACTAAAAAGAAGAAAGAAATAATAATTATAGTTATTATGGAAAAGAATGAATAAGGGAATTATAATAGAATAGAAAGTTAGTAATAGATGTCCAATTATGGTGGTGACTTCAAGTGTATATATTCATTGAGAAATGAATGGCGAATTGAGTAAATAAAAATGGGAATAAAGAGAGTATTGCAGCAGTTTACCCGCGCATACAAAAATCTGCTTCTTTCTTTCTTTCTTAAAATGACGTCAGACACTCTTTAATCTCCCAGCATTTCACGGATCGTTCATCTCTCTCTCTCTCTCTCTGTCTGTTTGTTTCTCCTTCGTATCGTACGTTTTTTTTTAATTGACTTCTTTTAGCGCAATGTTCGTTGACGTTTACGCATCATCATCATCATCATCATCATCATCATCATCATTATCATCATCATCATGATCACGATTCCATGTTTTAGATCAGAGGAATTGAATTGAAGTACAACAACAACAACAACAACAACAACAATATTAGGTTTCTGCATAAATAAATAAATAGGAGATCAGAGGATTTTGGCCAGAATATGTCTCCGGTCAAATTTCTGTTCACCTTCCTATTCGCCTCACTCGCTTTCTGGCTCCTCTTATTGTCAGTATCTTTTTTTTTCTTCACTATTTTTCTTTTAGGTTTTTTAAGTAATCATCATGTCATGTGCTTGGATATTCATTCTTTAAATTCATAAATAGCGCTTTTATTTGTTATATATAAAATGCTCACTATTACCTAATTGGATAATTAGCGACTGCAACCAAAATGTACCACTTCAGTCTATTATTTGTTAACTCATTAATAATTTTAATAATAATAATAATAATAATAATAATAATAATAATAATAATAATAATAATAATGTCAGGACTTGGTTTTTATATGATTGTTCCATTCCATGGATACTTTGAACTTCAATAGCCAGAGTTACTTCCTTCCTTCCTTCCTTTAATGCATACCATACATATAGTGATGGAGTGTATCTTAATCATAGTCGGACATTTTATTGTTTCATCATGCTGGCATAATGAATGAAACACATCTATTATTATACTTGCAAGTTTTACAAGACTTACTCAACACATCTTTTTTTTTTTTTTTCAGATTTGTTTCCAGGTTAGTGGCTTTGTTTTTGAGCCGCGTCCTGAAAGCATCTGTGGATTTTAGACTTTGTGGATTCAGAAGCTTGAAGGATGTTAGGATCAAGTTTCAAAGGGTGGGTACTCCTCTTTTATATATCTTATTATTATTATAACTAATAGTCATTATATATGCTGGATTAAAGTTGTTGAGTAGATAGTTAATAAGCCATGAACAACATACATCAAATGAGTCCTGGTTGAATTTTTATATTTAATTAATTCTATATATCCATCCGCCATTATTGAGATAACAGAAAACTTGGAACGTGACTGTATGCTATAGCAGATAATTATGGACATCATACCATGTTCATCTTGATGTTATTGTTGGAAATTTACAGGGGGCTGTTGAATCTGTTTCCGTTGGTGAAATCAAACTATGCCTACAGCAATCCTTGGTTAAACTAGGTGCTAATTTTACTTCTAAGGACCTAAAACTGCAGCTGATGATTAACAACTTAGAAGTTGTTACAAGGATTTCTGACAAAACTTCAAAAACGAAAAGACAACGGAAACCAAAAAAGACTTCTGGTAGTAAGACAAGGAAACGAAAGATGATGGCTGTGGCTAACATGGCTAGATTTTTGTCTCTTTCTGTCCGAGAGTTGGCCGTGAAGGTAATTATCTCTCATGAATGCTTGTTCATTAACTCTATTTTGCTTCCTTCTTGTTGACAGTTAGTTCATCAAGTTATGTCTCACCTCGAATCTTTAATCATAGAAGAATACAATCAACTTTATGATTGCATGATTAGAGTTCTGATGCCGTTTTTTGTACAAGCCATAAATGACTAGAGGTGCCAATTTTGACCATGCTTAAGAATAGGCCGATTCTATCGTTTTTATAAACCTTTAATGGCTCGATTTGGCCAATTCAAAAAGTTTAGTTAAAAATTTCACATAATGTGTTTTAAGAGGATAAAACCTCATATATCACTTTATACATAAAATAATATTAATATTGTAATAAAGTTCACTTGGTGCTATCATGTTTAAAACGTACTGAATCATTCGTTTGGCCCCTTACTCAATGCACCTCTATAGAAGTGGACACATTTACCTTTTAACTATGATAGGATTACACGGTTTGCAGGAATGTGGTTCAATGTCCTTGTCATAGTCTGTGATGGCTTCCATCAATGTTAGAAGTATATATATATGCCTTCAGTTTTCTGTTATGTGTGCTATCTTTTGTTTGTAAAATGTTTCCAGTTTATTATTGGCTTTCATTTCCTTAAATTTGGGGCAGACACCGAAAGCTACTATCGAAATTAAAGAATTGGGAGTTGATATGTCTAAAGATCAAGGTTCCAAGCCCTCTATGTATTTGAAGTTGCAAATTGTGCCTATAGTTATCCATCTGGGAGAACCACATGTTACAGGGGATGAATCCACAATAGAGAAGTCGTCTGCTCACTTTATTTGCGAAGAATTTGATCTCTTGTTTGAGTTTGGTTCTCACAGGTTTGTTTTCTCCGTATTTTTCAATTTCCTCAAAAAATTGCTATGCTTAAATCTTATATAACGCTCACTTAGCATCCAAATGGGTTTTGGATGTCTGTAAGCAAGTTATTGACCAAAATAACTTTTCCGTTATGCATGCCTTACTGTCTTACGGTTCTACATTTCTATCCTCAACATGTTGAAGTCTACATTTTTTCTTCATGATTTCTGGGTGTAGTTGTTATCTAGCTTTTACTGTCCTACTTCAGTTCATTATAAAGTAAATGGTTTTATGTTTTACTACTTCCTTTAAATATAGATAGAAGGGTTTAGTATTTTAGCATTTGGGGCAAATTCTTCAAATAGATGACAGTGTGATAGGTAACAAAAATTGGCTAAATGGGCTGGTCATATGAGTTGAGTAACAGCTTAGAATGGATTTGGGTCAACAGAAGGGTATTTCTCAAGTGCAGGTCAAATGGGCCAAGTGGAGTTAAGCAACCAACACTTTTTTGAATTTTGTAAACATATCGATATTATAATCACAAAACTATATTTTACAAGATTATTTAATATATATGAACAAACTGATTTAGGATGCTGTAAGGATTATATATGGCCTATTATCATTTATTTCTTTTCTAGCACACACCGAGTTTCAGTTGATGAAAGATCTGAAGTGTGCATTTTCCTCTGTAGTGAAAGTATACTGAAAGGTGTATCTGAACTTGATCAAGTGATGGGTGTCAATCGCATTGTTTACTCTATTGTCCCTCATTTTGTTCTCGAGTCTTAAATGGTTTTCTAATTATTTACCTTTATTTGCAGAGAAATGGGCGTGAGTGTTAAAAACATTGATATATCTTTGGGAGAAATTAGTGTAGACTTAAATGAGGGTCTGATTTCCAAAAAGAAGGAACCATCTGGCGCTCATGTTGATGACCCAGTACAGCCCACCAATGAATCTGACATTATTGCCAAAAAGGAACAAAAAAAACAAGCTACACTTGCAGCCATCACGAAGCACACTCCTTTCTTCCCAGAAAAGGTTAGTGAGTGCTTTTGACCCAATTTGTCAGAGCAAAACATATTAATATTAAGCATGATTATTCATGACAGTTGATAAAGTCTCTCTTTGTGTTAGTTTTCTCTCACTCTGCCAAAGTTAGATGTAAAGTTTGTACATAAAGAGCATCATGTTGTAATGGAGAACAACATCACAGCTGTCCAAATCCAGAGCATAAAGTCTCAATTCATTGAGGATGAAAGCACACGTATTGATCTTCAGTTAGATTTCAGTGAGATTCATGTAAGCTTAAAATATCAAGTTCTCATTTTCTCTAATACTGGTCATAAGTTCATTGTGATCTGTTTGTTATATTGTAGATTCTTGAAGAAGGTGGAAGTTCTATTATTAATTTACAGAAGCTTGCTGTTCTTTCATTCGTTTGTATTCCATCACAGGTCAGTTCATCATTTTCTCTAATACTGGCTACTCAATTATGTCATGTTTTTATCATTTTTAGGTGGCATACAGAATGTATTTGTTTTTGGCCGATCTATAAAATAATTTTTCTTTGCAGCCTACATCGCCTATAAAGTCTGAAATCGATATTAAGCTTGGAGGCACACAATGCAACATAATTATGGCAAGATTAAAGCCATTGATGCAATTGCGCCCCCCAAAGACGAAAAAGACATTGTCAAAAGAAAAAAGTGTCCATCCAGTAAAAATCCAGTCAAGTGATGAATTTAAGGTCATTGTGTGGACATTCACTTTTTCAGCCCCAGATACAACCATTGCCCTTGTTAACATGGACGGGTTGCTGCTTTATCATGTAGGTGGTTCCTTAAGTGATTTCACATTTTAATATGATGAGCAGTTTAACTAATATATCTAACCAAAATTAATACCCAAGCACATTTCTAGGTATCTGAAACATAAAGGTGTTAATGAGTCGATTTGGATTATGTTAATCAGTATTAGTCAAAGAGACTGAAAGTGTATTTGCCTGCGAAATAAAAAACCCTCTTGCATCTTTTATAATAAAAGTCATTTTACTACATAAAAAGTACAAGTTTTATAATCCCGGCACGTTAGTTATTTATAAATAAATAAAGTTCATTTTCTAGAAAAAAACGCAAAAAAAGTTATATATTTTAACGCTCTCCGCCACGTCATATAAAGGAAACCTAGTTGAACTGGATCTGGCCTTTCTCAAATCTTAGCTAGAATTTTACCATAAAGGAAGCCTGTTAGAAAGGGTCTGAGGCCGGGGGACCCTTCATCAGTCAAGTCAGAATTTGGTGTAGTTGAGTGTACAGCAATTGTGTAAATAAAGTATAAAGAGTATCCAGTTCTTTTTATGGTTAAGTTAGTTATTTTATTTTCCATATTATTACAGGGTTGCTTGCAGGCTTCACATGTCTTTGCCAACAACATATCTAACACAGGCACACTCGTTCACTTGAAACTGGGTGATTTAAAGTGGCAAATGGCCGATGAATTTCAAGAATCTTTGAAATCAAGCTTTTTTGTGGTGGAAACAAACACGGATGCAGTGTTGCAGGTATCAAAGATCATTCTGGAATTTGGGAAAAAAGAAGTAGATTCAGTTCAACAAGCGGTACTCTCTGTTGATGTAATTGGCATTGGTATGTGCTTAACATTCACACGTGTCCAATCCTTATTATCTACAGCTTTATGGTTCAAGACATTTTTGAAAAGCCCTTCTTCTTCTTCTCCACCTCATGTCAAAAGTGAAGCTGTTAAATCATCATCGGGGAAAGGGATCCAGCTGGTAAAATTTAATCTCCAAAGGTGGTCTGTAAATCTGTGTGGTGATGTAAGTTTGGATGATGCAATTGTGGACGATCCCAAGCGTGTGAATTATGGATCACAAGGCGGGCGTGTTCTTATCACTGAATTACCTGATGGAACTCTGCGTACTGCAAAAGTAGCGTCCACTGAATACAAAACGGTTAAATGCTCTATCGGACTAGAGATCGTCCAGTTGAGTCTGTCTTTGAACAAGGAGAAGCAGTCTACTCAGGTGGAGCTTGAAAGAGCCACATCAGCATACCGTGAGATTACGAAAGATGAGGAGACATGTAGCCCAAATGTGGCGTTGTTTGATATGCAGAAAGCAAAGTTTGTAAAGCGAGCTGGCGGGCTTAAAGAAGTATCCATTTGTTCGCTTTTCAGTGCGACTACCATCACTGCCAGGTGGGAGCCGGATGTTCATTTAGCATTGGTTGAACTGGGGTTACAATTGAAGCTCCTCATGCACAATCATAAGCTTCAAGAACAAGAGCTCATGAAGGATCATGAAATCAAGAAAGAACCATCTGTGGAAAGGAGCCAAAAGAAGAAAGAATCTCTTTTTGCTATCGATGTGGAGATGCTTACTGTCACTGCTGAAGCTGGAGATGGTGTCGAGGCCATGATTCAGGTTCAATCCATCTTTTCTGAAAATGCACGAATTGGTGTGCTTTTGGAGGAATTGATGTTTAGTTTCAATTCAGTGAGAGTTTTTAAAAGTGGTCGAATGCAACTTTCTCGAATCCCGAATGGATCCGAGCCAGCTGTCAAATGGGATTATGTGATTCAAGGACTTGATATGCATATTTGCTTGCCATTTAGGTTGCAGTTGCGTGCTATTGATGATTCTGTTGAGGAAATGATCCGAGCGTTGAATCTTGTTGCTGCAGCTAAAAAGAAAATAATATTTCCTTTCAAGAAAGAAAGTGAGAGTTCAGGTGCAAACACAAAAGCGAAAAAACCGAGCTCTTCAAAGCTTGGGCGTGTGAAGTTGTATGTAAGGAAATTAACCGCTGAAATTGAGGAAGAACCGTTACAAGGGTGGCTTGATGAACACTATCATATAAGGAAGAAGGAAGCTCATGAAATGGCGGTTCGATTAAACTTTCTAGATAATTTATTAAAAGGGAACCAATCTCCTGCAGTTGCAGAAACTGTAGACCCTAATCATGAAGAAAAAATGCAAACAGATGGACAAGATAAGACATGTGTGTATGATGCGTCAACCATTGAAAAACAAAAGGAGGAGCTTTATAAAAAATCATTTCGGTCTTATTATGGAGCGTGTCAAAGTCTTGTGATTTCAGAAGGATCAGGTGCATGTCATGAAGGATTTCAGTCGGGGTTTAAGTTGAGTGCATCAAGAACGTCTCTTTTATCAATTATTGGTACAGCCCTTGATGTAACGTTGACAGCAATTGAAGGTGGTGAGGCGGGGATGATAGAAGTTGTACAAAAACTTGATCCAGTTGCTCGTGAGTGTAATGTTCCATTTGCTCGTGTTTATGGATCTAACCTTAATTTGAAGGCAGGATCTCTTGTTGTTCAGTTAAGAGACTATTCATATCCCCTTCTTGCTGCAACTTCTTGCAAATGTGAAGGTCGGCTCGTGCTAGCTCAACAGGTCAAAATAAAACATTGCCTTGTCCTTTTGTTAAAGTATTCAGTTTTTCATGTAGACTGCAAAATGGCCGGACTTGTTGACTACCCCAAAAATGTTCAGATCAAAACGTATACTTTTTAGTAGTGGTCTGGACAAGCTGACCCAAACCACCAAGTTATAAGTTTTTGTGAATATAACTGTTGAGAAATGCTTTAAGGAAATGTAACAACCATGATATAACTTTTTATAAATATAATGCCATATAAACATAATGATGTTTAAGACTGCTAAGTACATTATGCTACTGTTGACCTACTCTCCACACTGGTGACACTGTAATGAATACAGAATTGTATATGTATTTCTCAGCTAGTCAATAAAGGCCATTTGTTGCATTTTATACAAGGTGTTTCTCAGAAAATAATAGAAACTACAAAAACATAGCAAGTTACTCCTAAGTTTCCGGAGAAAGAATATCTAAAAGATAGACATGTAGGACATAACATAGTAAGAAGTTTCTAGCACTGCCTTTCCTACCTTTATTCAAGAAGAAAACTCTGCATGTTTCATACTCTGGTATACAGGCATCATTATGGTAATGATGCCTTGCAATGTGCCACTGTTGTTTAATGTTTGATGATATGTCTATAGTTATAGTTTTGTACCGGAAATATATGAGTTTTAGTTATGGATAGGTTGTTTTCATAACCCCTGCTATGTCAGGGCCAGAACTACAACACGTTTAACAAAATTAAATTTCTGAATGGTTCCTCCATTGCAGGCAACACCTTTTCAGCCCCAAACTCTGCATGAAGTTTATATTGGTAAATGGAGGAAAGTGGAAATGTATCGTTCCGTTAGCGGCACAACTCCACCAATGAAAACGTTTCTGGATTTACCGTTGCATTGTGAGAAAGGTGAGGTATCCTATGGTGTTGGCTTTGAACCACCCTTAGCTGATTTGAGCTATGCATTCACAGTGGCTTTACGTAGGGCCAACTTAAGTGTTAGAAACCCCAATCCCTTCGTTATCCCACCAAAGAAAGAAAAAAGCTTACCATGGTGGGACGAAATGAGAAATTATATTCATGGAAACACAACCTTAACTTTCTCTGAAACCTTATTTAATATTCTTGCCACAACTGATCCATATGAAAAGTCTGATAAATTCCAAATGTGTTCTGGATACATGGAAATCCAACAGTCAGATGGGCATATTTATGCTTATGGAAGAGAGTTGAAGATATTTACAAGCAGTTTAGAGAAATTGCTAAGAAATTCAACCACCAAACCGCCAACTGGTGAACCGTGCCCTTTCTTAGTTGCCCCGACTTTTATTCTTGAAGTTGCAATGGACTGGGGTTGTGATTCTGGTACCCCACTTAACCATTTTTTGTTTGCACTTCCTTCTGAAGGTGTTGCTCGTGAATATATATATGATCCGTTTAGATCTACTTCACTCTCCATGAGGTTAAATTTGGCCCTTAGGCCTTCTACTAACTCAGCAGCTGATTCACCTACAATAAATGTTGCTCCTCATGATGTTGTTTGGCTTATGAATTTCTTTAACTTAAATTACATCCCTCCAGTAAGATTACGTTTTTTCTCTCGTTACCCTCGTTTTGGTGTCCCGAGAGTTCCGAGATCTGGCAACCTGTCATTAGACAAAGTGATGACAGAAGTTATGCTTTGTGTTGATTCAACTCCAACTGTTATAAGGCATATATCACTAGATGAAAGTGATCCAGCTAAAGGGTTGACTTTTAAAATGTCAAAGCTAAAATCCGAAATGTATTTAGGTCGTGGAAAGCAAAAGTTTACATTTGATAGCCAACGTGATCTTCTCGTTCCTGTTTACCACGGGATTGATCTTCATATGCCTAAGGTATTTCTGAATAAAGATGATTCCACGTGTGTTATTAAAGTTCAAGCATCTAAAAAAGCCTCACAAGATGGAGTTGTTACTGATAATTGTAGTAATGCAATCGGAAGGCATCGGGATGATGGGTTTATATTATCCTCTGATTATTTTATTGTCAGAAAACAATCCCCCAAGGCAGATTGTTCTAGATTATTAGCATGGAAAGAAGCTTGCAAAAAAAGTATAGAAATGAAATATGTGGCACCTGTATCTCATGAAGACGATGATGATGAACATGAAAGATCAGACCTTAGTGATGATGATGGATATAATGTGGTGGTAGCTGATAATTGTCAAAGAATTTTTGTTTATGGATTGAAGCTTCTTTTGACTATTGAAAACAGAAACGGTATTTTGTCATGGGGTGGTGAGTTAGGTAAAGCGGTTACGCCACCAAAACCCTCCCCTTCTCGTCAATATGCCCAAAGGAAACTGCTCGAGGCGACCCAAGATCAAAGCAAAAGTCAACCCATTCAAGAGGATGTCTCAAAGGCACCTACTGGCCAAACAGGAAGTCCTATAAATCAGAAGGAAGCATCAAAGTCAGATCAGTCTCCGTCGAATCTAGATAAAGTAGAACATCAAACATTTGATGATATTGGTAAGTGCAAGGCCACCATAAAGTATTTGTTAAGGAAGTATCTATTGACACAGTTGGAGGTGGCGAGATGAGCTGGCTTGGGTAACAGGTCAAAACATGTCTTTTTTCGCCTGCAATTACTCTTTTATCAAATTATAACAATATTTTTTAAATGCAACATTTAATAATTGGTTGGTAAGTTTTTTTTTTTTTTTTTTTTTTTATCGCAACTTTATTATTACAAATCTTGAATAGAAATAATTCAAAAGGTTGTAAAATGGACGTTTGGCGACTTCTAATTCGTTTGACATGTTCTAACAGCTTACATGTTCTCTTTTTGGCTAATTAAATTTACTTGATTCTTCTGAGATAAAACACAACCCAAATCAACTTGTTCATACATGAAAGAGTCGAAATTGTCACCTCTAGATGTAATTATATTTTGGGTTTATGTTTATAGAATATCACTGAGTATGTCTAAAGGTTTCAGTGTTTTTTTGACAGCAAAACATGTGAATGTTGATGGCTCTGAGGAGGACGAGGAGGGCACATGTAATTTCATGGTAAATATTATTGAGCCACAATTCAATCTCCACTCGGAAGAGGCCAATGTAAGTCGTTGAGGTGTTAGAACTGAAGTTTTAATAGTAGTATATTCAAAAAATTTACAGCAATTTCTGTTATGTTTTAAAGTAATTGGTTGTTAAAGGTTCAATATCTTATGGTGAACAGGGTAGATTTTTGCTTGCCGCTGCTACTGGCCGAGTATTATCTCGCTCATTTCACAAAGTTGTTAGTGCTGGCATAGAGGTGATTGAACAAGCGGTGAGCAATGAAGGGGACATTAAGTCAGTAAAGCAACCTGAATTGATATGGAACCGGTCTGAGGTGTCGGTCATGTTGGAGCATGTGCAGGCTCATGTGGCCCCAACTGATGTTGACCCTGGGGCTGGGGTCCAGTGGCTAACAAAGATACGTAAAAGCTCCCCTAAAGTAAAGAGAACTGGGACTTTACTTGAACAAGTGTTCATGCCATGTGATATGTACTTCCGTTACACCCAGAACATAGGTGGAACTCAGGATTTAAAGGTAGGTCTGACTGGTGGGTGGGTGGATGGTTTGGACCGCTTCCAAAAACATATTATCCATTTCTATGAATTTTTATAAACAAAACAATATTTTAAGGACCACTCTTATACAATAGCATCAATGCTAAAGCTTAAGTTAAAACCTTTGTTTACAGGTAAAACCTTTGAAGGAACTTGCATTTAATTCTGATAATATAATAGCGAGCATGACATCTCGCCAGTTTCAAGTTATTAATGATGGCTTTACCAATGTACTCTTGGCCAGGTCTCCAAAGTAAGTTTCTTTTTCATCAAGAAGCCATGTAATGAAGTAAAAAGTTAGTGGCATGAAAAAGAATAATGTGCCTATTTCTAGCTCATATGTAAAAAAAAAAATCATGCCTACCAAAACATTATTATAGAAAGTAAAACCTTGAGCAGATTAGAATGTGCCTATTTCTAATATTTGTACTTATTATTACAAGTTTTTACGATAAAATATTACTCTATTGTTGATTTAATTAAAGTTTGTAATTTAGACATCCGAAAAGCAAAGCAGCAGAAGATGATGAAGAGATAGAGGATGAAGGTGATGAGGTGGTTCCTGATGGTGTTGAAGAGGTAGATATAGAACGAGTCAATCTTGAACAGAAGGAACGAGCCCAAAACTTGCTTTATGATGATATAAGGAAGCTTTCTATTCTTACTGAAACTGCTGTAGATGTGTCCATTGAAAAAGAAGGTGATCTGTGGATGGTAACTGGTGGCAGATCCATACTGGTAAGATTTAAAGCTTTATAGTATTATTTTTTTCTTTAATAAATAACATGTTCTAATAACACATAATATAGACACTAAACTGATAATCCTGTATGGGTAAGCAGGTCCTATGTCGGCCTGCCAACTAACCATATTAGTTTGTATGTCTTGTAAGTATTAATATTTGGGCATAAATAAATAAGAAAATTAGGAACTGTGCCTTCACATTACAGGTGCAAAAACTTAGGAAAGAAGTGATAAATGCACAAAAATCCAGAAAGGCCGCGGCTGCTTCTTTGAAGGTGGTTTTGAGGAAAGTTGCACAAGAAAGGCTAATGGAGAAAGAGAAGAATAAAGGCCCACTGTGCGCCATGAGTGTATCCTTCAAATTGAAAAAGTTGGCATGGAGTATGCTTTTGGATGGGAAAACTATTTCAGAGATCGAGATAAATGACATGGAAAGGATTTTCTTTTTTTCTTTTATGTTTCTATCCTCACTTGTTATTGAAATGAGACATATTTGTGTGCGCAGATATACGATTTTGATAGAGATTATAAAGAAATTGGTGTTGCTAGATTCACAATAAAGTATTGTGTTATAAAAAACTGCCTGCCTAATGCTAAATCTGACACTCTTCTGGCAGCATGGAATCCTCCTTCAGAATGGGGAAAGTATGTAAACAAACCTTTATTCAAATTCAAAAATCAAAACTGCTTTTTTACTGAACGACAACTTGTGTTAGTTTCCAAGTTCATAATTTTGCGTGCTGCAGGAAAGTGATGATTAGAGTAGATGCAAAAATAGGTGCTCCAAAGGATGGTGCCTCACCTATTGAACTTTTTCAGGTACGCCCGATTCCACATGTTAATAATAATAATATATATTGTCAAGACAATTGACTATTAGTCAAATACTTTCTTTACTCATGGAACAAAGCGAGTAGAAGATTTTTGTGTTTTAATCATGTGCAATGCTTAATGTAATAGGCGGATGTTTACCCATTGAAAATACATTTGACTGAGACCATGTACAGCATGATCTGGGGGTATTTCTTTCCTGAGGAGGAACAAGATAGCCACCGGCGTCAGGTCATAATAGTCAACCATAAATATTAATATTTCTACTTTAGACATTAAAAACAGTGAAACTGAATGTGACAATTCAACAAATAGGAAGTTTGGAAAGTCTCAACAACTGCTGGCTTACGTCGTGGCAAAAAAGGGAACGAGATTTCAAAAGAACCAGAGGGCTCCTCCAAATCAAACACAGTTGATCCCTTGGTTAGTCTTTAAAAACACCTCTCTCTCTCTCTCTGTCTCTCTCTCTCTCTCTTTGTATGTGTGTATGTAATGTATAAGTTTTTGTGTGTGTGGTTTATGTGGTAATCTTTTTGTCCGAATTTCTTGTTAGTTTTTGGTGTCAAATCGGATACAAAAGTTATGTAAGTTAAAACATAACTTTAGTTAGAATTATATGCATTTAAGTAAACTATGGGAGACTTACAAACCATTTGATATGTTTCATTTTAAACTAACTTTTTATTTATTTATTTTTTTTTAAATTCATTTGACAGCCACAGAGATAATAACAACCTGAATAACCCATTTATAACTAACTAACTAACTTTGATCGCAATTGTTGGCATTGAGTTTTATCACTGACGATTCTCATGCAGGCATCAAAGAAAGGGAAAGCAGCACAGGAGTTGAAAAGAAGTTCATCTTTCGATAAAACATGGGAAGAAAGCGTAGCGGAATCTGTAGCTAATGAGCTTCTAGAAGAAATGCATGCTCTAGAGCAGGAAGAAGTGAGTAAACCTAAATCCAAGGATTCAAAAACCTCAAAATCTTCAAAAACCTCAAAAGCTTCAAAAACGGGTGGTCAAGAAGAAAAGAAGTTGGGAAAAGTAAGTAGTGACAAAAAAGGCAAGCCTGAGGTGCTGAGAGAGTTCCATAACATCAAGATAAGTCAGGTGGGTGGGTTTTCAAAGTTAGTTATTTTTCTCAAAGAAAACTTTATTCTAATAATATTTTGAGTGGAACAGGTTGAATTACTAGTCACCTATGAAGGGCCTAGATTTGCTGTAAGTGATCTGAGGCTGCTGATGGATTCATTTCATCCTGTTGACTTCACTGGAAATTGGAAGAAGCTGCTTGCCAGAGTTCAGAAGCATGTTATCTGGAGTGTCCTTAAGTCGGTCACGGGAATGCAGGTAAAATGTGAACCACACTGGTTTATGACTTTCATCTTTTATTTATTTACATTTTTGGTTGGTGCAGGGTAAGAAGTTCAAAGATAAGTCAACGCACAAAGAGCCAAATCTGGCAAATGTTCCCACCCTTGATCAGGACAGTGACGTTGATGATAATCTTGGTATGAGGCGAGCTGTTGACGGTGCAGGGGATGGATTTGTGACCTCAGTTAGAGGATTATTCTCTGTACAACAGCGAAAGGCCAAGGCCTTTGTGCTTAGGACCATGAGAAATGAAGGAGAAGAGCCAATGCCTGGTGAATGGAGTGATAATGAAGATTATTCTCCTTTTGCTAGACAGCTCACCATAACAAAGACTAAGCAACTTATTAGACGCCACACTAAAAAGTTTAACTCAAGAAAAGGTCAGACAGATTATGCTAATTAATGCATATATTAATATACTTGTGTCTTGTTTCATAATCAGTAAGTCACTAGTTTGTTCTACCTTATTTGACTATGAAATAAGTCAAACTTCCCTTATTTATCAGGTTTTTCAGTATCTTCACCAAGAGACCATGAAAGTGATTCTTCGGGTGGTGATCCTTTCGAGGAATTCCTCAAGTACAATGCTGCCCAAGAAGAAACTAGTGCCCAAGAAAATGTTCACGTCGAGGACCAAAACAAACCTGAAAATCAGTGATTCATAGTTTCTTTCCTACATTACTGAATCAGACGTTTTTGTTCAAGGAAATCGGTTTGAAGAACCATGTAGATATAGAAGCAGGTTGTAGTTCTTTATATACATACATACTGTTTTATTGCGATTTTGATCCTTTTGAGAGTTGTATAGGAATAACAGGATGAAAGAATTTTTATCTTTTTGTTTTGGTAAGCAAAACATATCATCCATCAACTTTGAGGTCCAAAATTTCAGTTGAAAATAATTTTAATTTGGGTGTTCAAAGATTTTAAGAAGTAAATGTCCAATGAAATTTTTATGTATTTTCATTTTAACTAGGTTTAACACCCGCGCTTCGCCGCGGGGCAAACCTATTTTAAACAAAATTTATACGAACCAATCTCACGCGTTGCGACGGTTCGATTGAACCAGCTGGTACAACCGATTGAACCACTTGACATACCCGGTTGAACCGTCCGGTATGGCCGGTTGAACCAATATTCCTAACCATTCCTACCGGTCGGTTCAATTGGTTGAATGACCTGGTACAACCGGTTACACCACCTGACATACCCGGTTGAACCATGCGGTATGGCCAGTTGAACCAATAATCTTAACATATTTCTAAGCCTACTACATATGTTCAACCGGTTGAACCACCTGATATGACCGGTTAAACCAATATTCCTAATCTATTTCTAAGCCTACTATATATCTAAAAACAAAAACACATAAAAACAAAACACAAAAAGACAAAAGAAAAACTATTGTTGCTAACCTTATCATTTTACCTTTTGTTCAAACACAAAATTGCCTTTGTGCCATATGTTTACACACTATTGCTAAGGAGTGTTAGCAAATGATATATATAATAATGTTAGCCTTATACTATAATCCTTTGTGAATTGTTTTTATCGAAATCAACGTGTTACTATTATCCTTTGTTGATTTATATCATTGGATAATACTTCAAAATCATAATCAAAAGAAAATGTTCTATTTTCTTTCATCAAAATAAAATTCAGTTTGTGAATGAGTGAGCAAAAGATGTGAGTTAAAACCCATGAGCTCTTGGTCTAGTGGTATGATGTCCCCTCTTATAAATGTGAGGTTGTGAATTCAAATCCTTGCAAATGCAAGGTTATGTAAAAATAAAGTGGTATAAAAATTTGTCGTTCAAAAAAAAAAAAAGATGTGAGTTAAAGAGGGAGTCTAGCATTAATTGACCCCTCGATTGATATTGATAGCTTAACCAATAGTTTCATGTTAATAGAGGTATTTAGTGTTGTGATTTTACTTCTTAGACCATGTGTAGTGGTTCAAGCCCTTTATGAGCGTTTTCTGTCATGTGGATGGCATCTCAGCATAGACAATTCAAACTAAAAAAGGTGTAGTAGTTTAAGCCCCTTTCTTGTCTTTCAATTATTAGTCCTTGATTAAATATTTTTACAACTTTTTTTTTATTTTATTATTTTTAAAAATAAATGGAACTTGAAGATACTAAAAACATAAAAGATTTATTTAAATTTTAAAAGAATTACGTTACTGATTCTGTTAGAAGACATTTCTTTATATGTTTTAATTATTTTACTATTAAATAAGAAATTATAAATTATAGAATATAATAATAATAATTAGTAAATAAATAAGATGTCCTTTCATCTCTTATAATCTTCAATCCTTTACTATCACATGGGACCTACCTATCATCTATATAATTATATACATACACACACCACCTATACATTCACATACTATATCTATCTCCATCAATCTCTAACCCATTTACTCCATGTTTCTCACATACCTGCAACTAAAAAAAATACACTATGGCTGGTCTAAAAAAACAATAAATACACTTCATATGGGATTGAGTGTGAATTAGGCGTGAAGCAGAAAACGCCCAACCGAAAAAACCCGGAAAACGCCGAAGGGGGTGGTGTACTAGGCGTGAAATAAGTTTTTTGAGGGGGAAAACGCCCCACTACGGATGGTCTTAGGTAGTCTCTTGTTAGTAATTTAAACAAACTAGAAAATAACCCCGTTCGTTGCGGCGGTAATTCAGTCAGTACTGGTTTGGTTCATTATGGTGCCGGTGCTTGCTATAGCAACCGCAATATATGGTTACTACAGTGCTCGCTATAGTAACCGCAAGAAAAAACTTAAAAACTAAATTCGTGATATGCCTAAAAAAATATTAACACTTAGTAGGGTAAAAAATGTATATTATTAATAATATAAGGTGTATAATTAAAATTAAAAAAAATGTTACTATTCACCAAAATGTATATGGCCTTAACACGTATCTGCTTGTTGTGACAAAGCATAGGAAAACCTGCCACACATACTTTTTGATAGATATGGATGGTGGTGACTCATGATTCAAAGAAATACCTAAAGTAACCTTGCTTTGAATGTGGAAATGACTAAAAAACTTTATTACTGTTCACCCCTTTCTTAAATAATACATAGTATAATATATAAGGTGTATAAATAACATTTTTATTTCTAAAACAAGGCTTGATTATTTATAACAAAATACTCCAACACTTTTGTATTCCCATATATACAAAAGTGTTCATTTTCACACACAATTTTACCAAGTCTTTAAGTTAATAAATCTTTATAAAAACCTTTGTTTTTATATTTTTCTAACATGTTTGGTAACCTATATTTTTATAAAACCTTATTTTATAAAAATACATTTTTATACAAAAATTACATTTTTGTAAGTTTACTAACTTTTTACAAAACAACCTTAGAAAGTTAACATCTTCCATTTTTAATACCTAACTTTTCAAAGTCACATTTTTTTAGATTTAAATTTATAAAATGTCATTTTATACCCCTTAACTTTTAAAGTTACAAAATAATACATTTAACTTTCAAAAAGTTACTTTTTCTACCTAGATCTTTCAAAAGTGACAATTTTACACTAAACTAGTAAACTTGTTTTTATCAACTTTGTCAATATGACTTATTATTATGTTCCAACACTAATAATAGTCCAATATAGTCTTGTTAAGGTTAATAATAGGTATATTTGATGTGTTAAGTCCATAATGTCTAATATGTTCATTTTTAGTGTTTCAAAGTTAGTGTCTTTAAAGATGTAGTTTTTAGATCTTGTAATATTTTTAAGTTCCATCATGTTATTATGTTTTAGATGGTTATATTATGATGATTAAAACCACTTTTAAACATGTTTAAGTTATTTTTATGAAAAGCATCCAAAACATTTTCAAATACATGTAACTTGTAAAAAAACTATAAAAACACAAACATTTTTCTAGAAAACTTTCGGCCATGATATTCTTTTTATATATATATATATATAGATCCATGATGAACTTGTAAAAACATATATTATTTCTTGATCAAAAGCTTAGTTAAACATTTTGCTAAAACCTTTAACATGTGTAAGATTATGTTAGCTTTTTAAACTAACAAAACAATAACAACACTTGTATAAAACTCACGGCCCTTTTTAACACATTAGCACTCCCATTTTAGTCTTGTGAAACATAGGTTTTATTATGTAAAAGTTTATTATCCTAACCCATGTACAACTTGCTTCTAACACATGTTAAATGAAAATATACATAAACAAGAAGCAAGATTAAGAAACTTACAACTAGCACAAGGCTAGAGAAGACTCAAACTCAAGTGGAAATGGGGCTTAAGTGTGTCTTCCTATGGTTAAGCTCCAAGCTTCTTGCACACACTTGATTAGGGTATAGGAAGGATTGATTTTTTTGAGTGTTTGAAAAAAAAAAAAAAAAAAAAAAAAAAAAAAAAAAACACAAAGTGGTTAATGTGGTTATGGTGGTGGCCGTAGGGTGTATCAAGGAGAAGAAAGTGTTGTTTGTTGTTGTGTGGTATTATTATGAGAGGTTAGCTTAGTTTTTAAAAGAAATCTTCACGTATGATAATACTTATTATAATATTTAACTTTAAGCATGCTTAGACGCTAAAGTTTTGATATGTACTTGTGGAGACAAATTGGTGGCTTGAGCCACCTTTAAAAAAACGGCCAAGGGCCTTGGATGGGTCACACTTTTTGGCAAAAAAATATCTTACAATTATCTAGTTACATTCTAATTGTTTTTCGGGGTTTTATCGCGTGTTTAGTACGAGCTATTTCGTGCATATAATATATTGACTCCCAATTACCTTTAAACATGAGTTATTTTAGGGATTGGTAATTTATTTAGGCTTTTATTGGGTGAATTTATAAGTTTTGCGCGCTATCGGGTGCGATACGCGAACTTTATTCATTACCGGGAGATTTGTGTTTGGAGTTTCCACATATGGTTTTGGAGTTCCAAAACACATAATATTTCATGGAAATTACCTTTATTTCATATCCCGGGTGTTCGGGATCATTTTCGGTTAATTAATAGTTATCGGGTAATCACCAACGTCCGTTCCGGACAAGTTTAATTGCACGCGATTTCGTCGTGCTTCAACAGTAAACATGTGCATTCCTATGCATCTTATGGGGAATTTGATATTCTCTAAGGCTTAGTTAAAACAATTAACACAAAATTGCACTTAATTACGTTAATTACTCATAATTAGATAGTACGAAATTACCTTAATTTTGCCGTTTGTCACACTCATTGTCTTCAAACTGCATTTGAGTTTTTTCAATCTTCTTTGCAATCAGAAGTCCTAAGAATCGGGGATAATGCAGGTGTTTTTCTGTTTCTTTTCCTCTACTCTTAGGTGTTTTTGAGTCTTGGTTCCTCCTTTTGATCTGGTTCCAGATCAAATCAGCATAATTCAGTTTGGCTCTAGTGACCAAGCAGAATATTCAAAGAATACTGGCTCCCCTGGTCCATTCCTCCTGTTTTGAAGTTAAGCATTTGTTTATGATCATAAAAAACAGACTCCAGAAGGGAGATAAATACCCTATCTTGAAATCTCCTAACTTGTTGAAGTTGGCCTTGTATCCTATATCCCTTAGAGCTTCATCCCTTAAAGTTTAATAACCGACAATATTAACTTCAAGTTAGTTGGGTTCGTCGCAACGAACCGAGTTCACTGTCCGATTTCACAGCACACGTCGTGATCGTTATGTTCAAACATGAATGAATATTCTATTCACATCTCCGACTTAAGTATTTTAACAATTTTCGTAGGTATTTTCTACAACACACGCGTACTTACAAAGTATAGTTTTCTTAATAATCTCCCGTAATTATTCTTATCTATATTTATATATTTTAGAATAATTACTTTTAAATCGTCAACACGATTTCACGGCTTTATTTATTTTAGGGGCTGCTTGGTTGATTAAGTGCTGAATCATTAAGATGGTCTGAATGGTTAAGAGGCTCTGAATGGTTTAGAGTTGAATCATTCAGTATCCCTTATTAGCTTAATGGTTCAGCACTTAATCATTCCATTCAGATGTTGAAACAAACAGTCTGAATGCTGAATGATTCAGACCTGAATGGTTAAGAGGTTGATTAAGAGGCTACCACACAGCCCCTTAGTGTCCTTAGTCTGTTCCGAATGTTCGCTCGTTTTCCCGATTAGTTAACCTTATATTTTTATTTCGACAACATGACACATCAAATATAGTTAACCATCACTTTTGATTTTCAACACAAATAACCTTTTAAAAAAACATAACGATATATTTAATACCACACTTTATAAAAGTTACATTTATAACCCAAGACTTATAAAATCATCTTTCCACCCTTTTTGTTTGTCAAAATATATCTACAACAATTATATTTTACAAACAACACTTGTCTTTCACACTTTTTCGAAAAATGTCAAGTTTCACCCAAACTATTAAACTTTCACAAGCCAAAACTTATGGTAAGTGTTTTCAAAACTTATTAACACCTTTAGTGACTTTCTATACTTAAAAACAAGCCACCCATGTGTTCAAAATAGGTTAATGAGTTTACTTGTCCAAACTTTATACGTTAAAGCTAATGGATTAAGTCTGTATTATAAGATCTAGCCTATGTTTGACAACTACAAGTTTATTCTTATCAGTTTAGACTTCAACATCCTCCATTCATCTTTAACACCATTTTTTAAGTTTAATGTCTTGATTATAAGTTTAACACCAAACACAACAACTAAAGATCAAAGATTACCAAACTTTGAGAAAATATAACTTCATGACCATCACCACTACATCCCACGTCCTCAACACACACACATACTCACTTTGTTTTCAAGAAAACCTTTAAAACTTTATGTTTAAAACCTTCCATTTTAACTTTCCAAATAACTTGCTAAGTTAAACTTTTATAAACAAGTAAACAACACTTGATCAACAAAGATTATGAGACTTACTACTAGCACTAGGCTAGGGTTGATTATCGAAAATCACAAGGAAAATGTGGTCTTTTGGTGTGTTCTTCCCAGTTTTTAAGCTCCAAGATTTAACACACACTTGATTAATGATGATTGATGAAGGCATATAATTATTGATTTCCTATTTATCCTAAGTCTTATATTATTAAGTTGGTTAATGGTAGTTATACCGAATAGTCACGTCGGTTCAAAGGTTGAGACGCAACCTTTCATATGTATATATATCGAACATATTGTATCATTTCATTTGTGTTAGTGAATTATCTTGAAAACCCAAACTCTCTCAACCCTCAAATCTTTGATCATCGATCCTGTGTGACCAACAAGTGGCATCAGAGCGGTTTCTCTGATCAAGATCTTCAAGTGTTGCCGATCATCATCATCTTCGTGAAGATTATTATCGGAACAAGAAGAAAGTTTCGGAAAACAGTGGAAGTGCCGAAATTTTATAGAAAACAAGAAAGGTTTTCATATACGCCAACCAAGATCGAAGAAGAAGATAATCACTAAACCTGTAACCGTTTTTCACCGGAGAAGAAGGAAGAATCCGGCGAAGAAGAAGAAGTTTTTCCGATCAAGAGTGTTCGGAATTCAGAAAAAATCGCGCAATATACGGTTACATATTTCTGCCCATCTTTAGTTTTTTAATCGAATCATATAATTCTTAATCCAAATTCGATTCATAAACAAGAAATCTTGTTCTTGTTTTATAAAAAAAAAAAATCGCGATATTAAAATTCCCGCCAAAATTTTTTTTTGAAAACATTTGCAAAACTTGTTTCTGTGAATCAAAAGGTGTTCGGGATATAATATCATCAACGAATCGGATTGTGTAAACCGTTTTTAAACGTTGGATTAAGATTATCTTTGTGTCGATCGGACTCGAACAAAGAACCGAAGAAGAAGAAGGATTCGATCATAGTTTGGTGTTCCGGTTTGTTTTTTCGGATCATCATAGTACTGGTTTTGTTCTGTGATTACGCTGACATCCAGAATCAAGATCAGAAGTAAAAGGCACGTCGGGCAGTGAGTTTTTTTTTTGTGTGGGACAATTGGAGAAGAAGCAGTTGACTTTCGAAAAGTCAACCAAACACAAAAAAACCGTTTTTTTTTTTTTTTTGGAAAATTGAGGGTACCGATTTTTAATTATTGAGTTTGTCTATTGGATTGTGTCAGACAACAAAAAAATCGGAAGTGTTTTTTTTTAAATTAAAGTAACGATTTTGATTTATAAAAACAATTTGATTTGTTTTTATAAATTTGGAGGGTTTAATACAAAAGTCAAGGAGGACTTTTATATTTTTTAGGGAACATAGTTTGATATTCTAGGCACTAGGAGAAAGCCTACACCCATTAGCGAAACCCCGAATAGTGTGTTTTAAGCGCTTACATACTACGAAGGATTCGCCAAAATTCAAAGAATATCAAGGTTGACGAAGGAGAGTCATACCAGTTCCAGACGTGGTGTTTAGATTGTTCAAATTGATATTGGACAATAGGGAAGAAAAATAAACACACAAGTCCACTAAAGACACCGGTGAAACCCACGATGACGAAAGAAGATATCGTCACCAAGGAAACACTCACGTTTAGCCTCCAAACCCCGATGTTGACATCTACGAACTACACGAGTTGGGCTGTTCGTGTAAAGGCAATATTGAATGCCAATAACCTCTGGGAAGTAGTGGAACCCCAAGAAGGATCTTCAAAGGTAGATGTGAAGAAAGATAGGACTGCGATAGCCTATCTATTTCAGGCAATTCCAGAAGATATGGTGATGCAGGTGGCATCCCATAACACAGCAAGTGAAATCTGGGAAGCATTAAAGACGAGACATGTTGGAATTGACCGAGTCCAGAAAGCAAGATTACAATCGTTACGCACAGAATTTGAGATGTTATCAATGAGAGAGACAGAGACCATAGACCAGTTTGCTGGTAGGTTAAGTGCAATAAGCACAAAGTCAAAGACTTTAGGAACAAAGTTTGAAGACTCAGCTTTGGTACGAAAATTGCTGGACTCCGTACCAGAGAGGTTCCTACAGATTATCGCATCTATAGAACAGTATTCAGATGTCGATACCATGACGCTTGATGAAGCAATTGGAAGACTTAAAGCATATGAAGAGAGGCTTAAGTCTAGAGACGAGAAGAAATATGGACCACGAGGTCAAGATAAGTTGTTATTTGCAAGGCACGATAGAAGGCCTTATAACAACAATTTCAAGAACTACAATCAGAATCGAGGCAAGCAGAACTTTAGGAAGTTCAACAAGAGTCAAAGACACGAGAGAAGAAACTTTGACAGGAATGGCCAACAAGATCAGAAGAGTGAAAAGAGTTTCACTAAGACAAGTCATGACAACAACAGTAGAAACAAGCCCAAGAAGGATATGAGCAATGTACGGTGCTACAATTGCCATAAGCTAGGACATATCGCTCCCAGGTGTCCAGAACCTCGAAGTAAACAAGAAGAATCTCACCTAGTAATGGAAGAAGAAGAGGATCCCACATTACTAATGGCAGTCGGTGAAGAAAGTGAAATAGTTCTTGAAGAGAAGGATATAATACCAGAACATTATCATAGTGATGATAATAGAGATGAAATGTGGTACTTAGACAATGGTGCAAGTAACCATATGACAGGGAAGCGTTCCTATTTTACAGAATTGAATGAGAAAGTAATAGGAAGTGTAAAGTTTGGAGATGGATCATGTGTCAAAATTGAAGGAAAAGGCTCAATACTACTGGAATGTAACAATGGTGAACAAAGACTTATTACAGAAGTCTACTACATTCCAACACTCCAAAGCAGCATCCTAAGCCTAGGGCAAGTGACAGAAACCGGATGCAAGGTACTTATGGAAAACGAGTATCTATGGGTATATGACGCCTACAACAACTTATTGATAAAAGTCCCAAGAGCCAAGAATAGACTCTACAAGGTGAAGCTTAGAATAGCAAGCCCTATATGTCTACAAGCGAGGATAGACACACCTGCATGGTTATGGCATGCACGTATGGGACATGTGAATTTTGATTCACTAAGACAGTTAAGTACGAAAGGAATGGCACGTGGAATACCAAGAATTGAGCACCCATCTCAAGTGTGTGATGCATGTTTAACGGGAAAGCAGAGCAGGCTACCATTCCCCGCTCAAGCAAGTTTTAGAGCCACGAGACCTCTAGAACTAGTACATGCAGATTTATGTGGACCAATCACACCCACATCATTAGCAGGAAACAACTATTTCTTCCTAATAGTTGATGATTACTCAAGATACATGTGGATCTATATGCTCAAGTCAAAGGATCAAGTTTATGAGAACTTTAAGAAGTTCTTAAGTGAGGCTCAAACAGAGACGAGTCGAAAGCTCAAAAGGTTAAGAACGGATCGTGGAGGAGAATTTACATCTAGAGCTCTTACCACATACTGTGAAGAAAAGGGTATATTGAGACAACTCACAACACCCTACACACCTCAGCAGAATGGTGTAGTGGAAAGAAAAAACCGTTCAGTGATGAGCATGATGAGGAGCATGTTAAAGGCTATGAATGTACCGCAGAACTTATGGGCAGAAGCAACACGACAAGCAATCTATATACTCAATCGTGTTCCCACTAAAGCATTGAAAGGAAAGACCCCATATGAAGCAATACATGGGAAGGCACCAAATATCAAGCATATTAGAGTATTTGGATGCATGGCTTATGTGAAGATAGCCACACCTCACCTGAGAAAGTTGGAGGACAGAAGCAAGAAGATGGTACACTTAGGAAATGAGAATGGAACGAAAGCCTACAGAATGTATGATCCAGAGGAAGGAAAGATATGTATCAGCAGAGACGTCCATTTCATAGAGAATGAACCATGGAAATGGGACAGTTATTTGAAGGAAGCAAGTGACAACGAGCCAACTTGGACGAGATTTGCAGTATTTGGAAGTCAAGACAATGGAGCTGTACAAGATCAAGGAAACGGGGAAAACTCAGATCATAATAGTGAGAATGAAGATCCTTTCACCCCAGTAGCAGCTACCAGGACTCCTATAACAATCCAAGAGTCACCACGAAATACACAGACAGTTGAATCAAGTGTACAAGGAGTAGAAGATTCAACAGGCTCATTACATAGACCAGTACGACCCCTTAGGTCACTCAATGACATCTATGCAGCCACAGAAGCTCTAAGACCAGCAGAATTTGAACATCTATACTTAGCGTATGATGAAGAACCTGCAAACTACAAAGAAGCAGCAGATTACCCACAGTGGATAGAAGCAATGGAAAGTGAGATAGAATCAATTGAGAAGAATAATACTTGGACACTGACAAACCTCCCCACAAGTCAGAAACCAATTGGATTAAAATGGGTATTTAAGGTCAAGAGAGACGCAAGTGGTCAGATCACCAAGCACAAGGCCAGATTAGTAGCAAAAGGTTATGTTCAACAAGAAGGAATTGACTACAATGAAGTGTTTGCTCCAGTTGCGAGAATGGAGACAATTAGGCTACTACTAGCATTAGCAGCTCAAGAAGGATGGCCAATACATCATTTGGATGTAAAATCAACATTTCTGCATGGTGAATTGAAGGAAGATGTCTATGTATCACAACCAGAAGGATTTGTGAAGAAAGGAAAGGAGAAACTAGTCTACAAGCTAAAGAAGGCTTTATATGGATTAAAGCAAGCATCCAGAGCATGGAACTTAAGGCTGAACAACACTCTAAAGGAGATAGGATTCAAGAGATGTCCACAAGAGCAAGCAGTGTACAGGAGAACTTCAAAGGAATCAACAATAATTATTGGAGTATATGTTGATGACATCATAGTGACGGGAAGTTCTATCAAGGACATATCAAGCTTCAAGAAGGAGATGCAAGGCAAATTTGAAATGAGTGATTTAGGACCACTCACATACTATCTAGGGATAGAAGTACGCCAAGTGCAAGGAAGGATTCAATTGAAGCAGTCAGCCTATGCCAAGAAGGTTATCAAAGAAGCTGGACTAGAGAACTGCAATCCAACGAAGTATGCAATGGAGTCAGGACTAAAACTCCTCAAAGAAGATGAAAGTGAACCAGTGAATGAAACAGAATATAGGAAGCTTATTGGAAGCTTAAGGTATCTCACACATACGAGACCAGACATCACTTTTGCAGTTGGATACGTGAGTAGGTTTATGGAGAAACCAAGCGAGACTCACATGAAAGCAGTTAAACATCTGATAAGATACATTCAAGGAACTGTGGATTATGGAATCCAATACACCAAAGGAAAAGATGCAGGAATCATCGGCTATAGTGATAGCAGTTATGGTGCAGATCCTAATGATGGCAAAGGAACCACAGGAACTATCTTTTACTACAGAGACTCACCCATTACATGGACAAGTCAGAAGCAGAATACTGTAGCATTATCTTCATGTGAATCAGAGTTTATGGCAGCAACGACAGCAGCATGTCAAGCAATATGGCTACAAGGCTTACTCAGCGAGCTTACAGGAGAAGAACCTAAGAAGATAACTCTGAAGGTAGATAACAAGTCAGCAATACAACTCATGAAGAACCCTGTGTTTCATGGAAGATCAAAGCACATCAACACGAAGTATCACTTTATCAGAGAATGTATAGAGAACGAGCAGATTCAAGTTGAACACATCAGTGGAGAATTACAGAAGGCAGATATTCTCACAAAGGCACTACCAAGGATAAAGTTCATCGAGATGCGAAGTCTCATAGGAGTTGAAGACCTCAGGGAAATCAAGAATTAAGGGGGAGAATGAAGGCATATAATTATTGATTTCCTATTTATCCTAAGTCTTATATTATTAAGTTGGTTAATGGTAGTTATACCGAATAGTCACGTCGGTTCAAAGGTTGAGACGCAACCTTTCATATGTATATATATCGAACATATTGTATCATTTCATTTGTGTTAGTGAATTATCTTGAAAACCCAAACTCTCTCAACCCTCAAATCTTTGATCATCGATCCTGTGTGACCAACAATTGATAGTTTTTTAGTAGCATTGGTTGGTTAAAAAAAGAATGGTAATGGTGGTGTGGGTTCGGCCGTGAGCTTCAAGGAGGAAGGAGAAGTGATTTTTGATCATTATAATAATAACTCTAAACTCTAGTTTATATTAATCATCCATGACTTAGCTTAACTTCTAAGTCCAGTGCATACTTAATATATTATAGACAAAATCACAGCAAAGGAGACACTAGGGGTGGAGGTAATTAGAGGGTAATTAAGGGGTATTGTCTATTGGATAATAGCACTAATTAACTAATTAAGTCTAGTTACACTGGGTTAGGGTTTTCGAGTTATATCGGGTCTTTAAATGCGAGAATCCAGGACACTGAATTGGCCTCAAATAATCCTCAGACATTATTAGTTTAGGCGTTGATAAATAAATTGGGCTTTCGTTGAATTAATTTGCAAGTTATACGTGTAACGGGCGCGATACATAAACCTTATTAATTACTAGGAGATTTAGGTTTTGAGCTTCCAATTATGGTTTTGGAACTCCAAAATACTTATTATAAAGTGAAAATACCATATATTTAATATTTTGGACTTTCGGGATCGTTTCGGTTTTTAATTGTTTACAGTGTATCACCAAAGTGACGGTATCGGACTAGTTTGCTATCACAGAGCTGCGACACTTTTATAATCAAACTGATACAATACCATGCATAAAATGGGGACTTTTCTATTCTCTAATGATTAATCTAACATAATTAGATGCAAATTGTAGTTAATTTAATTAATTATGCATATTAATGTTGTACAGATTTACCTCCGTTTTCGCTAATTGTCACAGTTTGTGGTTTGAGTGATAGATTTTTGGTTTGTTGTGTGCGGTTGGTGATGAGGTTTTTAAGGTGTTGTCTAATGTTAGTGTTGACGGTTAGGTTAGTGTTTGGATTTCAGACCTTGGGTTATAAAATGGGTGTTTGTGGCTTTTTGGTTTTGAGTTATAGATGGTGGAGGATTCTATTTTTGGAATGCTGGGTTAGGGTTCATGTGTCTTGATGATCATAGTTTTCATTTGTTTTGATGTTGGTGTTAACTATTAAGTTAGGGTTAGGGTTTGAGACTTGGGGTTATAAAATGATTGTGGTTTTCGATGATGGACGGTGGAGGCTTCTGTTGGTGGGTTGGTAGGTTAGGTTTTTTAGAACGATGGTTATTGATAGGGTTAATGGTGGTTTACGGGACCGATGTGGATGGTGGTAATGAGGTGGTTATGGTGTGAACTTATGTTGGTGTTGATTGTTCGGTTAGTGTTAGGACGATGTGTATGGTGGTAATGATGTGTTCGCCGGATTTTAGTTGATATTAGTGTTGACTGTTGGGTTAGTGTTAGGGACAGTGTGTATGGTGTTAATGAGGTGTTTGCCTGATGTTTTTAATTGTTGAGTTATTGTTAGGGTTACTGACTTTGGTGATGGAATGGGTGTTTGTAGCTTTCTGGTTTGTAGTGATAGATGGTCGAGGCTTCTGGTGTTGGGTTGATCATTGTCGTGGATGGTGCAGGTTGATATTCATGGTTGTTTGGAGTAAAACATGTATTTGCACTGTGGCCATGACCACCACTGTTTACCGTTGGGGGGGGGGAGTATATGTAATGTTATAGAATACTAAATATATATGATATTTCGTCTGATTTGTAAGGCGAACATCTTCAAATATCTAAAAAAATGTTCCCAACAATGTCTCCACCCTTTTTGTGAAGATATTATTAACAAGAACACAAGTCTAATCCATAAGAGACTGTTCACCTGTGTTTTGTTTACTTTGTTAATATTGTTGGAATTGGTGTTCTCGAAAAAAAAAAAAAAAAAAAACTTTGTTGAGATTTTGGCAGGTGCACATCCAAAAGAATTACCCGAGAAGCACCATAAAAATGAATCCCTTCATGGCATCATTTTACAAAACTTGTAAAGAGGATATGTTAAATGCATTGAAATACGACAAAACAAAATATAGTATAACCTGCGCTTTTACTTAGGCTAAGTTGAGGTCTAGGATTTGAATCCTGTTTCAAGCAAGTGGTGGGCAATGTTTTTTTTATATTTTTCTTTAATTTCGGTGTAATATATATAATAAATACAATTGTGTTCAAAGTAAAATAACAACTTGGCTATTGCTTATACTTAAAGCTGAGTATTCTTGGATGAAGGTGTAAACATAACAATTTGCAATTTTTTTTGTTAAATTGGCCAAGCAACTTGATTATGTTGCAGTTCTATACTATCGTATATCAAAGCGTTCAATAATGAACCGCAACAGTTTGGGTGCTAGAATGTTGGGTAGATTTTAAAAGTGATCTTTGTAAGGGGTTGTTTGGTTGATTAAGTGCTGAATCATTAAGTGCTAATAAGGGATGCTAATAAGGGATGCTGAATGATTCAGCTCTTAATGCTGAAACATACAGTCTGAATGCTGAATAATTCAGTTCTAAATGGTTAAGAGGCTAATTAAGAGGCTACCAAACAGCCCCTAAGACTAATAATTGGTATCATGATATTGAATTTGTGTATGTCATTCTACTTACCTTGGTAAGTAAGCTTTATTTTTCTCATTCGTATCGATTACATGCATGCATTGCTTTTTTAGAGATCCGTTTCAGTATGAGATTCTTTTTAAAATTTACGTTGTATTTTATATAATAAATATTATTTTCTTTTTAAAGTTTCATTGTATTGTAGTCGTTGGAAGCATGTCCCCCTAAGGTGAAGTCATGAATTCAAATCCATGTTGAGAAACGTTGACATATGGTAGATTTCTTTTTAGGTTTTAAGTTTAATCTAGGTACCTCAACGTATCGAGTAGAATCATTCCCAACCGAATTCCCGCCGCAAAGTGCGAGCGAATCCACCTAGCTTATATTGGTATACAAGGCCCGAACAGAACTTTAACAATTTGTACCAGGCTCTTATTATACGAGTTATACATTCTGATCTCATATTTTGGTCCTACACATGTATAGGAACTTGATTGGTACGTTAATTAACCAAAGAACAAATTAAAATGATCATTAGAACAAATTAAAATAAATGCTACAAATAGTTGCTTCTAGTTCATCCAACAGAAATAAAAGAATCTAGTCGTCAAAACTATTATGGTATTAGTACCAAGTTTGTAATGAAACGCAGGAAGGTGTACCAAAGTTAACTTTCTTTCTTTCAGTCATTACTTCTTGCTGCTGTGTTTTAACTCCAAACTTAAACCATTTTAGGGATTTTAAAAACGAACCCTAATATGGCCAAAGTCTACAGCCAAGACAGAGAGAATATTAGCGACACAAGAGGATTAAAACCGTCGAATCCATATGTATGTACATCAGCTATTAGTTTTCGATTGATATTATATGTATATGCAAGAGAAACTGGTGTGGTTTGTCATCCTCAGTTACCAAACCCAAGCTCAGCAGCCTTAGGAATTGGGGTTCCAAAGTTGCACTCATCCTGCATCACCAGCAAACGAACAAGAATTAGGGACGTTAGAGGTGTAACTTTAACCACTTTGCATAAATGGGTCAATTTGGCCTAACTTTGGTCAAATTAGAAAGATTAACCTACATGTTACAAAATATCTATGTCTGCTGGTGTAATTGGAAGTTTGACTATTCGTAAAAGGTCAAAATACCATTCTAGTACCTTACAATTGTACAGCTGTTCAGCTAGAGAAGGGGGACTGGTCACCGGATTTCTTGGAAAGGTCCCTCATCATGCCCTGTACGAGTGGAGACACAAGATTTTTTTAAGTGAAGATCTATAAAAGCTAAACGATATTTATTGCTTTACATTTTAAGGATAAAACCATTTGTGTTCATACCCAAAATTGATAATTCTTGATTTACATTTCCTTTGTTGTAATATTTTGTATTGAGCAGATTCAAGAATCTATGCTAAATGATATATTTCTCAAAGGAGGTGCTTGAATCTGTATTTGTGAAACTGATCATCTGTGATTTGCAGTTGCAACAATCAACTTTCAATGTTCGAATAAACAAATTTTGCTTTGGTACATGATTATTTACAGGTCAAATTATACTCACATCTCACAAGCTGTAGCCCGCGTTTCAAAAGAATGACCATTTTGATCATTTTATGAATTTATTTATTTCTTAAAAGCATAGTGGGGTGAATCTAAATGAGAAAACATTAAATAAATTGGAAACAAAGGAACCACTTTTTAGCACTTGGTTCATATTTCAATGGATGGTTGAGATCTCCTTATTTTTTGTCTCTTCCCCTCTGTGAATTACATCCATTTGTTCCATGATCAAAGGTTAAAAAATGAATCTTTAGTTCCTAGTTATTTAGCGGTTCTCATTTCAATTTTGAACTAACACACCATGGTTAATGCGGTAAAAACATCGGAAGGATTGATATTTTAAATATCAGTTATCATGGTAAGATATCGGCCGCCGCCACCACAGCACCACCAATGACTGATAACCAATACGTAGTCTGATAACTGACATATGAGTGATATTCCCAATATATGGGCGATATGAACTCCTTAGCTTACACATGTATTAATTCACATGATAGTCCGCAAAGACAATCAGATTTCAGAATAATTTTTAGACCTTTAGACCACTAAGAGCTTTGTGTACGCTTTTATTTAGGTTTAATTAAAATGTTGTAACTGAAGGGTCAATTTTGATAAGTTCTGAAAAGGGTTGAAGTTGTGAATTGGCTAAATAAGTTTAACGGGGTTGATGTATAAGTTTTAGTTTTATTTAATAGGAGTTTGAATAAGAATAGGTTTATTAGTTGTTTTAATTAGTTATTCAAAGGGTTTGAGTCATAGTAAGATTAGTTTTGGGTTACTTATTCATCTAGTTTTGTTAGTATAAATAGAGGGTTTAGGGTCATTTTAATTAGTGGTTTTGTTGTTAATAATATCAAAACAAATGTTTGTGGTTGATATCAATCGGTGCCTCTTATGTAACTTTGAGCTAAAATTGTGTTATATGCTATTATTCTTCATATCATCCGCATTGGTAATTTCATTTTACAAGCTTGGTTTTAAAAAGCGCGAAGCGCACTAAAGCGACGAGGTCCAAAACCGAGGCGCAAAGCGCAAAAGCGGTGGGATTTTCGTACGCGAAGCGCAAGACGATTATATAATTTTTTTTTATATATGCTATAGATTTTTAGCATCATTTACCCAAAATATAGATACAAATAAGGTTTATACATGATTTAACAACCCTTTTAGCTACATATATAACAATTTTAAGCATAAAAACACCTCCCGTACAAAAAGCGCGCGCCTCAGGGGATTTTTTTGGCAAAAAATCGCGCTTTTCCTGCGCTTCTTGTACAAGGTGCGCCTTGGGTTACATGAGGCGCAAATCCTGGCGCCTCAGTGCGCCTCGCGCTTAAGCGCGCTTGAGGCGCGCTTTTTAAAACACAGTTTACAAGTGAACCCTAAATTAAACTCAAAACAAATTTCAACAGAAGAAACTAATCATTGAAACGATTATGTTTCTCTAGGATTGCTGCAAAAAAAAATCTAGAGAAAAACTAAAGGTGACATACATCATGATGGTAGCATGATACAGTAACATTCTATGTTCAAAAGCAAATGTAAATTCTATGCAGTTAATGCGGTAAAATATCGGATATCGGTGAAGGACCGATATTTGAGATATAGGTTATCGCGGTGAGATATCGGTGGGATGTCGGCAATTTTTATATCATGCAAAATCAATACATGTAGCAATTTAACACTAACAATTCAACATACTCTCCTACCATTAACAAATTAACCTTTTACAACTTGCAAAACACTAACAATTGTAGCAAGTGAGAACTTGTTAAGACTTAAAACAGTAATAAAAAGTAATAACAACCGTAAGAAGTAAGAAAAATGGAAGAACTAAGAAGAAAAACACCAATATCGGGAATATCGGTGATATATCGGTTAAATATTAGTCAGATATTGGCCAATATCGCCGATAATATCCGTACAAAATATCGGTCAAAATATCGGTACCAATATATCGGTTGATGACCGCCGAGATATCGGTCACCGATATATCGGCCGAGTTAACTACTTAGTGTAAATTGGCAAGTATACATCCTATTTGCATTCTATGTTCAAAAGCAAATATAGATTGGTAAGTATACATCCTATTTGCAGCCATTAAGTTTCTCTAGGACCATGTGGAAGAAGACAAGTATCCCCTCTAATTTATATTTTCTTAAACTTTGTTTTCATTCAATACCAACTAAAGCCTAAACACAATTACATTGCTATCTCATTTGCTGTATCAGATAATACCAAACTAAATTCACAATTATGTGAATCACATATTGTGACACCCTAGGCAAATCCCACATCAGCCGTGGCCACGAAAGATCATTGGTTCATATGTAATCCAATGCCTCTTAAATCACCAACGCGTTCTGAGGCTTAATGTTAGTAGATGAGAGAACTCCACATTTAAGCGTGCTCAGGTAGGAGCAGTACCAAGATGGGTGACCTCTTGGGAAGTCTCCACTCTGGGAAGTATCCACCGGGGCAACCAAAAACAAATCTGTAGACTCTGGATGGGCAACCCATCGTGGCAAAGCGGACAATATCGGTGGTGAGAGGGTCGAATGTTACAGATGGTATCAGAGCCACTCCTATGCCGCTCGGGATGGTGGGGCAAACCTCATCGAGGAGGATGAGACTCTTAAGGGGGGGTGAATGTGATACCCTAGGCAAATCCCACATCGGTCGTGGCCAGAAGAGATCATTGGTTCATATGTAATCCAATGCTTCTTAAATCACCAACGCGTTCCGGGGCTTAATGTTAGTGGATGAGAAAACTCCACAGTTAAGCGTGCTCAGGTGGGACCAGTACCAGGATGGATGACCTCCTGGGAAGTCTCTACCGGGCCAACCAAAAATAACTCCGTAAGCTCTGGATGGGCAACCCATCGGGACAAAGCGGACAATATTAATGGTGAGAGAGGTCGGATGTTACACATATTCATAAGCTTAAGTGCTTTTCGTAGGGAATGAAATGTATTTTTCTGAACTATACAAATAGACTACAGAGGATCTACCAATTGATGATAAGATGGAATATTTTAAAAACAAAAATACAATCTATAAAGGAAAAAAGATGCAAACCCTGTTTGTCCAGAAAAGTCCACAGGCGTTGCAAAGAGTCCTAGGACCAACTGGCCCACGCCGCATCATCGGGGTGTCCTTTGAGAGAGTACCACAATGAACACAACTGAAACTCAATTGGCAGTTATTATATGGCAGATGAATTAGTAAAGTTATATGTGTTTTTGTTTACAATCAACATTTTCATAGACGATAGAAAAAATATATACATTATATAGGGGAAGGATCAAATGAGAACTCAAAAATAATGTGAGAACCGCAAGAACTCTCGTAAAAACCACTCAAAACCAATTTTTTTATTGTCTTTATCATTAATTAAAATACAACATAAAAAAAGTTACATGTTTAAATTTACATGTACTGGTATATCAAAAATATTTACACATTTGTAAGTTTATACCATTTACACATATGTAAAAGAATTCTTAAAGAATAACTCAGAGAAGATAGATGAATTAATCGGAGAGAGAAATGCAACCTCCTAAATCATTGAATTTAAATTTCAGATTATTATTGTAAATGTGTTTGCCCATTTTGAGTCGTACCAAAAACACTAATTTCAACTTGAACGCCCATTACCCGTCTTGCCACATCAAAGGGTTATTAAACTGATAATAAAAACCATCTTAATTCAGCGACATAAATAAATTATTATCAACAATCAACAATAATATATATACACACACACACAAGGTTCATGACTCACGTAGCTATGCCTGAATTCTCATCTTGCCCTGCACCCTCGGGTTCTCCAGCATTCCAGGAAGCAGATTCTTTGTCGTTTTGGTATGTTACAAACTGCCCCTTCTTACGATTCATCCTGAAGTAACAATCCTTATAAATTAGTGCCCAAAATTATCTGCTTTAACAATTAAAGGTGTAGACAGCAGCAGTCTGTCAATACAGAATACACCTAAAACAAACTGAAGTGTAATATATACAACACACCTCTTTTGTCTAACGGGAAGGCACGTGTTTTTATCAACCAATATATACCTATTGTAAAGGCCATTTAATTGTTTATAAAACATATTGCACACATAAATTGAACTTCAGCCTTAAAATCATACACTAAATTGAATAAAAAGTGCCAGCTTTAACATCTTTGATAAAATGTCTGATAAGACTTCACTAATTGACATGTTTACCTCAATATAACAGGGTTCAGAAACCAGATGTCAGCAAACATAGATACTAGTAGCAGATTACTGATCATGAAAGTGTGAAACCTTAATAGAAATCGTGACAGATTATTATTATTATTGTCCAATTCCAAACAGGCAAAAGTGACTAATATCTTTCACAGTGAAGTTCTCGGAGTATCATTAACAAAAACAAGAAAAGCAGGCAACAGAACGTTTTGCATGACTGTAAGCCCTTACATTACTTGTACATTGTGCATTGCTTGTTTGGTCAAGTGTGTTGTGTTTGTATATAGAAGCAACTTTCCCCTAAGACGACAAAGTACGATATAATAACCGCATTACTTTCAACCATAATCATTTGATATGTTTTGGAAATGCTAGTAGTAAACCATGGCATTCAGAATTTAGGTAGGGTTTGAAAGAACCTGAGAGCAACTTCCTGACGAACATTGTATCTGATCTTCTTCTCAAAGCAACGTTCCTTCCTCTTCTGCCGAAATCGGTGAAGGGACGCCGCTCTGCGAGGATCAGTAGGGCGTGCAGAATACTCAAAATCCTAAAAAAACACAAAACAACTTAATAATAATAATAATAATATAAATGTAATGTAATGTAAAAAGAAAAGTAAAAATGTGAAAAACGATTACTCTGTGAAAGTCTACTTGCTGTCCAAGTGGAAACTCACATCCCCCAAGAAGTAAAAACACCTTCTGAACCTGTCCAAATTTCAACAGTCTTAATTATATATAATAATAATAATAAAGAAGAAGAAGAAGTTGAAATTGCCTTGTCGGTGGTGACATTGTCGAAGACGTAGAGTTGACCAGAATAGGAGAGAGTGAGCTGATCACCGGGAGGGATAAGGGGGTTTGCGTCGAAATCACAGATGTCATCAACAGAGTATGAAACGTTGGCATCTGTAGCCGGATTGTCCACCAATTCCTTCACTGATGACGACGACGACTCCATGTACATTCTAGGTTTTTACTTTTTATTTTAAACACACCTGCCTCGACCGTCTTCTATGTATTCGTGTATAGGTTTTGTTTTGTTTTGGAAGGGGCCCAATTACTAGCATTCGGAGCCGTCCATCAAATTACGTGAGTGGTTCCTCAAGTTATATAAGGGCACACGTGCGTTTCACAAAATATGTTTTCACTTCACTGATTTCTACCAATTCTGTTCTGCCACACCACTTCACTAATTTCCTTCACTTAAACACTTTTTTGAAGGCAGCACTCCACTGGTTCTTTACCCAACTATCAATTATTTTTACACATAATAATAATAATGGTACATATAAGAAAAAAAAAAGTCATAACTCAAGAGACTTAAGTCTCGTTAACAAGAAACTAATAATAATAAAAAAAAAAAGTAGAGATCTTCGAACTAGGAGTTTTAGCAAGTATTTTGGGAAGAGATCTCGGGGCTAAACATTGGGTTTTGAAGCACTAGTTTAGCTTGGTTTAGATTTTGGAAATTTATAAGTAAATGTGAGTTTAGTTTGTCCCACATTGGTGGGGAGATAAAAATGGATGAGTTTATAAGGTGAAACCAAATGGAAAAGATTAAATTCTTTGTTTTACATTATACTCTGGCACCTACCCGCGCGCACAGGGGGTGCAAAAAATGGGTTCTGGTTCGGGAAAAATTCTTCAACCAACGCGACGCCCGCATCTACGGACATGAATGCAGCTCGAAAAAAACCCGGGTACGCATGACGTTGGTTTTTGCTTGCTGCTTTCCATTTAATTTTGTTATTTTAAGGGATAAAAAAAAATTGTGTGAAAGTTTGTGCCCACAATCCGTGAACCAGCACGGTAACTACAACCAGAATTTGGTTCACGGGACCACATGGAGGCGGTATTACCGTGCTGGTACTGAGGTACCCGTGACCAATTCTGGTAGCACCCCGTCCCCCCTAAGTTGGGTGTGAGTGGCTGTGACCGGAAGAGAAAAAAATATTTGGTAAAAACATTGTTCATCTCTATATTTGAAAAACTATTGTTCACCCCCTATATATATTATAATATTTTTGTAAGTGGTTGTCAGAAATGAGAGAGAAAATATAATAATAAAAGTATGAAAAAATATTATTATTATTTTAATTAGGAAAGAGAAGATTTAGGAGTGGAGTAGTGATTTTTAGTATAATTTGATGGAGGGGATTTAGTGGACGGGCTGTGAATGATCTTAATACCATTTTTATCCTTCCATAAAAAATTTACTTACAAGGTTGTAGAACTCGCTAGGCGCTAGTCAGCCAGTAAGATGAGGATTAGCGATTAATCCGGATTAATCGGATCAGACTTTTTATGTATAATTTTTTAAAATTTATATATATATATATAACATTAATTCTATGCTTTTTATGTATTAATTTATTAGTTATGGGCCCAAATATATACTAACAAAAATATAGGGGGTTAAATCTTAAATGTTAAAAGATACAAACTTAATATACCTTATTTCCCAACCCACATTCATTGTATGCCCCCGTCTATCTTCTTCTTCACGCACCAGACACAAAAAAAAAAACACTAGCCCCCAAATTCAGCTTATGTATCCAGTTAGGATTCAAAATCAAGGAATATCTTCATTAATGACACTACATCAGACGCGTTTTGGCTCTAAACTTGTCCGATTTTGGTTTGAAATAAGGTAAGAAGTTGTTCTACATGTTCGATTTTGGTCCATTTTTTACTTAATTTTGAATGATTTGGGGCGATTTGGTCTGATTTTTTCCGACTTGGGCGACTACTGATTAATTGAGTGATTAACTGAAAATTAATCAGTCCATGACCGATCAGCGATTAATCGCCGACTGGTCGGAGACTAGTCGCGATTTTTACAACCATGCTTACAACAAGTTAGGTTCAAGTTAGGGGCAGTTTATAAAATTGAGACAAGGGACACCAATCTCACTGCGTCACCTTATTTCAACCCCAAATAACTTAAAGTAGCCTAAACACCGGAAACGCCTAGCCTAAACTAGCCTAAGGATTTTTTTTAGAGAGAGAGAGTAATGAAAGAAGGAGAGAGTTATGGAAGAGAGGGAGAGAGATAGAGAGAGAGTCGTTGGTGTTGTTGCTGTTCGACGAGCCATTGCTGATATTCGAAGTCGACATAGGCGGGCCGATATAGTCGAATCAACAACAAAGCCGATGATGCTTTACCGAGCTCGCTCCGTCCTCCCTTAGGGATGGTTAATTACGGATGGCAAAAAACTGGGTTGGGAAGCACTTGATATCCCTAAGGGAAGGACGCGCTTGATATCCCAAACCTAGATGTCACAACGGCAGTGCAAGCCTTCAAGATGGGACTACAAAAGGATTCACCTTTTCTATAAAGAATTGGTGATGAACCCTTGTAGGAATCATGATGAAGCTCGAAATAAAGCTTTAAGATTCATCCGTCTTGAAGATGACAAGAAGATACAGGAGAGGATAGAGACATCCTCAAGATACAACAATCCTAATCGAAAATCCACTCCCACATACGAACCTTACAAGCATAAACCATATGCTAGACCTGATAATAAAAAGGTCAATATGGTTGAGGATGACGATGAAGAGGATTGTCCTAAACTTTCGGACTATTGTTTTTCTGTGGATGTAACAGGTTTAATGTATGCTATGAAGGATCTTGGAGACAAAGCAAAATGACCGAGGAAAGATAACAAGTCGGGATGGAAGGATAAATCCAAATGGTGTGTTTTCCATGAAGATTTTGGACACGTTACTGAAGATTGCATTACCTTGAGAAAAGAAATAACATATCTTCTAAGTAAGGGCCATCTTAAGGAGCTGCTAGGTAGAAAAAAGTCAAAGATTCAAGATAGCACTAGCATCCCGGAAAGGGCAGCATCTCCACCCAAGGCTGCTGGCATCATTAATTTCATATTAGAAGGATCAGATATTTTTGGGACATCCTACTCAGTAGCCAAAAGACATGCAAGAGAAATGAAGTCAGAAAAAGGAGAAAGACCCACGAAGACTACCATCCTGACGAATGCAAAAGTGATTAGCTTTGAAGAAGAGGATCGAGAAAACATTCTAGAGCTCACCATGATGGTTTGGTCATTACTTTATATATTTCTAACCATTTTGTTCGCAGGATATTAATAGATGGAGGGAGTTCAGTCAACATAATACAGCTGGAAGCCCTCAAAAGGATGAACGTCCCTAAGACAGAGATAGTGGCTAGATCATCTGTCTTGGTTGGCTTCAGTGGAGAAACCAAGAGCACAGTTGGTGATATTAAACTGTCCGTATATGTCGAGGGAGTGAACTCTATCCAAAGATATCGTGTGATAAATTCATTATCCAGTTACAATGTTATCCTAGGGAGACCTTGGATACATGACATGAAAGCAGTTCCATCAACATATCACCAATGTGTAAAGCTACCAACTCCATGGGGAGTTGTCAAAGTCAACAATGATCAACAGGAGGCCAAGGATTGCTACACAACATCGATGAAGGCTTCAACACGACAAGCATGGCAATTACAGCAGGATGCACAATGTCATCCTCAGGATGCTAAGGCACATTCTGACCAGGATGTAAAGGCAGTATGCCTTGACGAAAATAACAAGGATATCACTGTGCAGATTGGTAAGAATATCCCTAATGACATTGAGCAATCTTTGATATCGTTTTTAAAATGCAGGATGTCGACATTTGCTTGGAAACATGAAGATATGACTGGTATCTCCAAGGATATCATCACTCATAAGCTTGGAATCGATAAGAGCTTCAAGCCCATCCAACAAAAGCGAAGGAAATTTGCACCTGAAAGAAATGCCATCATACAAGAAGAAGTGGATAGATTGCTGAAATCCAAGATGATAAGGGAAGTCAAATTCCCAAGGTGGCTAGCCAACGTAGTCGTAGTACAAAAAGAAGAATGGAAAATGGAGAGTATGTGTAGATTACACAGATCTCAATAAGTCTTGCCCTAAGGACCCATTTCCACTTCCACACATCGACTCAATGGTGGATGCCACAGCTGGCCATGAAATGTTAACTTTCATGGACGCATCTTCAGGATTTCAACAAATCCAGATGGAACCGGACGACCAAGAGGATACTGCATTCACGACCCCCTCAGGTATTTATTGTTGTGTTGCTATGCCTTTTGGACTAAGGAATGAAGGTGCAACATACCAAAGGTTGGTCAACATGATGTTCAAAGAAAAGATTGGGGAAACAATGGAAGTCTACATCGATGATATGGTAGTGAAAATCATTAACTTATATGCAAGATAGGGTCGATTACTAGACGACTAGGGGTCGGGGTCGGGTAACAAGAGGATCGGTAAAACTAGAAGTAATGGTGAGTTGACAATGTACCTAGTTAGTGCAAGAATGTGATCGAGTGCTTGGACCTTCGGCTTCTAAGCGAGCTTCCTAATCTTGAGTTCTTGAAGCTTGAAAGGGAAGAGGGGTATGGTTTGGGAGTGTGCGAGAGCAAGAGAAGAGAGGAAGAGAGTTTTATGACTTGTTGTGAGATGTTGATGCAAGAATGAAGGTGCTTGTGGTGCTCTTTATATAGGGGTTAATTCATGTGGTGACAAAAACAATCTTGGCAAAGTGAAACACCTTGGATGAGGTTTTTGATTGGTATTCATGTCATGACTTGATGAAAAGCAAACACCTTCGACCGATAATGATGAATTTAGCAAGGAAGAGGCAAGTTATCATTTCTTGGCTTAATTCCACTTCTTGTCTTGATTCCAATTTGGTGTAATTGATCCTTGTAGAATTTCGGCCGATGCATGACTAGGATGAAAGTGACTAGTCCTTGATCACATAGCTTTGTCTTGTTGTATGATAGTGATGGTTCCATAGCTCTCCTCAATTCCGATTGGTGCTAGCTAGTTTAGGAAGTTCTAAGTGTGTGAATGAGAGGCTATCCTTAGTTGTCTTTGCCAATTTCATGCAACTTTGAGTCATCTAGTTGTGAAAGGGACATGAGGGAATGTTTTGGATGTGTGTGTGCATATGTTCGGCCGACTTGTAAGAAAAATGTCAAGAAAGGGACTAGTCATGCATATGTATAATATAATAATGTAGGTTACTAGACTTATCATAAGCTAATGAAAATGATGGTCTATGTTTCTTCTACTCTAGCCAATTCATGTGCAAAATAATTTAGGCATGTGTCTAATGTATGTGCACATGTAATTATTGTGTTGTCTCTTTGCATATACACACATATACGCATGCTATGTAGGTATGTATATATGGTCTTGTCCCTTTCAAAGATGAGTGTGCACATGGTTGTCACCTAGTTGTCTTATGTTAAGTCCTTTTCATCTAGAAGGTATTAGTTGTCATGGGAAAAGACATGTCATGGAGCTAGAATTGTGCACATGTTTAATGCTTTATTGTGTGCACTTATGTATATGTATATATATACGCATGCATGTGTATGTGTGTATGAATATGTTGGATCAGTATGCTCTTTTAACAGTTGCTTGCTTATGAACACTTATGTGTTTTTGCAAGTTTAATCAAAGCAGTTTGCAGCGGAATAAGTTATAAAGTTTCACTATCAACAGGAGTTATTACTCCCCCTGGATGTTTGTAAACTAAAGACAGTTAATGAGAATCTAAGCAATGAATGTATATGATAATAAATAAGCAAATAGATTCCCAGAATATGAAATGGAATTTCAAGTTTAAGCTCTGAAGGATTTCAGTTTTCAATTAAAATCAATGTCTAAAACAGAGGGATTAACTCATCTATTTATAGACAAACAAATACATGAACCTTGTTACAAAAGCAAGTCTGCAACAAGTTGCAGTCTTGGAACTTGTACAAAAGATAAAGTAATAATAAACTACTAAACTACTTAAACATAAGGGCGGTGGAAAGATTCTATTACAAGTGTTGATGAGTGACAAACTACTGATGAGTAGTTTGTCTTCAGCAGTTCCTCAGTTGACTTGTCTGGTTTGACTTCAGAACTTCTGATCCTTACTCTTCAGTACTTGTTGAATCCTTCTTCAGTACTTGTGTTTTCTTTCTTCAGTAGTTTCATACTTAAAATATTTTGGCAGAAGTAGGAATTAGACTAAGGTTAGAAAAAGAGGTTTCAACAATCCTTTTTGTCCTTAAAGAATAATATTGCTTTCATGTTTTGATCATGCACACAAGTATAAAAAAATATAGTTTTAGTCTTATAAAATATTATATGAAAATCCATACGCTTTTGTTGATCCTTATGATGGTCATGGTGTTCGGGTAGAGTTCATTTCCACATGATTATTCAAATAATGAGACCCACCGACATGTTTATTCTAAACACACAGTGAAATAAAGACAGCTAATTGTACGGTCTCGACTAGTGGATTTGGCGGGTGTCACAATGTTCTCTTGAAGTTGCTGTTGTGAAACCTTCTCGCAGTTATGTGAATCGTGACAAATGACATAATTCTTACAAGTGTGGCATAGTCTAGGTGCCTTGTGACCAATGACATACTTCTTGAAAGTGTGACATAGCCTGGTTCTGTTGTGAGTTTCAATCAAGTAATACGGTGAAGGGTCTTCGTTACCATCTGCAAAACAAATTGGTGAGATGTTAAATTGTGTTACCCAGCCATCATCTAACATACTAACATAAAAAAAACTGAGTTAATGCATGCTAATTCAAAAAATCTAGTGGTATCATGTGTTACCAAATCATCATCTATGATACAGACAGAAAACTAGTGTAACACATGTTAGTCAGGGTCCAATTAGAACATGTATCACCCCCCCCCCCCCAAAAAAAAAACAAAAAATGAACTACATGCAGAAAAAGTTAACACATGTTAATACGAAAATCCAATTATATCGTGTATTAGCTGCAAAGTAATCAAACACACTGCAGAAGAAATCATAATAAACATAAGTAAAACCGTATCACCCCCCCCCCCCCATTTTGGTAAACTGTAGGACTTACACTGATAATGGATTTACTGAAGCATATGTTTTTTGTTTACTGGGGTGTAAAAAAACAAAATTATACCAACATCAAAACAAAATATGTGAGATCTTAACATGTGTTAACAAACCATCATCTAATATACTAACTTAAAAAAAACTGTGTTAACACTTGTTAATTCAAAAATCTAGTGGTATCAACTGTTACTCAAATCATCATCTGTGATACTAACAGAAAACCATACAGGAAAGTTAACACATGTTAATTCGAAAAACCCAGTAATATCATGTAGCAGCTGTAAGTAATAAAACACACCTAGAAGAAATCATAATAAACATAAGTAAAACCGTATAACCCCTAATTTTGGTAAAATGTAGGACTTACACGGATAATGGATTTACTAAAGCATATGTTTATTGTTTATTGGGGTGTAAAAAAACAAAATTATACCAACAACAAAACAAAATAGGTGAGATGTTAATATGTGTTAACAAACCATCATCTAATATACTGACTTAAAAAACCGTGTTAACACTTGTTAATTCGAAAATCTAGTGGTATCAACTGTTACTCAAATCATCATCTGTGATACTAACAGAAAACCATACAGGAAAGTTAACACATGTTAATTCAGAAAACCCAGTAATATCATGTAGTAGCTGCAAGTAATAAAACGCACCCAGAAGAAATCATAATAAACATAAGTAAAACCATATCACCCCCAATTTTGGTAAAATGTAGGACTTACACGGATAATGGATTTACTGAAGCATATGTTTGTTGTTTACTGGGGTGTAAAAAAAAACAAAAATTATACCAACAGCAAAACAAAATAGGCGATTTTGGTGAAAAATGCTTAACATAGACCATAAACAGAAAGCAGAGACAAATCTTAAAAAAAACACTACTCAAACGTAAAGAATACAAAAAAAAAATTACCTTCAATTTCAACATGTGCAGACCTATCAAAATTACATCCGAGTCAACTCAGCAGCTACACCCTCTTTCCTTCCTCCCTTCCTTCCTTATTTCCCACACCAAACCCTCTATTTTTATTTTTATAAAACCCAAAACCAACAATCACGAAACAATGACATAAAGGAACTCATAGAGAAAATGAGATGAAATATGGATATGGGATTTCTCACGATCCACGAACAACAAGGCATAAAATACGACCTGAATCGGTCACTTACAGCCATGGATCTGGAATTTCTCAAGATGTGGCTGGATTTGGTGGTGGTGGTGGTGGGAGGATGTTGTAACACCCCAACCGATGGCGGAAACATCGGGATGTCACGTATTGATGATTGTTCAGTAGCTCATGGTGAATAATAAATTTCATTATATGATTTAAATAAATTACATACAATTGTTCTACAAGAATTCGTACATCAAATAATCAAACAAAGCTTCAAATATCTCCTCATGCTAGCTCTAGACTTCAAGCATCAGTATTTCCTGTTGAGTTTGGAAAAATGGGGGGGTCAACTAGAAGTTGGTGAGAATACATAAGCCATGTCAAGCAAATAGTTTTAGTATAAAAGTTTAGCAATTCATATGTCTATCGTAAGTTTAAGTCTACATGAATAAACATGATATGTTGAATCGACATAATCAAACCTTTGACTAGTTTAGGTCCATCCCGTCATCCACGGTTCACCTTAATAATATGTTGGAACGATAACAATCACCCACGCTACCTATGTAGGAGGTACACGTATCCGGGTGGGATTGTCAATCCAATAGATCTATTATTGAGTATCGCCGGCTTGGCCATAGCTAATGATTATGTAATGTTGAAACTCGTTGAAACTCGTTGAAACTGTTGTTGTCTAATTCATGAGGCATTAAAGTTTACAACTAGACATGTATGTAGAATTGCTTAAGTATAATGTTGCAAGTATGAAGAATTGCATAAACATGGTTACGTAAACTTACCTTAGCAAACTATTAAGTCTCGAGAAATAGAATATGTGTAGCCCCAAAGTTGCCAATTACAAGAGCTTATAATCAAAGCTTCAATTGTAGAAGTAGTAGACTATAGAAGAAAGGTATGAGGGAAAGTTTAATCGGATTAAAACAATCGATTTAGAGGTGCAAAGTATAATGGGTCATAGGTGGGTTTTTATACTAGTTTTGGATTCAATTAGCCATTAAAATTGGTCAACACCATAAAGTAAGGTTTTATGATGAATTGACTATTTGACTAAGACTTTGACTGTTTGACTAAGACTTTGACTAGGACTTTGACTATTTGACTCAAGGCTTTATTTAAAAAAAAATCTTGTATGTGAAAAAAAAAGAATTTAGAATCATATTATTATTATTATTATTTATATACATTTATGTATGTATATAAGTTGTGAGTTAGGATAAATAAAGACTTAGGCACATTTGTATAATATTAATGATAAAGGTGTAATAAATATATATATATATATATAAAGGCTTTTTATGTATTAAAATTTTGGGGAAAATTTTGCGATGTTACAGTCTCCCCTACTTTTGGAAACTTCGTCCCGAAGTTTATTGAAAACACAGGGTTGAAGGTGATTGGGTAGAAATTAGGACAAGGGTGGTTTGGGAAGTTTCGAGTTAAGTCATGACATAAATTTATAGGTAACAGAATAAACTGTTTCGAATAATTTGGGTAAGAGTTTTGATATGTGTGAGTTTTAAGGGTTGGATTAGGTTCATCTGAAATAGCAAGGAGAATAAGAATCTTAAGTTTTAGGAGTCCTAAAAGGAATGAGTTGATGGACTATTGAAAGACTAAATGAACTACCAGATAACTAAGGTTTATAATTGGTCAACTACCGAAAACCTTGATAGAATTTCACACTACCTTAACGTACCTGTAAATTCATGATTACGTTCCGGACCGCAATCACCAATTTACCTTACATTAGGGTTTTGTGTCCTTCTATAACTCTAGACACACATGTAAAATAATATGATTAACCATGTATCCAAAAATGAGTCCAACTGTTGAGCAGGAAAAAGACTTCTACCAGTCAGTGAGTAGGAACCTCTACCGATTGTTGAGCAGGTATGATAGCCTCTACCAGTCGTTGAGCAGGTTGTAGGGCCTCTACCGACTGTTGAGCAGGCATGATGACCTCTACCAATCGTTGAGTAGGTTATTTTGTACTCTACTAACTGTTGAGCAAGTACTTCATCCTCTATCAGTTGTTTGATTAAGTGTACCAATTATTACACACATGAATTGCAAATTGATAATATGTACATGTAAGCAATCAAGTATCAAGTATAGCATACGAGTTGTAATAGAGTTGCCCTAGATAAGGTTAATGACTCTAGGTGTGTCTATAGTAAATAGTTTATATTCCATGAATTCTAGTTTCAAATGTTCAAATAAGGCAAATAGTCGAATCCTCATGTATAACTAAGGATTATGTTTGATGCAATACACAATCAAGTTTCAATAGTTTGGTTATCATGGGTAACTAGCTCATGTGTGAGAAGGTGAAGGATATGAATTTAGTTCTTGAGAGGATGATGAAAAATTCTTGAAGCAGAATCAAAGTTGTGAGAGATAGTGAATGTGAAGATAGTTGATAAATAGTTTATTTTATAGTATGCAGATTATATGATTTGGGTAGGGTGTTGAATATTTAAAAAGTGGCTAAGATGGTAAGGTGAAGAGTGATTGTGAAATCCATGGATGGTTATGAAATGAGATTGATTTAAGCTGTAAAATTTTGAGATTTTTGAGCTTAGTTTAAGGAAGGTGAGTGTAATCATTTATTCATTAATTAAAACGAATAAACGAAAACGTTGACTTATCAAAACTTCTAGATTCTAATAACATAGTGAAGACATGCTTTAGCCTATAAGTGAACACTCATCCCGAGAATTCCCAGGTAGGCATCCGGGTCCCTCGTCTGATTGGGATATATGCGCAATGCCAGTCCTAGACAGAAAACTCAGAATACAGGCGTTCACCCTTTCAGATTGCACGTGTTCGTTATTAAAATCTAGAACTTCGACGAGATCTCAAGGTGGTTCAGGCTAAACCTGAGGATTGTCCTATTAGTCTAAGAGTAGATCCAATGGTGGAGAGCAACCTTCTTGTAAGGATGAAAGTAGGGATGAGCAGTAGGAGGGAGATAGAGAATAGCAAGTAAAAGGAGCAAATACTGGTTATAATCCTATGGTTATAGACTAGATTATTTTTCTAATAACCTAATTCCCTATAACCTGGCTCTGATACCAATCTGTAACACCCCAACCGATGGCGGAAACATCGGGATGTCACGTATTGATGATTGTTCAGTAGCTCATGGTGAATAATAAATTTCATTATATGATTTAAATAAATTACATACAATTGTTCTACAAGAATTCGTACATCAAATAATCAAACAAAGCTTCAAATATCTCCTCATGCTAGCTCTAGACTTCAAGCATCAGTATTTCCTGTTGAGTTTGGAAAAATGGGGGGGTCAACTAGAAGTTGGTGAGAATACATAAGCCATGTCAAGCAAATAGTTTTAGTATAAAAGTTTAGCAATTCATATGTCTATCGTAAGTTTAAGTCTACATGAATAAACATGATATGTTGAATCGACATAATCAAACCTTTGACTAGTTTAGGTCCATCCCGTCATCCACGGTTCACCTTAATAATATGTTGGAACGATAACAATCACCCACGCTACCTATGTAGGAGGTACACGTATCCGGGTGGGATTGTGTAACAACCCAGAGTGGACCCGAAATTTTTTTTTACAAAATTATTACTACATATGACGAATAGACCATCGAAATGGAATAATAAGTAGTACGTTATTATGCGAAACTAAAAACCGAACCGTAATGTATAAAATATTATTAGAAAATATACGTTACGAGACCGAACTAATATACGTAACAAACCCGAACCGACCCTTGATTACTCACCATGTGGGACACATGGCACCATTTTAAGGTGCCATGTGCCCCACCTAAAACTTTGACACACACACACACACACCTATTATAAAATCTACCTACACACCCAACCACACATGATATACACACATACATATACTAATAGAGAGAGAAGCAGAGGAGTATAGAAGGAGTAGGAGCCGGAGGCTCCCGCCGCCGCTGATGGCGGAGCTCCGGCCGTCGGATCCTCAACGCCACCCACACCACCATCATCCTACCAAGTCAGATCGAAGAGCAAGAGAGATAGAGACGCAGAGATCGAGATGGAACAGAAGTCGGAGAGAGAGACGCGTGGGAGGGAGACACAGAGACAGACAGAAGGAAGCGAAGGGGGAGCTTGGTGGTGATGTTACCGGATAAGGAAGGCGACAGCGACGACGACGGTACAGGGGCTACGATGACGACGGCTGCACATCGATCTAGGGTTCCGATTACGAGCTAAGCTGATGACTAGTAAGTATACAAGTCTTTATGGGTTGTTCTGGAGGATTATTGATGAAGGATAAAGGTTTGGGTTAAGGTTATTAGGGTCAGTGATGATGGTGGTTCATGTCGTTGGGTTACAATTATAAGCAGGGGAGATGAGTGGGTGTATTTGGAAACTAAACTATGAATGGTCAAAGAAACAATCAAAAGGATGGGTCGGACCTTGGTCAAACCGGTGGTCAACAAAAGTCAACTGAACAGTCAACGTCGGTCAACTGAAGTCAACCGGGTCAGACCCGGTCAACACGAACCATAGCCCGAGACGTGAGGTATAACCTAACTCGAAGACTCGATAATTATATTTATTTATAAACTAATTAGTTATAACTTGTGTGCGGAACTTGACGAGCTTGACTAACAAACCGAACCTAAATACATACATGTGTATGATATAAAATAGTGGATATTCTAAACGTAGACCTCTAGACTAAAGATCGAACATGATAATAGGACACAAGACTTGAGCTGGAATATAATCGTCACGTATTAAGTATAAACATATACACTTATATGTCGAGCCACACAATACCTTGAAAACTTAGACATACGAATGGGACTCGACACTCGGGGAATTGGAACAATGATCGCTAAGATAAGAACTTGGATAATAAGACCTAAGACTCGACTTGACACTCGAATATGGGTGATGGAACTTCGGATTATAAAATATATAGACTCGGACAACTACGGCATCAACATAGAACATTTAGAGCCTGGAGACATTGTTACCAAATACTTGGAGAATTGAACAACGATCTAAACATTAAGACTATTGACGCGGACATGAAGGCGTAGGACTTGAAGTTATATATTTACAACCTAAGACATTGAAACATAACAAGGATGAAACAAAGGTAGTGGACTCGGAATAGAACTCTTGGAGATTTAAGCATTATGACTAATAATTTGGACATGGTTAGAATCACAACTTATTAAGACACGATTAAAGAATACATACACCTATTAAAACACGTAGTAGTTGAACATACCTTGAACACGGAACTAAGAGATGGATTCGGCATTGAGACTTCAAATATAGGAAGGTACATTGGTATAAAACGGATTTATAACCATTGCCTAGTAAGTACGAAGGTATAGACATGGAACTCTAACAAATGGAAACCGTACGCCAAAGCTCGTCCCCACACATGACCTTCGTAATTGAAAACAAGGACTGATAATATTATTAACTTAGGATTCACACAGGAAGATACGAGGACGCGAGGACAGACACTTATTCTTATATTATACTACCGTATTGCATCCAGGTGAGTCTCGTGAACCATCCCCTCTTTTTCTGTTTTTAAACTATTTTGGGGTGAAGATATGCTTTCAGTGTAAAACCGGTATGATAAACCATTGATGTGACAAGGTGTGCTCCCGATTACCAAACCTTCACACTCATTAACCCAACGGGAGATTGGGCCACTTAATATGTGGGTAGTACTACTTGGGGAAACCCCCACACACAGTGGACCCGGAAACCCGGGGAACCCTCCACTGAGGTTTGTGACACGTATTTTGCCATGGGAATCCATAATGGGAGTAGATGGATTCAGCGTACAGGTTTGAGGTGTGGCTTGTACATCACCAGTGCAACCATATGTTAAACTGTGTTAACTTGTAAACCTGTTTTGGAATTATAAACTATTTTGTAGAAAACCATGTAAACTTATAAACCGGCTTTTGACGATAAACTTATTTTAAAACCAGTTTAACGCACCCACGGACTCACCAACATATTTGTTGACCCAAAACTATTTTTAAGCATGTGTTCAGGTACAACTCATGTATGGATGACGAAGGCGAGGTATACTATATTTGTTGCGGGATAGAGCATATAGAGCTAAGCACGGCTAGAGATTGGATGGATTTGAGGATTACACATCATCAACTGCTTCGACGACCGCTGCGCTTCGTCTTTGCATACCTTTGAACCATTCATTAAGTATTGTATTTATATATATTTGGAACTAGAAATTGTATTTAAAACCTTTAATATAATAATTGTTACTTCCGCTGTGCAAGTTTGGTACCAATCTGTATTTCGACCAGGCCCACGTTGGTCGGGTTGTGACAGATTGTCAATCCAATAGATCTATTATTGAGTATCGCCGGCTTGGCCATAGCTAATGATTATGTAATGTTGAAACTCGTTGAAACTCGTTGAAACTGTTGTTGTCTAATTCATGAGGCATTAAAGTTTACAACTAGACATGTATGTAGAATTGCTTAAGTATAATGTTGCAAGTATGAAGAATTGCATAAACATGGTTACGTAAACTCACCTTAGCAAACTATTAAGTCTCGAGAAATAGAATATGTGTAGCCCCAAAGTTGCCAATTACAAGAGCTTATAATCAAAGCTTCAATTGTAGAAGTAGTAGACTATAGAAGAAAGGTATGAGGGAAAGTTTAATCGGATTAAAACAATCGATTTAGAGGTGCAAAGTATAATGGGTCATAGGTGGGTTTTTATACTAGTTTTGGATTCAATTAGCCATTAAAATTGGTCAACACCATAAAGTAAGGTTTTATGATGAATTGACTGTTTGACTAAGACTTTGACTGTTTGACTAAGACTTTGACTAGGACTTTGACTATTTGACTCAAGGCTTTATTTAAAAAAAAATCTTGTATGTGAAAAAAAAAAAAGAATTTAGAATCATATTATTATTATTATTATTTATATACATTTATGTATGTATATAAGTTGTGAGTTAGGATAAATAAAGACTTAGGCACATTTGTATAATATTAATGATAAAGGTGTAATAAAAATATATATATATATATATATATATATATATATATATATATAAAAAGGCTTTTTATGTATTAAAATTTTGGGGAAAATTTTGCGATGTTACAGATGTGGTGGTAGTGTACTGGTGATGCTTAGAGAGAGAGAGAGAGGGGGGGAGATAGAGAGAGATAGATAGATGAATTTTTGAAATCTTGATGAGAATGGGCGAATGAGAGAGAAGAAAATATATTTATGGGAGAGTGTGTGTCATGATTGTACTTTTGTACTAGGGAAGAAAAATGAGATGAGGTGACATGAGGGGAATTTTACTATAATACCCTTCAATATAATATAAAATGGTTTTTTTCTTTGGGTGATGTGACTAATACTATACCACAAGATGGGTTTCTAGGGTTTTCAAGATAAGAAGGGTTTTCCTTAAATACTTGTACTATATATATATATATATATATTATTTGTAGATTAAAAAAACGAACAATAGAAATAGGGCTTGGGTTACCTGACTGAATAACAATGAAGACGACGCACAAGCTTAAACCACACCCCTTGTCGTCTTCTTCCACCCTCCTCATCCACTCCGTACCCTCCTCCACCCTCCACCACTACCTCCGTCGCCTCCCTCCATCTCCCTCCACCACCGTCGTCCTCCTCCCTCCACCACCGTCCTCCTCCTCCTCTGCCCGTCGTCGCTTCCCCCTCCTCCTCTCTACCGTCGTCGCTTCCCCCTCCTCCTCTCTACCGTCGTCGCTTCCCCTCCACCACCACTGCAATTAGGTGTTGGTGTGTTTGTTTGTTTTATTTGTTTTAGAGAGAGAGAGAGAGAGAGAGAGAGGAAGAACTTGTTGGTGTGTGTGGGAGATAAAGGAAGAACAGTCAACAACAAAGGGTGTGTTTATGTTGAAACTTGAAACAATAATAATAATATTATTACATAAAGAATCATTGTACAGAAGGTTAGTTTTTGTGTTTGTGTTCAAATAATACGATTTTTTTTTGAACCACAATAATACAATTTTGTGAATGTGAATATTATTATTTGTTAAATTTGTTTGGATATTTGTGGTGGTTTTGGGTTACACTGCAGACGTTAAAAAATAATCAGTCTTCATCTTGCAGACTGCAGACCTTTGGTCCACCTCTTCTCTTGCAGATGTGGTCCGCAGACTGCAGACCTTTTGCCTCAGAAAAAACAAACAACACCTAAGATTGGAATAAGGCAGACGAGAGTATTCGTAATCAGAAAGCAGGAGGAGGAAGATGACTATAAGGGAGGTAGTTTTGGGGAAAAGAAAAAGAAAAATATGTTTTTATATGTTAGATGTTGGATTTAACATGGAGCTCTCCATTCAACTGAAGTCTATTCTTTTATTATATAGATAGAATAGATTATCTAAACATACTTAGTACCTAACATAATATAGGTAAACATAATAAGGTAGTGTCTCAAAAAATTAAGTTCGCATAAAGGTGAATGGAGAAGGGCGTCAGAGGTACATGGCAGATGGCATCGAAGGTGGAGGGCATCGACATTAGAGGTGGAAACATATACTTAGCGTGGATAGTAAATGTTTATTGATCTAAATTCTAATACAGTAATATGTTTACCCCACATATTAGATAAAAAATAAATGAGACTTTTTTCCCAATGAGGCTGCTCTACCCAGCCAGTCCGTTGTATCTCCGGCAAGCTCTCTCCGTCCTCTCCTCCGCCTCCTTCTCCACAGTGCAATCACCATCTCAGCCTCCTTTCATCTTCTTACTCAACCAAATCAAAGCAAACCCAAACCCAAACCCAAACCATCATCATTCTCTAACCACCTTATTAGCCCATCCCCATTTACTAAACCCCGCTTCAACCCTCATCTTAATCGATTACCTCTCCCAACTCAACAAACTTACCACCGCCAAAACCCTCATTTCACACTTATACTCATCACCAACACTAAACCTAAAACTAAAACTAAAACCACCCTTTTTATACAGTCTCCTCTTTAATTTCTTACTTAAACATACTAATTCCATTCATGACATTGAAACTGTATGGGCAGACATTTCTGGGTCAGTAAAAACATTTACTTTTAAAGATTATGTTATTCTTGTTTGTAAATTTGGTGCCTTTGATGAAATTAAAGATGTTTATGACATAATGTTAATGGGTTGCTGTTTGGTGGAGAGACAATGTTATGTTGCTTTATCTGCAGCTTTGTGTAATTTAAATGAAGGCTTTTTAGCTAAAAAGGTTGTGGATGAGATGTGTGTTAAGGGTATGGTTGTTGATGATTGGACATATTATTTATTGTTTAAATGTTTCTGTAAAAATGGGGTTATAGATGAGGCTGATTTGGTGTTGAGGAAGCTTGTTAGGAATGGGTTTGTTGTTGATGTTTGTGTGTATGATTGTTTTCTTCATGGGCTTTGTAAATCGGGCAAGTATCGTGAAGCGGATAAGTTGTTTAGAAAGTTGGTTAAACGGGTTTCGGGGAAAGCATTTGGAGGGAGAAAGACGGTGTTGAAGGAGGGTAGACGGGTGATTTTTCAGTTGGATTGTGAGGGGGTTGTTCCGGAAGTAATGGCGTATGAATGTTATGTTCGTGCTTTGTGTAATGCCGGGAAGCTTGATGAGGCGGAAGTTTTGTTGAAGAGGATGATGAGTGGGAGAGCTTTGCCGGAAATTTGTGTTTATGGGTCGTTTATTAAAGCGCTTTTTCGAGGTGGTAGGGATGATGATGCTATGAAGTTTTTCAAAGTTCAAAGGAAAAAGGGGTTGGTTCGTGTTGATGAAATTGGTAGATACGCAATCATGGGACTATGTGAAAAGGGGAGGACTGATGATGCTTTGAAGTTATTTGAAGATATTTTAGCGGTTAATGGTTTTGTGAACGGTTCAAGTGTTAGTAATATCATATTAGATAGTTATTGGAAGCATGGTGGTGTGGCGAAAGCAGAACTTTTCTTTGAGAGATGGCGGTTGGATGAAGATGTCTATGGGAAACTTGATGTAATGACATATACTATCATGTTTAATGGATATTGTAGCAGTAATGATGTTTCAAAAGCAGTAATGGTGTTTGAAGGAATGTTGAAAAGGAAGATGGCGGTCAATGGAGCATTATACGAGCGACTTATAAGATTGTTATGTGACTGTGGTCTGGCAAATGAAGCGCTTCAGTACTTGAATGACATGATTGAAAATGGGCATTTGATTTTCTGCAAGAGATGGCGAACACTCTTCCAATCAGTTTTGAGTATCGAAGGACAAGACATCATGTTGTGATTGCAAAATGAGGTGAGTAGGTTAAATGTACCCGTTTTGTAGTTTTGTTTAATCATCATAATTACACAGGCGCACTTGTCATATGTTCATAGTTGGCATAACATTACTATTTTCTAGAAGTGGCAAGATGGGAGGGTGGGTTGAGTATCAGGTCAAAATGTGTATCCATTTGATATGGGTCAAAATCGCTTTTCGGTCAAATACGATTACAAAAAGTGTATTATTTAAGAATGAATTAATTAAACTTATTTGTATAATAAATCAGCAATCAGTTTAGGAGGTTTATGAATCAAAAGTGTATGTTGGGTGACTTTTGACCCGTTACCCATTTCCTCGTTAGCTATTTCTTTTAGTTTTACCCGTTATAGATGAGACACAGCCCAAGTCAACGAGTTCATAAGTCAATGGGTCAAATTGCCGCATCTACTGCATGTCTGTCTACATCCTTTGTAATATCACTATCCTTGTTCGTGTCGTGAACAGATTTATGTTCTTTCATTCCTCTGATTGGATCTTAGTTTGTAATATTGCATAGCTCAATTTGCATATCACTGTCACGTTTATGATATTCTGTTTTCAGGCTAGACAAATTGTTTGGAATCAATGATTTACATAAACATTTCAGTATTATTTGTAATAATCTAAAAAAAAATCAAATGATGGAGCCCAATTGAGTTAAAAGGGGCTTTTATAGTTTTAATTCATGCTATTCTATTAAACTAGACTAAACTAAACCACTAACACCACAGTTTACAACATTATTTGATAGTAAACCAACCATTCAAATATCAGATAAACAAATCTTAATGCCTAAATTGGGTTCAGTATTTCTTACTCACTGCTTTTATTAAGCTAGAAATGCGGTGATGCAGGATTATCTCCTAGTTTGAATTGAAGACGATTTTTATCTATTATTTTAATTTATTTATCTTTTATTTAGTTTCCTATTTGAATTAAGGTTCTCCACCTATAAAAGAGGACCTAGGGTTTATGTTTTTAGTTAGTTTTTGATTGAATTTTAATTGAAAAGAACTTGGCATAGTTGTTAAAAGCCATCGCCTTTTGCTCCTAGGCCCATTTTTTAGGCGAGGCAATGCATTTGCGCTTTGAGTCGAGAAAATTGCGCTTTAATTCTCTAGGTGATGGTTTAGGCGTAGATTTAAGCTAGATTCCCAAATTCCAAAGAGCTTCCAGTCAAATTCGTTAAATTATGGCTAGATTCCAACGAGATTTTTACTTTTATCCAAGGAAAACTACTTCTATACACTAATACATCAATATTTTAGACTTTTGATACTAACTAGATAAAAATAGTATTATTTTAATATAGTTTTGCTTTATTTTCTTTGTTCGCTTTTTTTTTTAATCTCAGGCCCTCGTTTTTTTTGCGCCTCGCGCCTAGGCCCCAGGCGAGGCCTATGCGCCTTGTGTGCATCTAGCGCCTTTGATAACTATGGTTCTTGGAACCTATGGTCTAAGCAGTTAATGTCGGAAAATATCGGTTATCGGTCGAGGACCGATATTTGATATATCGGTTTTCGCGGTGAGATATCGGTGGGATATCGGTAATTTTATATCATGCAAAATCCATATATATATAGAGGTTTAACACTAACAATTAAATATAATCTCCTACAATTAACAAATTGACCTCTTGCAACATGCAAAACAATAACAATTGTAGCAAGTAGGAACTTATTAAGACTTTAAACACTAATATTTAACACTGACAATTAACAATTAAGACTTAAAACACTAACAGCATCAATAAGAAGCAAGACAAATAGAAGAACTAATAAGAAAGATACCGATATCGGGAATATCGGTGATATATTGGTCAAATATCGGTAAGATATCGGTCAATATCACCGATAATATCGGTAGAAAATATCGGTCAAAATATCGGTATCAATATATCGGTTGAGGACCGATAACCGATATATCCGACCGATATAGCGGATATATCGGTGATATTAACTGCTTAGCCTATGGTTCGTTTATCGTCTTTGATTACTATTTGTTCTTGAGTCATTTGATTGCGCTTCCGAAACTGCATCAAATGGCTACTCGGTCGGCGACTCTTCGAACAAGAAAACACTTGTCTTCACGTTGAGCCATTTGAAAACCAAAGCTCTGATACCAACTGATGCAGTTTCGGAAGCGCAATCAAATGGCTCAAGAACAAATAGTAATCAAAGACGATAAACGAACCATAGGTTCCAAGAACAAAGTTTTTTTCAATTAAAATTCAATCAAAAACTAACTAAAAACATAAACCCTAGGTCCTCTTTTATAGGTGGAGAATCATAATTCAAATAAATAGGAAACTAAATAAAAGATAAATAAATTAAAATAATAGATAAAAATCGTCTTCAATTCAAACTAGGAGATAATCCTGTATCATGCTGATTGACCAAAACTAACAAAAATACCCAACTGAAGAAGATGCTAAACGGATGAATGATGGTTCATTCTAATATTTCGATAGCTCACTATATCGGTTTGGATTTAGTTGCATACTTTTATAGAAGTGAAGTTTTAAAAAGCATAAGCCACACGGTTTTTTTTTTCTGCTAAGACAAAGAAACTGCATATTATATTAATGATAGACTTATATTAATAGGGGCCGGTTCAAATACAAAGTAATGAAAACGTGCGAAGTGTCACTTATACATGATAATTACGTAATGATAATTACGTAATGCTTTCATGAACATACAAAAACATTACGTAATGATAATTACGTAATGCTTTTCATGAACATACAAAAACATTTACGTAATTATCATGTATAAAGTGACACTTGGCACGTTTTTGTCACTTTTCACAATAACCGCCCCCATATTAATAAATGCACGTACTTCATAAATTTTTAAAATTTTTAAAATATAGAAGATACAGACAGGCCCATATATTATATATTAGATTTATTGAGATGGTCTACTTTTTTCAACACTAAATTCTGTGTTAAACTTGACCCACTTGAGGCAAGCTCAAAAATAAAAGCCTATAGTCACTTGGTTAACCAAACCATTTTGCAGAATTAAGCAATAGGAGAAAGTAACTGTAAATTCACCGAATCGATTAGTTTTACATATTAAATAACCAAAGCTTTTGGTTATGATCTGTTCCAAATTAAACCTAGTTACTTTATAGGAAAAAAGGTAGGCAAAATCTATCTATCCATCCATCCATACATATAATAAACCAAAGTCATTTTAATGACATGACACTCAAAGAGGCATTCTCTTCTTTGAGTGTGTCATGTGTCATCCTATGTGGCATTGAGATATTTTAGGAAAAAAATAATTTAAAAATAAAATTGGACTTTTCACCCTCATTGTTCCTCCCATAATTTTTAAACGTTAATATCTTTAATATACAGGATTTTTTAAAGAAAAAAATTACACTAAATTAACGAACGTTTTATTATCTTTCCAACGAGTACCGTAGTGCTATATAAAAAATGGAGAAATTTTTTTGTGGAGTTTAGTCCATACAGAAAAAAAAAACACAAAGTGTTCAGGTAAATCATTAATCATGTATAGACAAGTCACTAATTATGTTTAATTCAGTAAATATGATTTTTTTTTTTTTCAACCAGAGCCGAATAGGTTAATAAATTATACGTTGTTTTAAGTTAAATATCAATATTAGTATGTTAGAGTTGTACATTTGTTTAGTCTTTAGGATATGTGTTAATATTAGAGTTACATTAAAGTTCTACATTCTTTTAGGTTAGGTGTTAGCATTGGAGTTGTACATTGTTAATTTGTTTTAGGTTAGTTATTAATATTAGGCCCCGTTTGGTTGGGTCTGAACGGATCTGAACGCCAAATATGTCTGACCCGGTCAGATCAGCTGGTGTTTGGCTCGGTGCATCTGAACGAGGTTTGCATCTGACTAGGGCTCTTAATCAGTCAGATCCTGAGCAAAGTCTGACTGAATCAGACAGACGAGAGACTGAGCCCAAACCATTTAATCTTCTTCATCCTTACTCCGGTCATCGGAACCAACATCGCTGATAATGAAGTATGAATCTGTTTTCAAATAACTCGGTGGTGACACATTAAGGATCTGTTATTTTAACACCATGGAACCACCAATCAAAACACTCACCCATGAATCTGGTGCGAGAGAGGAATATGTTTAATAGATTTGATTTGAGTTGGTTTTTTAGCAAGGTCTTCACTTATATGAAGAAAAAAAAAAAGATATGATGTAGTGATGATGATTGGAATCATCGGTGAAACTGTGAAAGAGAGAGGGAGAAAGAGGTTGCAAGACGAGTGTCTGACCATAAGTGTGGGTGTTGGTGTGTGTGAGAAGGAGAAAAGGAGGGGGGGGGGGGGGGTATCATAGGGGTTGGGACTTGGGTCTGGTTCGTATCGCGCATTGGCCCGGTAAATGTGGGATAAGAAATTTTACCTATTCACATGTCAAACCAAACACTACTTAATGATTCAGCACTTAACTATTCAGAACCTCTTACTGGGTTAGCACTTACCCATTCAGACGTTGCCAAACGACCCCTTAGTCTATTTCATATGTAAAATTGATGTATCATATTAAATTTCTCAACCCGAGACGCTCTCGGGTATAATCTAGTATTAAATAAACTAAAAGCAAGACAGGTTTTTCTCCTGCCATGAAGTATCTATCTGTTCATCATTAATAAGCTTATCTTTTATTAAGAAAATATAAATTATCCTTTTTGTCAAACATGGCTCCTTGATCCACTTGCTGTATGTTTGGTTTTAAAGTCATCCTCAATTGGCTGGCTATCTTCTTTAAGCTATCATGGAGCAAACAAGAAGCATCAAACCAAAAGGAGGTGATGAAGAAACAAGTCTTCACATAGTAATGTTCCCATGGCTAGCCATGGGCCACCTCATACCTTTCTTTCACTTCTCCAAGATCTTAGCTTTAAAAGGCCATCATATTTCTTTCATTTCCACTCCAAGAAACCTAGACAGACTTCCCAAAATACCCTCTAAACTGTCCCATAATAATATTAAACTAATCTCACTTCCCTTTCCAAAAGTGGAAAGTTTACCAGATCTTGCAGAGTCTTCCATGGACATACCTTACCAAAAAGCCCAGTTTCTAAAAATAGCATTTGATCTTCTGGAGCCACACCTGTTGACTTTTCTTCAAACCTCAACATTAAAAGTTGACTGGCTCATCTTTGACTATGCTTCTCATTGGCTACCCTCACTTGCATCAAGGTTTGGTGTCTCTACTGCTTACTTTAGCCTCTTCACTGCTGCCACACAAGCTTTTCTTGGACCTCCATCTCTGTTGTTAAATGGCCAAGGTACGAGATCAACGGCTGATGATTTCTGTCGGGTGCCTGAATGGGTCCCATTTGAGTCGGATATCGTGTACCGTCTCCACGAGTTGACAAAGTACACTGAGGGTGCGGTTGGGAATGAATCAGGCACGTCGGATACTGTAAGGTTTCTAGCCTCGATCGACGGTTGTGATTTGGTTTTGTTCCGAACAAGCTATGAGTTTGAACCAGAGTGGTTTGATCTTGTTTGTGAGCTTTATCAAAAACCCGTCATCCCAATTGGCGTTTTGCCGCCCTCACTCGAAAACTATGAGTTTGATGATTATGAAAATTGGGATTTTATAAAGAAATGGCTAGATGGACATCAGGCTAACTCAGTTGTCTTTGTTGCACTTGGAAGCGAGGCAGTGTTGACTCAAGTCGAACTCAGTGAGTTGGCTTTGGGGTTAGAGCGTTCGGGCTTGCCTTTCTTTTGGGTAATAAGAAAGTCCATCCTCGAGTCGGCCCAACTTCCTGACGGTTTTCTTGAGAGGATCAAGGGACAAGGGGTTGTTAACATTGGGTGGGTCCCACAAGTTAGGATAGTGAGCCACTCATCAATAGGCGGATTCTTGACTCATTGTGGATGGAACTCGGCCATTGAAGGGCTCACGTTTGGGCGGGTATTAATATTTTTTCCTGTTATGAACGACCAAGGTTTGAATGTGAGATTATTGAGCGGAAAGAAACTGGGAGTCGAGATTCCTAGACACGAGAAAGACGGATCCTTTACTAGTGAGTCGGTTGCGGAGGCCATTAAGCTAGCTATGGTGAGTGAAGAAGGGGAGGCATTGAGGGCAAATGCAAGAGAAATGAAAGGAGTGTTTGGAGATAAGAGCAAGAATGATCATTATATTGATGCTTGTGTAAATCACTTGGTGAAAATGAGGAAAACCTAGTGCTTTATTTTTTTATGTTGTTGGGAGGGAGTTTTATTAGTAAAACTTTTACAATCACAAAATTGTTTCGAGCCTTCTAAATGAATTTGGACTTGGTAATGTTTTATTTTTATGTAAGGGTGAAACATTTTAGTAACGATCTCACATTATACAAGTCTCAAAATAATGCAATACCAAACTATCATGCAAAGAAAGTACGAGTTGCCAGTGAACTACAAGAACTAGTAAGCTGAATTACCTATAGCCAAAGTGACTCTAATTAATTAGTTTCTATATAAGTAAGGTACCTTAAGCTCAAACATTTATTTATGCGAGCTAGCCAGAGCTAATTCCACTCAGCGAATCACGAGATTGAGCTATTTGAACAGTCCTACTAGACGATGACACTCACCTTTAGGTATTAAAGCAGTTGTCGTTGTTGTTAGTGAACCCTCATCTCCCGGTCGGTCAAAAAGTAAACAAGTCCTTGTTATAGGAATGCCTTGTTTACATTGTAGTTAATCATTAGTTGCACGTATTATTAATAATAGGGGAAATACCATAAAAAAACACTAAACTTTCTGTTTTTTCACTAAAGTCACTCAACAATTTTTTGCACATAAAAAGCACTACACTTCTAGTTTGTTCTTACAAAAGTCACTCAACATTTCTTTGCACCTAAAAAACACTATACTTTCTGTTTTCTCAAAAAATTACCGAACATTTCTTTTTCGTATAAAACCCCTTAAAATGTCATTTTCTAACAAAATTTTGATGTTTTTGTTTTAAATAACCTGAAACCGGAACTCTTAGTTGTGTTTGCTTACGTGTTGCATAGGTGGTCTGTGGTCTATATATTTTGTATCCTTAAAAAATCTCAAACTGATGAAGTTGATTAAGAAAGTAAAGTACTTCACGCGTCTTATATCGATTAAATAACAATGTTTATTTGTTATATAACTTTTTTCTTTGTACATAAGAATTGTATGGCTATTTAAATTAGCGGAACTAATATGACTATGATTGCAACAAGAAATTTTTTTGCCATATAATTTGTTACAAAAATAAATATATAATTATAAAATATCTTAAAAACTATAAAAAAATCACATGACAAAAAAAAATAATGTTTGGTGACTTTTATGAGAAAAGATAGAAAGTATAGTGTTTTTTAAGTATAAAGAAATGTTGAGTGACTTTTGTAAGAAAAAACTGAAAGTGTAGTGTTTTTTGTATGCAAAAAATTGTTGAGTGACTTTAATGAGAAAAAAGTGAAAGTTTAGTGTTTTTTATGATATTTTCCCGTAATAATATTATACATGTATTAGTTAAGTTCTCATATTAATATTTAGCAATTTAGTCACCACACGAATCTATATCTATATCTATATCTATATCTATATCTATATCTATATCTATATCTATATCTATATCTATAATAAACCAAAGCATTTTTAATGACAAGTCATAATATTATGCAATCTCTCTTTTGAGAGATGCCACATAGGATGTGATGTGGCAACTCTAGACCAATTAAAAAAAGGAATAAATATGGTTTAAATATGATTTAACATAATCTATTAAATACCTAATCTACTAAATGTAAATATTAAAACTTTATTATTTTCTCTCTCATGTTTCCTCTCATAACTTTTAAATGTTAATATCTTTTATATACGAGATTTTTTAAAGAAAAAAATTACACCAAATTAACGAGCGTTTTATTATCTTTCCAACGAGTACCATAGTGCTATATAAAAAACGGAGAAAAAAAAACGACTATTTTTTGTAACCTGACAGGTATTGTGTCAGGTTGGAAATTAGTTTAAAAAAAATTGTGGGTTTGGGTCGGGCCTAGGATTAGGTGATACCCGATCATTGACAATTAAGGATGGAGAGCAAAATAGCTGGGGTGTGTCTGTTGGTATTGAAGACAGGGGATCGAGTAAGCGTTATTACATCAAAGGTATGTCTGTTTTTGTTGCGGATAATGATTTGCAGGCCGGTGATCAGGTGCATTTCCATTGGTTTGAAAAACGAGGTGTGTTTAAGCTCTCTAAAGTAGTTAGGGTTGATGGTAATTAGTTAGGTTGCTGGTGGTAGTTTTTTGGATATGAATCACATACTTTTGCTCCAAAGTCGTGGTGGTTTTTGTATCTATATAGCGGTTGTGGGTAACTCTAAACACGATGGTTATGGTGGTTTTTGGGATGATGGTTAATGTTAGTGGTCACATACATTGATTTGGCATTTTTTGGGTTGATATGTGTTTTGAAAAATATATTTGTGTTATGGTTTGTGTTTATCACATATGATCTTCTATGGTTGAATAGTTGTTAGCAAAATTTGGGAAATATGTTTTTTTTAGAATTAGGTAAATATGTTTAATATGATGTGATTGCTATAATTAGAATTAAAATTTAGACAACTTTAGATTTTACAAATTGACTTTCTTAATATTGTTGATTAAAACTTAAATTTGGTAAATAAAATTACATTAATATTAAACAATCTGATTAGTAACATACTTAAATTTCGTAACTTTGACTTTTTATTTGAAAAATTTCAAAGTTTTTATATCTTCCATTTTAAAAGAAATATAGATCTTTTTAAATGTTTTAAAGTCAAAAGTAATTAATAATTGTCAAAGTCAAACCGTTTTAATATTAAGAGACAAGAATTTTGGAAAGACAATCAATTAAAGATTTGTAATTTACTAATTTTTATGGTTTCAATCAAGCTATAATTTATGTTTTTGACATCCTAATTTATGGCGTTGACTTTTTTCTGTTAAAAGTAGTTTTACTGTGTAACTGTTACCACCTTGCTATGGTTGTTTTTTGGAATGTGATTAACTGTTAGTGGTTACATACATTGGTGTGTTTTACCTGTTGATATGTCGTTTGAGAAAACTAAGTATGAATTTTTTTTTTTTTTTTATACATATGAATGGTTATTAACAAACTCAACCGTTTTATTTGAAAATGTTAAGTTTTCCGAATACCATTTAAAAAAAAAAAAACGGTTTTTAATATTTTAAAAATCGAAAGTAATTAATAATTTACAAATTAAAAACGTTTTAATTTGACAAACAAGATTTTTGGCAAGACAAAAAATTAAGGAAATCTAATTGATTACCTTTTATACCTATTATATAAATCAAACGTTAATTTAGTATTTTCATAACCAAATATTAGTCGTTGACTTTTTTACAATAAGATTTAAGAAACAACATTTATTTTCATAATTTTGGAAACTTTGACCACTTAATTTGATTGAAAATGTATTATGGAAACTTTTAAACTTAATCAATTAGATTGCCATTTCATATTTTGTTTCTATTTATATAATCTATACTAAAAATACAACATTTCTTCCTTATTTGTGATAGGTATACGATTATATATATATATGTACAATTCAATCGATTATAATTCAATCTTTTGCTTCTACATTTCGTAGGTAGCATATACTACTTTAGGTTTTTACATTGTTTATTTATATATCACACGAGTACTAACATTTTTTAGTTCGCGGTTATTTGTGATAAATATTACACACGTGCAGGCAGATGGATCCAAATAATGTAATATTTTTGAATGACATAACATGGCGGCTGAGTAATTACACAATCAAAGTTAAGGTACTTAGACTTTGGAAGAGAGCAAATCGAAAGATACCAGGTGAAACTCTTGCCATTGATATGGTTGTTATGGATGAACAGGTTAGATTTGATATCATCATTTCCTTTGTGACAACATATATGTTACACGAGTCCATTTAATATGTTTTCTGTTCAAACTATGTTTTCTAATTACATATTATTCACGCAGGGTTCTAAAATGCAAGCGATTGTGTGGAATAGATACATGAAGAAACATGAAAAATTTCTACGTGAAAATGAAGCATATTATATCTATAGGCCACAACTTGCGGATAACAAATCTCTTAAACACTTTTCTAAAAATGACATATTATCGTTTACTTTTGAAACAAGTCTTACAAAGTGTAACAGATTTGATGGTAGCCAATATGGTTTTAATTTCTCTTCTTTTGAGTCTATTAAGTCTGGTAACCTTTCTCAGGAACAAAGGATTGGTAGTTTTCGAGAACCTTAATCTTTTATATATATTTATTCTTTTAATAACATTTTAAATATTTTAGATTTCATTGGGTTTGTTGAAGAATGGAGTCCACCCGAGCCTATCGAAACAAAAGCTGGATTGAAAATGAAAATGAACCTATTATTGATTGATCTAGAGTATGTGTTTCATTTTTCCTACTCATAATTTATTATCTCATAATCTTTCATGTTATATTCATGTGTCATTTGTACGATTAATACTTAGTAAGAAATGTTTAAAATTTATGCATGATCTAATTAAACATGTATTGTATGTAGTGGGGTAAAAATGTCATGTTCTTTGTGGGATGAATATAGTGAACAGATGTTTGAGTACATCAAGCAGAATGAAGGTGAAGTCCATGTTGTTCTTATTGTTCAATTTGGTAGCTTTACCAATTATAAAGGTTTGTCATTTCTTGCAATTTGTTTTACATTTGACATTTTTTGTTACTTTTTTTAAAAAATAACGCTTGGTTTTTTTTTTTTCAAAGGTAATACAAGTTTGCAAAATGGGTTCAATATAACTCGCCTGTTTATCAACGAAGATATTGACGATATTCGTGCTTTTAAGAAAAGGTGCTATGTTTAAATTATCCTGTAATTATTTACATATATCTAAATATTTGAGTTATTATATATATGTTATATTAATTGTTTTATGTTTACAGTTATATTGAAAAGTTTTTTTCTATGGAATCATCTTCTGTACAACGATCTATTGGATCGTCTGGTAGTATGAATATTAATGATGAATTCTTGAATAAAACCCCTTTCAGCACTATTCGTGATCTTCCTTTGATAACAGAGGTAAGACTCAATTGATTTATCATATCATTATATACAACTTTTATTTAAAATTCATTTCTCAACCGATTTATGTTTCTTTTGTAGGTTGACAAACAGGTCATTGTTCTTGGAACCATTAAGGGTGTCGATGATAAAGATCAGTGGTATTATTTGGGATGTGAGCACTGTAATCACAAGGTGGAGCCGACCTTAAGTTTACCTGATGATAATGAAGAATCAGATGTTACTTCTTTCAAACAGGTGTTAGTTTGCCCCAATAGAGAATGTCCAAAGCACATCGTCTCTGCTGATCCAGTGTATGCTTTATTTTAAATATGTACATCTTAAAGTAAAACAATATTAAATTTGTTTAATAATATTTTGTAATTTGTAAATGTAGGTTTAGAGTACCTTTAAGGGTTCAGGATTTTACTGGTATTACATCCCTTACTTTGTTTGATCGTGAAGCAAAGAAATTGCTGGGAATGTCAGCAATGCAACTTTTAGAAAAATCTAAGCAGGTAAGTTGTTTATATTCAGTCCAAAACAAATTGCTTATTTTGCTTTATATTATGTATGTCATTTGTTGTTAAGGTTTCTGGTGAAGAAAAAACAACTCCAGCTGAGTTTCATGCTCTTGAAGACAAAAAGTTTGCGTTCAAAATTAAAGTGGGTCAATTCAATATTGACAAGCACCTAGACGGCTATAATATACGCAAGTTTACGAATGAGTCATCGATACTTTCTTCACTAGAACAAAAGTTCTCCGATATTCAGGTTTTTATTGCCATCCTATATTCGTTTATAAGTTGATTTTATAACAATTTGTTATTGTTTTACTATATAATCTGACACATACAAATTCTTTAATGTTTTTAGGTGGATCAACCTGGATTTGAAAGCTTGGATGGAGTTGAATCGTCTACACAAAATGCAGTCTCTCTTAAGGTTCTTTTCACCTCTTAAATCACTCCCGCAATTAAATTTAAATTGCTACTATTATCAAACTTTTTACCTTTCATTTACTTTTGTAGGATTCTGTTGGAGATAACAACACTCCAGAATCATCTTGCAGAGTTAGTCTGGTCCATGACGAGCAGGAAGTGAAGCGTAGCCTCGACAAAGTTTACGGTGTAGAAGATGATGCAAGTGAGTCTACTACCAAAGTGCGCAAGGGGGATAAGAAAGTTTGCACGGACAAATCAGTTGAGATCCCCCCGTTGATCCCAAAGCTTGAAAAATAAGAACATTTATCCGTTTGTTTACTATTTTTTTGGGGATTTTTTCTGGATGTTTGTTTATCGTTTGAGACAATTTGTTTTTTATTATGGTTTTTTTGATGTTTGCTACTATTTTTCATTTGAATAAATTGTTGGTTTGAACATTTATGTTTTTTTCCTTACCTTTGGCAAATGATTGTTGCGTTGTTGAATAAATTTTAATTATTTATACCTTATGTTGAATTGTCTATAAGAATCGTAACATTATTTATAAGTCCACCTATATGTAATTCACATTTTTTTATCATATTTATATTATTTACAAACAATTTATCAAACATAAAGCTCTAATACATTCAATAACATTATTCAACAAAATATGACAAATATTTAATTATATTCTGTTTTTACAAACATTTTTTTTAAAAAAACGTTTTTAAGTTACTTTAATATAAAATTATAAGTAATATGAATAAAGATTATGTTAAAATTACAAAGTTGCTATAGTATAATTAAGTTAAACAAGTGTATTGTAATTACATACTTAATAAAAAAAAAACATCAAAAAATGTAAATATAATTAAGTTGACTTTTTCGTTTACTTTAAAATTGAAATAGTATTTCTTTAATAATGGTAAGTATTTAAGGTTAGTAATAAACATTTTTAAATAAAAATTCTTTGTAATTAAACACTTGCTAAAAATAAAAATCGCTACATGTCCATAAATTCAAATTTTCGAAAAATTTGAATTGTAATTAAACCAAAAAATTAAAAAAACTTAAAATTCCTTTAATCATGGTAAGTAATTAACCATATTAAATAAGTTTTTTGACTAGAAAATTAGACGTGTTTTAACAAGTTTCCGAAAATATGATTGCCATAATTATATTATAATTAATGTTATTAAAAATATGAAGTTAACAAAAATATATTCAATAACTAATATCTATATAAATATGCATTTATACTTCTCTTTATATACATTTTTTTTTCCGCAATATGTTAAAAAACGGCAATTTAGTGCAACCCTCGATTTAGTTTTTACAATTTTATTTTTTTATACGGTTTCTTTATATATTTTGTTTTTTTTTTCGCAATATCTTAAAAAACGGCAACTTATGGTTAATTATATTAAATTTATATTATAATTAATGTTACTAAAAATAAAAAGTTAATTATATTAACTTTAATAATTTGACACGCAGAATTTTGGTGTTTTAATAAGTTTCCGAAAATATGATTTCCATAATTATATTAGAATTAATTGTTACTAAAAATATGAACTTAACAAAAATATATTGAATAACTAATATCTATATAAATATGCATTTATACTTCTCTTTAACCATATTATTATCTATAATCAAATACATTGGATACTCAAATAAGGTATTAATTCGCAACCCTCGATTTATTTTTTATAATTTTTTTGTACGGTTTCTTTTATTTTTTTATTTATTTTTCGCAATATGTAAAAAAATGGCAACTTAGTGCAACCCTCGATTTATTTTTTATAATTATTTTTTTATACGGTTAGTTTATATATCTTTTTTATTTTTTTTAAATATGTTAAAAACCGGTACTTTATAGTTAATTATATTAAATTTACATTATAATTAATCTTACTAAAAATATAAACTTAATAATTTTCAGAAAACTTAATAATTTATTTTTAATTTGTAAAGTTTCTATGTAACAATTGTGGCCGATTTTCGTTTATTAAAATTTTTAAAAAAAAAATATTTGAAGATACTGACAAAAATCGGTTTGCTCTTTATAGGTAGTCATGGATATTAGGTTCTCTCACATGGTGTACAATGGTGCAGTTCTACAACCAGTTAATTATTGTCAACTCTGTGACGTCCAATGTTTGGATGATGCCCAATATGCACAACATGTTAACGGCAAAAAACATCAAGCCAAGGTATTACGTTTAATATATATATATATATATATATTTATTAAACGTAAAAATAAATGCCTTATTTGTGTATTCATTTTTTTTATAATAATGGTCCATATATTACGATTAATATATATATATATATATATATAAGTTTTATATATATTTATATATATATTTATTATACGTACAAATAGGTATTTTATAATATTGATCCATATATTACGTTTAATACATATATATATATTACGTTTAATACATATATATATATATATATAAGTTTTATATATATATATATATTTATTATACGTACAAATAGGTATTTTATAATATTGATCCATATATTTCGTTTAATACATATATATATATATATATATAAGTTTTATATATATATATATATATTTATTATACGTAAAAATATATGTCTTATTTGTGTATTCATTTTTTTTTAGGTTGCACACGCTCATGGCGATGATGTATTCTATTGTGGTATATGTCAAGTCAGGTGTACCAGTCAAACGAACTTAAATGCTCATCTTGATGGAAAAAAACATAACAAGGCTTTGCAGAACATTGGGTTTATTAATATTGTTTGATGATTAATTTTTTTAAGTCATATTTTATGTTTTATTTCCGAATTTTGTATTTTTAGTACTCTGGTATTTTGTTTCACATTGTCGGTGCTATTTTTTTTCTTAATAATATTATCATTTGGTAAGTGTTAAATCGTTCCCAATAAGTGTATTCAACAAAATATGACTAATATTTAATTATATTCAGTTTTTACATACAATTTTTTTTAAAAAACGTTTTTAATTTACTTATACTGGATGCTGATGGGAAGTGATGACTAAAACAAAAAATGTTGTTTCTAAGGAAATTTTCAGCGATATTTGAATAAATGTGTATTCGTTGCTTTTAAATCTTAATAAAATATTTCTGCTACATTTTTTATATGTTTTACCCCTCAAAATAATTGTACGTGGGTGAACTGCGTGTAACGCGGGCAATTATCTAGTATATAATAAACCAAAGCATTTTTAATGACAAGTCATAATATTATGCAATCTCTCTTTTGAGAGATGCTACATAGGATGTGATGTGGCAACTCTAGACCAATTAAAAAAAGGAATAAATATGGTTTAAATATGATTTAACATAATCTATTAAATACCTAATCTACTAAATGTAAATATTAAAACTTTATTATTTTCTCTCTCATGTTTCCTCTCATAACTTTTAAATGTTAATATCTTTTATATACGAGATTTTTTAAAGAAAAAAATTACACCAAATTAACGAGCGTTTTATTATCTTTCCAACGAGTACCATAGTGCTATATAAAAAACGGAGAAAAAAAAACGACTATTTTTTGTAACCTAACAGGTATTGTGTCAGGTTGGAAATTAGTTTAAAAAAAATTGTGGGTTTGGGTCGGGCCTAGGATTAGGTGATACCCGACCTAATTACCCTTTTTTTATATTAGAATACTAGTTTTTATCCCGGGAGCGTCCCGGGTTAAATATCTAATATAACATAATAAAATATATTATTATTATTATTATTTTAAACAAATCTCTGCCATAAGTTATCATATTCAAATAAAAAAAAAACGAATATCTGCGTCGGGGTATAAATCAAGTGCCATTACAAATGAATTCGGAAGTTTGTAATCGATCATTCTAAAAAGAACTAACATGAAATAAGAAAAAAAAAGTTAATTATTGAAATATCGAACGCATTAGTCTAAGGGTTATGTGATGCGTTAAAAAAATCATGGGTATATGATCGGGTATTTGGGTATGTTGTTTCGGGTAATCGGGTTGGGTATCACCTAATCCCAGACCCGACCCAAACCCACAATTTTTTTTAAACTAATCCCAAACCCAACACAATGCCTATCGGGTTACAAAAAATAGTCATTTTTTTCTCCGATTTTTATATAGCACTATGGTACTCGTTGGAAAGATAATAAAACGCTCATTAATTTGGTGTAATTTTTTTCTTTAAAAAATCTCGTATATAAAAGATATTAACGTTTAAAAGTTATGGGAGGACAGACGAGAGATAAAATAATAAAGTTTTAATATTTAGATTTAGTAGATTAGGTATTTAATAGATTAGGTTAAAGATTATAATAGATTAGGTTAAATCATATTTATTTCTTTTTTTTAATTGGTTTAGAGTTGCCACATCACATCCTATGTGGCATCTCTCAAAAGAGAGATTGTATAAGAATATGACATGTAGGATTAATCCCTTTGCAATATATAGATATATAGATATAGATATATAGATATAGATGATAACTTATGGCAGAGATTTGTTTAAAATAATAATAATAATAATAATAATAATAATAATAATAATAATAATATTCATTAATCATATATTGGCAGATGCCATTTTTATAGTTTAGATACTTCAAATTTTATTCACTTTACTTAGATTTCTAAACAGATACTTCTATTTTTATTCACTTTACTTAGATTTCTCAACCCGGGACGCTCCCGGGGTATAAACTAGTGTTGTATATGTAATTAAAACTGGGTTCTATGATTTTCTGTTTAAATTTTTCGTTATAAAATTTTAAAACGTAATGTTAGTTAATTGAAAACCAAATCTCTTAAGAACTATTACTTTAATATTTTTTAATAAATTTGTTTAATATTTTTTTTTATCATTTATGAAGTTAAAAAGAAAATAGTAAAAAAAAATGTTAATCGGCTCACTATTATTGCATAAAGTGAATTGATCCTATTTTTACTTCCATCAAATGATGCATAAAATTGAATATCACTCTTATTCGAAAGAAGACGTAGGATTTTGTACGATGGATAATGTGAAACCATGATTGTTAATTTGTAAACCTAAAGGGTATCTAATCGCAAGCAGACCAAAATTAACTTATCCAACTGTTTGATATCAGATTTAGGGGCTGTTTGGTTGATTAAGTACTGAATCATTAAGATGGTCTGATTGGTTAAGAGGCTCTGAATGGTTAAGAGCTGAATCATTCAGCATCCCTTATTAGCTTAATGGTTCAGCACTTAATCATTCCATTCAGATGCTGAAACAAACAGTCTGAATGCTGAATGATTCAGACCTGAATGATTAAGAGGCTGATTAAGAGGCTACCAATAGTTATGATTTATGAAGGTTGTTTGATAAGGGTTTTAACATATAATGCCAATGCTATGAACTATAAAGAATGAATTATTATAGTTATCTATATATTAATACAAAGACACTTAAATAGTGTCTTTGTGCTATTGTAAGCACTGGCCGATGTCAATCAAACTTGAACTCGATGGATAAACCCAAAACCCGATATATTTGGGACGGTTTTGGGGTCGGGTAATCGGGTATGGGATAAGTTTTTATTTTTTTTCGCGGGTTCGGGACGGGTTTGGGATTTAACGACATACCCGTTTACCCGACCCAATTACCCGATAAGGTATACCCGTTTACCCGATTAGATACCCAATATAATTTATAGTATATATGTTTTTAAATATGTATGCACAATATATCAAATTGTCCATCTAGACTGTCATCTTCTGCTACAAATTACAAAAAATTAGTGTATACTATTTGTTATCTATGTCTTTGAGTGTTTTTATAAGATTTAAGTATTTTATATTTATACATTGTAATCATTTACATATATATTTAATAATGGTAAATGTAATTGGTTAATAGTTACCTAATAGATACCCGTCGGGTCTTTGGTCGGATATACTCAATAGGTAAGTTTTAAAAATTAATGGGTTTACCCGATACCCGATGGGTAATTACCTGACACAAACCCGACGGGTTTCCCCAGAATTGAGCGAAATTCACGAAATAGACTGTAGAGGCAGTTTTGTTCTACTGAAATTGGCACAAACGGTGGTGTTGCATGGGAAGTAACAACAGGTCAAGATGATCGGTCGGAGACTACATGAGGGGCAGAAATCAGAATTAAGGTTGGGCGCTTGCTAAGACGATGGTGACGGACTGACGGGTATTGGGAGGGGCAATTTGTTTGCCGTGATTGGTGGGAAACAAAAATGATTTAGTGGTTGTCGCCGAAATCGTAACTTTTGTGGTGATTTTGTGAGTGAGAGAATAATGTGGGGGTGGTGGAGTTGAGTTGATGAATGTGAATACTTTTTGGTAGACCCACTACACAAAGACAAACGAATTATAAGTTTATTAAAGTATTAAACCAAGAACATAATATTTCGGAACCAACAACATAATATGTTGAAACCAACTTCGACAAACACTTGAGCAGTGTCTGACTGTCTGTGAACCAATTTTTAAAAACTTTTTTTATACATAGCTATAGTAGTACTTTCATATTTTAAACATTTTTTTCTACCATAGTTGCAATAGTATTTAGGGTACCGATATCGTTCCAGTACGTTACTAAATTTTTGGTTGATTTACTTTTGAATACCAGTACCGTATCGTACCAATCACCCCCGTAGCGAAGCGCCATACCGATCGTTTTAGGTACCCTTACTTTTTGGGATCGATACTTTCTGTACCAGTTCGATACCAATATAGTGATATCGCATCCCATGGCAACACGTATGCGTAAACCGCGCCACGCGGCAATGCGCGGGTAACTACCACTAGTATCTATTAAAACAAAGACATCTCTACAGTGTCTATGGCTAAACTAAGCCACAAATGCATACTCCTTTAACATGTGCACAACTGCCCACCAATGAAGGAAAAAAAGTCCACGTATGATGCCTACTTTTTTGACTATTTTGACCGACAATTTTACATACAAAGTTGGGCCTCATATTTGGTGAAAAATTAATGGGCCGTGTTTATTACAATACTTGGGCTCCAGATCAAGTCAACATTAAGCAACCCACCTGTTATAATGTTAAGGCTAGTCTGCAAGCTAATGGGCCGTGAGTATTTTTTTTTACGCCCACGCGAGAATAACGGTCACTTAAAGTTAGCTTTAATGTCCACGAAACCCTGAACGCAACAGAAGCTTCCGCAACGAAGCGCGATCTTTAACGTCCACCAAACCCTCAACGCAATATGAGCCCCCGCAGCGAAAATTGATGGAAATAACTAGCGACAGTTACAATAATTTGACCAAATTATAGTTACATAATATTATCGCTAATAATGGTATTTTTAATGCCTACCAAACATATAACGACACGAGCGCCCCCGCGGCTAGGGTCCTTCGGCTACGGTAGCCAGGAGGCTACACTGCCGCCACCCCCGGCTACGTTGAAAAACCAAGCAGCTTGGTTACATCTTGTCGAGTTGCAATGGTTGAAAAGCATTTATTTTTTGACCTTTCTAACACTTGACCGTGTAGAAACGGTCAAAAAATTTAAACTTTTTTTTACCCAAATTATTATTATTATTATTATTATTATTATTATTATTATTATTATTATTATTATTATTATTATTATTATAAATACCCACATCGTCGGTCATTTTCACTACAACCCCACCACCGTCAGTCATTTTCACCAACAGCCCAAGCAAACCCCATCGAGCACCACCACAACCTCCTAACAAATCCCAGTGAGCACCACCGTCACAGTTTCCGACCATGGTTCGTTGGACGGAAGAATAGGAGATTGCCTTGGTGACCGCCTACACCATGGTCAAGGATGCACTGACTCCACCGCGGCCATCTTTTTGGCTTTGTGTCCTAGCTAACTTTAAGGAGCTAGTTGGGGACACCAACTGCACAACCGATTCCCTACACCGGAAGTGGGATGACCTCTTCAAGAAGTGTGATCGCTTCAACTAGCAATACCAAAGAATTTTGCGAGGGGGGGGGGGGGGGGGGAGGAGGACCTGCACGAGGACATGGCAATTGGGCTCACCCAAATTGAGCACCAAGCTAAGTACGGTTCCAGTTTCCCCACATCTCCCGCCTTGATGATTAGTTTTTAAGTTTAAGTTTAATTAGTTTATGTGTTTTTTTAGTTTAATTGTGCGTTTAGTTTTTTTCTTGTTTAATTGTATTTTTAGTTTTTTTTTATGTATAATATTATGTTTTATATAAATATCATAGTTGCAAAAGTCGTCTGAGTTGACCGATTATTCGCCGAGTACTCGCTACAGGGTGGGTCACCGAGTTGGCCGAATATTTCTAGTACTCCCCGCATAGGCCGATTCAACCACCGAGTGCTCGCCCGAGTTGGTAGCGCCTAGCGAGTTTTGCAACTTTGATAAATATATTTTTATTAAGTTTTGTTTGTTTAAAATGAAAAAAAAAAAAAAAAAAACAACCAAGCTAGTAGTCTGGAGTGCTGCCAGTGATTTGGGAGTTTTAGGCTACTTTGGGTTGAATTTGAGATGACATGATATTATTGGTCAGGACCAGGCTAATAGCCTGGAGTAGGGATGAGCATATTGTCCCGAATACTGATACCGTACCGAGGGGTATAAGGTTCTTGTGGGCCCGGGTCGAATCAGGTCGGGTCTGGCCCTTTGCATAGACCGAAGTTTAGCACTTCTCCATTTAGAGGTTACCTAATGTTGCTACAACAAGGAAAATGACCGGGATTAGGTTGCGAGATGTTTAGGTTAAAGGGTTAGTGGAATATTAGGTTTAAGTTATGGTTAAGGGGATCCTCTGGCTCCTGGAATGGACCTGCACAAGGTAGCAAACACCGTTAGCCTTAACGCAGGAGGGGGTCTCCTGCGTTTGGACTCCGGCGTGAGAATAAGTACGTATTCTTTTGGAGTTAATAATGTAGAGAGTATGAGAGTAAGGGAAGAAGTGAGAAGTGTGTGTGGAATGCAAACCCAAGGGTCTCCTTATATAGGCAACAGAAATCTGCCCAGGAGCTCCCTTAGGGTAGCATACTTACTATACCTGGCCATGGTTGACTCTCTTTCAGCTGCCTGCAGTGAGACTTTACCCTTTTGGTGCATATTCAGCTTTTTCTATTTCCTAGGTGGACATGGAGCTGTGTGATGTTTTGTTTTATGCTAATAGTCAAAAGCTGAAGCACCTTTTTACATTTCCAACATTTTCTACTGTTCACTTTCTGCTGCACAGCTGCCATATGGCAGCCGTGCTGCCTTATGTTAGCGTTTCAGCTCCAGGAAGTTCTACAAACCTTAATACCTTTTTTACTTTGCTTTATTTTCTTGACAAGGGTTTTAGACGTGGTCGTTTTAGGACCCACGTCATCAGCCCCCCCAGTCATAAGCATTTGTAAAGAAGTTATAAGTGCTTGTGACTTGTAAAATGTGTCGTTCCTCGGTAGCAGCGTTGGTGGAACGGACCTGCGCGCCGAGGAGTTTAACGGACCCCAAGCTCCCTTATGGGAGCTGTAAAAATTGTGTCATGTCCTTGCTAATATTTTAATCTAACTCTTGTCCCTTCATTTAATTTTGTAATTAAATACTGCTTGCCATCATTACTTTTTAGGCGGCAGACCAATGTCCCATCAGCTGCTGCTTCGGCTGCTGATTTGATGGGCTATGCAGGCTGACGTCATCCTATGGGGAGATGGATGATTTTTGCCTTGGTAACCGTTTGTAGGTTATTTAATTTCAAATTTTTTGGACTTTAAAAGGGGAAAACCCCTTAATCCCTCATTTCATTCCCTTTTTAGTAAAACCACCTTCTCTTTCCCACGATTTCCACTCTCGCCGGCGTCCTTATTTCTCCTATAAAATCGGTAAGTGCCTCCTTTCCTTGTGCACTCTTGTTTCTGGTCGTTATGGATAAAAGTGACCTTCTTTCTCAATTTACCCGTTTATCTAAGGCTGATGCTGAACAGTTTTGTTCGGAAATCGGTGTACCGTTGTCTTTTGAACCCTCCGTTCCGAAGGGTAAGACTCCGGTAACCTCTGTTCCTTCCGGTAAACTAGCCGTGTATACTCGTCAGTTTGATCAGGGTAATCTTCGATACCCTTTTTCTAGGTTTTTCTTAAATGTTTTGGAATACCACCAACTGGGTCTTGATCAATTGTGTCCGTCCGGTGTAGCCCGTATCATCCATTTTGAAGTAGTGTGTCGTTGTCTTGGCCATGAGCCTTCTTTGTCCATGTATCGTCGGTTCTTTAGGTTAGCCAAAAATGGAAACTGGTTTACCATTGAGAAAACTCAATGTGAACCAGCCCTGATTTCCAGTGTCATTGGCCTTGTCTCTACTTGGAAGGATAAATTTTTCTTTCTGAACTCTGATTTCCTTCCATTCACTGCTCCAAGGAGGTCTCCTGATACTCCTCTTAATGAAAAAGAGCCTGAGTCTGACACCCTTAATCAGGAGTTATTGGAGAAGCTTCGAACCTGTCCTACCCGTCTCCGTACTTTCCCTGAGGATTTTCTTGTTATGATGGGTCTTAGTGTTAACTGGGATGACCCGGAGACAGAACCCGTGATTTATCACGGTGGGGAGGGTATGTGTTGTTGAGGTTTATTTTCTTTTATCTTCTTTTTGTTCCTTTGTGGCGTCTAATTCTTTGTTTTTCCTTTTTTTGCAGAAATGAGCACTCTTGACTTCCTCGCCTTGGATGACATTGCCGATGTTAAGTTCAAAGTTCGGACTTCTGCTGAGAGGAAGAATGTGGTGGTTAGGACCGAACATGTCCGTTTCCAGGGGGAATATACCAGCATTACCTCTTCTCCATCTGCTGTTGCGGAGCCATCAGTGAAGAGATCCATCAGTCTTCGTCGCTCCAGCAAGCGACTTCAAGGTGTTTCCTCTGGACCAGGGAATGTTCCTGCCATTCCTCTTGTTATTGAGGAGGAGGAGGATGAAGATTCCTCACTGATTGCATCTGCCATGGGAGGTATACCTGCCACCGGGAAGGGTAAGTTGACTTTGTCTTCTCCTAAAAAAGATGATGCTGTGTTTAAAAAGCCTAAGGATGTGGTAGCCAAGAGTGGGGACCAGAAGTTGTTGTTGTCAGGAGGCGAAGGAGTGGAGAGTTCAAGATCGGTTGCTGGTGCTAGTGCTGATGCTCCTGTCCCACAGGGTCAAAGTGAGGAGGTTTATGTTCCAAAGTGGGGTATTAAGAGTTCTGACTTGTTGAAGAGGCCTTCTGTCTGCAGAGACTTGATTGACCACTGTGTTCCTGATGCCGAAAGGGCTGCGCATCGGGAGTGGACGGACAAGGACTTGATGAAGAAGATGTATTTCCATTTTGGGCAGTTCCTGTCACTGTTTCCTGATGGTATGTCTAGGTGGGGTAGTTTGTTGGTTCGGAGTGAGCAGGTGGAGGGAGCCTATGAGAAACATGAGGGGGAATTGCTAAAGGTGAAGGAGGAGTTAACTAAATATGTTGCTCGGGAGAAGGACTTGGTTCATGAGTTGGCGGTGGCCAGGACTCAGCTTGGTTTTGAGAAAGAGAAGTTTGATAAGATGTTTCGGGGTCTGAATGATGAGAAGGTGAAGGTAGCTGAAGAAAGGGAGGGTCTTGCTAAGGCCAGGGAGGCTGTTAGGCAAGAACTGGCTGGTGTGGAGAAGGTTGGTGTGGAGTTGAGAGCTCAAGTGGATCGTCTGACCGAGGAGAGGGATTGGCTGATCTCAAGGGGGGTTCCCCGTTTTGTTACTAACTTGCTTCATTCCCAGGAGTTTAATGCTCCATTGGCTGATATTTATGCCAAAGCTATTGCTTTCGGACGTCATGGGGGGATACAAGCTGGTTTTAAAGCAGCCTCTGAGGGTCAGAAGATCGAGGAGCTTCCTGCCTTTAAGCCTTCTTCGGGTGATGAATTTGTGAGTGCAGTGAAGGCGATGGAGGTCTCCACCTATCCTTACATTGCGAACATTGCCAAGGCCTCCCATCAGCCTATCTCTTCCCTGCAAGGACTGGAGCCTGAAGGTTTGAAGAAAGAGGTTGCCGATGAAGTCTTTAATGCCTACGTGTCAAAGAGGCCCCTTCGGATCATGTTGGGGGGTGCTGGTGGTGGGGAGGGTAGCTCGAAGCGTTTGAAGCCTGCTGGTACGTCTGATGTTTCTTGTTTGGAGCAGGTATTTGAAAACCCCTCCCCTATTCAAGCTTTGAAGATTGACCCCGTCCCTCCTGCTGGTGAGGATGACCCGTTTGCAGGCCTTGACACCGAGGATCTCTATGAAGATGTCGGGAACCGAGTTCTGTCCTTCACTGGTGAAGATGATGCTGTGGATGAAACTGAAGACTCCATCACTCCATGACTTCATTATGTTTTAATCTTTCTATGTTATGTTTTGGGAAGCTGATGTACTGAAAAACTCTTTTATGTTTTGAGCCTACGGGCTTTTATGTTAGTGGAAGTGCTCCCCCTTTTAGGGGTGATGCTTTTAGTATTTAATTTCTGGTTGTGTTGAATATTTGTGCTTGTCGTTTATAGTGTTTGCAATGTCTTTAACCTTTTTCCATGAGGTGGATGCTGCAGTCACCCATCCCAGGCTACTGGGCCAAGGAACCGATGCAATGCTTATCCTATCAGCTTTTTAACCTTTCTTATAGGTTATAAAATGTTCGTTTTAATCCAGGTTTTGTAAGTTGAAGAACCGGGGCTATGTTTAGCCTAGTGGGTTACTTGTAACCTGTTATGAACATGTTCGAGCTGTCTTGGTGTGAGGAGCTCACCCTCTTTCATGGGTTTAGGTATTCCAACTAAAGGACTTGTCCCATGGAGTTGTGGATTGTATTAGGAACTCACCCTGTATACAGGGAGGTTATTACCCTCATTACCTGTTGAGCAGTTGTGGCCTAGGAGCTCATCCCCGTTTCATGGGTAGGTATAGCGCCGGATCCCATGGAGCCTGGTTAGGAGGGGCTCACCCTTTGATAAGATAAGTGACAAGTGAACTATGATTTTTTTTTTTTAAAAAAAGAAAGTTCATTCATTCATTAGCTGTTTCATGTGGATTACATCGTAGCATTACAACCGTTTAAACATAGAATCGTTTCAAATGCTTATCACTCCAGTGCCTCGGGACCATGTTGCCGCTTGGGTCAGCTAGCTTGTAGGATCCCCCTTTGTGGGCTTCCTTGATGACGTAGGGACCCTCCCATCGGGGACCTAGCTTCCCTACGCTCTGCTGTTTGCTGGCCTCATTGCATCTTAACACGAGATCCCCTGGTTTGAAGACTTCCTTTCTAACCCTTGTATTGTAGTAGGCTTCGAGCTTTTTCTTGTATCTAGCTTCTCTGATGGAGGCTTGATCTCTTGACTCTTCCAGGAGGTCCAGGTTGAGTAAGACCTCCTTTTCGTTGTGTTGTGCGTCTCGTCTTGTGCTTCTTCCTGAGCTTACCCCAATTTCTGCTGGTATGACGGCCTCGCTTCCAAAGACTAGGCTGTAGGGTGTTTTCTGGTGACTTGTCTTCTCCAAGGTTCGGATAGCCCAGAGAACACTTGGGAGCTCGTCCACCCATTTCTTGTCGTACCTCCCCAGCCTTGCTTTTATGCCTTCCACAATGCTCCTGTTCATACGTTCAACTTGTCCGTTGGACTGGGGGTAAGCTACAGAGCTGAAAACCTGTTTGATGCCCCGCTCGACGCACCAGCTGCTGAACGGCTTGTTGGCAAATTGCTTCCCGTTGTCGGTTACGATCTCTCCTGGTAGGCCATATCTACAGATTATCTGTTCCCATACGAAATTCATCACATGTTTCCCTGAGATGGTGGCCAATGGTTTAACTTCCGGCCACTTAGTGAAGTAATCAACTGCCACTAGGAGGAACTTCAGTCTTCCCGGAGCTAGTGGGAAGGGTCCCACTATGTCCATCCCCCATTTGTAGAAGGGCCAAGCAGAAATGACGGGCACAAGATCATGTTTTGGGCTGGTCTTTACCGGCGTTTGCAGTTGACAGGCTTCACATCTTCTGATCGTCTCGAAGGCATCCTTATGCATGGTTGGCCAGTAATATCCGAGGTTCATGAGCTTAGATACTACGGAACGAGGCCCGGCATGCATTCCACATACCCCTTCGTGTACCTCCCTGATGAGGTAATCACTTTGATTGGGTCCAACACACCTGAGCAGAGGTGCCAAGTATCCTTTCTTGTAAAGCTTGCCCTCCTCGATCGTGTATTGCCTTGACTTGATGACCAGCCGTTTTGCTTCTTGCTCGTTATCTGGCAGCTTTCCTTCTTGAAGGTAGGACACTATTGGGGTCATCCATGTGGATTCCGTTTCGGTGACTATGTCTTGGACTTCTTCGTCGTTGATGGAGGGTTCTTTAAGTACTTCGACCAGAACTTTCTTTGTTAAGTGAGCAAACGTCAGGGAGGCCAGCTTGCTTAGGGCATCTGCCTGCTTGTTCTTAGTTCTCGATACTTGCTCTAGTGTAAAGGTCTTAAATTGTTGAACCAGTTCTTTGACCTTATCCTTGTACTTGATCATCGAAGGTTCTTTAGCGGTGTACCCCCCATTTACTTGTTTGACTACCAGGTTCGAGTCAACAAATACCGTTAGTTCTTGAACGTTCATGCTTCTTGCCAATCTCAAGCCGGCCAGCAGGGCTTCATATTCAGCAACATTATTGGTGCAGGGGAAATCCAGACGGAGGGCATAAGTGTATTCAGTTCCGTGAGGGTCTTTAATGACGAGACCAGCCCCGGAACCTTCTACACTTGAGGCTCCATCAGTGAAAAGGCACCACTTCCCCTGGAGGTTAGGCTGCTCTTCCTCAACCTCATTCATCTCCTCTGCTGTTTGCAGGATGGGTAGCTCGGTTAAAAAATCGGCGAACACCTGCCCTTTGTAAGCCCTTCTTGGCACATACTCTATCTTGTGTTCCCCAAGGCCGACAGCCCATTTTGCCATCCTCCCTGAATCTTCCGGCTTTTCGAGGATGGATCGTAGGGGTTGATCAGTGATTACCTTCATTGGGTGAGCTTGGAAATACCGCCTTAGCCTCTTGGCGGTATGTACTAGTGCCAACACAAGCTTCTCCATGGGAGCATAATTGATTTCAGCGTCTTTTAGGGCTCGGCTGACAAAGTAAACAGGTATCTGTTCTTTTCCCCTATCAACAAGGAGGACTGAGCTTACTGCTTCAGATCCTGCAGACAAATAAACTGTTATGACTTCCCCCTTTTTAGGAGCTGCCATTTCAGGCAGGGAAGCTATGTGTTTCTTGAGCTCCAGGAAGGCAGCCTCTGCCTCCTTGGTCCAACGGAAATCTTTCTTATCAATACAATTTTTGAGTGTTTTAAAGAAAGGTAAGGATTTCTCCGCGGACTTAGGTAGGAAACGTTTTAAGGCAGCAATCTTACCATTGAGGCTCTGCACTTCCTTCTTCGTGGAGGGTGACTTCATTTCAAGGACAGCTTGGATCTTGCTTGGGTTTGCCTTAATGCTTTGCTTCCCAACTATGTGGCCAAGGAATTTTCCTTCCTCAAACCCAAAGGAGCATTTTACAGGATTAAGCTTCATGTTTATGGCCCTGAGGTTGTCGAATGTTTCTCGGATGTCTTCGATCATTGCCTTCCCCGACTCGCTTTTGATGACCAAGTCGTCTACATAGGCTTCCATATTTCTCCCAATCTGTTTTGAGAAGGCCTGATCTACCAGCCTTTGATAGGTTGCCCCAGCATTCTTCAAGCCAAAGGGCATCTTTCGGTAGCAAAAAATCCCCTTATCAGTGTGGAAGGCGGTCTTCTCTTCATCTTCCTGCTTCATTTGGATCTGGTGGTACCCCTTATAGGCGTCCAGGAAGCACTTGTATTGGAAACCGGTGAGAGAGTCTACTTTCCAATCGATTTCGGGCAGCGGGTAGCAGTCTTTGGGACAGGCCTTGTTTAGATCTTTGAAATCCACACACATCCTCCAGGAACCATCTTGTTTAGCTACCATGACTGGATTAGCCACCCACGAGTGGTACTGTACCTCCCTCAAAATCCCTGCTTCTACTAGTTTTTCAACCTCTTGGCAGGCAGCCTGGCTCCGGACAGGTGCCAGGCTCCTTTTCTTCTGGACGACAGGCTTGTAAGAGGGAGCTATGTTGAGGGAGTGTTCTGCCAACCTTCTGGGAACCCTAGTCATGTCCCCGGGACACCAAGCAAATACGTCTCTGCTGTCCTGCAAAAGATTAATTAGTTCAAACATAACCTCATCAGGGAGCAGGTTGTTTACTTTCACGGCCTGCTCCGGATAGGCAGGGTTTATGCTAACGTCCCGGACGGGATCACTGGTTGGTGCCTTCATCTTCCTGGGAGCTTGCATTTCTTCCACGGAAGCTATTAGAAGAGCTTCCTCTGTTGGTTTTAGAGTTGCAATCCCATTGGGTGTTGGGAGCTTCATGAGACCATGTGTTGTCGAAACCACTGCTCCGAAGGTCGCAATGCCCATCCTCCCAATTAGGACGTTATAGCTGGAAGGGTACCTGATAACAGAGAAGGTCAGCTCCTCTGTCCTTGATAAGTCTCCGTCCCGGAAACAGACGCTAAGTGTGAGCTTCCCTAGAGGGTGTACCCGTTCCCCTGAAAAACCCACCAAGGAGGCGTCAGACGGTTTGAGCTTGGACTTGATCTCTGGACTCAGTGATTCGAAACACCTTTCGTACATAACCTCAGACGAGGCACCACAGTCCATGTATACCCTGTCTATAGGGAAGCCATCTAGTTCTGCTTCCACTATTACGGGGGTGATGATCAATTCGTCTGGTGCTGGAGGGAGGCAAATGTACTGCTTGTTCCAAGGCTCGGTTCGAGCTCTCTTGATCTGCTGAGGTCCCTCGTGCCTAACCATGTTGACCTCCTTGTCCTTCCTCCCCTCGTCTTTCCTTCCCTTGATGTCCTTAATCAGGTGCGCTAATTCCCCGGACTTGACTGCCTCTTCTATTCTCTTTTTTAGTTGATAGCAATCATTCGTGTGGTGTCCAGTGTCGTTGTGGAAAGCACAATGCTTGCTGGTATCTCTCTTGCTAGCCGGTTTAGATAGAGGTCGGGGAGGTCGGAACGTGTATTTGACTTCTTCGGTGGAGAGTATTTCTTGGGGGGTCTTGGTTAGGACGGTGAACACGTGCCTTTCTTTCTCTTGATGCCTTCCAGGTCTGGGAGACCGTCTCCTTTCTTCATTTCTCCTTGGCTCGAAAGGCCTTCCAGATCGCCTCTCGTTGTAGGGTTGGAAGTTGGTTCTTCGGGAGCTTGTTGAGCTGTCTCTCCAACTTCCACGGTCCCGTTTTCTGTTATCCTGCCGAGTGAGAGCTTCCTCCCCCCGAAGGAAGGCTTCGGCTCTCTCGAAAGCTTCTTCCATGGTTTGAGGAACGTCTTCATGAAACCTTCTTAATAGCTTTTTAGGGCGGATGGCCCCCATGAATCCTGAGACTCGAATCTTTTCGGTGGCTCCACTATATTGCAAACCTTCTCTCTTGTATCTTTCTATGAAGCTTCGGAGGTCCTCATGCTCCCCCTGCTGAATTTGGTACAGTATGGCAGCGTCTTTGGTGCACTTTCTTAAGGGATTAAAGTTGGAGGTGAAGCTCCTTCGTAGGTCATCAAAGGATGAGATGCTGCGAGCAGGGAGACCACAAAACCACAAGCGGTCCGGGCCTACCAACGTCTGCATAAACATGTGGCAACACTCGGCATTATTCCACTTTTCTACAGTGGCTGCTCCGGAAAAGACATTTAGATGGTCGTCAGGATCCTCGGTTCCGTCGTACGTCTTTACGTTGGCCGGCATTTTTATCTTGTTAGGAAAGTCAAAATGTGCTATGTGCTCGGCGAAGCATTCTAGTGACTTGGGACGATATGGTTCGGAGGGTATAGCCCCGGTTCGGGTGTCGACTGTGGAGGCTTGGATTTGAGGCTGGGGTATGCCTCCACCTTGACCCCCCGGGAGAACCGTTGCCGGTATTTGGTTTAGAGGAAGTGGATACTGCCACGGGTATCCCCCGGGCCATGTGGGAAAACATGGTGGCATATAAGGTGCGGGCTGAGGCTGGGAGTAATTGAGGTGCATCGCTGCTGAAGATGCAGCCAGTCCTCCAACATAGCCTCCGGTTCCTGCCAAGGAGGCGGCCACGACACTACTAGCTAAAGGTAGGGACCTTAGAGCTTCTGCAAAGGATAGGGGTGTTGAGGATGACAGGGATACTTGTGTGGCTTCCATCACCTGTTCTGCTGTGTACTCTTGGACCCCGGGAGAGAATACGGTTCTGCTAGGACCTTCCCCTGAAAGGAGACCTCCTTGACTGTTTAAATAAGGGTGAGGGCTTGTTTCAATGCGTTGAGTTGTAGGGGAGGTAGTGGTTCCCCACAACGGAGGTGAAGGTGAGAGGGTAACTGTAGGTTCTTCATCATAGGACAGCCTGACCTTTACACCTCTGGACCTTTCTTCCCGTACATAACCGTTTAAGAGGTCTCGGAGTTGCAAGAAGTTTCTTCGTACTCCCTCCGGGGTGATATCCATCCGTTCAACGGGTAATAACACGTCATCTCTAGGAGACGCATAAGCAGCCCTCGAGGCTGGTGGAGTTTGATAGTTTAGCATATCTCCTAGAGACGGTTCGACACATGGTCCGTCCGTTCCAGGTGTTCCGAGGCCAGCAGCGTCACCGGAGGTGTGGCTACTAGCCGGAGTTTCTTGAGGACCCCCGTCTTGGCGGTTATCTCCGCCGGTCATCACAAAAAGAGGTTACTTAGGAACAAATGGGACTGAAGGACTTTCAACAGCTTTGTTCAAAGTAGCGACAGCCCCACGGTGGGCGCCACTTGTTGCTACAACAAGGAAAATGACCGGGATTAGGTTGCGAGATGTTTAGGTTAAAGGGTTAGTGGAATATTAGGTTTAAGTTATGGTTAAGGGGATCCTCTGGCTCCTGGAATGGACCTGCACAAGGTAGCAAACACCGTTAGCCTTAACGCAGGAGGGGGTCTCCTGCGTTTGGACTCCGGCGTGAGAATAAGTACGTATTCTTTTGGAGTTAATAATGTAGAGAGTATGAGAGTAAGGGAAGAAGTGAGAAGTGTGTGTGGAATGCAAACCCAAGGGTCTCCTTATATAGGCAACAGAAATCTGCCCAGGAGCTCCCTTAGGGTAGCATACTTACTATACCTGGCCATGGTTGACTCTCTTTCAGCTGCCTGCAGTGAGACTTTACCATTTTGGTGCATATTCAGCTTTTTCTATTTCCTAGGTGGACATGGAGCTGTGTGATGTTTTGTTTTATGCCAATAGTCAAAAGCTGAAGCACCTTTTTACATTTCCAACATTTTCTACTGTTCACTTTCTGCTGCACAGCTGCCATATGGCAGCCGTGCTGCCTTATGTTAGCGTTTCAGCTCCAGGAAGTTCTACAAACCTTAATACCTTTTTTACTTTGCTTTATTTTCTTGACAAGGGTTTTAGACGTGGTCGTTTTAGGACCCACGTCATCACCTAACAAGTTATTCTACACAGTCTAACAAAAATGAGAAATGTGAGAAGGATACAAAAAACACAATAGATAATGAAATATGACACAATGAGCAACAAAATATAACACAATGCCGAAAAATATAACACAATGCTGAAGAAAAAAAGACACAATGAATTGAAAAAATGACACAATGATAAAAATAAGAAAAAAGACACAATGCTACATAAAAGACACAATGATATAACGTATATTTTAAAAACTACAAGTTAAAACCCCACAAAAACGAAGACCTAAAAACTAACATCGTAGGGTTCGGTGTGACGGTTCCAATGCCGCTTGAATGAGTTCAATCGGAGTTCGTTTGATACCTTCCTACAACTTCCTATTTTTCTTTAATCGTGTATTTGATCCTAAGCCACGACCCCTATTAGTAATAATCCATGTGGTGGGGTATGTAACATAAGATATTTTATTAATTATAGGGCGAAAGCAAGGAAGCAAGCAAGCGAGCACGCGCGCCAACGAGTTACAGACGCGCCAGATGGACGTAGACATGGTGGAGACGCGCGTCTAGACGTTACAGACCTACCCTTACACACGCAACTCTTCTTCCTTCATCTCCTCTATATACAAATAAATACCTTCTCAAATAAAAATAAATATAATATATCCCCAATTTCTTTCTAATTCCACCTTCATCCCAATTTGATCAGGTCAGTCTTCTTCTTCTTCTTCTTCTTCTACCCTCTCTTCTTTCATTTCATTTCGTTTCATTTCATACATGATTGTTTCTGTCTTCTCCTTATTATTATTATTTATATATATTTAATTGTTATAATTTGTTCGCAGGATTCTACCTTTCTTGTATTGTATCATATCCAAACTGAATTTAGCCATCACTTAACCTTTCAATTTCTCCTATCTATAAACTTTTTGTTTGTTTGTTTGTTTGTTTGTTGCAGTGCAGTGTTGATATTTACAATCTTCTAATTAATTAAATCAAATGGCTTTGTTTGGAATGCATTATTCATCTGCTGCCCTTATTGAAGCTGTGGAATTAACACCTTACCGTAATAATTTGCCGACAACACTAATTAAACCATGTTGCTTGCCTCGAATGCTTCGCTCAACCTTTCAGAAACAACAAAGATCACAAATCAGGTGTACTTTATCAAAGCAAGCTCTTTCTCCAATGGAATCAGAAGAGGATGGTAGCCTTTCCACTTCAGATTCTTTGGAGGGAGAAGAAGAATTCAGCCATGTCATCAAGTTCAATCTTTCTGATTTTAAGATTAGCGATTGTGTTAGCATTGGCCTAGGTGGACGGGTATCTTACTTACTATCTAACTTGTTTCGAATATCCTGTATTTATCATATTTCATTTTCGTCTCTTGTCTTGTGTTGTGTTGACCATAGTTATCAAAGCCTCTAGGCGCACTCTAAGGCGTATAGGCCTCGCCTAAGCCCTAGGCGCAAAAAAAGCCAATAAAGAAAAAAAGTAAAAAATTACACTGTATTAGAAAAGTAATACTATACTTCAAATGAAAACGAAAGCTATTATATAACATTTAATATTGTCTAATTAGTATCAAAAGTTTTAGAATATTAGTGCATAAAAATAGTTTTTCTTAGATAAAAGTAGAAATCTGGCTAGAATCTAGCCATAATTTAGAGAATTGAGCTGGAAACTCCAGAATATAGGAATCTGCGCCTAAACCAGCACTTGGAGAATTAAATCGCCTTAAAATGGGCCTAGGCACAAGAGGCGATGGCTTTTAACAATTATGGTGTTGACTGTTTGGAGCCTTTGTGTAGAGGGATGAGGCTGTTTTTGAAGCAATTGTTAAAGATACTGATAGGTATGCTTTTAGATAGTAAACTTGTGTTTTACACACGTGGAATCTAACTTACGAAAATGCAGCCCTATGCATAACACAAAAGTGGTTCTTAGACGACTTACTACTGCTCAAGCACAACGCAGGGGGAAACGTGCTATACAGGTGCTTCTGCTTGATTGTACTAGTTGAAATTTTGGGGTATGGATTCATGTAACAGACTCGTAATCTTTGCCATCATAACGGATTTATAGGTTTTAAAGAAACTGGCCCGCCGTAAACTGATGTACCATTCTTATTCAATGCAAGTTCATGGTTTTGTCTGTTCCAAAACAATGGAGGATGAGGGCTCGTTTACCCTTGTTCATGGGGTAGGTGACAGGTCCTACTTTTAGTGAAGATATATGTATACACTTTGTTCTCCGTAACTTGATTAAATAATCTGGCTTTTGTTTTCCTTAATTATCAGTATCATGGTAGTTTTTCTTTGCGGCACTGGCTTCGGCAGACGGATTGGCTACCGACGTTGGAAGCTACACTTGCTTTAGATGAAGAATCTGTGAGACGGGTGGGTGATGATACCGTTGGTGGGCCAGCTGTTTCTCGCCAGCTTCGTGTAATTCGAATTCTGATGAGAGATCTACTAATTGGAGTACGTTTTAGGAATTTTATATGTGATGTTGTGACTTGTGGGTGTGTACAAAGTACAAACACACACGCATGTGTTCTATTGTGTTATGGACAGAGCATTGGAAGGATATTTTATGTTTCTGTTGATTTTCTTCTGCAGGTAAATTACTTACATAGTCATGGACTTGCCCATACAGAACTCAGATTGGAGAATGTCCATATAAGTCCAGTGGATAGACATATCAAAGTGAGTATCAAGCTCTCTTCATCGTATTCGAGCTAATATTCACAATTTTGAAGTATGAAACGTGCTGCTTTTTAACCCACACCACCATTGTGAGGGGCAAGCACCATACCACTTTTTAGGATATTTAAATGTCATTTTATTTGCATGATGTTAACTTTATGAAACACGTTTAATATTCCTCTTTTAGGTAAGAAGGGTAAACTTGTTAACTTTCTAGTCATCACGTAAAGTGTTATGAATGGTTTGAGGATCAATAAGACGTTTTCGGTTTTTCAAGCTATTGAACTTCTCATTTTCATCACATATGTTTCTTTGGATAATGATGGAATGTGACTAGCAGCAATGCTTCTTGTGGTGTATGTGCTTCATGTTTCTTTATAACTCCTTAACTTTATTTATCAGGTAGGAATATTGGGGAATGCTGCTGACTTTTTCGAGGATGGTCCAAATAATACAGATAGACAACAAATGATGATTGCGTTTGACATGAGGTATGCAGCAGAGGAAAAGAAGAGGAATATTTATGTAATTCTTTCACCATTATATGAAGTTCTTCATGCTAAATCTGTTTACTCATTTAGATGTCTTGGATTCATTATGGTAAAGATGATATTGAGGGAGCTTATGGATCCCATTATCTTCACCAAGTTCAAAGCATTCCTCAATAAGGTAAGCATATTTTGTCATTGAACATATTATGTGCGCCATCTAATTTGTATTCATCTGTTCTCGTTAATCATACAGGGGAATGATCCTTCCTGCTTGCGTGAATTTCTACTAAGAACTGTTGAAAGGAATTCGTCACATGGAAATGTTGGGCTGCAGGTAAGCTCATATAATTTTTGAAATAGTTGTCTGTACTTGCAACATTGCTTTTATTTGTATTATTATAGGAGCTCCTGTATGTTATATTTCTTACAGATGCTTGATAGGAACTGGGGTGCAGGCTGGCATTTGCTATCATTACTTCTTGCATCAAGATCACTAGATAGAATAAGGTAAAACGAACACATAGTAGTTAATTGATGTTAGTTATCCCCCCCTTTTTTTTTAATCTTCATTGAAGGGTATCTTAGATATTTGAGAAATAGTCAACCACTTTGTTAAAACTCTACCAACTTAAACTCTGCAATTTCTATGCCGATTAGATTCTTGCATTACCGACAACCATATGTCGTTGTTTGACATTGGTTTCAGTTAGAATCATGATTTCTTTCCTTCAAAAAGAACTCAACTTGATCATTGTTAAAGAAATGTAAAGTTTAGATTGATTGAGGTATGGTAACTGAAAATTCGTCTATGGAAATGTTGTCCAATAGCTTGGCCTGGGTGAATCTATTGATGAGCTTAAGCTAGAGGTTGCAAAATGCGAAGCTTAGGTAGGCTGGGTACATAAAGGGTAATTTTCTGAATCTTTTATAAATAGTTGTTGTGTTAAATATATACAACATTATTCTACTTTTTTTTTATTTAGAAAAAAAGTGATTTAGGAGGTTATATGCATTGAAATTATACTTTCAGACTTTCGACCTTTTTTGGCCTGTTTTGACCCGTTTCTTTTTAACCTATTTTTTAGTTTTACCCATTTGGTCTGTTAAGAGATTAAACGTGATCCAGATTGACACAATTGTAAGCAAATAGGTTGAAACTGTCACCTCTAGGTTAAACGTGCCTTTTGTACACAATCATAATTATGAATTTGTATGAAGGTATATATTCAAAACAACTTTCTGCACATTCGACATGGCAATAATGTGGGAGGAGATACTTATGTTGTACTTGTAATTCATTACAGCTATAGGTTACAACGATGAAAATGGTCAAATTGTAATTTAGATTAGTTATTTCTTGCATCAGCTAATAGTTACATCCGTACTATCTTGCAGATGTTTAGAGGCTCTGAGACACCCATTTTTGTGTGGACCAAGATGGCGAGTTAACCCATCCATGGATGTCATCAGATGGAGTCTGGGATCAACTGCAGTTAGAATTACTGAGGAGTACATATATGGCCACCAACAGGTTTCCTTTTTAAAATAAAGCTTGCACCATCTTGTAATTTTGTAATTATTAGAAGAGAATGCTTTGTATACATCTCATTGGTTTCCTGTAGAGATCACAAAGTCGGCTGGTCGCACATCTTGTTTGTCAAAGTTGGTTCTTAAGTAGTTGATATACATCGGGTGGTGTGTCAATTATGATTACAAGGATTATATTATTTCAAGTAATAATGTATTTGTGTGGATAAAGTGATTTTGGAGATATTATGCTCTAAAAATGCACTTTGGCTGATTTTCGACCCGTTTCCATTCAAGTTTTATTTTCTTTTTTACTTTGCCCGTTGGACTCGAATTTCTTTAGGAGATATTATGCTAGATTTTTATCTGTTTCAGATGTTGCAAGTACTTTTCTAACTTAAAAGACGTAACTGGAAGCTTCAACTTTATTTACCCTTTATTATTTTTTTTGTTTATCCTTCAGCGCATTAGGCTTGCTCACTTCCTTGAGTTAATGGAGATGTTAAATCCTTGTTCAAAGCCAAAGGTCAGTGAAATCATACTCTCTTTACAATATCTTAATATGGGCTTGGCCCAAAAGGGTAACTTTTAGTACCAGTAGATATGGGTCGGGCCGGGTTACGCTTTGGTTTACTGAAACGATTAATTAGGGTTGTAAAAGAAGATAATGATATTTTAGATCTTTGCTGTATCCTAATATGCACAACAATAACCACCTTGTTTAATGTGCAGAACTGGCTAGGGTTGCTACCTGGAAGATGGAGATTGGCTTACTGCACCGGGCGCCACATAGGACTTACCACTCGTCAACCACCATCCCGTGTGCTCATTGGAGACGTGCACCTTACTGTAACCCAACCATCAAAACGAAAACAGCCGTTGTCATTCACCTCTGATGTCAAATTTAGTGTCCTAGTTGGCAAAGATTGGCCACATGACAAAATCGGCATTGATGGAAAACTTGTAGTAAATTCCACATTCAGATTAACATCTGGAAAACGCCTTTACATGAAAGACGAAGATAAAAATCTGCCAGCAATTGCGACCAACGCCCAAGAATCAGCCATCAAGAAACTTTCGGGGAAGAAGTGGAGGAAAGCGTTACGTCATAGAGAACTACCCTCGAGTCTTCCGGTGGTCAAACTTGTGTCCAGTGACATTGATGTGGCCCTGGTTTTAAATGAACCTTTGAGCAAAGATATTGAAGCTGCACAGTCTGTGGTTAATGAAGTTCGGAAGCAAATTCCACCAGAAATGTTTGATTTGTCGAAGATTGTTTGTGGGACCTACATAGATTCTAGGATGATGGTTCTTCGAAGTGTCAATGGATCGGCACTCTTGTTTACTCGGGCCTGTAGCATTGAATGTTGATGTCAAATATTTGCTATGTGGTAGTTTGTAAATACATAGACATTATTGTTATAAGTACACTTTAGGAAAAAAAAATGTCGGTTAAGAGTGTATATTTGAATAATATAAGTCAGAATCTGTCTTTCGTTTCTTTTTGCATTCTTTCAGAAATCCCCTTTCTGATCATGTCCTAAATCAGGTTAAAATAAAACAAGAAGCTTGAATCGAAACGGTCTTAGATGGGATGGGCTACGTTGGGTGGCATGCCGGGTACGGACGGATTTGGGTCCTGAAGAAACTATAGTCTAACCTCCGGATAAGGATAGCAAGACTAATGATTCGACAAGATTGATCATTTGTTAAACATTGCAGTGTCCAAAAAAAGTACTCGGAGAGTGGATGTGATCATGTAATCGCTAAGAATTTCTTCTTGTTCAAAGACACAAAGATCGTGTTGGCTCACTACGTTCATAGCTTCTAGGGTTAGCCAAAAGTGTGTCAATTTAAGAAGAAGAAACTCTCCTTAAATAGGATTTTTCATGGGTCAACATCACCAACCCTTGACCTGAAATGGGCGAGGCCTGGTTAGGGGGTAACTCTACTACCCCGGACTAATATTAATATAAGACAAATAATGTATTAACCAATAAGAAAAGATAAACGTGTACCGCCTTAACCTGCGCCACGTGGCATGGTCTTGTTGATGGATGTTCTACTGCGGACATGTGACACTACGAGAGTGGCCACATGTCCGGCGGCTCTTTTTGGTTGAATGGTGCTGATTGTTAGTGGAGGCTGTTGGTAACGTGAGTTCTTGCATTCTAAGATCTCTATAACCAACGTTAAGCATGTTGAAATTATTATAAAGCATGTGGTTTAATTTTTTTTAACGAAACGGAAACGAAACGAAAATTATTATAAAGCATGTGGAAATTATTATAAATTATTATAATTTATATTAATGAAACCAAAATAATTATCAAATACCCCGAATATATACATGAAACTCGAAGCAGGCAATTCAAACATAAAACTTTGTAGACAATTTTACATTAATTAATGAAATATACACATGAAACCGAAGCAGGCGGGATATCCCTACAATTTACAAGAAACCTAAATACTTTAACAAATCTATCAAATGAACCAAGACCTTTACAACATTTGAAATTGTACAACGTTTACAGCACCCACAACTGTAAAAAAACATGCACTCTCTCCAGGTTGAAGCAGAGAACCCCATGCTCCAGCATCACATCTAAGATCTATGTAACCCACCGGAGGGTGCCGTCAAGTCAACCCGTCACAAGTGGCACATTTAATAAAGTTATTTCCATTCTCACAAAGGAATGCATGTAAGTAAGGGAAGCTCTAAGAGGAAAAAAACTATAATCACGTCATTCTCTTTTGTCATGTGCTACTCTTGACGCAGTTTTAAATACGAAGCAGGCGGGTTATCCTATGTGCTTCTTTTCACGGGATTGCAACCCTTTTCCGAGACCAACAATTCCAACTTCAATAATATAATCTGGACCATGCTGTTCAAATTATACAATCTATTCAGCCGTCACAGCACCCCACCATGTGAGGGAGCACAACCTTGTAAGCAGTCGTCCTCGACCCTGTGGAGGATGAAAGTAGTAGCAGATGTTGTTGAAGCATTAATCAGCCACGAAGCCGCCACTGACCATGTGGAGGAACACAGCCTTGTTAGCCGTAACACCTCCATCCATGTGAAGGAAACACACCCCCTCGCCAATCGAGACCACCAACCAGCGACTTTCCACACTCTGGTTTTTGTCTTTGCTCGAAAGAGTGAGATATAAACGAAAAGGAGAATGACAGAAGAAAACCCAATGTACGTTTGGACTTCCTTTTCCATCGGTTGGCATGCCCTTCATGTGGGGGTTCCTCCACCATTAATATATTTAAAATTACTTTACTGAAGTAACATTTCTCACATGTTATAACACGTGTAGATGTAGTATCGATCCAAGGTAATTTCATGCATATGCAACACCGATCCAAACTGCTCCAAAAAACCATATTCTTCATACTATATGGTCGATGAAATAGATAAACGATTGTGCTTTTCAGAAACACTAATTTGGGGTTGGAAAATTTTAAGTGGTGAAACATTAACATATTATTTTTGCATGGAAGATTAACTCGGGTTTAAGATTGGATGCATGACATTAAATGGAAAAAGAGGATAGATGGGTGACATTAAAATGGAACAAAACTCGGGTTTGAGGTTGGATGCATGACATTAAAATGGAAAAAGAGGTTGGATGCATGATCTTAAAATTGAAAAAAAACCTAGGTTTGATTGCTTTCTGGTGGATTCAAACATACTCGTTTAATCCTCATTTATACCACCGATTGCATGCACAATTCATTGATCCGTTATTGTACTGATCTGACTTGCTACAAACCGCAATCTCAGATTGCGTTTTTAAAAATCATACAACAATCCGCAATCTTAGATTGCGGTTACATCAGCCACCTAGACTACATTTTATCCTACTCCCACTCATCCATCCTACTCATCCGCCAAGTCAATCTAAACCGCAATATGAGGTTGTAGTTTCACTAAAATACCAAATTCAATTCTAACACACCCCATTTGCATAAAAAGTTCCTACTGTGTGCCGCTATTTTTTGAAAAAAATTCACTGATGCATTTACTTTATTACTTTAAGGTGTTAAATCTTTAAGACCACCCGTAGTGGGTTTTGTCTCTCACGCCCCATCTTTGTTTTTCATTGGTTCAGAAAAATGGCACACAGCCCAAAACTCAATTCAGCGCTATAAATATAGCGCACAAAGCAAATTGGAAGCAAATTAAAGGTGCATAGCGCCCCATGGCGCGGGGGTGTTTTGGTGTTGGGGCGCGATTGGAGATAAAATGGGGTGTTTAGCGCCCCACTACGGGTGGTCTAATGTGTTCTATTGATCTAATGGTATCAAAGTGTATATCGCTATAAAAGTGATACATGTTTAAATCCCGTAAGGTAAGCATTAAGTGGATATTAAGAATTAAAGAGTACATTTTACTATCTTAGGAAGGCGTTTCTCGCAATTGAATAACAAAACTATAAGTTTTAAAATCAACTTAAAACACATCAATTTCAAATGTTAATTTACATAATTAACTCATCACAAATACGACCAGTTTAACCTATCTTGAACTTTCTCCATCTCATTGACTCGAAACCGAAACCTAACCCGAACCCAACCGGTTCAACGCATCTCGAGCCGCACCACAGTCGCCATCAATCCTAACCGCGCGCTCATACGCCTCAACCGCCTCCTCCTTCACCCCTTTCTTTTCATAACAGTCTCCCAACAACCAATACGCCCTAGCATTATCCCCTTTCAGCTTAACCGAGTCCAGCAGGTCATCAATCGCCGAGTCAACTCGGCCTCTCTTACTCCCCTTCACCTTCATCTCCGCCCTCTTCAACAACGCATCCGCTCTCTCCCCATAACTCAACGACTTCGCCGTCACCGGTGACAGCGCCACATCCAACGCCTCCACAGCCGCTGTTACTAAACCCTGGGCGTCAAGAGCTAGGGCTTTGAGGATGTGTGATGCGGCGTCGTTTGGGTCGAGGGTGACTGACTTGTCGGCTTCTTCGGCGGCTAATTTGGCAAGCTTGATGGAGGAGGCGTGGTCTTTTGTGGATCGAGATTTGGCTAAGAGCTGGGCGCCGGTTATGAAGTGGCGCTTGGCGTTGTAGGATGGTTGGTTTTTGTAACGGAGTTTGGTGAGGAGGGTTTGAGGGATTTTTTGCATATATAGGAATATGAAGATTGTTATAAAGATGAAACCTGCTTGCATCGCTAGATCGCTCATCATCATCTTTAGATGATACAAAAATTGTTATTTTGGTTTTTTTTAGATTTTGATAGAGTGAGAAAAGTTGTCGATTTGATCGAGGGTTATTATTGGGTTGAACATTCGTCAAGAAATGTCCGTGGTTGTACTTTTTGCATAGATATCTGTACTTCGTTTATTGTGTATGTAGTTGTTGTACTTCTTGCAGTAATCCTTGTACGTGTTGATATTGATTACTGGACCATTGGCTTATTTGTATGGGAAAATTGCAGGAATAGCCCCCGACCAAATCAAATTGCGGATATAGCCCCCTCCACCGTCTTTGAAAAGACCGTTCACATTTTTCGAAGCATCTCAGGCGGCTTTCAATACCAAGTTAGTACGGACCAATATCAATCCGTCACGTGTCCGACAAAGTCTTCCCCACTGCCAGCCCTCTCCGAAGCCGCCTGCGCGCCGTCAAGAGAGTTCCGGATATATTGGAGACGGCTCCCTGGTCCTCGGCTCGTGGCTCAAGCCGTTTGCATTTTTTTTTCGGCGTCTGAATGTGAGCCGTCTTCGTGATGTCTCATGACTTGGGAAAGATGCTTCCGGAGGTGATTTTGAGAGATGTCCCCCGGCCGTACTATCCGTACGAGGTGATGTTCCCAAGACGTCTCCGACGATCCAAAGACGGTTTTTGAACGGACTCTGCCACCGGAACCGTCTTTTCCGTACAGTACCGAATTTTATATTCATAAGTCGTTTGTTTTTAAAGAAATTAAGTGGAGCTTGTTTTGTTGTTTGTTGTTTGTTATACTTGTGTGTATAAATTTCAAATTTTCGAATATAAAGTTTAGATAATGGTTCGATTTGTCGTCTACCTAGATGGGAAATGGGATGTTGTGAATGGGAGGCTTGAATATGTTGTTGATTCAAAAAGTAGAATGTGTGGCATGGAAATCGAATCAAATATGTCTTATCTTAGTCTATTAGGTTATCTCTCGGATACGTATCAAGTCTCGCCAATTACACGTTTAGCCTGTAAAAGATGTAAAAGATATCCCGAGCATCATCTTCATCGTCGAGATCACCTAAAAGCTTTAGCAAAACTAGGGAAATATGTTCATCCTGCGGTGCTGATACGCGTATCCGAATCTTCCGAACAGAAGCAAACCCGGGGAGACGGTTTGTGTGCTGTGTAAGTTAAAAGAGACTTATTTGTTTCCCTTTGTTTTTTACACAATCATGTAATATTTTTCTTCCTTTTTTTTTCATAGATGGCGGATTGTGGGTTTCTCAAATGGGTGGAAACTTCAAGTTGTTACCAGTGCGAAAGTTTGTTTTCGTCTTTGTTGCGAACGTTTAACGACCAAAAAGAAGTAACTAAAGCTAAAAGTTTGGAAGTGAGACGATTGAAGTTACTTTTAGTATTTAGTTGGTTTATCTTTTTAATATTACTATGTGTAGTTGTGTATCGAACCGAAGAGGGATATTAAAAATAATATTTAAATTAAATGCTTTAATTTAATAAATGTTTATTGCATTTCAACGTCGTCATCTTGTGACTCATTTTCAATAGAGCCCACCGGTACATCTTCAATCAAAATGTTTTCATAAAATAACTTTGCAAGCCTACGTCTCATGTCCTGTGCAATTTGAAAGGCGTCTTCGTGTTGATCAATTGGTTGTTTATTAATCAACCTTTCCATAAAAATGCACACCCAAATCCCATAATCACCAAACACTCCACTCTGTTGGGGTACATTAGGCGGGTAAACAGTTTGGAACGGGTAGGAGAAGTGTTTCGGATTTTGGTCCTCTCCGTAATATTTGTGCACCAGTAACCATCTGTCAAATGCAAAATTTATATGACAGATAACCTTTTGGGCTTCCACTGCCATTTCCGGTGATCTCCCCAAACTGAAATTACCAAAATATAATGCATTACAAAAAGGACCTATGTAACATCAACAATACCAAATTCGAAAACGTCACATACCTCTCATATACGGTTAGAGTTTTATCTGGAAGGTTGAAAACACCAAGTAACCAATGCAAATTGTGAACATGTAAAGGAACGTAAACCTGCAAAAAGTTTAGTTCAAGGAAAAAATTAGATACGAATTTTTGAATAATAAAATTTAAATTTAAAAAATTAATAATTATTTAGAATACCTCGTCAACATCTTGGATAGGTGGAAAAGGTTCAGAAGAAGACCCGTGATACATGTCCTCATACGTCCTTGTTGATTGCGGGTTAATCAAACCAAGCTGAAAAAATGAAGATAAAATGCTCCATCGATCGGTTTCTACCCTCGACTTGTACAGGTGAAGTGACCAGCCGGAAATATGCTGTTAAACATTGCCAATTTTAGCTAATAATATTTTGTATTTATAAAACTACAAACTATAAAAATGTATAAAAATATAAAAATATTATAACCAATATTCGTTACCTCAGTCGAAAGCCAACCACTACCATCATCACCAAGCAAAGAACTCCAAAAATCACGGGGCAGTGTGTTTCCCCCGGTCAGAGCAAATTTTCAATATGTATTTTTTGGATACCAGGCTCTGATTTCTTCTATAATTTTATCATCTTCATCTTCAGAAATCAAACCTTTTTTTGGGATTCTTTTTAAAGCCGGTAAACGGGGAAAGCATACAAGGCGCTGGCTTTGTCACCCGTTCTGACCGTCTCAACCCAACAACTTGAGCCTTATTACTCTTTAAGTAACAAAAATATTTAATTAATATATTAATTTTAATGTTAAAACATAAAAAAACGTAGAGACAAGCTATACTGTAGTGGAACTTACAACATCTGCTTTCTCATCTTGTTGTTCTAAGTCGCTGTTCTTGGGTTGGTAACAATTATCAAAATTGAAAACCTCATCTTCTGGTTTGGAAAAGTTCGAACACGCAGACTGTTGAGCCTGAGAGAAAATATAGTAAAATTATTTAAAATCGTTCACTAAAGTATATAAAATAAGATGACATCACCTCGATAAATAGCCGAGCCAACTTTTTGTTATTTTCTTCCAACAACTCTCTAATTGTTGATTTTAAACTAATCTCTGAATCATCCTCTCCATGCATAAAGAAGGTCCTAGAAGAGCCGGCCGCTGACAACTTATGTTTCTTCGTGTACCGCCCTTCAACGGCCATATCGTAACCCGGCTGGTCATAACCATAATGCACATCATTAACATGATGCATATAACCTACAGGATTGTGCTGGTAATTCTGTGTAACATCATTAACTGCAGGTGCTTGATTTTGCATGGCGTCTGCGCGTAGACTTGCTGCCATTTGAGCATCTAAAAAGTTGGTACTTGAAATGTACCAATCGCAAAGCATCTCTGCCGGGGTCGACATCAAAGTTGGCAGCGATTTATATTTAACATCCTGATACATAAATTTGCCATTCATATTTAATATTTCGGTAAAAAAAAAAAACTAAATAATTTTGTAAGCCGTCAGAATCAAAAGTTACATTAGTTGCATCCGATAGAATAAGGTCAGCAGTACTGCTACTAAATCTTTTACATGCTCCCCAGCTTAGAAATCTAGGAATAGCTTTTCCAATAAACCAATTACGTCTGGTTTTGAATTCAGGAAACATTTCAAAAATCCAAATCTCCAAAAAGGATACATGTAAGACATACAATCCAATTTTAATAAACGAAATAACTATTGAAAGACAATACCTACCTTGAATGCCCAAACAAACCCGTTTAAGCAGAAACCCTTTTTATCTGGCTTTTTCCGTTGGTGTATATTGTGCAAATTTGGCCACAATTCGGCCCAAAGATAACTGCCCCATGGATAGTTGTTAAAAGCTTCATAATCATCAAGTAAATCTATGATTTTGCTATCAACATAACGGGTACCCTTTTGTGTTCCTTTAAAGCATGTCTCTATCAACATCAAAATACAAATCCTAACACAATCTTCATCATCAATGTTACTCCAATCATCATTAAAAACGGTATCAACTTCATCAAGTTTAACCTTACGCAGATCGTTAGCTCCAAAGAATCTTCTCCTAAAAGATTGAGGACGGTGATTCGACACCCAGTTAGATACCCCGAAACGGAGCCCGGTAACCAGACATAACTGTTGAGGCGTCAACACTATTTCTTGTTGCCCGATTCTATAAGCAAGGCCATCTTGTGGGTTGTTTTTATCAACCTGAAGTTGAGCAATACCGTATAACATGTTGCTCTCGCAAACATGGGCCTTTACATCAAGAAAATGGCCGAAATATGTAAGCCTAAATTTGGACTCTATGGATTTTGTCATTTTATCTTTCATGGTTGTTAAATTTGACGAACCAGCTCGGACCTTAATATCCTATGAAGTAGGCAAACACAAAATAAATCAACAAAACCACCCAACATTCATGTTTAAAAAATGCAAAAAATAAAAAAACTATATAAAAACTTACAACTGGGGCAGAGGGACGAACTGGACGAACTGGATGAACCGGAGGAGGCGGATGAACCGGAGGAGGAGGAACCGGAGGAGCTTGATGAATCGGAGGTGGAGGAACTAGGTTAGTCAGATTAGGAATTTGATTGTTAAAATTGGGGACCATCATATGATCGTAAGGATCGTTACTAAAAAGATTTGAATAGGAAATACTCAAGAGTCTGGTAAACACCGTTCATTTGGTCATCGTTATTCGGGTCAAACAAAATATTCGGATTCATTTTTTACAAACGGGTTGGGTTACAGTGTGTAAAGTGGGTCGGGTCGTAATGTTGTTGGATCGTCTACTTACCGGAAATGGGTTGTGGTCCTTGCTTGTGGGACCGTCTACTTACCGGAAATGTGCTTAGAGTACCGGAGTTGCATGTGGATTGCCGGAAAAGTGGCCGGGGTGGGATTTCGCCGTTGTTGTCAACGTGGTGTTGTCGGGCCTGTGGTCCCGAGATGGGAACCGACTTCAAACAAAATATACGGAAATGACTTCAAAGACGGTTCAGATTGGAGAAGACGCCTCCGAGCCGACTTTAGGGATACCAAGACGCCTCCGAGCTGACTTTAGGGATACCAATCGAACAAAAGACGGTTGGTGTTGAAAGACGTCTCCGAGACGTCTTTAGGAACACGACTCAACAAAGTCGCCTTGGTAATTTAAAAGACGTTTGGGGAGATTCAAAGTCGTTTGGGGATTTTCAAAGACGCCTCGGGAATTTCAAAGTTCTCTTGGGGATTTTCAAAGACGCTTCCGGAATTTCGAAGTTCTCTTGGGATTCTCAAAGTCGTTTGGGAATTTAAAAGATGTCTCGGTAGATTCAAAGTCCCTTTATAGAAGGGACAAAATTTTGCCTCGTCATGCGTTAAGGTATTAAATATCACGGACTTGTTTGTTTTGGAAAGATACATCTTTTATTTGGAAACTGAGTATTTTAAAAGTTTCACATAAAAAAAATGTCTAATAGTCGAAATGTTAGGATCCGAGTTTGATTGTTTTGATTGTTTAAGTAATATGAGTAATGAAAGATGTAAACTATAAATGGAAAGTGCAGCGGAATGATAAACTGTAAATCAAAACAAGAGAATAATTGTTTTTGAATCGAAAGCTTTCATATAACTGAATGATTACAAACGATTACAATTACTCCCCCTCAGCCTGATCACTCGTGTAAGTTTGTCTAAGAGAATGTTTTGAGTGATAAATAGAATTAGTACATGCACTGTTCTATTTATAGACAATTGTAAGGACATAAAGGATTGGGGAAACTACTTTTGCAAACCTTAGTCTAATTCATACTTCTGCCAAATTATTCTAAGTATAGAACTACTGAAGAAAGAAGACACAAGTACTGAAGAAGGATTCAACAAGTACTGAAGAAGATAGATCAGAAGTTCTGAAGTCAAACCAGACAAGTCTATTGAAGAACTACTGAAGACAAACTACTCATCAGTAGTTTGTCATTCATCAGCACCTGTAATAGAATCTTTCCACCGCCCTTATGTTTCAGTAGTTTAATTGTTTATTATTACTTTATCTTTTTGTACAAGTTCCAAGACTGCAACTTGTTGCAGACTTGCTTTTGTAACAAGGTTCATGCATTTGTAAGTCTATAAATAGATGGGTTCATCCCACTATTTTAGACATTGATTTTAATTGAAAACTGAAATCCTTCAAAAACTCTTACTTGTTATTTCCATTTCATTAACTGAGAATCTATCTGCTTATTTATTGTCATTCACATTTAATACTTAGATTCTCATTAAACTTGTCTTTAGTTTGCAAACATCCAGGGGGAGTAATAACTCCCGTTGATAGTGAAACTTTATATACTTATTCCGCTGTGCAAAACTAATCAAACTTGCAAAACACATAAGTGTTCATAAGCAAGCAACTGTTAAAGAGCAAACTGATCCAACAATTGGTATCAGAGCACTGGTTTATCTGATCACATATCAATCTAACACATTGAGAATCAGACACAGGCTCTTATTGATATTCAATAAAGGATTAAAAGTTCACTTTTTCAACATCCATCACTTTGAGAGATATTTGACAAATCAATACTCTTTAAAATGGATCCACATAATACTGGTTCTGCCAATAAACCTGTTATGCTTATTCGTTCTGAATACAACATATGGCAGAAAAGGATGGCACATACTTTGTCTCAAACCAACACCGGTTGTTGGAAATCTATGATATATGGTCCTCACAAACCAGTAAACATTAATCTTGAAACTAAAGTTGAAACACCAAAGGACCTAAAAGACTACACAGAAGAAGATTTCCTAAAACTTGAGCTTGATGCTAAAGCTTTCTCTATGTTGGCAATGGCACTCCCAAATGAAATCTACTATGGACTTTTACATTGTGAAAGTGCCAAAGAGCTTTGGGATTGCCTAAAAGCACAGGTTGGAGGAACTGAAGAAGTGATTGCCAACGCTAGAGAAATCATGGCTCAACAATATGAAACATTTACTCACATAAATGGGGAAACTTTAACACACCAATTTGAAAGATTCTCCTCATTAATATTTGAGTTGAAATTAAATGGTCAGACCTATACAAATGTATCTATGCTTCATAGATTTTAAGGTCTTTACCAGAAAAATGGGAAACTTGTTCTATAGTCCTCAGATCTTCACCAGACTTTAACTCCCTCACTCTTACAAAATTACATGGGAGATTGCTAACTTTTGAAAGAGAAATTGATCAAAAGAAAAAATTGCAAAGTTCTGGTAAAACAGCTGATGACTATTTACCAGGTAGTACAACACTATTGGGACAAGACTCACCTACTTGTTCAAATAGTTTTGGATCTTTTGACCACATTGACATAACTGCTGGGATCTCATCACAAAGATCATTCCCAGGTTATGACAATGATGAATATAGTCAAACTGCTGATAACATGTGTTTTATCATGGATGATTTAAAAAATTTCAGCAGTGATGACTTAGAAGAAATGGACATTTTACATATATTTAGTTATTAAATTCTTTTTTTACAGACGTTTTTTTTATTTTGTTTTTAATTCAATTCTTTTGTACACACATGTATACAATGTACACAATGTACATCAATTTCTTTTGTTTTTCATTCATCATCATTATCGACATATATACACTGGTGTACATCAGTTTCTTTTTTGTTTTTTTTTCATTTATCATTATTATCGTTGACACAAATATACATTGATGTATATCAGTTTCTTTTTTTTTTTTTGTCATTCATCATCATAAACAACAACACAGATATACATTGGTGTATATCAATTACTATTTTTTCTTTCATTCATCATCATCAACACAGATATACATTGGTGTATATCCGTTTTTTTTCCGGCTTACATGACTATAATTTGGACACACATATACATTGATGTATATCTTTGTAGAAATGTAAGTTAAATACATCAGTGTACACCATAAATAGATGTTGAGGTTTCTTTGTTTTTGTATATGAACAAAATATACATTGGTGTATACCTCCTAAAAACCCTCTCCTTCTCCATTTACTGATTTAGGAATAATATTAAAAAAAAATTGGATCCTAAAAACCCTCTCCTTTTCTAGCTTACATGACTATAGTGGTATGAAACTGTAATTGTTTAATGATATTTACTCACGTTCTTGGAAGGAAGCACGTTCAATAAGTTTTATTATTTCGTGCAGTATGAATTGCTTGATGAAATGATGGACTTTGGTTATCCTCAGTACACAGAAGCTACAATTCTTAGTGAGTTTATCAAGACCGATGCATATAGGATGGAAGTTTCACAAAGGCCCCCATGGCTGTCACAAATGCCGTGTCTTGGTGTAGTGAGGAATACACTACAAAAAGAATGAATTAGGGCTACTTTTGAAATTTTGTTAGGTGATTACTGTGATCAGCTAATACATATACGTATTTTTTTGATCGATGTTTTTTTTGTTATGGTTGAGAGATTTAAGGAAACCTAATAACTAATGGCAAGGAAATCGCATATAAAAGGAAAACTGCCAAATAAAAAAATTTCAATTAAATAAAAAGTTAATATTTAATTGTCTAATTACACAAATACCCCCTAGATCAAAATAAAGAATGGATGACTCAGATTGGTTCCTAAGTTCCTAACTAGGGTATTGGTTCCTATTTGATCTTATTCATATATATATATATATATATATATATATATATATATATATATATATATATATTGTAACGCCCCGCTTTTCCCGAATAATATAATAATAATTTTATTTATTTATTCATTCATAAAACGAGTCGTTAATTCGTTAACAATAACATATCATTAATAAGAAATATATTCTTATTGCATTAATAAATTTAACTATCCAAATTCGCCAAATAAAGAGTTGTAGGTAATAACACGCTCGTAAACCGACTCTCATCCTTGTAAATTTTAAACGCGACTATATATATATATATATAATTAATCTATAGTTCAAATACTCGTTTTAATTAGTTTTACATTTAAAAATTTCGTGAAATAACTATCTAGGGGTTTAATGAGTCCAGTTCATAAACGAGACCCGAGGCGGTAACTAGTTCGTTAAGCAATAACTTCCACCTAACTTCCACCTACCAAACCCTAACTATATAACATCTTAATCTCCATCTTCCCTCTCATCCCCTTCACCAAAACCCTAGTCTCCACCTTACCTTTCTCCTTTCTTTGTTTTCTTTTGATTCCACGTGAATATGGTCACACACACATACAATAATAGATGTTTCACCATAACTCTTGAAGCTTTCCTCTTCCCTCTCCCTCTCTAGACAACAACAGCGACAGGAGCAAACCACCCCTCTACTCCGGCCGCCGCCGCCGCCAACAACCACCATAACCCCCACACACCCGCTGACCACCACCTCAGCTCCTTTCCAACCACCATATCCCGTCGCCACCAACCACCACTTGGTTCTCCCCCTTCCTTTCTAGAACAGCAGCGGCAGCTGCCTACAACCACCGCCCGAGCCGCTAACAACCACCACCGCCTGAGCTGCCAACAACCACCCTACCTCCATCATCTATCCACCTTGGGCCACTATTAAAGCATACCTGTTTTCTCTCTCTCTATGTCTCCCGCTTCCCTAATTATAAGAACCGGCCGGCCACCACAATCAATGGTGGCGGCGACGCTGTGTGGATGACGTGACAGGGGTGGCGTCTCTGTGGTCCTGTCCTCGGTTGTTGCGATGAAGCGACCAGAGATGGGTTTTCATTTTGGTTTCCATTTGATCTTTTCACCGAGCTTCGGGTAAGTGGTGGCTGGTCACGAGCAAACACATCTGGTCGGAGAGTCACCGTGAATCATGTTGCAGAAGGATATTGTTGTTGCTGTCACGATTCATCTCTGTTCGTGCTCTTTTTTTCTGTTCGGGTCAACATCGGTCAACTGTTGGTCAAACATCAGTCAAACATCAGTCAAACGGACCAGATCTGGTCAACTCGGTTAACAGTCAAACCCGGTCAGATTCGTAAACGTTCAGATCAACGCGAGTACATGTCGGTTCGCTATCACATATTGGGAAGGTATAACGCGCGCTATGACTTTGGTTTAATTATTTTTATGTCGTACTACTTTGCGTATATATAAATAAAATCATAAAAACTTAAACGAACCGAACCGACTTGTGACTAAATGTTATTTTACTAATCCTTTGAATGAACTAAAAATGACTAACTTATAAGTAAACTTATATTATTAACACTATTATTCATGTTTAATACTAGTCGACTTATTATTTGTTTTCGAGCCATTAAATAAAGAGTTACTTAATATATAAATGTTACTTGTCGAAAAGTATACTTTACTCGCTTATTATTGCTTTTGAAAGTTAAACCTTGTGTCGTGCATTTATACATTGATGTTTTGGGAAAATATAGACAACTTGAGTTGTCTGGTTTCTTACAAAAACAGAGGAGACTCTGCCCAAATTTTTACAAAATATAACTATAATTTTGTACAAAAGAAGCTATGTTTTACAAATAAACGCTATTCAAACTTTACTTCGTCATGATATAAAAGCGTACATAAATAAATATAATACATATATTGTCCGGTCTTCAAACAAACTAAAACGCGAATCAAGTTACACATATTATTTTCACTATCTTGAATATTCCTTTCTAACTAGTTTAAAGCCGTGGATCTGAATATTATATAAAGTATACATATACATTATATATAGCTATACATACGCGCAAGCTTCGTGAAACTAAATCAAGTACTATCGGTTCGTTAAGTCCTACACAATATGACACGTATTGTCTACAATACGAGTCTAGGTAGTCGAATAAACTATCTTTAAAACCAAGAAACAAAATAAGTTCATTTGCATTAGAATTTAAGACATCCTTTACTTGTAATAGGACACAAGAGATTCAATCAATTCAGCTTCAGACATTGTTTGTTATTCTTTCATAATGCACTCCAGGTGAGTTCATACTTGTCCCCTTTTTACTCTTTATCACTTTTGTGGTGTAAACATGTATCATATGCAAAACACACTAATGCTTTCATAAACACACATGCTCAATCTATTAAACATACTTATATGCTACTTGCCATGCTTATGATTCTTAGATACTTAGACATAAATCATTAACTATTATTAGCCCACTTAACATGTATAGCGCTATAGGACTAGCACACCGCCCCCTTTATGGGTCATTGTTAAGATTTAAACGGCCTAACATGAATATGTTAGGTATACGCTGTGGTACTCGCGGGTTTGAGTTATGTCTTTTGTATGATAGGTATGTGCAATGCTATAGTATGAGATTTGAGTAAACCATTCTAAAATACTATGTATGTAAACTAAAACTAGTATGCTCACCAATGCTTTATGTGTTGACGAATATTTTATACATGTTGCGGGAAAAGCTTGATGAGACGATACAAGAAACATCACTTAGGATTCGGCCTTAGAAACAAACAAAACAATCTTTATTTTACTTCATATTTAAGTTAATGTATTTTTCTCATGTACAAATTGTATACTTGTTGAATCTTAGATACGAATGAAATCTATTTTAATCTATTGTCACAATCTAGTGTTATGAAGTCTTTGAACAATCTATCACAAGTCTCACCTCGATGTTTCCGCCATCGGTTGGGGTGTGACATATATATATATATATATATATATAATTTTTTGAAGTCTCATGAGTAGTGACTTAACACCGTTAGTGACATGTCGTTAAAGCTGACGGATGCTTGCCATGATTGTGCTTCTTCGGTTGCAGGGCCGGCTTAAGGGGGAATATTTTGAAGCTAGGGCTTTAGGCCCCCAATCCAATAGGGCCTCTAACTTTAAAAAGTATTATATATATATATATGGTTTTTTTTTGTAAGAAAAGACTTCTAGCTTAATCTCTATGATTTGTATGTCTTATTAATTGTATTTATCATGTAAATAGGTCTAATCCTTTAACTATTGTTATCTTCACATTTATTTTGTTTTTTCTAGTTTCGCAAAAGGGCCCCATTTTAGTATTCGCTTTAGGCCCACACAAAGGTTGAGCCGGCCTTGTTCGGTTTTGCAACGTGCTGTGTCAGCTCTTGTCTCTACAACATTCCTTCTCTCTCTCTCAAAGCTTTCTCTCTGGCTCTTTCTCCACCGCTTTCTTTTCGTATCCACTCCCTCTCTCTCATTTTACATATAGAGAACGTAAGGGATGGATCTTTACATCGAAGAGAGATAGATAGAGAGAGAGAGAGAGAGATAGAGAGAGAGAGATAGATAGAGAGAGAGAGAGAGAGCTAGAGAGAGCGCGGCGGTGATTATGGCTTTCAAGCGTCTGCACCATAAGCTCTGTTCATGTTTTAATCACAGGAGTCTCCTCCAAAAGCCTTCTTCAGATTTAAGTGCCATCTTTTTTTTTTAACCTCGTCATCCATGTACCTATACCATAGAGAGAGAAAGAAAGAAAAGGTAAACACTAAACCGGATAAAGGAGTTCTGGTGGTGGTTATCCATCATATCCGACGACGACGCCACCCACCTCCGGTGCATGCGTCGACGGCTGTCGGTCTTCGAGTGGAGACAACGGCTTGGTTCTGGCGGGATGGCGGTGTACCGAAGTGTCGACGTAGTCGCAGGTTTGTCAACAGATGGCGGTGCACCGAAGCGTGTGGATCTGTAATGTTTATCTGGAAACATTGTTTAAACAATAAACATGATTACATGAATAATCAGTTTCCTTTAGTAACTTTTTGCTTTTGAACAACGGTTTTTGACTTGGCTCCTGAAAATAGTTTACCTGTCAAAAAAGTGCACCTTTGGTGGGAGGCAAACAAGCAAATAATCTGGGTTTTATAGAGAGAGAAAGAAAACGACAGGAATAGGATCACGAGAGAGATGAGAAGGAAAGCATGGTGGTGGTTGTGGCAATCGTATGGTGATGGAGGCGGTATGGCGGTATTGTGACGGTATAGTGGTGGGAGAAAAAGAGAGTGGTTTGTAGGGTGAGAGAGATAGAAGGTGGTTTGGTGTAGATGGATTTCAATGGAGTTGGTTTGGTTATTTTCTTCAAGTTCATAGATTTATCCTCTTAAGGAAATATATTATATCCCATGATTTTTTTTGCAAGAATAGGCGAGATATGGTTTGACAGAGCGCAAACAGGCATCGTATCAGGAAACAAGCGAAAGTGGTGAAGTCGCTGATTCAATAAACAACTTCCTCCCACTCTAAATCAACAAATCTGCCAAACCTGCCATGTGTAAGGGTGTGTCAATGAAGTCGCTTAACCAGAATAAGGCATCTTACTTGAAGTCGCTGACCCAAATGGAGGATTCATTGATGTCGCTGAATCAATGGGAGGCTTCATTGATGTCGCTGAATCAAAGGGTGACTTCTTCATTGATGTCGCTGATTCATAGTGAGACTTCTGACAGAAGTCGCTGAATGCATGCCCGACTTCTGAATTGATTCCCATTAAAGTTGTGCTCGGCCAGAATTGACTCGAAGCTAAAACATAAGGCACTGATTTTTTGACCACACTCCTCTCATGCATGGCTTTGGGTTTGATAAAAAAAATTTTTAGCTAAAATGAAATATAGGTTTAGAGTTGATTAGATGGATGCATGAGGTAATAGTAAATGTGTAAGATGATGTTTTTTTAAAGATGGTTATAAAATGAAGGTTGTGGTAAAAAAATGTTACTAACCAAACTTGTGAAGAACTCACCTGTGAACTTAACAAACTTCTTGTGTTGTTCTTACATTCCCAAATCACAAGCTTAAATTCTCATTACATTACCACCATAAATCAAAATCTTAACTTTAACCTTGGTCCCCTCACAAATGATGTCTTGTTCTTACGTGATAGACATCGGGCGTTTCATATTTTTAGAAATCCAGAAAATTTTAATCAGCCTATGAATGTCAAACGAGGTGACAGAAGTCTAGGGATGGCACTCCGTAATAACCCTGTGGTAGGATGGGCTCGTAACCTCATTGATGGGGCAGGGTTTGGGGGCATTGTAGAGTGTGGTTATCGTTATATTGACCACTCGTTAATTACTGCTTTAGTTGAGCGATGGAGGCCTAAAACTCACACGTTCCACCTACCCGTTGGTGAAGCTACTGTCATGTTACGGGATGTTAACGTGTTGTGGGGGTTACCGATTGAGGGTAACGTTGTGTGTGGGGCGGATGACACGATGTCAATTGATGAGTTAAAAGGGGTGTGCCAATACTTCTTAGGTTTTACCCTTGAAGCGAATCAACTTAGAGGCAAATGTATTTTGGGTAGTGGTATTATTACGGAAATAAACCACCCGTTTGTTGAACCTGAAGCTAGTGATGAAGAGTGCATTATACGTGCACGTTTAATAATTTTTTATATGATTGGTTGCATATTGTTACCTGATAACTCCAACAATAGAATAAATTTATTTTATTTAAAATTTTTACAAAACCTAGAATAAATTATATGCAATGGTATTTGGCTCGTACTGTTGCATTTATATCCAATTCGAGGGTAGCACCTGTCCCAGTTGGTGGTTTTCAAGACGATGGTGCTAGAATACAGTTAATGGTAAACAATCTTTACGTGTGCAATTGATAGGTTACATATATTAATTTATCATTTCTAACTAATAATTTTGTTTTTAGATGGATGCCATGGGTTCAATTTACCAGTCTTCCCAGTATCAAGGATTTACGTACCAGGACGCCATCGCCAGGCAATTTCAGTTGATCCAGAATAGGGCGTATGAAACAATGCAGATGTCAAATCAAGTCGGACATTTACAATATTTGACACATTTGACACCGAACGCCGTGGACCTTTCCGCACCTCCATGGCCTCAAAGGTTACGCCGGCGACGCGCTCGCCGTAATGCACGTTTAAATTCGGATGAACATGGTAGTCCGCTTTAACAACAACATGTTCAACGTCTATATGATAATAACATTAAAATCCACGAGTAACGAGACAGAACAACTAAAATACCAATATTAAACATTGAAAGCAGATACAACGACTAAAATTAAAATCCAAATAGAAGCATTAAACAATTAAAGCAGATTACATAATCATATAGCATGACGAGAAGTTGCTTCACAGCGCCATTTGTATAGCTCGTCAGCCATGTGGCGTCGATAATTCACACAAGCGTCTTCGACATCGATTTCTAACAACAACGGTTTTTTTTACAAGCCTCTCCATCATCATACAAACCAAGACACCTGCATTATCAACCTTTCCGTCGTCTTGCGGCACATCTAATTTAACTAAACTAACAGAAATTGGAGTTTTGTCGACACGATTGGACCTTAGCCAGTAACGAATACGGTTTAGAAACCATCCGAAAAAAAGTGTTAGCATCTCCATATGGTGAGCAACTTGGTGTCGCATTTTGTTTCTCCATCTCTTATCAGTCCAATACTGTGTAATTACCATGTTTCTCATATGAATTCGGACAAGCAGCCAGTCTCCCACCCCAATCGATAAAGGAAGGTAAACACAGTCAACCTCCCAGAATGGCGGGTGGGGTTCCATTCTTCCTGCCATGTCGAGGAAAACTGAAGAATCATGGTCCTTCATTTCATCATAGAAAGCAGGGGGTAACACTGTCCAACGTAGCTGTGAACTAGGATTTTTTAAAAGCTTTGCTTGTCTAAGTCGCATGAGTCTTACCGTCAACGCTTCAACGTGCTGCAAACATAATAATGCACAAGGTTCGTGATTGAGTTAAGCAAATTAATTTACTTTGAACATAAATTAACGTGAAAATGATCGTTGATGATAGCGCCCTGTTGGGTTGGCACCCTAGAAGGGTACCCCAAAAATTTCGGTCTAGTTCTTTTGAAATGAATCGAGTATAGCAAAATGAGGCATCCCCGTTTGTATAAAACTCGAAAACATCACAAGACCAATTTTTCGACTCTTCAACAGAAACCGCAAAATTGTTTCTGCATTGTTGGTTTTCTGGAGGGTTTTCTGAGGGATGATCTGAAGGCTTATCTTGTTCGTTTTCTAGTAGATTACTTTGTGGGTTCTTTGAAGACTGTTAGTCCAAGATCCTTCCCGGTATCAAACAAACCATTCAAGAGACGCGAAAATCAATTGAATGGTGAAGAACAAAAGATAATAAACAAAACAATCAATTGTATTGCTGCTTCACCTTGCACACAATCTCAAGGATTGTCTGGTACAAGGTGGTGGCTCTAATGTTACAAATGAGAGGATTATGAAAGTCTTGGAAATGTCTAACCCTAAAATGAACTAGAACATAACAATATATAGGGTTCACTAAAGCCTTGACCCACATGGCCTAACCCAAGCCCATTAACTTAAACTAAGCCCAATTAACACAAACAGGCTTAATAAAGACAAGCGTAAACCTTTAAATTTCGCCCAACAATATCCCCCTAGGTTTATGCTGTCTTTATCATGGCTTAGTAGGAAGAATCTTTAGATCTTGATCTTCCAATCTTGGGTTCTTTCTTGTTGTGTTGGAGGTAGTTTCACAACTTTAATCATCATCAGCTTTTGCTTGAACATATTGCTAAAAGAGAATGTGATAGGAGGATTCTCAGAAGCTCTTTTCTTTGTCAATTTTCTCTTTCAAACAACTTTTCAGGTACTTCTTCACTTGTACTTTCATTGTCAAAAGATGATTCACTTCAGGTTCTTCTGACTTAGGTACATCTTCTCAGTGTGGTGATTCATGCTTGTCAGCAACTGGAACTCTTTCATTCTTCATCAACCCCTGTTTCTCGATTTGTATAAATTCTGCAAATTCTCATAATTTGGTAAGTAAATAATTTATGCAACAGAGGGTCCAGTATATACATGAACACCAAGTACATCCGTGTACTTCAATTTAAAATCTCAAAAACCTGAATTTTGTTTGAGAATCGGTTAAAAATTCAAGAATGGTCAATTTTTCATAACAGATAAACAAGTTAAAATAAAAATTCAAACTAATTACAATGCATCTTTTTGGTGAGAATCATGTGCAAGAAGATCATATCAGCTTTGTCAAACTGTAACACACCGTTAGTATATTTGTTCTAATCAACTTATTAAAGTGCCAGAAAGCAGTCCAAAACGATTACCAGCATCGTTTATCCACTTAAACAAACATACACACACGTCCTCAAGTCCGATATTTTTCTTATTTTCTTAACGTGTGTTAGACCGAAATAACTGTGTGTCCCACATCATGACATACCCCCGCGATCAAGGTATGCACAAAGCTTTTTCATAACAGGTGAGTATATTGCTGACATCAGTATGTTTTACAAGGTCAAGATCATCGGTGATCAGGTCTGCATATATCTGGATGCAACAGAGAGACTAATGGATTCTCGACCAGGGTTAGGGAAAATACCAAATGTTTCGGTATGATCATTGCTTTAGGCTTTTGATTTGTGCCTTTAGCTTGAATTCTCTTTGAGAATTTTGGGTTTTGGCATTTCCTTATTGCTCTTTTAAGACGTCCTAACTAGGCCTAGGTCAGCATATATCAAGATGCAGCAGAAGGGCAGCCAGGACATCCCTAGATGTATCAACAATTTAAAGACCTGAAATCTCAGACTTTGGCAATCTATCAACGCAAGATTTAAGACCATAAAATCATACGCCGATGTTGTGTTACCCACAAGCTACACAGTCCATTATCTTTATCATTTATTTTGGACTGAGTTCGTAGTGCAGTTTGCCTGCCAGTACATCATATAATGGAGCTGCAATCACACTCGATTTAACTTTCTTTTTGATTTTAAAGTGTGACAGTTCAACAGCTGATGTACTATCATTTCTTCTTTTTTCGCACCATGAAATCTCATTTTCTGAATTTTCTATTGTTTTTGTATTTTTCTGAGGATACATATCCCCCTAAATTTGTGCTTAAAATTAAGAATTTAAAGAACAAATTTACAACCTAAAACTAAGAAAAATCTTTTTGTGTTTTTCTAAAACCATTCTCGAATCAAAGACCAATTACGTTCAGAGATTTAACGCATCAGATTTTGAGCGTACCTTACTAGCTGTTTTTGCCTCCGTTATCTCCTTCAAAGGAAACATACTCACTGTTTAAGAATTTAAAATAAACGTATAACAGAGAGATGTCACTTGTGATGTGCTTGGAACAACCATTATCAATATACCAGTGGTCGTCGACAATCCTCCTTGGATGTCCCTGCACTAAGAAAGAAGATTAGTTAAACATTGGTACCCAGACCATCGCGGTCCTGGGCATTCCTGAAGCATCTACGTAAGACACTTCTCTCAAGCACATGTCCTTCTTCTCATTTAGACATGGTGTTGCTGCCGCCTTAGCTTTCCAGACTTGTTTAGGCTTAGCACACGGTTTTGCTACTTTCGGAGTAGCAACATTCTGTTTCTCAGATTGCTTCGACTTCCGTGGTTGAACAACCTTCCGTTTGCTCTTGGCAACATTCCAGTCTCTATCAGATGGTTTATCTTTGGGATTAGCATTCTTCCTTTCCTTAGGTTTTTCAACCTTCATTGGCTTGGAGTAGTAGTTATCCCTTGGTGTAACCCTCTGATTCTATCTATAATAGGGCACGTAAGGACGACTTGTGCAATTCCTTGCAATGTGACCGGGTCTTCCACAGTTGTAGCATGTCTGCTTCTTGCATAAGGAGCAGATCCCGGTCTGTTCGATCCCACTGATGAATGTGAGTGATGGGATCTGTTGGTTGATTTGTTTGCAGGATTCTTAAAGAATCTGTTCTGCTTAGAACATCTTGAACACTAGTGTGAACAAGTATGTGCGTGTGATGATGACTGTCCTTGAGCTTTCTGTTTCACTTCAGGAACCTGTTCATGAGACTTAGCACAGATAATTTTTCTATGTGGTGGCACGTATTTATCGGTCGTGCCAATAACATATAGCTCAGAAACAGCCTTTTGTACGTATGGTACAACATTAGCAGATAATTTTGATGTTTTCGAACAAACATCAGCAGTTTCAGAGCAAACAATATCATCCCCCTCAACCTTAGCCTCTACCTTAACTTCAGCTGCACATGAGGTAGAAACATTAGTAATATTCACACATTTAAGATCAGGGACTATTGGCTTTACCACACTTGTGCCAACAGTATTGGGTGAGGGATCCTTACATTCCTGTTTAATCTCGACTGGCCTTGAGCACACAGATTCTTCAGATTCTGGCTCAGTTGAGAGTGTGACATTTGATTCAGACGAGCCACTTAATTCAGAAACATGCTGTGGCTCTGCTGAATCCCCCGTTGACTCAGCTGCTCTAGAGGACTCACAGCTGGATTCACTAGATTCAACTGAAATTGATTTATCAGATTCAATTGCTTCAGGTAAGTCACATGTGGAGTCCCGTTCAGAACTTTGTGGGGCAGCGGGTTCAACGGTCTGTGGTGCCCTGTACTCTTCATAAATCTTTTTGAATGTTTTCATGAAATCAAACTCAAAGGGCACATTTGAGTCTGATTGGCTGGTCGGTTCAGTTTGCTCAATTTTCGGTTCAGTTTCAAAATCGGTTTCTTTTAAGACATCATTCAATTTAGTTGTGTCATTTGAAACTGGAACTTTATCTCTCTTCATATCAAAAACTCTTTCAATTTCTTTATTTTTCTCAAAATTTAACGTCTCGGTCTGCTTTGAAGCATCTTGAGACTTGACAAAAGTTTTTGATGGGGCCTGCTCGTGCTTATGTTGTTTGTTCTTTGGTTTAGAGATTTTTACAGGGACCGATTCAGGTTTGGAAATTTTAACTTGATCCCTCGATGGTCGACTGGTTGGCTCTTCTATTTGTGGACCATATCCTTTCACAGGAAGAGCCTACAGTTCTTCATCCGACATAGGAATTGAGGAATAATTTTCATTGAAGGGTGGAGGAATTTCCACAAAACCAATGCCCTTATTTCTCACTTCCTTTGGTCTGTACTTTAACCGGGTATTGATCATTTTCTCAACTTTAGGACTAGAACAATCGAATTTTTTGAAATGAAAATCTGCATTTTCAAATTTTGATTTTAAGTCGATCAATTCCGTGGTCAAAGTGTCAGACAGTCGTTTGAAGTGTAAATATTGACATTTATGATCACTCACCTCCTGATGCAAACGCTTGATATCAAGTTTTTGTCTTTCGACCATTTCTTTATAGGAGTTAAATTTCTTTTTAATGTCCCAAGTGGCCATCTTTTCATATTCAAGCTGTTTGTATGCAGAGAGAGTTTCTTCTCTAAAACCCTTAATTTTTAGTTTACACCTTTTAGTGGAACATGATTCAGCTAAAGTTTCAGAATGTACCTCAGCCGCCGACGGAACATAATCGTCATCCATCTGTGCCATGAGTGCCTTGTACACAGTATCTTCAACAATCTTTAGATCCTCCATTTGAGATGACCAATCCCATCCACCTCCTGATTGAGCGACCATGGCCTTGTTTGAGTTAGAGGATTCAGATCCAGTGTGAGTTGTAGATGATTGACTTCCCGGAGTCGCAGCGGGAGAAGCAGCCACAAGAGTAGAGTTGTCTATTTCTTTCTTTGGCTTGGTGCACTCACGAGCAAAATGTCCAAGCTCATCACAGTTATAACAACGCATCTTCATTTTATCCTAACCAGTTTCTTTGTTGGGTTTTCCCATACATTTCTCCCAGTCTTCTTCACAAACTTATTCGCTCTATGTACCACCATAGCTATCTGCCAAGTCAAGTCCATCTCTTCTATATCATCTTGATTAACATCGTTTAGGTCACATGCTCCAACATCTTTGGCATTAAGTTGACCAGTTAGAAATGCATTATAGCAATTCATGAATCCAGCAAATAAACTTAAGTTACTTTCAAGCTCCTTAGGAATTTTTACTGTTGACTGAGGTGCAGCTGAAGTAGCCGTTGAGGAAGCAGGCATGGCGGAGCCTTTTGATGCACTGGGTGCAAACATAGATGGGTATGAAGATCCACTGGCTGGGTAAGAGTACAATGAGGGACGCTGAGGTTCTTGCTGAGACATGAGGGTATTGCTGGGAGTTGCGATGATTGCATTATTATAACTAGCAGTATGAGTCATATAACGTTGCCTGTAATCGAGGTCATATGACTTGATCAAGGATATGGTTTCATAAAGAGTGAGTCTTGCTAAATCTTTGGTTCTCTTGATAAGGGTTACATTTGAGTCCCAACATCTTGGAAGAGTATTTAGCAGCTTTTTGTTCATAACGGAGTTATCTACCACCATATCATTTGATTTCATCTCACTCACTAAAGCCACAAAGCGCTGGATCTGGCTTTCGAGTGACTCGCTAGGAATATGATTGAAAGCATTGAACTTCTGGCTCAGCATCTCTCTTTTGCTTTCTTTCATTTCTTCATTTCCCTCATACAGATTTTCAAGAGCTTCCCAAAGTTCTTTGGCAGTGGCATTGTCACGAACTCCAATCGATACTTCAGGTGAAAGTCCTTGATGAAGATAGGCAATTGCTCTTTCATCAATATCAGTCTTTTCATGATCTTCATCGGTGTACATACTCTTTGGTTTGATAGTAGTGGCTCCAGTTATTTCGTTAACCACATAAGTGATCACACAGGGTCCATTTAAGATAGATCTCAGAGCCTTTGCATCTTTTATCTTCATAACTTGAATGAACCTGAATTTCCACTCAGAATAGGACATTCCAAGTAGAAGAACAAGTATCTTCTGATGAGTCCCAATGACAGATTCCAGAGCTTTGTCCACTTAGGCAGCCACAAGTAGCTGGTCAGTATTTAGTCCGTTCAAATTTGCCTGGTTAACAATTCGATCCATTTCTGTAAAGAATCTTAAATTTATTAGTCCAGTTTTAAATTAGTCTTAGAAGGTCCAAATTCCAGTCCAAAGTTTGCTAAAATTCAGTCCAGTTGAAGCAATGTTGTGAGTGACTCGAACACAGTTATAGGGTCGGACACAGTTTGTGGGTCGGACACAGTTGTAAGGTCGGACACAAGTTTAGAGTCGGACATAGGCTTAGGTCGGACACAGGTTTAGAGTCAGACACAGGCTTAGGTCGGACACAAGCTGAGGTCGGACACAATTTGAGGTCGGACACAGGCCTTAGGTCAGACACAAGCTGAGGTCGGACACAGGCTCTGATACCAATTGTTAGTCCAAGATCCTTCCCGGTATCAAACAAACCATTCAAGAGACGAGGAAAATCAATTGATGGTGAAGAACAAAAGATAATAAACAAAACAATCAATTGTATTGCTGCTTCACCTTGCACACAATCTCAAGGATTGTCTGGTACAAGGTGGTGGTTCTAATGTTACAAATGAGAGGATTATGAAAGTCTTGGAAAATCGGCCCCTAAAACAGGTCCCACGGAAAATCGGGTCCCACGGAAAATCGGCCCCTAAAACATCCAGATCACGTCATTCAATCCCTGACAAAAAGGGTGCAGAGGCTTTTTCTAACATGTTGAAAATAAGCCCGAGGGCCCTTTTCGTGCCTCTTTATCAACGCACCGGGCATCCGGGCACGGTCGCCAGGATGTCCGACGCGTTGTCCTTGCGCGATATATTAGGTCCCACGGAAAATCGGCCCTAAAAACGTCCAGATCACGTCATTCTATCCCCGACAAAAAGGGTGCAAAGGCTTTTCGCAACATGTTGAAAATGACCCCGGGGGCCCTTTTCGTGCCTCTTTGTCAACGCACCGGGAATCCGGGTACGGTCGCCAGAACGCCCGACGTGTTGTCCTTGCGCGAGATAGCAGGTCCCATGGAAAATCGGCCCCTAAAAACGTCCAGATCACGTCATTGTATCCCCGACAAAAAGGGTGCAGAGGCTTTTCGCAACATGTTGAAAATGACCCCGGGGGCCCTTTTCGTGCCTCTTTATCAACGCACCGGGCATCCGGGCACGCTCGCCGGGTCACCCGACGCGTTGTCCTCGCGCGAGATATCAAGTCCCATGAAAATCGGCCCCTAAAAATGTCCAGATCACGTCATTCTATCCCCGAAAAAAGGGTGTAGAGGCTTTTTATGTAACGTTTTAATTTAAGGGATAATGTAATGTTTTATTTTTATTTTTTTTTGGTATAAACGGTCATATACATACAACTCAATAAATTCCAAACATTAAAGCAGATTACATCATCAAATTCGCATTTTTTTATTAAATACAAAGATTACATTAAAGGTGTCTTCCCTACACCACTGACGACACGAGTTTAAGTAGCAGATGTAATATCGATCCAAAAGATCAAAATGAACAACAATGTGCTTTTTTCAAAGATAAAAGACGTTGCCGCGTGTGTCCTGCATGATTTCCCTAAACCATAACCGCTGACAACGTCGTTGAAAATAGAAGATAAAAACAAACACGTCAAAGTAAGTAGCAGATGTAACATTGATCCAAAGTAGGAGTACACTATCAAATAAAGTTAAGGGCCTCTTCATACAGATTCCGAAAACAAACGGAGTGAAGAGAGCACTTTCCCTGCAAATGATTCAGAATCCGAAGGAAAAGTTTGTTATAATGAAGGAGCAGCACTGACGTTGCAGAATCATCCTAACCCTGATGCTGCAGAATTTTCCCTTCAACAAGACCATGTGCGCGGAAGCCGGGGCACCCCAACAAACACATGGACTTTACTCACAACTCTTTAGAAGACAAAAATTACAACACCGGAAAACCGGTGTTGTAATTGTGTGCAGAGAACGTGAAACCACAAGATAACTGAAGAGTCTGCATCCGTCGTCTTGAGTAAAGCCACCTGGACACTTCACGCAAAGCACGCACACCAATGCTACTGCCAGTGAAATAGTCCAGTTGGAGGACCAAATGGTAGCCAAAGGGACTTCAATGAAGCCTCCATTTGGGTCAGCGACTTCAAGTCAGAAGCCGGGGCACCCCATCAAACACATGACCTTTGATTCGACGACATCAATAAAGCCTCCCATTGATTCAGCGACATCAATGAATCCTCCATTTGGGTCAGCGACTTCAAGTCAGATTCCTCTAATTGAATAGGCGACTTCATGGACATGTGTAAGACATGGCAGATTTGTTGATTTAGAGTGGGAGAAGTCGCTTATTGAATCAACGACTTCACCACTTTCGCTTGTTTCTTGATACGATTCCTATTTGCGCTCTGTCAAACCATATCTTGCCGATTCTTGCAAAAATATTCTATATCCCATTAACAAAATATGGTTGCTTTGATTATATGTTTCAATTAACGAGACTACCTAAAGTATTATTTAAATATTTTTTTGCAAGCAAAAAAAAAAAAAAAACGTTAAGCATCAACCTTTAATCCATTGTGTTATAAATCTAAAATATAAGCCGTTATAATTTAAGTAACATAATTTAATGCAAAGTATTTTACACGTTCTTTTTTTTTTTTTTATAGTTTTGCTTCTATAGCCATTTTTGTTTTCAATGGGTAATTTCAGATTCAAACTAATGTGACACAATTTTAACACTCGATTTGAAACTGAGTTAAAATCTCCGTCTGTACTATTAATTTACAATGTATTTAGCTACCGTGTTTTTGTATCTGATATGTTACTAACTTGACAAACTTCATGAAATAATTTGTTGGAGAAACTAAACGATAAACCTTAGCGAGCCTTGAACCGAAACCGTTACTCATTTTCTTATTTTTTTTTGTTGTTATAACAAGTGCCGATAACGTAACAAAATGAACAGAAACCATTACCAAATCAATATCCGCCGTGTAGCGTGAGGAATCCCTAGGCGCAACGCGCCGCTTTTGATGCCACTAGTTTTTTTTTTAGGACGGCAAATTCCAATTTTATTCACACCCAATCATATGTACAATACCTTCTAATAGCAAGCTGCTATATAGAAGACAGTCGACTACAGCCCAAAGATGCCACTAGTTATTATTATTATTGTCTTGCCTTTTGCGTAGTAGCATATTAAATTTAAGATTCACATGGGCCTACATAACAGAAGTCGTTGGATGAAGATTTAAAGATTCTCTCGTATTGAAAAGAAAACAATAGACGAAAAAAAATGTCCCTTGGAATTAGTCAACACCAATTCGTTAGAAATTTGCTTAGCAAGTTTTCTTCTTTTCCACGGCTAGCTAGTAGTATAATCACAATCCTTATAAATACTTGTTTGAGCCATACTTCAATTTATCAATTCCAATTATTGCAAACGTAAAATGGATATAAGAACACAAGAGGAACGTTTGAGAAAGTCAACGAAATCGTTTGACTCATGGTGGTTCTACGCATTATTAACCATCTTTATTTTTGTGTATTTTAGGTACGTGTATAGTATCATACAAGTACCATCCACCGTGGTCAAATACCTACAAGAGGGTTGCGTCACCCTCTTGATCAAGCTTCTCAATTTCTTCATCGCCAAATGTTTTCGGTTCAGATACATATCGCCAATATTGCCACCACCATTTTCTGGGAAACTTATGTTTTGGATTGTGCTATCTAGAAGTATTTTTAAATTGTATTACTAATAATAACTCAACATACAAGTCCTTGAAACTTTGTATTTGGAAGTTGACGAATTAGCCTTCCAATCATTTATCACAAGTCATCTTTGTAAATTATATGTTAGGTGAAGCTTTTTTTTTTTTTTGATCGGCAAACTACAAACTTTATTCATCACCAAAATATTTACATGAGTACATGGTTGTAACAAGCAAGGTACTAATTACAATCACTGCACGTATCACCCAATCGTGGCCCAACATAATCAAACCTCACTTAAGTTATAGGAATGTTGAAAGCTAGCCAATTCTCCCACGACCAATTCGCTTGTTTCCCTTTACTAGTAAATTGCCCCGCGCGTTGCGGCGGTTTTTAAACGTGACTAAGTACGTAAAGGTAACCCAAGTTAAAAAATAATTTTTTTTTACCAAAATGGTAATTTTAAATTAAAAGTATTTGATACATAAATCAGGATATTAAGTTTTCTTTTAGTTAGTTGTAATATACAGAGAGAAGGAGATAGAATTATTGGCAACAAATACATATATTATATGATGTTAGACATTATGCTTTTAAAGAGTTATACAATTCAACAAACAAAAAAAGACAAAAATGTTCAATTACTACAATGTTTATAAGCTCCAACAAAGTCTAATAGAACCATCACAAACATTGCTTGTTATTATTAAATAGATGTGTAGAAGGATTCAATGAAAAGCTTGGGTTTTATTGAAATTGAATTGGGGTTTAATTAGGTGTTATGAATAGTTACATGTTGAAATGGATATGAAGTATGCATTACACATATATACAATGAGCATTATAGGTTGTACACAAGGGCATAAAGGGAACAAAATGACCAAATATTGAAAATTTGTGAAGGGACTCTTCAACTCCCATCTTAAAAATTGTGTAAAATTACCTTGTTACCTATCTCTCCTCCTTAATAAGGTAGTAGAGATATGTTTCACCCATGTGTAAGCCGTAATTTGAGCGTCGCCAAAAATAGCATTGATGTTAGGTGGAGCTTCTTTCGTGGGACAATTTGAACAATTAATATATTTGTGATTTTTGTAGTGGAGCTTCTTTCGATTTACATGCATTTAATAAGAACTGTGTACATTTCTTTTAAGAAGTGCTTTGGTTTAAACATACATGTTTTCTTACTTACATAAGATTGTTTACTTAAAAGAATTTTTAACTACTTGCTACTAATACTCTTATTATCCACCTATACGACTATTGCAGTTTGTAGATTTTGCCTTTAGGTTAGAGGGGAGACACTTCACCACAACACAATATATCCCTTGGGGACTATCCCTTAAACGAGATTAAACAATAAATATAAGATGATGACTTGCATGACAACACGACTAATAGCTATTAAGATGGTGAAAGTCTTTCTATCACAAAAGAGATTGGAGTTTATAGCATTATTAGTTGATAATTTACTAATTAATCACAACCAAGTTTGTGACAATGAGATCTTGAACTTTTATCATATGTTGTCAAAGAGTATAACAACTCTTTCTATAATTTGTGAAAAGAAAAATCATATTTGGGCAAATTACAACCAGAAAAATCATTTTGTGATGTCTCTTTTAAGTTTTTAAACCATAACATATTTCTACGTAAAATTTTATGTAAGTTTAAAGTTCAAATATTTGGTTTTCTTAATTGTTTACTTTCATTTTCAGTACATCATACTTGTCATCAATTTTTTACCTTTGGTTATAAAATCTACTCTCATCACATGCAGTGGCGGATTCAGGAATTTTTTTTACTGGGTTCCTTTTTTAAACTCTAATTTCATGTGACCGAACATAAAAAAAATTCGGGTCGGTACATGGGTTCGGGTCGGGTCGTTTTAGGGGTTCGGTTCGTTTTAGGGGTTCGAGTCGGTTGTTTCAACATGTTAAAGTTTAACATCCCTAAAATAACTAATACGATAATAATCAAAACTATAACTAATACGATAATAACCATCAAGATTCAGACAACTTCAATCGTTCACCATATTACCATAATATCCTTTACCATATTATCAAATACAAATTAACCTATACATTATATTAAAGTTTCTTCATATATTAAAAACAATAAAATAAAATGAGCAAGAAGTGCAAGTATTATACTGAAAGGTAGTAATTCCTATTAAATGAAAAGGATATGTGATGTGTATTGGTTTGACTTTGAAGGATGTGTTTGTTTTTATATGAAACCGATTATAAAATGGACGGAAAGAAAAATAAACTAGATTGCATGGAATCGAACCAGCAATCTCCTGTTTTAAAAGGGCGCTGGAAACCACTAGACCACATCTAACTTTGTTATGGGTTCCTTTCCTAATTTATTTATGGGTTCCTTATAATTTTCTACATAGGTTAACACTAAAATTTTCAAACCGACTGGGTTCCTAGGAACCCGCTCGTATAAGGCTGGATCCGCCCCTGATCACATGGCCGGCTAATTATTATTAAGAAGTTGAAAGTTTGATCATTTTTTTCAAGATTCATTAACCATGGTTCATCCTTTGAATCTTCAAAATCACCATCAAATTTACTTGTAGATCCGTTAAAAAAAATAAAAAAATAAAAAAATAATTTACTTGTAGATGGATTTCCAAATGATTATATTTTAACAAATATCTATATCATCAAACAGTGTGTTTTACACAACTCTTAAAATATAAATATAACTAGGTTTATTAACAGGTGCGCGTTGCGCACCTTCTATTGTGTCGTGAAAAGATAATCGCGTTTCATGGTGGGAATGACCATTTTTTAAACAATATGTACGAAAAATGTATACATAATTATTAACCAATAAAAATTTTAATACCATAAGAAATCAGACAATGACAGAGCGGCCTGTGATTCAGGATTGATCGACGCATTGTGACATAGCATCTAAAAGCTCGAATCACTATATTATGATATCCAATAAAAAAGATATTGACACAACTCCATTTAGAATTAGGGAATGGGTTAAGTTTGGAAAAGAAAGAAATAATAGACATAGGCGCTGTTTGGAAACTTCTGAATGGGTAAGTGTTGAACCAGTAAAGTGCTCTGAATGGTTAAGAGCTGGATGCAGGACCGTCTCTGAGCATGGGCCGGGTGGTCACCGGCTTAGAGCACGATCCTCAAATGGGCCCGAACTTTGCTCTAGTACCATATTAAAAAAAATTTAAATTCATTCTTCTTTACAAAATTTTGGGCTTAAGTTTTTTTTCGTCCGAGGCCCAAATTTTTTTAGTGTTTTCGGAGATGACCCTGGCTGAATAGGTAAGTATCGTTTAGTTGGACCTCTAAATGGATAGTCTTCTTATTATAGTTTAACGAAATATACGTTGCGAGACCAAACCGATACACGATAACGAACCTATCGAACACCCTCTTGAATCTTGATTAGTCACTCTTCCTGTGACAACACACACATAAAACCAAACTCTCATTTTTATAAAACCCCAAACCAACCCACCCATTCCATTACCCTCTGGATGAAAGAAACAAGTCAAAAGCAATCATAGGGACATGTAGCCAGTTGGTGTTTTGTATTCAGGAAAACAAAGAGAGGGTATGATGATCAGAATCACTTTCAGCAAACAAGCTAGATTCAAAGAAAGAGAGAATAGAGAGCTAAGGGAGAGAATGAGAGGTTCATGGCTCTCTGGCCGTCGCTCACGGCAGATCTCCGCCAGAGCCCCTTTATCTGCCGATATCCTTGTTGCCAAACACCCTATATTTGAGTTGGCCTATATGTCTTCTTTTCTTTTCCTTCTGCACAAAAAAACGCAAGACACAAACACACTTACTGTGTTTCTTCTCCTCCTTCCCCGATGATCGGTGGCCGGCGCCGGTAGTCACAGTTCCCTTCTCCGGCGGCTATCAAGCACATCCGCATAACCCCTTCTCCGTTTCTGTCTCGATCCCTTCATCTGCACCATCAAATCACTGACCAAGCCTCTATCCCGATAATCGAACAGTGAAGGCTGGTTGCGATGAAAGATGATGGTCGAAGTGGCAACAGGGCGCCGCGTAGAGGGCCTATCCCTACGGTCCGCGGACGAAGGTGAGGATGGCTCACGGTAGACATGGTCGGCCGTGCGCAAGATAGAGCAGGTCGGCAGGGCACCTTAGATAAAGGCGGCTATTCCTTTCGTTGGTGTAAGAGGGTTTCGTATATAAATACAGATGAACGAATGAGAGTTGTATAAGGATTAAAACTTGTAGTCCGGCTATCTACACAGTTCTCGTTTAACGGCAAGGAGATGAAGAATCCAGAGGTGGTGTGCGGTAGCCAGAGAAACAGGAGAGAGTAAAGAATATGAGAAAAGAGGGGAAGGCAAAAGTACATAAATGCCCTTAGGAAACCATTATATTACGAAAATGACAATGAACTGTTCAAATCACACCGCTATAAATATATAGTGAGAGAGTAAAGAATATGAGAAAAGAGGGGAAGGCAAAAGTACATAAAAGCCCTTAGGAAACCATTATATTACGAAAATGACAATGAACTGTTCAAATCACACCGCTATAAATATATAGTTAATTATTTACTTCCTTTTAAGGAAGTTTGAATAACTTTAAAAGAATTGTTATTTGGAGAGTTGCACGTGTCATTATTTACATGTAGTTAATATTTTCAACTCACGGGTAGCTCAGTTGGTGAATGGTCAGGGATCTCTCTTGGAGGTCTCAGGTTCAATTTCCACGAAGGACATAATGAGAAATGATGGATGACTCATGGCCTATGGTCATGAGTTCGAGTCCTGATCTCGCCAGGTTTTACCGGTTCACTACTGTCGTGCCTTCGGGCGTGTATGTGGGTCGGGTTTTCGCTGGAAGCGGGCTGTCAAGCGGGCTAGGGGCTTCGTGCGTCCGGGGTGGGCCGGGTTGTGCCCCTGTCTTTACCACTGGGAGGCCGCGTATGAAGTACCCGACGTTGTTTAGTTGGCCGTTCAAAAAAAAAAAAAAAATACACCACATATCATAAATTAATTTTAAATATGTAATAAAACAACATTTCCAAGGAAAAAGAATTTCATGTAAAATATGTAAAATCTGAGAGTCTTTGACATGATGTCCATGATCTAACTCAAAATTTTCGGGAAGGTATCTTAACAAGATTTTTCAAAAGTTCGTTAAATTTGGAGGAAATTGCTTATACAACAATTGTAATTTAACGTCCCACTTTTGATGTGCGCATATAATGTATATATGTGTGGTCATTGGGGGCAAAAGTAAAGTTGCACTAGTTTTAACGTTATTTTACTAATTTCGTGAAAATAACCGTAAAAACGACGGACGGTTAATCATGCATCATGTGGTGGCGTGGATAGTCAAAAGACAAAGGGGTATATGCACTGATTGGGTTTGTCTCGATTGCTAAGTGTTGTGTGCCTTATGTCCAAGGCTTGATACCAAACCACATCGAGTTGGGGGTGTCACTGGAAGCATCCTCTCTATTGTTAGGGGTAGAGGTAAGGCTGTCTACATCTTACCCTTCTCAGACCCTACCTTAGCTTTGCTATAGGTGGGATTAACTGAGTATGATGATGATGATGATGATGATGATGTTGACGATGATGATGATGATGATGATGATGAACAATTGTAATTTAAACAACTTTTGCTTGGTTCTTGTAACGCCCAAAATCTCTTATTAATCATAATTCTTGTTTAAACGAATAATATAATGTTTACTAACCGAAACTATGACGATGAAATATTAGTATTTCCACCTTGGCAGTTGTGACACCCGGCAAATTCTGGTTAACAACGTTGTCTAGATGAAAGTCTACCTTAGCGAGTCACGCGTATATTGTACTTAACTGGGTTAGTTAAGTCGGGTTATAGTTCGGGAACTATTGGTTTAGTCTAGAGGATCATTGGATGTTGGTCTAGAGGTTCATTAGATGTCGGTCCTTAACCAAGTGTACAAACGGTGACGATCGGTAGGATCGTCAGGGCATACGGAACGTACGAGTTTCGAGTCCCGGGAATTGGTGAACGAGTGTAAATATGTGTATTTACTTGTGTTATGTGTTTACAATCATTATATGACTTGTCGGTACGTGAATAGGTATTAACATATGTTAAAACGGGGTTTAACGCGCAAAACGCACGAAACCAACCCCTATAGGCGAGTAGGAGGTCTACTCCCCTATAGGGGAGGCGAGTAGGGAACCCTAAGGGCGAGTAGGCCCCTACTCGTGTGTATCTAAGGGCGAGTAGGCCCCAATCACATGAACATTCAGGCGATTACAAGCCCTAATCGCCTGAAACTGCTGCATACTCGCCTATAACGTGCTGGACGACTAGAAACGCCTATAAATACAATGCTTAACCTCCTAAACTTCCTAATATCAACCCTAGTCGTCCCATAACCGCCCCAAACACATAAACAACCTCTGGAAGGCGATTTTGATCAAAAACACAAGGTTTCAAGGTCTAACCATCATTCTTTCATAATCCTAAGGTTTGATTCTCATCCATAACACTTTGTAAACGTTTTTAATCAATCCCTAATGGTCCAGACCTGTTCATAAACGAAAAAGCTTTCTGAAAATCGTCAATAAGGGTTGTTAATCGGATTATAACTAATATACGTGCGTTATGGGTGTGTATGATTAGAAAGATAGGATTTTTATGATTCTTGATGATGATTTGATGGGTTATCATGCTAGGTCAGGATTGATATTGATAGTATGATGATAGAAATCTCAGTAATTGGATAATAGTGTTATGATTACATGTGTTAGTATGATGTTGCATGCTATGTGAATGGTGTTTGGATTACTTTGGTTGCATGCAGGACTGATTATACGAGGTTGAACGAAGGGTTTTGGGTTAAACATGTTTAGGATAGTGTTTGGGATGATATTGGGTAGTTACACACGTTCTGGATCTGATTTGGAGCGTTAAACGCGCGAAAAACCGGAACAGCAAGGTTACAGGCGAGTAGCATTCCTAATCGCCTATGTTATAGGCGAGTAGGGTGCTAATCGCCCATATTATAGGCGAGTAGAGGTCTACTCTTGTGTAAGATCAGGTGATTAGCCCTAATCACTAGTAAGTTCAGGTGATTAGCCCTAATCACTAGTAAGTTCAGGTGATTAGCCCTAATCACTAGAAAGTTCAGGGGAGTAGCCCCTAATCGCCTATAATAGAGGGGAGTAGCCCCTAATCGCCTATAATAGGGGCGAATAGGACTTCTAATTGCTAGTTGACTTTCCTAATTGCTAGTTGACTTTTCCTAATCGCGTGTACTGCTGCTGTAAGTGTAAATTAGCATTCCGAGACCCGATTTAACATGTAGTAACATGCTAGGAACCCCGTAACATGTCTAATAACTTGGTAACATATATTTGGATGTATTTCGGTGATACGTGAACTATGTGCTTTAACTTGGTGTGCGTTAACGTATGTTAAGTGTACTTGCGTTATTGTACGTTTTGGAGCGTAAACATAACACGGGGAGTCTCGGGTCACCAATGGGATGTCGAGTCTTGTACTTTGGGTCGGTTAAACAGTCACGGTGTTTTCAAACGAACTTGGTTATGGTCTGGACATCTAGGGACTAATTAACCTGCGGGTTATTAGTCTAAGTACTTGTAACTGTCGTATGTTAGGTCGCCGCTTACGGGACTAGCATAGCAGCTGGGTTTACTCGGGTTAAGGAGTAACGCAACTTAAGGTGAGTTTACGGCCCCTCTTTTAAACTGGTTTTATACTTTCGGGGGAGAAAACATGTGTTAAAACGATTATTTGGTAACTACTGTCATACTATGGGTTTCTATTGTGTACTACACGATCTTTGGAAGTCCCGGGGGGAACCATGAATGTGCGGGTTTGCACAACGGGGAAATGTGAATAGCGCTATTGGGAGTGACCAACCCCGCTCGTCGACTTGGAGGGTCGGCGGGTGCATATTGTCTCAAACAGGAACAACAGGAACAACAGGAACTACATCGGGCATACTTTTGGTATTCGCGTTAGTAATGGTTTTCCAATCGTGGTAGTAACAAAACGTACGCCTAGCTAGCGTATACTGGTTTTCTATTTGTTATAGTATGGACAGGTGGACTTGGTACTTGGATACAAAACCTGTAAACTCACCAGCATTTTTGTGCTGACGTAAACTTTTACATGTTTTCTCAGGTCGCTAAGGTAGCACGAATGGAACTAGGGCGCACGCGTCTGCACGGCGTCTAGCTAGAGTTGCATGATTTACAAACATTGAACATTGGTTTATTATTGAATAATTGTTTTGAATAAGCTTCCGCTGTAAACGGGGATTTTAAACTATGTTTTGAAATTGCATTTATGTTCATTTAGACTTGTTTATTGTGATCGTTGGTTTGGATCCTGGTTTGTCATGCGCCTCGCGGTAAAACTCCGCAAGTGGATTTTGAGGGTGTGACAGCAGTTGGCATAAATAACCGGGTTAAGTTCGTTAATAAAATGGCCTGAATAAACTAACTTGGTTAGTAACTAAACCTTATAAATCTAAGTTACTTAACTTGAGGAGTTGAATTTGTTAATATGTCAAAGTTTGAAATTTGATAAGTTGCAAAATAAAAGGGGTCGATTTTTACATCAGTAAAATCACCCAACACCTTCAACCCCCCCCCCCCACCCCCAACACTTACACTACGTTCCAGAGATTCATTAAAGGATGGAAGAGAAAGGATTGGAAAGGAAGTAGGGAAAAAATGTGTTCCAGAGTTTTTTGTAGGAGGAAAAGGGAGAGAATGAGAGGGATAATAAAGAGGTTTTTATGGTGATTTTCAATCTTTCCAATTTGGAAGGAACCGGAGGGAAAGGAAGAGAGGGGAGATCCTTTCTCTTCCATCCTTTAATGAAACTCTGGAACAGAGTGTTAGGGTTGTAAACAGATGTAACACCCCAACCGATGGCGGAATCATCGAGGTGTCACGTAGTGACGATTGTTCAAAAGCACATGGTACTAAAATGTAAATATATTATTGAATAATTTAAATTGTCTTACATAGATGAAATGGGAAAAATACAAAAGTCTGAACGAAACATGAAAATTGAAATAACTTATTAAAAGCAAGCACTAAAATCCAATGCTATGAAACTAAGATCAAACTGCACCTGAAACATGTACAAAATAGGTTTTGTCAACATAAGAAATGTTGGTGAGCATTCCTAGATTTAATAAATATAGTAATTTGGAAAATGTTATTCAATTCAAGTGCAACGCTACAGTGCAATTATGTAAACTATGTAACATACAAATGAGCGAAATCAATCCTGTGACTGTATAATGTACTAAATGAACGGCGGTGTACTTATCCAATAAATGGATAATAACTTAACAATGACCATGGATTCTCCGATGAAAAAGGGGGAGAATCAACCTAGGCGGGTTGTCAATCCAATAGCGCTATCCAATGTTAAGGTCGGCTTGTACAATGTTTAATGATTTCACTAAGTACAAATGTATTCTACATGTAATGTCTAAGCATAAAGCACGTTTGTAAGAAAATGCACATAGTACTAGAATTGTATTGTAAAAATGTAAACTTGTATTTGTAATTTGTATAAGTGTACATGTAACACCTCAAAAATGAATAAAAGCAAAAAGGGGATAGGAAATACTCACTTTCGCCAAATAACTAGATGACTAAGCGAGCGTGAAAATGCGAGCAATCCAAAGACTCAACAACGAAACTAGTCCAATTTAGAAGAAAAGAAACTGAATAAGAAAAATATCCAGCTTCCAATTCGCCAATTACGAGAGCTTATAATCAAAGCTTCAAATGTAGAATTATATACTATAGAAGAAAGGTATGAGGGAGAGTTTAATCGAATTGAAACAATCGATTTAGAGGTGCAAAGTGTAATGGGTCATAGGTGGGTTTTTATACTAGTTTTGGATTCAATTAGCCATTAAAATTGGTCAACACCATAAAGTAAGGTTTTATGATGAATTGACTATTTGACTAGGACTTTGACTGTTTGACTAAGACTTTGACTAGGACTTTGACTGGGACTTTGACTGAGACTTTAACTGAGACTTTGACTGAGACTTTGACTGTTTAACTGTCGCAGCGGACCGCGAAAGCTAAAAAAATCATTTTTTTTTCTAATTTAATCAATTTTAAGTTCTGGACTTGTTTCCTTCGATTTCTAAGTTGTTTTAGGACCGAAAATTAAGGGCTTTTAGTATCAAGGTCTGAAACATACGTGCTCGGGTGTAGATGTGAGTATAAAACGTGCATACTTTTACTTATAAAAATTATAAGTTTTATTAAATTGTGAATTTTGGTTCTATTAAAATACGAGGGTTAAAAATAAAAATTTTGAAATAGTTGAGGAACCAATTATGCACATTTATGAAAAGTGAAGGGTGCAGGTTGTCACAACAGACCAAACGTTTAGCGAACCATTTGTGAATTGTTTGGCGAAAAGTTCGTTTGTGTTCGTTCGTATAATAAATGAACGAACACAAACAAGAAATTTTTTTCGTTCAGTTAAACAAACGAACATGAACAAATGTCACGTTCGTTCATTTATGTTCGTGAACGTTCGGTAACGTGTTCGTTTGTTTGATAGTTCATTAGGGGTTTTAACTTTTTATTTTTAAGTTATGGACTTCAAATTTGCCAGTGGTAGATTATCTATATCTATACTATATTATAATGTAGGAGGGAGAGATAGTTTAAGATACCCAAAAGTTAAGAACATTCTTTTCATTAACAACCCTAAAATGAGGGTAAAATAGTCATTGAAATACTTTTACACTTTAGTACCTTATTTTAGTTACCTTAATTTCCCCATTTTTAGTTAGTAGTTACACTTTTCTCCTCTCCCATACAAAGTTATAATTCTTTTATTTAATTAAATCATAACTTTTAGACTATTATGGTCCGATACCTAAATTCAACAAATAAACACAAACGAACTCGAACGGAAAACTGCTTCGGTAAATGTTCATAAATAGTTTGTGAACACGTTATTTCCTTAACAAACGACCACGAAGAAAAAATCTCGTTCGGTAAGTGTTCATAAACAGTTCGTGAATAGGTTATCTCCTAAACAAATGAACATGAACAAGGCCTTATTCGTATTCGTTTGGTTCGTTTACAGCCCTACTGACACTTGCAACTCAATAACCCATTCTTATGCCATTTCCATCCTAAATCAAGATCAAATCTATGCATGTAGTCAATTTTAAGTCATCTTAGGCTCTCTAATCATATATGGGACCTTTATTGCATCCAATTTGATGTATTTTGGCCCAGGTGATGCTAGATGAAATTCTAAGGTTCATGCTTTTGTTAAGTTATTGATTGTAAAAGGTGTCCCTATTATCACACCCTCAAATTTCCACTGCGGGGTTCATACCGCGAGGCGCATGACATACCAGGATCCCATAGCCATAAGTCATATGAACGAACTCTAAACGCCCAAACCATTTAGTTCGTTTCAAAAACCAAGTTTAGTTAAGTTGCGGAAGCGTAAACCAAATTTAATCCTTTTAAAACCACGCGCAAAACAACGCGCCCAAATTAAAACCATATGAAAGAAAATGTAAAAGCATAATATGTAATTTAGGTGTATGCCCAAGACCCCAAATGCAATGAAGTGTGCAGTGCTTTCTAATTCTGGCACCGGAAGCTAACTACCTGCAAAAGCATGTAAATCGTGGGTCAACAAACAATGTTGGTGAGTTCACTAGGTAAAGTAAATGAGTATGTAACTGCGCTGGTTTCCAAAACCACGTAAGTAAGTAACTGGTGTTGGTGCCCCGCACCGTGTAACCACTAATTCATCGCATGCCAAGGGTAGCTAACGCATTCATGATAACTAACCGATTATACCGAACTGCTATGTACGTGTAGCCACATAAGTGTGCCGTATGCCTGACATCATTGTCTATCCGCAATGATAATGTTTCGTAGTTATAGTTCACGCCCGCGCTCCCCGAGCCGGTGTGAGGTTTGTAAGACCTAATAGCGCTATCAACTAATAACCCGCTTGCCAACCCTGGCAACTCATTCGGTACGTGAGGACTTACAAAATGATAGAAATGGTTCAGTTTATCAAGGACACAATGGCGAATTAGCAAAGTGACCGACCCTCATAAGGATCCATGGCATCCCAACCCGGGATGTGTAAGTAGTCCCAAACCGGACTAGAAAATGTTAAGTAAAGTGTCTCATACCTGAGACGCATGCTTTTGAGAAAAAGAGTAGTGAAACTCACCTTAGGTTGCACGTGAATGATCCAAATCCCTCAAACAGTAACGAGCTACCGACTCCCTATTACAAGTGTCACTAGGTGAGTATATGTGCATAACCAACACACCATATAACTCGTTTATCAGAGACCTTTAAATGTTCAAAACCGTGTAGTGACACCTAATGACTCTACATGCTCAAGTATGTCCTACGTATCCCGTTGGTGATCATAGCAATTATTATCAGTTTAATGCATCAAATACATCTCATACAAGTTTCCACACAAGTACATGTCAATTACACACCACATAGAACTCCAAATAGTCACTTAAAGACCCCGTACACAATCTGTGTTTTTAGGACAGATTGTGCGCTGTGAAAAACAATTTATTTAAAATACTTAACGAATGAATTAGAGTCCCAAAATTTTACTGAATTTTATTTGGGATTCACTCGACAATACCTATTTTTGTTCTGTCTTAATTCCAAACACAAAAATTATAAAAATTCGTACAACACAGCTGTGTCCAGAAAATTTCCTCAACAGGTCAGTTTAGTAGGAAAATTCTTAAAAATTGTGTATTCATCCAAACGAGATGAATCCACTTGGAAAAGCTCTATTTTTCCAGTATTGACCTACTGTAAAAATTTCATAACCTAACTCCTTGTAAATCTCAAGTTATGACCATTTAAAGTTAGCCCAATTTACAAATCCGAAAATCTGATATGACCCCTAATCAATTAAAATTCCAAAAACGACTCATATGGTGTCCAAAATCGATGGTTTTGCCCATTATGAAAAGCTAAGACCTTGTACATTACAATCATGCAAAGAAATCATCAAAACAATCGATTTACCAACCCGTTACAGCCCCTTCAACACGTTCAAACAAATCTGTCAGAATCTGAAACTTGCATCCCAAGTAATCTACAAACCCTAATTCTTCATAAACATCCCTAATACATGTATAACACCTATAGTACTGATTAAACACCATATTAATCATAGCAAAACACATATATTATCATGTGAAAACCCTAATCATGGCTGCTAATAACAATCATCATCATCAAATCATCAAGAACATTCAAGAACTCCTACACATGCATGTATGCGATTTTGTATATATTATTTTTAAGGTTTTTAAAGTTTTTCAATCATTATAATTCATCAAAAATCGTAAGAACGTATACCTTGTGAAAGATTAAACTCCCTAGAGCCTTGAAATCAAACCCGAACTAGCTTGATTATTGAAAGATTGCTTGATTGCTTGAAAACAAAGAGAGGGGGGGGGGGGGGTGGGGGGTTTCGCACGGCACCAAGGGGGCAAGGGAGTAGGGTTTTTATCTTTTTCCTTGCCTCCTAATTGTAAAAGGGCTTTGCTTGTTCCCCAAGCAATTGGTATTAGGGCCCTTCTAGTCCATTAACTTAACCCGCTAACCATGTTCTAGCCCAATACCGGACCCAATATTATTAACCATGCTAAATTATATAAAAACCATTATTTTTTATTATTACAAAGCATACCATTCATGTTGTGCACGTAATTTGCATGATCTATGCATTACCTTTCAGTTAGGCGATCATTCACAAAAACATGTAATTCACATAAGCACGTACTTCATGTTCACCAAAATTCACTTGTATATATTATTGCTATGTATGTCACATAATTCACCAACGTTTGGGATACAGGACTCATGTGTGTGTTTAACAAGGATTTTCCTACGTATAACATATGTTAAACCTACTTAACTAACCCTAGTTAAGTATCTAGCCATGTATGAACATGTAAGTTAACTAGAGTTCAGTAAAAGTATTTAACCTGAAAATGCGGGGTGTCACACCTATTATTAGGGAACCTTAAAACAATATATTCTCAAAGAAAATCATGATAACATCACCTAGATGGCGAAATCTTTGATGTAACAACGCAAAATTTTCACCAAATTTCTACACGAAGAAGCCCTTATTTTATCCTTTATGTGCCCAAGTCTATATTTATTATTCCTAACTCACAATCTACATGTATATATATATATATATGTATATATATATAATAATAATAATAATAATAATAATAGTCATCATAATAAAAATAATACCTACATTATAAACTTCATCTTCAAAACAAACCCAAACACTACATAAGCCCAATACCATAGCCTAAGCCCACTACCTTCCATTGATTCTTTTAGAAAATTCGGAGGCCCACCATCAGAAGCCCATAACTGGCCCAGCTCACATTTCCTTTGCCCCCCTTTCTGTTTAAAACAAAAACAAAAAAAAAAGAGATCCTCCCTGGGATCGAACCTGTGCACCTGACCGGCCCAGCATACACAACACACGCGCTCCTACACCAACTGAGCCACAGCTCATTTTTGTTTTAATCCTAACACGAATTGTATAAATAACCTTCTAAAAATAAGCTGTCTTCCTCCTCTGCTGGTCGCTGCTGTGTAAACAGCCGTAACCCACGATTTTTGCCTTAATTAACCTTTGATTTAAACCTATATATATAAACTATTGACTAATTTACTCGTGACAATTAATCTCGCGTATGATATACATTAACATCGGTCAAAAACATTCCAAATTTTACCAATTTACGCGTTAATACATTCATGACGAGTCAACTTACCCAAATTATCAACCCGAACCTTTTCCTATAAATTGGACCTCCCATTACACGCTAAACTCGCCGAAATCTCTTTCTCTATCTCTAATTTCTGTTCTTAATTCGTCTTTCGAAGCAATCGAGTTCGTGTTTGACTTTTCAGTTGACCGGACATCTAAACACAAATCGTTTCTGTAAGTTACTTATTTTTAATGGGTTTTGTTCATCAACCTATACACAACAATAACCCTATGTTCAATTGGGTTATTGTTGTGTAAATCGTTTAATTGGAAAAGTTAGGGCTTGTAAACTTGATTTGGGGATAAACTGATTCAACATAGTGTATTTATTTAATTTAAACAGAGTTAAAACACAACCACAGGCCTAGGCCAAGTGGTTGTGCTCGAGACTTGTGACTGAGACTACTCAGGTTCGAGTCCCAGCTTGGGCACCCATTTTCCACTTATTTTTTTTAACAAGTCAATTATATATATATATATATATATTTCATTTAAACTTGTAAATTCATTTTTAATCATTAAAACCTTGTTATAAATTCTAAAAAAATTATTTTTAACAAATCTGATGTCAAAGTTTCATCTACAATTTTTACTTTTCTGAAATTCATTTATTTAATATTTATAATAATTAAATCAAGTTTATTCTATTTTATTTATAAAAATCTATAAAAAATATCAAAACGATCTTATAAATTTCCACAAAAATTATCCTAAGTTTTTATGACATTAATCTTTTCAGAAATGATTTTTATTTCTGAAAAATCATTTATTTTATATTTTTAATCAATTTTTGATAGATTTAATCATAATTAAATCATAATAAATCCAATTTTTAATATTTTTGCACCAAAATTTTATACAAATTATTTCTGATCATTTGGAACAGAAATATGGTTTTTAAAATAATAATTCTTTAATTTTAGTATTTTTAATTATTAAAGTTAAAGTTTGACAATTTGTAATAAATAGATTTAATAATCTATTTTAAAGAAAATAATTTTATAAAAATTATTTTTACACTTTAAACACATTCTTGTAACCATCTTAAGTTTAAATTTCATAAAAAGATTTTTGGTTATATATTTACTAATATTCTCTCATTTATTAAACAATTTTCACATTAATCAAACAAGCATTTATCCCCAATTCGAAGCCCTAGAAACTTATACATTTTTAGGATTGATAGACTTAGACATATTTATTACCTCATGTTAGGGTGATACTTGATACATTTGGTCAACACATTTCTCAACAGATATAACATTTTACCAAGGTGAGTTTTACATAGCCCCTTTTCTATTTATCACCATTTTTGGGGTGAAACATGTTTATAACATTATCATTGCAATTCAATCATCAATGTGTCTATGTGTTTTCTATGTTGCATTATGTCTTGAGCATGATTAGAGTAAGCACCATTCTAGCATAATCATTAACATTGATCAGCCGGCGGTATACATTGATAGATCTATTGGACTGACAATCCCACCCGGATACGTGCCTCCTACAAAGGTTACGTGGGTGTTTGTTATCGTATAACATATTGGACCATGAGCGTATGGTATGTATCATATTATAACAGTCATCAGGGTTGATTATGCACTCGATTTATTTCTAGTATGTTCTCACATATGGACTAGATTGACATGACACATGAATTGCACATCATTTTATTCAATTATCAAAAACCTATGTAATTCTCACCAACTTTTGTTGACCCAAAACATTTTCAACTTAACATGTTTCAGGTTCTATTTGCTTGAAGATTTGTATTGATGCTTGAAGATATGTGTATAGTTTCATTCAATTTGATGTACAAATTCTAGATCTATTGTATGTAATTCATATAAATCATTTAATGGAATCTATTATTCACCATGAGCTACTGAACAATCATTCAATACGTGGCACCCCGATGTTTCCGCCATCGGTTGGGGTGTTACAGATTGGTATCAGAGCCATGGTTATAGGGAATTAGGTTATTAGAAAAATAATCTAGTCTATAACCATAGGATTTAACAAGTACTTGCTTCCTTTACTTGCTATTCTCTATCTCCCTCCTACTACATATCCCTACTTTCATCCCTACAAGAAGGTTGCTCTCCATCAGTGGATCTACTCTTAGACTAATAGGACAAATTCCCCAGGTTTAACCTGAACCCCCTTGAGATCTCGTCGAAGTTCTAGATCTTAATAACGAACACGTGCAATCTGGAAGGGTGAACGCCTGTATTCTGAGTCTTCTGTCTAGGCTGGCATTGCGCATATATCCCAATCAGACGAGGGACCCGGATGCCTACCTGGGAATTCTCGGGATGAGTGTTCACTTATAGGCTAAAGCATGTCTTCATATGTTATTAGAATCTGGAGTCTTTGATAAGTCAACGTTTTCGTTTATTCGTTTTAATTAATGAATAAATGATTACATTCCTTATATTACCTCATTCATTTCATGCCACATTGAACCTTCATTGTGTCCCTTACGGATCATGTCTCCACGTCGTAGCACTCGCAATAGCAGTGGTGAAAAACCAAGAGGAAAGTAACAACAACCACAACAACAACAAAAACAACAAAGGTGTTGATGCCCGACTGGCTGCGATTATCCACAACCCTGCTCAGGTTACTAATCCTAATCGTCCTGGTAATTTCAACTATGGTCAATGCTATGAATGTAGAAACCCAAATCACTACCGTAACCGATGCCCTAAACTAAACCAAGATCAAGACCCTCCAGCTACCTAACCGCAAGTCTCACCATTTGACTATTGGTTGCTTTTATTCTATGCATTGACGCTATTTGATTCAAGTAATAAAATTCAAGTATTATCATAACATCTATGTGCATGTTTGTCTAAATGTGAATTAATTGCTATATCTATAATCATACTTGCTTACTTGTACAACAATTAAGTTGACTACCAAACAATTTACTCAACGATTGGTAGAGGTTATCATGTCTTCCAACAGTCGGGAGAGGCCCTACCACCTGCTCAACGACTGGTGGAGACTATCGAACCTGCTCAACAATCGGTATAGTCATAAAAGGACGCAAAATCTTAATGTAAGGTAAATTGGTGATTGCGGTCCGGAACGTAATCATGAATTTACAGGTACGTTAAGGTAGTGTGAAATTTTATCAAGGTTTCTGGTGGTTGACCAATTGTAAACCTAGTTTCCTCTTAACTTCGGGACGAAGTTCCTAAAAGTAGGGGAGACTGTAACAACGCAAAATTTTCACCAAATTTCTACACGAAGAAGCCCTTATTTTATCCTTTATGTGCCCAAGTCTATATTTATTATTCCTAACTCACAATCTACATGTGTATATATATATATATGTATATATATATATATAATAATAATAATAATAATAATAATAATAGTCATCATAATAAAAATAATACCTACATTATAAACTTCATCTTCAAAACAAACCCAAACACTACATAAGCCCAATACCATAGCCTAAGCCCACTCCCTTCCATTGATTCTTTTAGAAAATTCGGAGGCCCACCATCAGAAGCCCATAACTGGCCCAACTCACATTTCCTTTGCCCCCCTTTCTGTTTAAAACAAAAAAAAAAAAAAAAAGAGATCCTCCCTGGGATCGAACCTGTGCACCTGACCGGCCCAGCATACACAACACACACGCTCCTACACCAACTGAGCCACAGCTCATTTTTGTTTTAATCCTAACACGAATTGTATAAATAACCTTCTAAAAATAAGCTGTCTTCCTCCTCTGCTGGTCGCTGCTGTGTAAACAGCCGTAACCCACGATTTTTGCCTTAATTAACCTTTGATTTAAACCTATATATATAAACTATTGACTAATTTACTCGTGACAATTAATCTCGCGTATGATATACATTAACATCGGTCAAAAACATTCCAAATTTTACCAATTTACGCGTTAATACATTCATGACGAGTCAACTTACCCAAATTATCAACCCGAACCTTTTCCTATAAATTGGACCTCCCATTACACGCTAAACTCGCCGAAATCTCTTTCTCTATCTCTAATTTCTGTTCTTAATTCGTCTTTCGAAGCAATCGAGTTCGTGTTTGACTTTTCAGTTGACCGGACATCTAAACACAAATCGTTTCTGTAAGTTACTTATTTTTAATGGGTTTTGTTCATCAACCTATACACAACAATAACCCTATGTTCAATTGGGTTATTGTTGTGTAAATCGTTTAATTGGAAAAGTTAGGGCTTGTAAACTTGATTTGGGGATAAACTGATTCAACATAGTGTATTTATTTAATTTAAACAGAGTTAAAACACAACCACAGGCCTAGGCCAAGTGGTTGTGCTCGAGACTTGTGACTGAGACTACTCAGGTTCGAGTCCCAGCTTGGGCACCCATTTTCCACTTATTTTTTTTAACAAGTCAATTATATATATATATATTTCATTTAAACTTGTAAATTCATTTTTAATCATTAAAACCTTGTTATAAATTCTAAAAAAATTATTTTTAACAAATCTGATGTCAAAGTTTCATCTACAATTTTTACTTTTCTGAAATTCATTTATTTAATATTTATAATAATTAAATCAAGTTTATTCTATTTTATTTATAAAAATCTATAAAAAATATCAAAACGATCTTATAAATTTCCACAAAAATTATCCTAAGTTTTTATGACATTAATCTTTTCAGAAATGATTTTTATTTCTGAAAAATCATTTATTTTATATTTTTAATCAATTTTTGATAGATTTAATCATAATTAAATCATAATAAATCCAATTTTTAATATTTTTGCACCAAAATTTTATACAAATTATTTCTGATCATTTGGAACAGAAATATGGTTTTTAAAATAATAATTCTTTAATTTTAGTATTTTTAATTATTAAAGTTAAAGTTTGACAATTTGTAATAAATAGATTTAATAATCTATTTTAAAGAAAATAATTTTATAAAAATTATTTTTACACTTTAAACACATTCTTGTAACCATCTTAAGTTTAAATTTCATAAAAAGATTTTTGGTTATATATTTACTAATATTCTCTCATTTATTAAACAATTTTCACATTAATCAAACAAGCATTTATCCCCAATTCGAAGCCCTAGAAACTTATACATTTTTAGGATTGATAGACTTAGACATATTTATTACCTCATGTTAGGGTGATACTTGATACATTTGGTCAACACATTTCTCAACAGATATAACATTTTACCAAGGTGAGTTTTACATAGCCCCTTTTCTATTTATCACCATTTTTGGGGTGAAACATGTTTATAACATTATCATTGCAATTCAATCATCAATGTGTCTATGTGTTTTCTATGTTGCATTATGTCTTGAGCATGATTAGAGTAAGCACCATTCTAGCATAATCATTAACATTGATCAGCCGGCGGTATACATTGATAGATCTATTGGACTGACAATCCCACCCGGATACGTGCCTCCTACAAAGGTTACGTGGGTGTTTGTTATCGTATAACATATTGGACCATGAGCGTATGGTATGTATCATATTATAACAGTCATCAGGGTTGATTATGCACTCGATTTATTTCTAGTATGTTCTCACATATGGACTAGATTGACATGACACATGAATTGCACATCATTTTATTCAATTATCAAAAACCTATGTAATTCTCACCAACTTTTGTTGACCCAAAACATTTTCAACTTAACATGTTTCAGGTTCTATTTGCTTGAAGATTTGTATTGATGCTTGAAGATATGTGTATAGTTTCATTCAATTTGATGTACAAATTCTAGATCTATTGTATGTAATTCATATAAATCATTTAATGGAATCTATTATTCACCATGAGCTACTGAACAATCATTCAATACGTGGCACCCCGATGTTTCCGCCATCGGTTGGGGTGTTACATTTGAAGTTCTTGGTATGAACTTGGTGGGTTTTGTAGGGTGTAAGTAAAACTCAGGATTCTTGGTAATATTGTGTGTTCTTGAAAGCTTTAGTTGTGAAAGTTGATGAATTGGGTGTTAATTATATGATATAAACCTTGAAATTGAAATGGGAATGAATCATTGTGGTCTAGATGGGTAATAAATGATGTTTGTAAAATCTCACCCACCAACTATTTGATAAAACAACACAATGAAACTCGATTTTATTTAAACATAGATAGACATACTTGATAAACTCGTATGGTTGTTTGAAACCGCGCTTGATAACAAATACCTAAATGTCTACGTGGGCTACATTATCTAGGTACTAAGTAAGAGGCGTCGGGAAGCAACACGGGCAAGGACTCAAAGCTTAAGGGCCACGAGTAAGGTATGTCATAACCATGACTTTATAAATATATGCATATCTTGAAAATCAGGGCCGGCTATTAGTGTGGGCGAGGAGGGCGATGGCCCCAGGCCCGGTCTCCTCGAGGGCCCAAAGACTTTTTAATGTGTGTATATAAGTATATAATATATATAATACTTATAAGTAAAGGCTTAAACACAAATGAAAGTGTGGCCTAATGGTAGCTATCTACGCGCCCAACCTGTAAGATTCAGGTTCGAGTCTTCCGGATGTTTTTCTTAAGTTTATATTTTTTTGTTCTTTTTCATGGCAAACATCTACTGTTTGGAGTTGGCCTTTATTATTTCATTACTTATACACATCTAATATAGCAGCGTTTGAGACTTTATTTTTTGCTATAGTTATTTTTTCCTACAATAAATAACATAAAAGATAACAAAAAAAAAAAAAAAAAAAAAAAAAAAAAAAAAAAAAAAACATGTAAACCCAAATAAAAAAAGTAAGGCAAAAATGATAGCAATAGCAAGTATTGTATGCTAGATTCATTTGCCAGGTAGTCGTGACCCATTTTTTTAGTTGCCCCAGGCCCGTAAGTTTTTGAAGATTCTTGGAAACGGCCCTGTTGAAAATTATACTAATGGAAGTGTCATTGGAATTGAAATGCTAATGTGATTCCTAAGAGGCATAAAAACCATGAATAAAAACTACGTCACGAGTCACACGGGCCGCGTGAGTAAGACCAAGAGAAATGACACATGTGGTCATGGACACCAGGCATCGCTACAACGGTAGAGTGGCTTGGACGGATATACACCTTGTCAACATTAATATCATCCGTCAATGTTTTCTAACACAAATAAACAAGACATGCATATATACGTTAAAAGTTGCTTACACAAATAAAAAGGTCAAAACTAATCATTTGATTCGATGGTGACAAAAGTACAACCTGAATCAATATGTTAACCTATTTGCATGCCTAAAGTCAATTAACATTCTAAAAGATAAATAATGCCCGTTTGATCCGTTGGTGACAAAGTACATCCTGACCCGATCCATTGGTGACAAAGGTCGGCATGAATCATACACCCTGTGACATCACATTTCGGGGTGTGTGACATCACATTCTAGGTATGTGGCAGCCTTCTATTGATATGTAATGTGAGTCAGGGTGTATGAATCCTAATTAGAGAGTGCATGATTCCTAAATACCTAAAGTTATGGTTCATGACATGGGGCTACATAACATAAGTAGTTGGATGGAAATTATTAGATTCTGACATATTTATATATACTACAAATAGCAACTTAACGTTGCATTCGTGAAATTTAACGGACGTTAATTGCCATATACAAAAAGGAATTTGCCTTCATTTTGTTTCCTCATACTCCTCGGTTTGATTTTTTTAATCAACAACTCCTCCCACCAATTTCTAATCACTAAACCCTTTACAATTTGGATTCCAACAACATTTAATTTCGAAACATTCTTATTTAAATGAATACTTTGGATTTATACTTTCGTTTTCAATTTCCACCCACACGAAGTTTTACCATTTATGTTTTTCATTTTTTTGATTATTCGTTTTGATTATATATCAATTTATAAAAAAAAGATTCCTGCTTAATTATAATTGTGAATTTCTATATCAAAGATGTTGAATGCTTGTAATTAGAAAACAACAGTCCGCGATTGATTTTATTTTCGGTTTTCGTTTTTGATGCTTGAATCTTTTTGGCTTTCTTTGTAACAATATCTTGATCGGTTTCTCGGGATTGATCGGACATGATTTTCTGTTCTACTTCTGATTCGAGGAATCAAAATTGATTAAAAACAGGGATGGAGGTTTTTGGTGGTAGGGTTACGATATTTTAAAGGGATGGATTGTTGAAGATGGCTCTCAAATATTTAACATTGCTGGTCAAATATGGGTTCGGTTACACAGGCAGATTTACTAAGCGGTTACGGTGTCACGGGACTATAGTGAGTTTTCGCACGTATATAGAGACACATGTTTTGAGTTTTTCAAGTGAAAACAACGGGTTTTTTTTTTCATGGTAAATCCATTAGTTAATGTTAAAAAGAGAAACAAAGAAATCCTTAAAAATCATGCGGCCTACGATTGGTGATCCAACAAGCGCCGAGAGTAACTGTAAATGCGTAGTCACGTAGACGGTGAAGAAGAAAAGTGAGTGATCGTTTAGTACCATGATATAAGTATGTTTTTTTCTTTTGCTTTAGAAATCTATTATCATCTCCCATGAATTACCATATATAAGTATTCTTTTATACGGTTATATACATACATACACACATATGATTTTTGTAGAATTCAATTCATTTAGGTTTACTATTTTGTTAAAATCATTTTTATGAAATATTCTGATACGATCATACAACTTATGTTGGTATATATATATTAATTTATATAATACTAATTTTCAACTTTGTTGTGCAATAATGGTTGTATCGAGTTATATCCATCCAGTGGCGAAGCTTGGTTCTCGAATCGGTGGGGGCCGTACTCAATTTATTTCGATCGTTAGTGGCCGAACTCAACCCAGACTCAATTTACCTACGAAAATCGTAAAATTTCACCACTGCTCCAAAAATCGGTTGGGGTCGGGGGCCCCTTGGGCCCTAAAGAAGCTTCGCCCATGTATCCATGTGTGGACAAAAGTGCCATGTAAATTCATTGGTTTTAGAAAATGAAAAGTATATTTTGCTTAGATATTCATAATCAATATCTCGCCGCAACGCGCGAGTTAGCGTCAACTTGTTTAAATGAATAGACAAAACAAAGTCTCATGGAATTGGTCAAAACCATTTCATTAGAAATTTGCTTAACAAGTTTCCTTCTTTGCCACGGCTGGTAGGTTGATCACAACCCTTATAAATACTTATGTAAGCATAACAAAATTTTATCAATTCTAACTCCTGCTCATTACTCATAAACTTAAATTTCACTTTTAGGTCTCTTTTGTCTTATAATAAAAATGGAGATGAGATCGCAAGAGGGTTCACTAAAGTCAACGAAATCATTTGACTCGTGGTGGTTCTATACCTTATTTACCGCTATAATAGTTGTCCAATTTCAGTATGAGTATACGAGTCAGCTATCATCCATTGTGACCACATACCTACATGAAGGTTGCATCACCCTCTTGATCAAGCTTCTCAATTTCTTCATTGCCAAATGTTTTCAGTTCAGATTCTTATCGCCATTATTGCCACCACCATTTTCTGGGGCATTGATGTTTTGGATTGTGCTATCTAGAAGTGTATTTGAATTGTACTACTGATACCTCCTCATACAAGTCCTTGATGAAGATGAATTAGCCTCCCAATATAAATTATATGTGATGTTAATGTTTTCGGTTATCTTTTGAGTCGTTTTCTGTAATTAACAAATTCCCTTCCCAATGTTATACGTGGTCTAAATTGTCTAATACTTAATGGCTCGAAACAGCGTGTGGCAAATCTTTATATACATAAAATGCACATCGTATATACACAATTATCAAATTTAATCGATCACATGTAAATAAATATACATGATGTATATGATTTAAAGTGTTGTGCATCAAATGTTATATAAGAGATAAGTATATAAATATATGTATATATACATAATGTGTATAATTTAAAGAGGTGTGAATTATTATTATTATTATTATTATTATTATTATTATTATTATTATTATTATTATTATTATTATTATTATTATTATTATTATTATTATTATTAATATAACAATGCATTTGGTATAAGAATAATTAGTCAGTACACAATTTGGTTGGGGGCAAACATATTACATACTATTAATATACAAACTATTTGAACAGTGTTTAAAATGAACAGTATATTAATGGCACATTTGTAATTTTTGGTTATTAACTAATATAATATAGTAACGATGCAGGTGCCTTCGTTTTTACGACTCTCTCTCATCCTTTCTCTCTCTACCTCTTTTATTCCCATTAATAACATCTCCATCCATTCAACCCCATTATTTTCTACTTCATCCTTCCACTTCTTGCCTTTAATATCTTTTCCTTTAATATCTTTTCCCTACTAATCAATCGGGTGGTTGTGACGCCGTCATCACCAACACCTCGAGACCATCACTTCCAACGTTGTTATCTTCATCAACAGGTACGATCCATGGACCGATTTTCAACCCAGATACAGAGAGAATGAGAGGATCGGTGATGATGTTTGTGTGGCGGCATCTCCGCGATTCTGCCGCGTCAAACAGTTCCCTCGCATAATCTGATAAAAAGGAGAAGTTGTAGTTGTTGTAAAAGAATGTGATATTTTTTGTTGATATAGATGTTGTTGGGTGTGGGTTTGAGTCTGGGTTTGGGGTTTGTGTTTGGAGGACTTTTTCAATTATTCATATGGGCTATGAAAGTGATTTGAGGTTATTGTAAAACCAAAGCACCGCCCACAGGTTTGTTGAATTAATTATTTGTTGTTTGTTGAATTATAAAAAAAATTGTATTCTTTTTATTATGTATACTTTGTTGGGTTGAGCAAACATGCACTGACTTTCCAACGAAAAATTCATAAAATTATTTCATAAATTTTTCTATAATATTATTAATTGTATATACTAATCACTTTATAATTTTAACTTTTTATAACACATTTTATGTTTCGATCCAAGTTTATACTATGTTATATCATTATTTTATTGGAGTTTGTATGATTTCATTGGAAAGCGAATGATGTATGATTTTTGTATCCGACTTAGAGCTTTGGTAAGTTAACGTAATACAACGCAATATGCTATATTCTTTTGTAAGTACTTAAGATGCAAAGTACGTAACTTGGTTATGGTGTTGTATGCCTTCAGTCTTTGCTACGACATTACTATTAAAAATCCTAATTGAAGTTAGCTTCGAGGCAAATACAAAAATTATTTATAAACGCGCAACGCGCGTTCGTCAATAACACTAGTTTATTTAGTTGTTCACCTTTGGGAAGTTGTCACTTGGAAATGGGTTGACCCCGCTCGAGACGCGTTGAACCGGTCTTTTACACAGTAATGAACAAAAAACAGCAAGAAATCAAATAGATATATAAGTGTTGGTTCAAATACAAAGTCTTAAAAACGTGTGAAGTATGCAAAGTACATCATAATCACGTAATGTATGATACAATTATATATTCTCTCCGTCCCATTTAAATGTCCATTTTTCTACATTTTGTTGTCCCAAATTAAATGTCAATTTCTAAACAATTTCTAGTTTTGCCCATAAAAGACAATAAAAGATTTGAAATAATAACTTGAGGATATTATTGTCATTTTACAACATACAAACAAAGATTTCTTAATCTGTGTGTTTGTGGGCCCATGACATCTAAAATGGGACGGAGGGAATATAAACTAATTATATCATTATCATCAAACGATCAATCCTAAATCAGTTCGTTCTCTTTCGATTATATCTCCAAACGATTTTTTTTCCATTGATTAATCGAAGATGACTGTGAATAGGGGTGAGCATTTCATGGTTTGGACCCACGAGAACCTTAGACCCGACCCACGAGAACCTTGGACCCGAACCTTTTTAATATGGGTAGGTTTGCGGTTCTAGATTTATATGAATTATCAGCTCCGGGTCGGGTCGGTTCTAAACCCACGGTTCTAATATAAGAACCACAAGAACCGTTTGTATTTTAATTAGAACATGACTTATTAATAGATTCATAATGTATGAAAAAACAATAATTTATAAAAATTATCCAATAGATATGTATTGTTAACGAAAAATAAAACAATACTCCATTTTAGTCTTTTCATTATTCTTTTTTACATGTTATTGTAATCGATTTCATATAATGTTAATACAATATTAAAAAAATATTATTTATAAAAATAACAATGTATTATTTTTGAAATATTTTTCGGCTTGATATATATGCATAGATGTGATATATTATAATATATATATATATATATATATATATATTATATCCAAAATTGAAGTAAATATTTATGTATGTCGCTCTGATGTGTGTGTATTTGTGAGATGTACATAATGTTTCGAGTGATGAGAATAACAAAATTGTTACCAAAACATGCGTCAAGAAACGAAAAATGATTAAAAAAGACAACTCGTGAGCTATTGTAAGAACCATATGGAGGAACTCTTTTACGAGCATGGTAAAAGAATAAGAATATGTAACTCTCTAAAAGCCTATTACATTAAAAAGTTCTAGAGGGTTAGACCCTTTACCCGACCCATGAGAACCTTTAAGACCCGAAACCATATAGCCTTTTAAGGTTCAGTTCGTTGTTCCTAATTTCAACAATAGAAGGGTATACAGTTCTAGTGGGTTCGGGTCGGGTCGGTTCCTGACCCTTTGCACAGCCCTAACTTTGAATAATGATTTGTGCAGGTATGAATTAAGTTGTTTATTTGTTACGTGATGTTTTTGTCTATTCGTGAAAGCACTACGTAATTATGTGTTTTTCATTACGTAGTAATTAGGAAGAACAAATTACATAATTTATGTCATTCAAAATATATGTCTTTATCATTCTTTACGTAATTAGTTTATATATAATTGTATCATACATTACGTAATTATGATGTACTTCGTACACTTCGCACCTTTTGAAGAATTCTCCGGTAACCGTGCCATACACACACACACATACATATATATATATATATATATATAATAAAGCGATTGGATGGGGGACATATGACATTTGGTAACTGTAACATCCGGCCTCTCTCACCACCAATATTGTCCGCTTTGCCCTCTCAGAGCTCACAGATTTGTTTTTGGGTGCCCCAGTGGAGACTTTCCAGGAGGTCACCCATCCTAGAATTTCTCCCACCTGAGCACGCTTAACTGTGGAGTTTTCCTCTCATCCACTAACATTAAGCCCCAAAACGTGTTGGTGATTTAAGAGGCAAGACATTACTTATGAACCAATGATCTCTCCTGGCCACGACCGATGTGGGATTTTCCTAGGGTGTCACAGTAACGCCATCTCCACCTTTGAATTACCACCAAAAACTTTAGGTTATAAATAACCTAATTAACCCAATATTTATTAATTTAAAATGTTTATCTTTATCTTTATTATTACTTTACTGTATAATAAATAAAAATCTTATAATTATCTCAATTCTCTCACATATGAAATAATATTATTAAATCATAATTTTAAGTTTATCTTTTATATATTTATTATTTATTTCTTAACTAATTCTTTCTTATATTTCCGGTTATTTAAAACCATTTAATATTTTATTGATTCAATGTCATGTAATATTAAATATTCTAACCTATTAATAAATAAATAAAACAAAGAAAATTGTTATAACCGGTGTGATACACATGTTTCTAATGATATTTTTAAAAGAAAAAAAAATATTTTTCATATTACATCTAAACCCGAAGACCGAATAACCCGACCTAAATTAACCCGAACCCGAATAACCCCAACTCGACCGACCCGAACATTAAATGGTTTGGTTATCGGGTCATTTTTTCTCAGCCAAAAACCCGAACAACCCGACATAAATAACCCGAAACCCGAAAAAATAACCTAAAGAACACCCCTAGCCACCACGGGTTGGGATGCAGAGGATTAATTAAGTTGGGTGATGCTTAAATTTTGGTACTGATGGAAAAGTTGAGAGCTTCTCAAACCTCAAGGATACTATCACCAAAATGCTTCAAGCTCAAGTCCCATTGCCTTAAGAATATACCCAGCAACTGGCATCCTTACAAAAGGAGATTGAATCTCCCAAACTCGTAAGCACTACTCAAAAGCTGTAACATTCGTGATTTTTTTTTTATGATTTAAATTAAAGCGCATTAGAGACCTGAAGTGTCAATATTCAAAACCAAACTATTACCAATTTTTTTTTAAAAAAATGATAATAAATAATAATACTTATTGGCAAATTGATGAAAGAATAATGCAATGAATGCATTAAATGCATACATCTTCTTTTCCAAACAATCCTGCAAGTTGGCGAGGATATTATTTTTAGTAACGTCAATGTTCCGACTTCTTGTAACCGGCCTAAATAAATAAAAACTAAATGTTACCAATCGTTTCTAATCAAGGCATAACTCTAATAATGGAAATTAACTCATCTTAAAATAATCGAGCCTATATATACCTTCCTTCAATCGTAGCACATCGCCAGTTAAACACACCCCTACATTTTCCGTTCCGAGCTCCGCTGTCGTGCACAACGAGCAACCATCATTCGCCGCCATGGATTTTTTTCGCAACCAACTTCCGAGGAGCAGCAACACCATGGAGAACACAAACTATTTGTCGCACCGATGTCGCACCAATGTCGGCAGCTAACAAACTTGATTGTTGTCGTTTGTTCATGCCGCCATTTATTCGTGCTATACCCTATCAACTAATCATCTTCGCGAAACTAATATGTCTGTCCGCTTATCTTTGAGGTAAGATTTAACCACACTCTTGATTATCGTACGATTAAGCTTTGGTCCGATTTATTCCGGCGACTAAGAACTATAAGCTTAAACTGTTTTGAAACTTTGCATTACTTATGCCGTTCTATTCGAAGCACACAAATCAGTTTTGGAAATTGAACTAGTGATAGGAAACTTAAAACGGATTTTTTTCAAAAGTTGAATGATACAGGTGTTATACAAAAAGCGATGGTTATAAGTGCTTTTCAAGAGGGTTCATAATTTAAAATCATAACAATAATAATTCAAAATATGACTTACATACTGCATGCTACGTAGCAGGTAGTCTTAGGAAAATAAGTTAAATACTATTTTTCATTAAGCAAATTTGTAAATCATAGTATGTCATTTTTTTTTTTTTTTGAAATCTATTGTACTCATGGGACTAGTAATTGAATCGTAAGGTCTCTATCTCGCCGGATAATCGACAAGCCAAAGAATCGCATAGTCGAACTATTTCTCATAATCTTTAATAATGAAAACAATAGGTTGATCAAGCTTAATTTACTTATTTATGATTAAATTTTTGCGAGTCAATCGTCACAAATCACTGTGAGTATATCTTTCCCTTTTCTTTACTGTTTTACTATTTCGGGATGATTCATGTACCTATTAAACAAGTTTTATTTCTTATACTTAATGCAATTCTCATGTGTGTTTGCCTTATGTGATTTGGTGTGCATTATGCTTAATCATTAACCGATGGGCGGCCTAGCATTTCAGTGAATAGTACTATGGTATACCCCCTTGAGACTCTCTTGAGAGGATCTTGGTCATTGTCATGTTAATTCATTATTCAGTTTGTTAGTCATGTGTTAGTCATTATTCTCAGGTTTGGTTTTGACTGATACTACTTAATTACATATTTGCAAACGGTATACAACACATGAATTGCGAAACATTTTATTTCTATACTATATATATCAAACGGGTGTACTCACCAATACATTATATGTGTTGACAAAATTGTTTTGTACATGTTTCAGGTGACGTTTGATCTTACATGCTTTCACGCTTAGGCTGGACCTAGTGCTTAAATAAAAGTTGAACATTTATTATCTATGTTTGAAATTTCTATTAAGACTCTTTGTATTTCGTTTTGAACAATGGAAGTTATTTACTATTAATATTTACAATTTAGTCCATGTGCTATTGAACAATCGTCACTACGTGACACCTCGATGTTTCCGCCATCGGTTGGGGTGTTACAGATTGGTATCAGAGCCATGGTTATAGGGAATTAGGTTATTAGAATGCCTTTTAGCCTAGTCTATAACTAAGCTTACTTTCACGAGTCCTCTCGTGTATATTTCTCTTATTCTTATATTTTTTTTTCAAGATATTTTAGCTATGATTCTTTCTCGTTTTTCTTTTGGTATTTTGCTTGGAGTAGAAGACATTCGTATTTCACAAACGAAACGATATCACCAAGTTAGGAGTGACATCCATACCTTGGTGATTAGTTTCACTCCTCTATATGTTCGTGAAAGCACTACGTAATTATGTGTTTTTCATTACGTAATTAGGAAGAACAAATTACATAATTTATGTCATTCAAAATATATGTCTTTATCATTCTTTACGTAATTAGTTTATATATAATTGTATCATACATTACGTAATTATGATGTACTTCGTACACTTCGCACCTTTTGAAGAATTCTCCGGTAACCGTGCCATACACACACACACATACATATATATATATATATAATAAAGCGATTGGATGGGGGACATATGACATTTGGTAACTGTATCATCCGGCCTCTCTCACCACCAATATTGTCCGCTTTGCCCTCTTAGAGCTCACAGATTTGTTTTTGGGTGCCCCAGTGGAGACTTTCCAGGAGGTCACCCATCCTAGAATTTCTCCCACCTGAGCACGCTTAACTGTGGAGTTTTCCTCTCATCCACTAACATTAAGCCTCAAAACGTGTTGGTGATTTAAGAGGCAAGACATTACTTATGAACCAATGATCTCTCCTGGCCACGACCGATGTGGGATTTTCCTAGGGTGTCACAGTAACGCCATCTCCACCTTTGAATTACCACCAAAAACTTTAGGTTATAAATAACCTAATTAACCCAATATTTATTAATTTAAAATGTTTATCTTTATCTTTATTATTACTTTACTGTATAATAAATAAAAATCTTATAATTATCTCAATTCTCTCACATATGAAATAATATTATTAAATCATAATTTTACGTTTATCTTTTATATATTTATTATTTATTTCTTAACTAATTCTTTCTTATATTTCCGGTTATTTAAAACCATTTAATATTTTATTGATTCAATGTCATGTAATATTAAATATTCTAACCTATTAATAAATAAAAAAAACAAAGAAAATTGTTATAACCGGTGTGATACACATGTTTCTAATGATATTTTTAAAAGAAAAAAAAATATTTTTCATATTACATCTAAACCCGAAGACCGAATAACCCGACCTAAATTAACCCGAACCCGAATAACCCCAACTCGACCAACCCGAACATTAAATGGTTTGGTTATCGGGTCATTTTTTCTCAACCAAAAACCCGAACAACCCGACATAAATAACCCGAAAAAATAACCTAAAGAACACCCCTAACCACCACGGGTTGGGATGCAGAGGATTAATTAAGTTGGGTGATGCTTAAATTTTGGTACTGATGGAAAAGTTGAGAGCTTCTCAAACCTCAAGGATACTATCACCAAAATGCTTCAAGCTCAAGTCCCATTGCCTTATGAATATACCCAGCAACTGGCATCCTTACAAAAGGAGATTGAATCTCCCAAACTCGTAAGCACTACTCAAAAGCCACCAGCAACATAAAGCCAAACTACTGGTGAGGGTAATACCATTTCTTCACTACTAGTAAGGGATCTACAAACCATTATTCAAACAATTCTCCAACCCATGTTTCGTTCCTTCTCTAACACTCTAAACGCTAAGATTGACACAAAGTTTGAAATCTTAAAACTCAGGCACAAGAGATAATGCAATTGGTAAAAGAATTTAAAAAGAAACTCCCCAAAACTGTTGATACCAAGGGGGGGGGGGGGGAGAAAAGGCCGGACATTATTAAAAAAGGTGACATCAATGCAATAACGGGAGTTGTAGAGGCCGTGGGAAAGGAAATGATAGAGAAACAAAAGGGCTTTATTCAGAAGATCTATAACTTGTTATAAAGAAGGAAACAACGCTAATAGATCGGCTTTTGTAATCCGAACTTACTCGATTTATGTTCAAAAGATAAGGTTAACATGAATGGGTCTATGATCGGCTTTCACCATTAATACACTTAGACACATTTCATAGTTTTGATTGTACCTTAACCGGTCTAAGACTACTCATTTTGAACCTATACACGATCGGATTCGAGGCCTACATAATACACTTGTTTTGGCTTTTTCAGCTCTAGATCTATAATGACTTTTATGTCATCAAGACATAATCCTACAATATCTTAGCCATAAACCTTGGGTTACGGGTGATTTAAGGCAATAACTTTAGGACCTTAGTGGGAGAGGGTTAATCTGGCATTTGAGGTATTTTCACCCCCTGAAGTACCACTGATTGAGGTGGGTCAAGTGCAATTGTGTAAGTACCCGCCCTATGATCTTCCAAGGTTTTGAATACATGTGTGATGTTGGGTAGGGTATTTACAATCAAAAGCTTTTCATCTTTTTCTATCCCTTCTATCCATTGAGCATACCCAAACTTCTTATTCAAAATATTCATGTACTGTACCATTAGTATTGGGTTGCAGTGGGAAGATTTCTTTGGGATTGGATGGAACCATAGAGGTCTGCTTCTTCTTATCTGCAAAATAGATTTAAGCCTTTTCTAGTTCAAGAGAAGGAAGGTACTTTTTAGGTTTTCCTTTATTTAGAATATAGGAAGTCCTTGTAATTCTTGGTTGGTATTGACTCTCTCCATCTTTTTATTATGCTCTTGGGAGCCTACTCTGTATGTATTAGTTTTGCTTTCATCCCAAAGAATTTTGATTGAGCTGCTGGTGTTGGCTTTCTTTTACTACAAATCTTCCTGTTAGGTGGTATCACCTTAATGTTAGGATTTGCAATCATCTTCTTCACTATCTTCAATTCTTCTAACAGATACTACACGCTCAAACTGTTGGCGACAAGGAACCTATTCACTGAATAAGGCACATGTTTCTTCAACCAGTCTATACATTCTTCCTTTGTCATTTGAGCCATCTGAGGATTATTGAGAGGATTGATTTGTGATAACTTTTGAGATTCATCAAACATTTCCTTCTCATATAATCTTATAACCTCCATCCTTCTGTCACATATATACTGAGCCTTCTTATAACTCATTCTTTTCTCATATTATGTATATTCAACAAAGGCTTCCTCTTCCAACATCTTGACATTGTCAATATAACTCTTACTTCTGTCAATATTCAGTAAAGTAAGCTTTCTTAGGGATAGAATGAACTCAGGAAATAGATGTGTTTCATCATCTTCTTTTTGATCCCCTTGAACTTTAGGCCTAGAAGTTGTTTCTGATCTCTAGGTCATCTATGCCTTTGCTGGAGAGTCTTCTCATTCTTCAGACAAAACGACAACAGGCTAATTCCGTACAACATCCGATGTAATTCTAATTGTGTTTTGAAGTAATTAACATGGTTTAAGGTTAATTTTAATCAATTAAGCCGTTACGAGTCCTACGATGTCCTTCTCGAAGTTTGTGGACGCCAAGATTCTTTCAAAGAATGAAGATAAACTTTCTCTCAATGTTTTACAAATATCTTTCTAATGATTTAAACAAAAAGAGTTTTATAAGACATAAACATAAAACTATGAATTCACCAACTTTATGTTGACCTTTTTAAGCATGTTTTTCTCCAGTATTATTTGGCACAACACGGTTGGATTAGGTGGAACTATGGAATTGGATACCCTAGAAGACTTAGTAAAAGCATTCGAAACCAATGAAAGTCTTAGTTATATTATTCCGCTACGTAGGAAAGCTACCAAATGTTCACGACCGATGCAGATTTTCGGGGTGTGACACAAAATCAACTTTCTCTTCATTGATTAAGTAACAACTTTAATTGGAGAAGGAGTTGGGTTTTCACGAACTACTAGTTTTTGAAATACAGTTGGTTTTATACTAGACTGTATGTTTGCATCAGGTTTTGGGCACTTCTTCTGCACCCTTTTTCTTAATTTTTTTGCTTACTTGTCCCTATTTCGTCTGTGGTAAAGTGAAACTTTTGGAAAAGAAGTTGTTTTGGATTATTGTGGAAGCATGTGGTTTGTTTAACTGTTTTGATCTTTTCAGATGTTTGGGTTTTTCCAGATGTTTAGGTAGTTTGAGTTTGGGTTTGGGTTGTAGGCACTTGCCTTGTCATTGCCTCTATCTTTTGTAGGGAAATAGCCTTTTAGATGATAAATGGATGCCTCATATAATACTTAAACCTGTCAATGATTTTCAGATATTGTCTTAGGGCATTCTCATCAGCTCTGTGAGCTTCTATCTTTTGTTTTACAAGAGTTGAACATTCTTCTCTCGCAAAGGTATGCATGTGTGTATAAGGAACTAGGCTTCGGCTAGTCTTTGTCCCATGTTAGATAGATATAGATCCGAGGGTAAGGAATAATAATTTATGTGGATCTAATGTGCGTTGAATGGATAACTAGTTTGTATCGGTTATAGTCGACCATTTGCATAGGAATGCAACTTGATTTCGTCTAGATGGCAAGGGTGCTTGATGACGATATCAACATGTATTGATGTCCATAAATCGTGAACATATGTTGTTTAATGTTTGTTGACATTTGTGATCTGTATACATGTGTTAGTGAGGAATTACCATGTGTTAGAGTGTGGTAACCTCATGAGATGTTTTCTGGCGATTGTCCAGGTGTTGTATGCATAAACGGGTGATTTTCGTTGAGATTCCTGAATAACTCATGCTTCACTAGGCTTGGGGGGGTATAATGTGTGCAAAATGTCTAATTATGCACATGAAATGACATTAATAAGTAAAATGCATATGGATGTTGACCTGGATCGTATACTGGTGTCACACCCATGGATCCATTTGTCACAACCCGCCTAGGCGGAAACACGGGAATGCGATTTCGAAAGGTTTTCAAGCACTAGGTTTTAGCAACACATAAGATAAAATGAAATTTATACCAAACATTTCAAATTGTTCAAATGTTTTAAGAAAAGACCCACAACAGCTGGTACCATACGGTGCTTGCTCAAACCGGTTTCTCAAGTCCCCGCCGTCCATGAAATCAATTACCTGAAAAACATGCATAAAAGATTTGTAAACATAAAGCTGGTGAGTTCACAGGTTTAAATGTACGAAATGTAAAGTTAGTGAATTTGTGTGTGACCAATCAAAGCTAGCTAAGCCAATGATTATTATGCCAACCATGAGTCCCATAGCCAAACCTCTTGACTGTTGTGCATCGCACATTATACAATAAAGACAATGTATGAATTGTAGAAAACTAGCAATCTTTTGTGTGTGATAGGTTAGAGCGACTAACCAAGAGTGGGGGTGCCAACCCAATAAGTGTTCCATGGCTAACTGTTTAGCAAATGGTTACAGTGAAATGTATATATGAGGATTGTTGAGCTCATGAACCGTTTGTCTCATGTTTCATATGGTAGTCATGATAGAATTCACTCTAGACGAAATGTAACATGAAATATGTGGCATGTTTGTCCCCCAAAAGTATGAAAACAGTAAAAAGGGCCCATGAAACTTACCTGGTGTCTGTGCGAGTTATCTAGCAAATGCAAAATCCTGAATGACTATAGTCCGAATAAAAGTGCACTGGAATGTTAAGGACAACTTAAGTCTTTGGTTCTTGGGTATTTACCATGGTAGTTGTTTACCCAATTTTTAGATCTTTGGACCATGTGTACGTGGTGTTATAGTCCATACATGTGATGATTATTCGTATCATTGTTTGTACTTTTGAAAAGATGTACGGTGTTAACTTGTAGATCTTGAAAACTCTCGTAAGATCTGTTCGTTTATAGTCATAAAAATAACCAATCTTGTCAAAACCGGGTTCACAAGTTACCATATATTACCGTATGATACCTCATGTTAACACATATTAAGAATCCGTATGTAAAATAGAGATTTAACATATGTTTTAGAACTCTTGTGTTAAAAACATAGTTAACACATGTTTGGCCATTTTTAACATATGTTTCATGAAAGCTACAAGTTTATATATGTTTATGTTTGAGTTTTGAAAACTATTTAATGCCTCAAATCCGACATTATACACACTCGCATACACTTACATGTGTATTTGCATGTATGTATGTATATGTATACACATATGCATGTACGTATGTATCACATTCATATATGTTTTTTGTGTGAGTATATAATAGGTATTAGCTTCAAGTTTTGTAGGTTTTAGCCACTTTAATTTAGTATTTAGTATGTTAGTGCGTGTTTGGTGCCTGGGTGAACTTTGATATCGACCAAGAAAAGAATATGGAAGAATATGGAAGGAGTGTAGGTTAGTTTTATCATACCACAAAAATAAGCCGAGAACAAGTGAATATGGGCCAAGTATTGAGGCCTCTAATGCTTGAGAAATGTTCAAATGTGGCTGAGGAGGGTGTTGTGCGATGGAAATGGAATCGGGTGGGGGCTGTTGGTATCGAGCCGAGAATGAATATGTTAATGATCTTGTTTATATATTGTATAGATTTGTTCGTTCCGTGTAGATGGTACATATTTCTTTGTTTCTGTTTGCTCATAGAATGTACTGGATTTTAGTAGATGCATATAAGGTGTTTGATGAAATGTCTAAGTGTGTGTTGTGTTGATTTTGTTGGTTACTTTTGTTTGAGTAGCTACAAATAATGTGTTTGATTAAAGGTCTAAGTATTTATCGTGTTTTTTGAATAACCTTACGTTTTAATACTAGAATACGAGGAGGTGTTTGATGAAAGGTTTAACGTCTAATTGTTGATTGGGTTGATTTTGTTGGATTATTTTTGTTTAAGTAGTTGTAGACGAGGTGTTTGATGATATGTCCTTGTTAGCTTAATATATCTTGTATTAAAACCCTACAATTGCAGTCATAAATGTCAGAGAATAGCAAGGATAAGAGCGAGAACTTTTATCTACAGAATAGTGTAAAGGATGAGTGTACACATGTGTAAGTAAGCTATTTACACACGTGTAAGTCAGTAGGTTTATTTGTTTAAAATAGCAATAAACACAAATGACTTAATGCTTTTGTAATTCTGAAGTTGTTTCACTTTATTTTCACGCATTTATTAAAACAAAAACAGTGCTGGTAAGTCTAGAAATGAAATGATACATGAAATATCTAAAAAAATGTTTTGGTTACTAATATATACAGTACATGATAAAAACTTACAAATGGTCTTTATTGAAACAGAAACACATGTTTATGGTCTACTGGAAATCGGTTAGTAATGCAAAATGGAATGATTTGGAAGGGGTGAAACCAATAAAGCTAAACTTATCTCGGGCAACAAAGAAAAGTAGTGTTGATTGTGGTGTGTTCTTGATAAGACCCATGGAAGCGCATAAGGAAAGTTGTTTGAAGAATTGGGAATGTGGTTTTAAAAAATAAGAAAAGCACGAAATATAAAGAATAACTGAACTTGCTAAGAAAGAAATATGCCGTGAAGATTGTGCTTTCAAAAGTCAATATTCATCAAGAAAGTGCGATCCATAAAACATTGCAGCTTGAGAAAGAACAATTACAGCAGGAGAAAGAACAAAATGAAAAGCTAGAGCAGTTGATACTTAATGACTAGTTTTTATGTTACCAAGCAAATCTCTAGCAAGGATCATCACTTTTATTTTCATGTAATCATAGATTATAACTTTTGATATATGATACATGGATGTTTATGTTGGTAATGTGTTGGTTGCATTGACTGGAAAGTTTGGTTTTGTTGAGTATGCATTTAAGTTTAGTTGCAATCTCTAAAGTTTACACATGTGTAAAACAGGAATGTACACATGTGTAATAACAAACAATTGAACATGTAACACCCCAACTGATGGCGCAAACATCCGGGTGCCACGTAGTGACGAATGTTTATAAGCTCATGGCACTATTAAAGTTGTAATATTATTAAATACTGAATTAAAGTTTCACACAAAATTCCAAATTAAAATACAAACAATACATGAATCTGATTTAAATTTAACTAGGTCCAAAGCCTTAAGTGATCATCGAGCAAGCTTATCCTGAAACATGCACGGAAATAGTTTTGTCAACAATAATGTTGGTGAGCATTACTTAGTTTAGTACATATAGTATAAGTTTTAAAAAGTTGTACAATTCATGTGTCTTGTGATATCAATGCATTATGTAAACATGTAAGTAACCAATAAGAATTCAAGAATATAGTTCACAAAAGTGTATCGAGCACCTTAACACGTGTAAGTCTAATAGAGCACCATGATCGAAGTCATGTCTGATAGAGCACCATAACCGAAGTTATGTCTGATAGAGCACCATAACCGAAGTTATGTCTAACAGAGTACCATAACCGAAGTTATATCTAATAGAGCACCATAACCGAAGTTATGTGTGAGTTTAGGTATAAGCATGTATGTTACGTTCACGTTCAAACACTAGCATGAAGATAAACAAGACACGTATATGAATTGTAATTGATCAAAAGTATGTGTATGAGTATGTGTATGTGAATGTGCAAGTTTAAATAAGTGCGCATGAATCACCCCAGAAGTGTGAAAAACGAAAAAGGGGATAAGTAATATTCACAGGTGGCTCAGCAAATAAGTATCCATCAAGCACGTACAGCTAGTAATGTGATTCCCAAGAAAATTTGCCTAGATTATGCAATATAATGTCTAAGAACAAGTCTAATAAGTCTAAGATTTCTTGATCGATTGAGTAGGGTTTCCTACTTTTGGGGAAAGAAATATTATTATTTTTACACAGACTAAAAGGTATAACTCTTGAATGTATGAAAAATATTTTCTATAATTTATTTTCTATTTATTTTGCATTTTATAAATTAAAGTTTAAGTTAATCAATGAGTTTAAAACAAAAGGTAATATTTTTAATAAAATAAAAACATATTTTTAATTTAAAAGATAGAATAGATTTTTAGAAATATTTGGGCTTTTGAATCATTAAAAACGGATTTTTTATGAATTAGTTATGAATAAAACAAGATATTTATTATTAAAAAAATAATTTAAAGATTTTTTTCAGATTTTAATAAAAAAATTATGTATTAAATCTAATTTTTTTATAAAGTCTATATAAAAGTTCAAACCTTGGCAACAGCTGTATACCACCAGATGTTTGGCCATCAGATGTTTGCCACGTCTCCTCCGAAAAGAAGAGTTTTGGCCACATCAGTGGTTTCACCAGAGCCTATAAAAACCCTGTTTTACCACAACAGTCGTTACACTGTCTCATTGTATTCAAAATACTGAAACCGCCTTCTTCATCCTCAAAACCTTACTTCAATTCCACTCACTCTCACACTCGGAATCCATTACAATGGAGCTTCAAGCAAAAGCCACCCACAATTATCTCCCATATCTGGTAAAAACAGATGAAAACGTTCCATTCCATTCCACCATCGACATCATCCTAAATTCCAAATACCTGGCAATCCTAACCGCTGATGCTCCCATTTATCTCGATACCCTCCAAGAATTTTGGTTGAATGCTGAATTTCTTCTCCAAGACAAAAGGCCTACATCCATTATCTCAAAAATTGGAGAGACAAGTATCATCATTACCCCTGAACTGATATCCACAACCTTCTCACTCAATGACCTGTCAGGTAAAGACTCTTTCCCTAAGGCAGAGCTTCACACAGAGTTTCAGGAAAGAGGTTATGATGCACAAATGACTGGGTCAACACTTTTCAAAAAAAATTTCCCACCAGTCATGAAATTTTCTTTCATACTCTCCTTCTCTGTGTCTCTGCTAAGTCCACTTCCTTTAATGAAATCCCATTGAGGATTCAGTACTTGGGTTATGCTATGTTGTCAGACTCTGACTTCAATTTATCCCAGGGACTGTTTATGGACTTAGTATCAAATGTGAAAGCCATAAAGTCTGGGTCTAATAATTCTTTTCTGATCTACCCAAGAATTTTGAGTGTAATCCTTAAAAAGGTTTTACCAGAAAAAGATTTTAAAAAGGGTGAGTTTGTTCAAATGAAGAGTCTAACTGATGAAACTTTCACAAGAATGTTGGGCTCAACTACCCAAGAAAAGGTATTAAAAGTGTCTAAAGTTTCAAAAACACAAACAAAGAGGGCTAAGACAACAACTGTTGTCCAAACCTCTGCTGTTGAGCCCACTGCTCCTGGTGATCATGGCACTACATCCAGTGCTGTGAAACCCACACCAGCCACCTCCAAAAGAAAACGTCCATCCACAAAAACCACCACTAAACCCAAAAGGGGGCTTCTGGAAGATGAGATACCAGAGGAAACCCCTGTTGCAACACAAAAGCAACAAGAAACCATTGTTGTTACTTCCTCACAACAGATGGATATATCTCAACCTGAACAAACTCCTCATGAATCCTCACAAAAGGATCATGTTGTAAGCCAAAGGGAAACACATCATGATACATATGAGTCACTTGGCCATATGTTAACAAGCCCCTCTCCCAGGGCTAATTCTCTTTTCACTCCTCCAACTTCACCAAAACATGTCCCTCAAACCATGCAACCTCTGTTTGAGGCTATTGATAAAACTCAGGAAAATCCCAGTTCCTCTCCTTCACCTATCAATGAGAGTATACCTCCACAAGTGACTGGGACTGAGGAAAATCAATCAGCCATCCCACAAGCAGAAGAGGAGGCTACACCCCTAGAGTTCAATGAAACTCTAGGTGAGTTTTCAAGTGAAGCAACCACTACTGATGTAGAGACCATTGTCTCACAACAGGACAGTGGTTACATAGCTAAGACTTCCTTGAAGGCAACAACTGATGAGGCCACTATAGTGTCCCCAAAATCAGTTGGAAGTCCCCAGAACCAAGAAAAAGGGGCATCTGATTCTCATCCTTTGGACTCACCTCCTAGGACTGAACCAGTTACAACTACCACCGGTAGGAATCTAGATGATCCTATTAACTTAGGTGATGGGTTAAAATACCAAGAATTGACGGCCAGAGTACAGTCCAAGGGAACAGAAGGGGATGACATCAGAAGTAGGATCGTCGAACGGTCTTCTGGCTCCGTGGCTCCTGACCTTGGAAGATGGGATTCCGAGACCAGGACCCTTTTTCATCACTTCCGCTCGTTGCATACCTTGCTCCACTACTGTACGAATAGCATTTCCCGCTGCAGTTTGAGCAGCAAACGGTGTCCCTCTTCTTGTACCCCGGAATCCACAAGTACCGGCGGAGGCCCAATAAACCACCCGACCCCTTACATCTGTAACAGTCACAATGGTATTGTTGAAGCTTGCTTGAACATGAATAAGTCCTTTTTCTACGTGCACTCTTGCGTGAACCAAGACGTCCATTCTTACGTGGTTGCTGATATCAAATCAGATATCAAGACAATATTGGGATCATTGGCTACTCTTACAAAGAGTCAACCATCTACAGCTGATCTTGCTAGTGAGCTATGGAAATCTGTTTCCCCCATCATCATAGCTCACAGAAAACTAGCAGATCAGACACATGAAACTTACATGGCTGAAATCAGAAATATGGTGGATGCTAGGTACAAAGATACCCATGCTGACATTATAGCCATTAAAGACCATTTGCTGAAGACCACTGGCTCTGCCCCTACCACAATTCTCAGAGATGAAGATGATGATGACTTCACTACTGATGATGCCAAAAAGGGGGAGAGTGGCAGAGATAGATTGCCAAAGCTAGATCCATTTGGTTGTTCACCCTCACAAAAGGGAAAATCAAAATCTGCCAATAAACCAGGGTCTACCCAAACAACAACACAACAACAACAACCCAAAGTTCAAACCTCTGAAACTGTCAAAACCAGCAAAGCAAAGGAAGTTGACACCTCTGCAAATGTTCTTGCTGAAAAGGCTGCTGAAGAAAAGCAAAAGAGGGCGGACACTTTGGAGTGCAAAGTAGATGCCTTGGTACAAAGACAGAAGGAGCAACAGCAGGAAGTAGAGGATGTGGGTTCCTCTAAGAGAAAGAAAAGTGCTTCCAAACACATCAGACCTTTACCATCCAGAAATGCTGCTAAAACTGCTGCTGCTAAAACATCTGTTCCTCAAACATCTGCTTCCACCAAAACAACTGAACCCACAACCATCACACCATCTACTGAACTTTCCATCATAACCACACATGAACCATCCTAAACCAAAACACCACCCACAAACACTTCACCACCTAAAACCCAAACATCTGCTGGTGCTACACAAGTGCCAACAGATGTTAACACATCCACTACTGCAACACCACCATCACCAAAAATCTTGTACAAAAGGAAAAGAAAATCAACCTTTGTTGTACAAGATGAAAATATCCAAACTACACCACCTCACACTTCAACCACCACACCTACACCCATATCAGCCATTCCACTCTCATCATTCTCACCACACACTTCACAATTCACATCCCATAGACCACCACCAACCATTACACCATTGGTTGTTCAGTATCCTCTTGAGTTTGATCTACTCAAGGGGGGAAATGCAATCCTTCTATAATACTGAACATCCATCTGAAAGATCTTTCCCATCTCTCCCAAATTTTCCTATTCCCATGAACATAGACACATATCTGAAATACAAAACTGAACAGGCAGATGCTATCATCAAAGAGAGATGCAAAGGGAATGATAACAGGACTGCTCAGGGCATCCATTCAGCAGAACTTAGCAAAGTGAGAAGGATTGAAGATTTTGTTAAGACCCTGAGCAACTCCATGTCTACCATGTCTCTCAGTAGTGACATGGAAAGGGTGGTTAGGGAATCTCTTCTTGAACAGATCTTGTCAACCATGCCTTACAAAGCAAACAGAAAACAGTTTGCAGGCTGGACTACTCATGCACTCAGAGAAGAACTTATAAGGATTGAGGAAATGGCTAAGAATCCCCCAACAAAGGTCTCTGCTCCTGATTTTAGTAAAGGCAGAGATCCCATCAGAGCCCTGAAGTTTAAATGGATGAGACAAGAGATTGTGGCTGCAAAGTATGGGGGAGATGAAGTCTGTTGCAAGATGGTCTGAGCTGAGGTTGGTTGAAACCTACAAGAAACTGGAAGAAAACAGGAAGAAAGATCCCACATTGCCCAGAAAACCTGTCTATGCTGATGAACCTTTGATGAAGAGACCTCAACAGACTTTTACATTGGACAACCTACTTGATACTTCTGATTTATCTGCTGCTGCAAGAAGACAATTCAAAAAGCAGAAAGAGATGTCTGAAGAAGATCAAAAGAAGTTTGCTGACACCTTTATAAAGGAGGGCCTCTACAATCAAATTCACTATTTCTCTGATCCCACTACTGAAGAACTCAGAAGACTCATAGGGAGACCTCCATCACCAAACTCATCAAGAATAAAAATGCATCTCAACAAACCATCTTATTCAAAAATTCTAAAATGGAAAGTCAACAAAGACTCCCATGAATTGACTCTGCTCAGATCAGATGGAGAAGCTCAAAAGATAAGCATGGATGATGCATATGGCCTGTGTGCAGATGACCTCCAAACACTGCTGAATCTTGAGCTTGAAAGAAATGTAGAAGACCTCTTCTCTTTGAACTTTGAGTTATAATTCAAAGGTCAAATAAGAGAAAGTCTGATGAGGAATAAAGATCAAGAATAAAGCCTAGTTTTGGCATCATCTGTTCTAGGGGAGATTGTTGGGTCTGCTAACCTGGAGAAGAACAGATGATTAAAAAGCCAAACTATACTACTCAGTTGATCCATATTAAAAAACAACATTTACAACATATTCCTCCTAAAAGACTGTTGACCCTAACAACTGTTCTACCCAAACAACTGCTGTGACAACTGCTGCTACAAAAGACTGTTGGATAACAACTGATAGAGAACAACTGCTGACTAAAGGTCTGATGAAGAACAACTGTTGATCAAGTACTGAAGACTAAAGGTCTGTTGGAGCCAACAACACTTAGGCTCCAACAGATGATACAAGACCATCAGAGTTTTCCTCAACAGCAGTTTACCTTACAGTGTTTTACAATGTAACAGTAGTTTGTATATAGCAGATGTTTTATGTTGTTATTCTGTTAGAGGTCACTGTCTTAGGTGACGTCAGCTTAGGTCATCAGTGCTGTTCTATTCATCACTCACAACATTCTCTCAGACAAACAATCACAGAGTGATCAGGCTGAGGGGGAGTACTTGTAATATTGTAATCTTTCAATCAATGAAAGCTTTCGATTAAAAACAATTATTCTCTTGTTTTGATTTAATAGTTTATCATTCCGCTGCACTTTCTATTTATATTCACTTCATTCTTCTCATCTTTACTTAAACAAATCAAAACAATCAAACTCAGATCCTAACAACCCCCCTTACTTATTAGTCTTGACATAACAGCCCCTCTTCTCAATTGCTACATATCAAAACGGTACATAGAGGGCCATCACCAGACCACCAATCTATCCAAAAGCGAACGTCCGTCCCGTTGCCAACAACCCCTTTGATAGACACCTTCATATTAAAGTTTTTTTCGAGCAGCCCCTTACCCATATTACAAATACCTATCCAAGCACCTCCCATACCAGCCTTGATTGGCAGATAGGACCAAGAATCTTCATGTGAATGAATGGCGTTGATGACTCGAACCCATAATGATCCTTTTTCTTGTTTGTACCTCCACCACCACTTAAGCAGGAGACTTTCATTCATAACCCGCAGAGAACCCAAGCCAATACCACCTTTATCAACCGGACCCACCACCCTTTCCCACGCCACCCAATTTGTTTTTGACTTGTCCTTGGTTCCTCCCCAGAAAAAGCGCCTTCGTAACGCTTCCAAGGCATCAATCACACCCACGGACGCTTTATACAAAGAGAAGAAGTAAAGAGGGAGGCTATCCAGGACCGCCTTCAACATTATCACCCGCCCAAAAATAAAAGGTGCTTAGCTTTCCATTTTGAGAGTCTATTTTTGAAGCAATTTATAATTCCATCCCAATTCCTTAACTGATCCATACATATTATTTGTTCCAACCAACAAACTTGAAACTATTATTACATCTCTGGAACAACAAAACATATAGATTACAAGCAATCAATTAATATAATTAAAACTAAAAACTTGATAAGATACTAAAAACTTGATCATATGCATATTATATGGCCGATCGTTTGCAGGGGAGGCAATTCTTTATGCGATGGATTGCTTGGGTCCCTCTCAAGGTTAAAATTTTCATTTAGCGTCTCGAAATGGACCGGATTCCGACGAAGGCTGCTCTTCGTAGGAGGCAGATTACTGTTGCGGATGACATGTGTGTCTTATGTGACGTCGAGGAGACGACTTTGCACCTCTACACCGGTTGTGGCTATACGTTTGGTATATGGTCGGCTATAGGGTCCTGGTGTAAGTTAGGCCCTCTCTTTGCTTTCGACATTAAAGATTTGTTGCGGGCAGCTCCTGTGATTCGAAATAAGGAAGCTACAAAGATTCTCCAAGGGATTGTTATGGTTACGATGTGGGTTATCTGGAGTGCGCGGAATGATAAGATTTTTAGAGGCATTGAGTCTAAAGTTGTTGAAATATTAGCCATAGTTAAGTCTCTATCTTTCCTTTGGTTAAAGGCTAGGTCCAAGTTTAAAAATTTAGTTTGGAAGGATTGGGCATTTGCTTCGGTCCTTGTTTTGAGGATCATTAGCGTTTTTTAATTAAGCTCACTTTTCAGAAGAACAAAAAAAAAAAAAAAAACTGATTCCATAATAATCAATAAGAATCCCAAATTAAGATAGATAGATCTTAATATATAGTTAGCTATACATCTATCCAAATGAATTAAGGTTACCAAAAAGGAAACATAGTTAACCAAGTTTTTTCTTGACAGAAACACCAAAAATCAATCTCCAACCGAAACCAAGTTTCATTACTTCTTCACTCATGACCACAAATTTCGTCGGTAAACGTATCAAGAAGCTGCTCAGCCAAACTTGATGGATCATCAATCAAAGTATCCACAAAAACATTCACAATTCTTCTTTGCTGCATTGTAGCCTTCAAGCTAAACCAAGTAAGAAACTTCACTCTAAAATCTTTACTCAAGTGTCCACCATGCTCCAAACTTCTAATAACTCCCACTGCATATTCATACGTGTTCTTCTTCGGTTCACCACCCACTTTAGTTGTACCATCAGATTTGCATGGGGTGCAAGGAAAATCAGTTGTGGAATCTGTTTGTGTGTTTGCATTGCTTGTTGACCACTTTGACTCCCAAAATCCTAAAACTTTCTTGTTGCTGAAGAAAGAAACCATGCAACAATACTCGGTTGACGGATTAAGATTTGCGACCTTGAATCTTTTTTCCGGGTTTAGGACAATGTATGTTGCTTCTTTTGGATAGTGTTTGACGGTTGACATTCTGTGCCAGATTCTGCAGCCGAAGAAATCTTCAAATAAATGTGGTTCGTAATCTAGGACGATTGTTACTGAAGTTGGAGTAGTTTCTTCAAATGAAATCCGACATGCTGACGACAAAACAACAACCTTAATTAAAGCTAACAACCTTTTAACAATTTGTAGTTAAAATCAATGACATTTCTGTTGGAAAAAAGAGATGTTATATAAAACGACAATAATATTCTCGCAAATAGGGATGGTAATGGGTCAAGTTTCGGTTGGGAATTTGTAGGGTAATTACCTGTCGAATATCGGGTATACTTACTTGTTGGTTAAAAAGTACCCATTAGGATTTCCACATGCATTTCTTTTTTACCATTCTAACTTTTAAATACTACAACAAATTAAAGTATGAAAAATTACATACATATCATCATCACCAAAAAATGTTTGAAAAGCTATAATATATTATTAATAGCTAATGATGATATAAATCCCAATAGATGATTGCATGCTTCAAAGTATACATGATATAAATTCAAATACGTATACAAAAGAAAATTCAGCTACCAATAATGAAGCTAATAAAATGAAGCATTACTAGATGAAGGTTATGCCAAAATAAATGTAAAGTTTGAAATTTTTCTGGTAAATAATTTGGGTACATGGTTCAGGTAATCGGGTATGTGGTTTCGGACAATTGAGTATCACCTAATACCATACCCATACACGAACCCGTAATTTATTGATTGGTCCCATACGGCCCAGTCCAATACTTGAATACATGTCCTATTTCTAGTCCTGGATGTGTCATTCCTACCCACAAACTACGTAAAATTAGCAAGGAGTAAATAGGCAATACTATTTTACCATCAAATAATCAGTGTTCTGTCACCTTTTGAATACAATTATTGGTTTAAGATGGAAAAGCATACGTACTTGGAAGTCTGTTTGGTTGGAAATGGTTTAAGCTTGAATTGGAGAACAATGAATCAAAAGCTTCCATTGCACAAGTGCAGAGCTTTTGAACCTCAGTACTGCATGAAAGACGGTTAACAAGTCGACGGTCCATTTTCACCGATGCTAAACCAATGGGTCCCACTTCACTTTCAAGTATCTTTGCTGCAGATTCAACAATCTTCAACAACTTCTGATATTTCACTGTCCCTTGAAGAATCTTGTGGCTTAGAGATACGCGTAGACACAATGCATCGACTCTTCTGGCTTCATTAGCAAAAACCAGCTGCTTTCTCCAGGTCCTGAGAACAGTTGACTTTTGAGGTCAAACAGGATGATTTTATCATGCATGCAGACTGCCGTCGTTTATATAATACTTCCAAAACGAATGAAAGCCTTTTAAAATTATAACAAGGGTGATAATTCAAGTCAATTATGAACATAAAGAGTAACAGCTAAAAGTATAAAGTGTAAAGGTTTTAAGATACAACAAGTGTAAATTCACGCAGAGGTTGCAGTTTTGAGCATTTTATATTCAGATTAGCCGATTTGGAATATGTTTAATCACTAACTGGTCAAACAAATTAAAATACGAGATTTAAATAGAAAGGAAACTGATAAAATGGTTTCAGACATTCAAGAAAGTTAAAAGATAAAAAATAGACAAGTGTTCGTGGATCAGGCAAACCCGATCCGGCCCCACATGACCTACATTAATACATTACCTGTTTTGACCTGTTATTTAGCGTAATTGTTATCCTAGTAAGAGAGTTTTGACTTTTGAGGTCAAAAAAAATAATTTTGAATTTGCAGACAGATGTCAATTCAGCGTGTTTTCAAGATCAATTAAAATTAACTTTGCGACTTATAACAAAGATTATGCAGACAACGATGCTTTTTCTGTTCTCAACAATTTAGAACTTGGAAAATAACATCTTTGACCTCTAAAAGCAAAAGGCTTTGTAAATCGTACTTTAAGTTCCACACTGGCAACGAAGAACATGATTACCTCATTATACGGTTTAACTTTCCACAGGAAACGCAATAGAAACCACCATCCAGTTTGGGGTAGTGACCTTTAGTTGATATGCCAGCCCTCTGATGATTAAGAGCACAAGTTAAATGGCACGACATGCCACACGGCTCATCACCTTCATTACAAGAATCCGAATCCCAATCACATGTTAGCCATAAACTAGGATCCTTATTATCGTCAAACTGATGACAAATACAACATGAACACCTCTTGCAAAAAGCATCTTTTGGACACATACTTGCTTTGCATGCTAGATTTTGACAAACCCGAGTTTTTGTTTGGTCTTTTTTAGTATTCTCAAATGTGGTACTGTGATTACTAGGTTGTTCTGGGGGGTCCTCATGTTTTTGCTTCTTTGATGGTGAAAAATCAGTTGTTGGTTTTTTTGTGTTTTTGGAGACAAGCTTAAGAAGGTGTTGTATCATTCTAAGTTTTGTGAATCCGCTGTATTTTCTTTCTTTTCCCATTTCTGCGCATATGATTGCAAGAAGCTCTTTACGGGTCAACGAACTAAGAATCTTTGGGGCGTCTTCTTCAGACCATTGAGCGATACGGTGAACAAGTTTTCTTTTTTCTTCTAAGCTCAATTGATTACATTTTTCCGGGTCAAGCACAAATCCTGTAAAATGTAGAAATTCAGTATAATAGATATAAAAGTGGTTAAGTCTTCTTCTACACCTTTAACCGGGCCCATTATCATGTCTTTATCTCATTTTGACATTGTATAAAGAGACCAATGATGGGAAAAATATTTGTGATGAAAACTCGATAACACGTGCAAGAAAGAACTAAAAGAACAAAAAGCTGACGGGCGTGCGGGCAAAATTGATCTAGTAGGAATTGACATAGTAAAAGCTTACTTAATAATGACAAACACTTTGACTTTTCAGGTCAAACAAACAACTCAAGTTAAAAATGTGCATAAATTCTTTGATAATTCCAAACTGAAAAATTCATTCTAAAAAAAAAAAAATTAAACAGTTTTAAAGGTGTAGGTGGTAGATACACATGCTAATTGTGAAATCTTAACAAGTAACCGGTTTGACCTAAAATGTCAAGTGTTTTCCTTATTTGAAACTATGGTAAAACAAGTACCAGTACCAATACCACCACAACATTGCATATCTCGCTGCTGCTATCGAATATGTAGTACTAGTGATATAATCAGTAACATTGATAATGTTATTTTACAGTCATCACTGGTTCAAACAATATAATTCTACATGCCAGCCATGTAATGGAATTGAAGTTAAATGTTTCAATTATGTGAATAATAATTTGTAAAAAGAAAATGTTATGAATCAAAAATCCAAATAAACTACAACAAACTTCATTAGTTAGATCATGCACCTGTTATTATGGAAACAAAAGAAAGCTACAATAACTTATTTTCCAAGGATGTCCCAAAATTGCCTTATTATTCAATATTTTAAATTCCATAATCACCTAATTGCCCACATCATTATTGTTAACAGTTGTATATTATATATCAACCAAGCACCATTATGGCATCAAGTTATGTCAAACTATCTATATATCATCTTGCTAATAGATGAATATGTACATATTAGGTGATTGAAATAAAATGTTCTTTGCCATTCAAAAAAAAAAAAAAAAAAAATTATGTCAAACTATGTGTTTCAATTTTCAAGTAATAATGGATCATTTAATGATTTCTACTCATTTTCCAACATTTTTTATTTTATTTTAAAGTGTTTCATGTCAAGCAAAGAGTTATCCACTTCAAATTGCTTTAAAATCCTAGTATTTTCATAACAAACTTGATAAGAGTTTGGGGATAGTAACATTAGCCGCCGTTAAAAATAACAACAATAACACACAGGTTACAAGCTTTTGAAAAAAAAAAAAAAAAAAAAAAAAACCACAAAATACCGCTATTTTTAACCTACATTTTCAAGAATTAAAGAAAAAAACACTTGAAATATAAAGGGAAAACAGCAAAAATGTAAAGGAAGCAGCAAAGAATGAAGAACAAAGCAAAGCATGCATCACCAGCCAAAAAATACACATTAATTATTATGAAATAATAATAACTCAAAATGTTGTTGATGGTGAAGCCCACATTTTCAAGAATAAAAACACATAAATGTTGAAAAGAACATAGATTCACAGTAAACAACAAACAATAAAGAAATAATAATCATGCATTATGAAGAAATATGTATTAAAAAGAAGGGGAAAAAGAAGCGGAAATTACGAACCTGAGAAGACAGATTCCATTCCAGAAAACCCACCTTCAGAAACAGAAAGAGGGTTTCTCATGATACATACATACATACAATGGAATGGAATGGAAAGCAAAATAAAGTACAAATCTTTTTACAAAAGATTCGATATTTTTTTTCCAAAAACCCACAAACGATCCTGGGATTGTGTGTAGGCGTGAGAGAGAGAGACACAGTGTGATGCTACTCTACTAAATGCTAAAGGCTAAATAAGATGCTCCAATCGATATACACCAACCAACCTCTTTATTTTTGTTATTATAATATAACTAGTAAGATTACTCGCACTATGCACTGGGGTATGGCCAATTTGATATAGTATGATACTAATCACTTGAAGTAACAATCGAAAGATATATGGCCGAAGATGATATCTAACACTTGGTTTTCAATCGACAATCATAGGCAGCAGTGGCGAAGCTTGAGAATTTGGCCCGGGGGGTCGGAAGTCAGCGGTCACGGGACAAGACCTATTTTTTTTTTTTTGTAGCTATAGTTTGGGTGATATATTCGTGTCGGTGATTCGATTCGGGTTGGGTCGAGTCGAGTCAAACATTAAATACAATAAATATAAAAGTTTTAAGCATTTTTTAACAAAGAATTGAACAAAGACACTAAAACATTATAAATGAGACAAAGGGTTGAAACCTGGATGAAGAATTACAGTTCATCCCGTCGACCTTTAAGATTTTTGAATTATTCAATTATGGATTGGGGTGCAAACGAGCCGAGCTAAGCCCGAGCTCGATCGAGCTCAAAAGACTTATGAGAGCTCGATAAATGAAGTTCGGCTCGGGCTCGTTTAGTAAACAAGCTTAAATGAGTGGGTAAATATTAACAAACCTAATATTACACTAAGGTTTGACGAGCCTGGCGAACTTCACATGCTAGGCTGAGCTTGGGCTCGATTAGTAAACGAGCTTTGTTTTAAACTCAAGCTCGGGCTCGATAAGGCTCGGCTCGTTTCGAGATTTTTACCCAGCCAAGCTCGAGTAGCTAAGAGATAACAACTCAATCGCTTGCTCATTGAATCTACTATCCCGCTCATGTAGTTGTTGTGCTTAGGGGCTGTTTGGTTGATTAAGTGCTAAATTATTAAGTGGTCTGAATGGTTAAAAGGCTCTGAATGGTTAAGAGCTTAATCATTCAGCATCCCTTATTAACTTAATGGTTCAGTACTTAATCATTCCATTCAGATGCTGAAACAAACAGTCTGAATGCTGAATGATTCAGACCTGAATGATTAAGAGGCTGATTAAGAGGCTATCAAACAGCCCCTTAGTACTTTAGGATTTGAGCTTTACATTTACTTTGTTTTGGGTTAAAGTTTTGGTTTATATAACTATTTTTTTTAAACGGTGGGTCGAAACCGTATATACCAAAAAATTTCCATACAAAAACTATATACTCGAAACTTCTGAGCGAAAATTCGGGGGGGTCGGCCGCCCCTCCCAACCCCTTTAATGCTCCGCCCCTGATAGACAGTGTCGTGGTGGCATGTTCGCCACGCAAAAAAGAAATTTACATAACAACAATGTCGTGGTGGCATGTTCGCCACGCAAAAATTTATATATGGAAATGTTGAAAAAAAATGGCGCAATGGTGTTCACAATCAGAGAAAAATTAAAAATAAATGTTCACGATCAGTTTTATAAATCTAGGCGTAATATTAAGAAAATTTAAAAGAAAAAAGAAAGAAAAGAAGAGGTACGGAAAAGGTTAAATAAAAAAAGTATAAAAATAAATCTAAAGAGTTAATTGCCAATTTAGTTTCTGAGGTTTGTTAAAAATTGTCATTTTCATTCAAATTTTTTTTGGTTAATTGAGTCCCTGTGGTTTTATTTTTTTGTCATTTTAGTCCCTGAGGTTTGTTAAAAATTGTCATTTTCATTCAAATCTTGTTAGTCCATATGAACTAAAATGACAAAAAAATGAAATCACATGGACTAAATTGACAAAAAAAAAAAGATTTGGATGAAAGTGACAATTTTTTACAAACCTCAGGGACTAAATTGGCTAGGGATGGCAACGAATCGGGTATGGGTCGGGTTTAACTAATACCATACCCGTACCCGGTTATAAAATCTCATACCATACCTGTCCCATTACCCGTCGGGTTTTTGTTGGGTATTACCCATCAGCTATTGAGCATGCCCGCGGGTATCTAGTATACCCCTTGGTATTCGCATGCATATATATATATATTTTCTTTTATAGTCTTATGTTTTAAGAAATTTAGAGTATATGAAATTCTAATAAGTAACATATATATTATCATCACCATAATAATCTTTAAAACATTTAATATGTAAATATATATTATAGTATCAATTTTGAAAACTATTTATATATTTCATAGCATATAAATATAAATAATAATGTTATTAAAATACGTATTTTAGACGAAAAGTTTATTCTTCAAATAATAAATCTATTAGAATGAAACATTACTAAAAAAATAGTTAAGAAAAGAGATATATATATATATATATATATATATAACTTAAAAGTATTCGGGTATATATTTCGGGTAGACGGGTATTTAGTTTCGGGTAATCGGGTCGGGTATCACCTAATATCTTACCCGTCCCATACCCGCCGGGTATCGGGTATACCCGTCCCAAATGCTTCGGGTTTCGGGTATACCCGTCGGGCTCGGGTTTTTTTGCCATCCCTAAAATTGGCAATTAACTCTAAATCTAAAACTTTAGATTTGAAAACATCATCTAAATATTTAGGGTAAAGTTATTCTACACAGTGTAATAAAAATGAGAAGGTGAGAAGGATACAAAAAAAAACAAAATAGATCATGAAATATGACACAATAAGCCATAAAATATAACACAGTGCTGAGAAATATAACACAGTGCTGAAGAAAAAAGACACAATGAATTGAAAAAACAACAAAATCTATACATATAATAAACCAAAGCCATTTTAATGACATGGCACTCAAAGAGACATTCTCTTCCTTGAGTGTGCTATGTGTCATCCCATGTGGCATTGAGATATTTTAGGAAAAAAATAATTTAAAAACAAATTTGGATTTTTCACCCTCATGTTTCCTCCCATAATTTTTAAACGTTAATATCTTTAATATACGAGATTTTTTAAAGAAAAAAATTACACCTAATTAACGAGCGTTTTATTATCTTTAATATACGAGATTTTTTTGTGAGGTTTTGTTCATACAGGAAAAAAACACAAAGTGTTCAGGCAAATCATTAATCATGTATAGACAAGTTACTAATTATGTTTAAATCAGTAAATATGAATTTTTTTTCAACCAGAGCCGAATAGGTTAATAGAGTTATACATTGTTTTAAGTTAGGTATCAATATTAGTATGTTAGAGTTGTACATTTGTTTAGTCTTTAGGATAGGTGTTAATATTAGAGTTATATTAAAGTTCTACATTCTTTTAGGTTAAGTACTTAAGTGTTAGCATTGGAGTTGTACATTGTTAATTTGTTTTAGGTTAGATATTAATATTAGATTTATACATCAGTCTATTTCATACGTAAAATTGATGTATCATATTAAATTTCTCAACCCGGGATGCTCCCGGGGTATAATCTAGTGATGAATATAAGAAAAAGACACAATGCTACAGATATAACGTATATTCTATAAACTACAAGCTAACCCCCCCCCCCCCCCCAAAAAAAAAAGACCTAAAAACTAACATTGTAGGGTTCGACGAGACGGTTCCATTGCCGCTTGCATGAGTTCAATCGGAGTCCGTTTGATACCCTTCCTACGACTTCCTATTTTTCTTTCACTGTGTATTTGATCCTAAACCCTATATTTATACTAGATTATACTTCGGGAACGTCCCGGGGTTGAGAAATCGAATATGACATATCAATTTTATATATGAAATAGAATGATGCGCTTTACAGTTACATGCAGGAAAGCTTCGAGTAGCACCTAACCTAAAACAATTAATAGTGTATCTCCAATGTTAACGCCTAACCTTAAACAATATATAACTCTAATATTAATACCTAACTTAAAACAATGTACAACTCCAATGCTAACACAAGTTGAAAATAAAATTCATATTTACTCATTTGAACATAGTTAGTGACTTGCCTATACATGATTAATGAATTACCTGAACACTTTGTGTTTTTTTACCTGTATGATAAAAACCCCACCAAAAAATAGTCGTTTTTTCTCCGTTTTTATATAGCACTATGATACTCGTTGGAAAGATAATAAAACGCTCATTAATTTGGTGTAATTTTTTTCTTTAAAAAATCTCGTATATAAAAGATATTAACGTTTAAAAATTATGAAAGTAAACATGAGAGAGAAAAATTCAATTTTGTTTTTAATTTTTTTTTTCCTAAAATCAATTAATGTCACATGGCACACTCAAAGGGGAGAATGCCCTCCTTGAATGCCATGTAGAATTTATTGCTTTCAATTATATAATAGATACTAGGTGAGATCCCGTGTGGAAACACACGGGAGGATCAAACCCTGCTTTAAGCCCAACCCATAGACAGCCTACACGTTAACCAACCCTTATCAGCCCTACGCTAACCACTGACGCGTCGGCAGACCAAACCCTGCAAAGCACTCCATCTATCGGTAAAAGAAAAACTGTATTTAGTAACGTCTGTTCATTTCATAACATCGGTTAATAATACACTGACGCAATAGATCGTTTGTTACTAAACGGTTTGTAAGTCAACATCTGTTCGTTTCGCAACTCTGTTCATTACTTCATTTCAACGGTTTCTTTCGAACAGTTGTTGCATTAACCACCAACAGTTGTTCCTTTATCTTGTCTGATATACTAGCTACCCCTAACCTTTCCCTAATGGCCTCATTTCTTATTCGGTCTACCCTAGTGTTCCCGCACATCCACCTTAGCATCCTCATTTCAGCTACCTCCATCTTGTGAGTTTGTGTCTTTTTGATGGCCCAAGAATCTGTCCCATATAACATAGCAGTCTCACTGCAACCTTATAGAATTTTCCTTTTAATTTTATTGGGAACCTTTTGTCACATAAAACTCCACTAGCGGCCCTCCACCTACACCAACCAGCTTGAATGCGATGGGTGACATCACTATCTAGCTCCCCATCCCTCTGAACAAATGATCCTAAGTACTTGAACTTAGTTGCCTGCGGGATAACTTGACCTTCAATCGAAAGTTGAGTATTTTCATCGTTGTTCGCACCACTGAAACCACAATACATGTACTCAGTCTTAGAACGACTAATTCGTAAGCCCTTGCCCTCTAAAGCTACACGCCAACCCTCTAACTTCTCATTCAGACTATGTTTGGACTCTGCAAGTAACACAATATCATCTGCAAAAAGCATGCACCACGGCACTATCTCCTGAATCGACTTGGACAACTCATCCAAGACAACCGCAAAAAGAAACGGACTCAACGCAGATCCTTGGTGGAGTCCTACCCCCATAGGGAAGGAATCGGTATCTCCTACTGGCGCGCGAACACTAGTTTCAGTCCCACCGTACATATCCTTAATTATGTCTATATACCTCTCAGGGACCTCTCTACTCTCCAGACTGTCCCAAATCAGTTTACGTGGCACATTGTCATATGCCTTTTCAAGTTCTATAAAGGCCATATGAAGATCTCGCTTTTTCTCCCTATACCTTTCCATCATCCTCCTTAGAATGTGTATTGCTTCTGTAGTTGACCGCCCTGGCATGAAAACAAATTTGTTTTCTGTAACCCTAGTGTCTCTTCTAATTCTAGCCTTAATAATCCTTTCCCATAATTTCATAGTATGACTTAACAACTTGATACCTCTGTAATTCCCAAACCACTGTGCGTCGCCTTTATTCTTGTTCAGAGGCACTACGACACTACTCCTGCACTGCTCGGACATTTGTTTAGATTTAAAAATACAATTGAACAAAGAAGTTAACCATTGACTCCCACCTCTCGAAGACACTTCTATAGAGTAATAGGTAATAGAGTGAATTGGATCAAAAGGTACAATATTCTCATTGAAGGACATACAATATATACAGACTCGAAGCTCTAGTTTAGGAAGGAAACAAGCTATTGACCTTGACCAAAGACTAAGAAATAACTTCCTAAGACTAAGCTATTGTGTAACACCCCAACCGATGGCGGAAACATCGGGGTGCCACGTATTGATGATCGTTCAATAGCTCATGGTAAATAATAGATTTCATTAAATGATTTAAATGAATTACATACAATTGTTCTAGGATTTGTACATCAAATTGGATAAAACTATACACATATCTTCAAGCATCAATTCAAATCTTCAAGCAAATAGAACCTGAAACATGTTAAGTTGAAAATGTTTTGGGTCAACAAAAGTTGGTGAGAATTACATAGGTTTTTGATAATAGAATAAAAATGTTGTGCAATTCATGTGTCATGTCAATCTAGTCCATATGTGAGAACATACTAGAAGTAAATCGAGTGCATAATCAACCCTGATGACTGTTATAAAATGATACATACCATACGCTCATGGTCCAATATGTTATACGATAACAAACACCCACGCTACCCTTGTAGGAGGCACGTATCCGGGTGGGATTGTCAGTCCAATAGATCTATCAATGTATACCGTCGGCTGATCAATGTTAATGATTATGCTAGAATGGTGCTTACTCTAATCATGCTCAAGACATAATGCAACATAGAAAACACATAGACACATTGATGATTGAATTGCAATGATGATGTTATAAACATGTTTCACCCCAAAAATGGTGATAAATAGAAAAGGGGCTATGTAAAACTCACCTTGGTAAAATGTTATATCTGTTGAGAAATTTGGATAATTGTGTTGACCAAATGTATCAAGTATCACCCTATAACAAAGTAATAAATATGTCTAAGTCTATCAATCCTAAAAATGTATAAGTTTCTAGGGCTTCGAATTGGGGATAATTGCTTGTTTGATTAATATTAAAAATATTCGCCAATTGAGAGAAATTTAGTAAATAAATAACTAAAAATCTTTTTATAAATGTTAAATCTAGAATGGTCACAAGAATGTGTTTAAAGTATAAAAATAATTTTTATAAAATTATTTTCTTTAAAATAGATTATTAAATCTATTTATTACAAATTGTCAACTTTAACTTTAATAATTTAAAAATACTAAAATTAAAGAATTATTAGTTTAAAAATTATATTTCTGTTCTAAATGATCAGAAATAATTTGTATAAAATTTTGGTGCAAAAATATTAAAAATTGGATTTATTATGATTTAATTATGATTAAAACTAACAAAAATTGATTAAAAATATTAAATAAATGGTTTTTCAGAAATAAAAATCATTTCTGAAAAGCTTAATGTTATAAAAACTTAAAATAATTTTTGTGGAAATTAATAAGATCGTTTTGATATTTTTATAGATTTTTTATAAATAAAATAGAATAAACTTGATTTAATTATTATAAATATTAAATAAATGAATTTTCGAAAACTAAAAATTGTAAGTTAAACTTTTTCATTAGTATGACATAAAATAATTGTTATAGAATTTATAACCCCTCTTTCGGTATTTTAAAACTATTTTAAAAGTTTAAAAAGGGTAAATATATACTTAATAAATGTGTTAAAAAGGGTTGGCTGTTTGTGGGATTCGAACCCGGTATCCACCCGGTTCCCATAACTGAATAAACACACTCAACCAACTGATCTGCAAGTCTGTTTGTGATTGTTTGGTCTCGATAAAATTTTATATAAAAATGACATGAGTTATCTTCCCCAAATCAAACCTTAGAACCCTAGATAATCAATTCGTCTAATAACCAAAGATTTCAACGAACTGATCAAGGGTAAATGCTCGGAATTACACGACGAACACGAATACAGGACAAATCAAAACTTACAGGTTGTTAGCTATCCAAAAGATGGAGTCAAAACCGGAACTTTAAACAGACAGATAATGCACGATTAAACGCTTTAGAACGAAATATGTTAGTGAGGTTCTGTTTTTCGGCACAAAAAGATGTTCAATCGAGGTTCAATTTATAGTAATACCGCATATTTGGAAGGTCTAGTCTTTGACCCGGGATGGTCAAAGACGAGCGTGAATCGAGCCTTTAATTGCAGATTGGGACGCGGAATGATCAGGCAACGAGTCAACGGCATTTAATGGCTTTAATCCTCCCTTAAATCTCGTGGATTCAATGGTCAAAGGATGAGGCTTTCTGCGGTCAACCCTTTGCGAGCTGCTGCTCGTTAATCACAGCAAGAAGGAACAAGGGGAGTGGGGTGGGCCGGATCAAAAGGAAAGGAGGTGGGCCGAGTTACTTAATGGGCTGGCTGAATTGTTTTGTAAAAGAAGGGTGGGCCGTTGGTAAAAAAAAAAAGAGTTTATTAGTTTGTGTTGTTATTATTTTTATTATTATTATTATTATTATTATTATTATTATTATTATTATTATTATTATTAGTATAATAATAACCCTCTATACATATATATGTATAAATAAATAAATATATGTATGAATAATCATCATTGTATAGGGTTTCAAAATATCTCCAAAGATTATAATAATGATAAGACTTGTCGTTTAAATCCGTACGTACAAATAATAAAATGCGAAATGTTACAGTCTCCCCTACTTTTAGGAACTTCGTCCCGAAGTTAAGAGAAAACCAGGGTTACAATTGGTCAACTACCGGAAACCTTGATAAAATTTCACACTACCTTAACGTGCCTGTAAATTCATGATTACGTTCCGGACCGTAATTACCAATTTACCTTACATTAGGGTTTTGCGTCCTTTTATGACTCTATCGATTGTTGAGCAGGTCTGATAGTCTCCACCAGTCGTTGAGCAGGTGGTAGGGCCTCTCCCGACTGTTGGAAAGACATGATGACCTCTATCAATCGTTAAGTAGGTTGTTTGGTAGTCAACTAACTGTTGTACAAGTAAGCAAGTATGATCATAGATATAGCAATCAGTTTACATTCAAACAAGCATGCACACAGATGTTATGATAATACTAGAATTTATTACTTGAATCAAAAGCGTCATTACATAGAATTAAAAGCAAACAACATTTAAATGGTGGGACTTGCTGTTAAGTAGCTGGAGGGTCTTGATCTCGGTTTAGTTTAGGGCATCGGTTACGGAAGTGATTTGGGTTTCCACATTCATAGCATTGACCATAGTTGAAATTACCAGGACGATTAGGATTAGTAACCTGAGCAGGGTTGTGGATAATCGCAGCCAGTCGGGCATCAACACCTTTGTTGTTTTTGTGGTTGTTGTGGTTGGTGTTGTGGTTGTTGTTACTTTCCTCTTGGTTTTCACCACTGTTATTGCGAGTGCTACGACGTGGAGACATGATCCGTAAGGGACACAATGAAGGTTCAATGTGGCATGAAATGAATGAGGTGACATAAGGAATGTAATCATTTATTCATTAATTAAAACGAATAAACGAAAACGTTGACTTATCAAAGACTCCAGATTCTAATAACATATGAAGACATGCTTTAGCCTATAAGTGAACACTCATCCCGAGAATTCCCAGGTAGGCATCCGGGTCCCTCGTCTGATTGGGATATATGCGCAATGCCAGCCTAGACAGAAGACTCAGAATACAGGCGTTCACCCTTCCAGATTGCACGTGTTCGTTATTAAAATCTAGAACTTCGACGAGATCTCAAGGTGGTTCAGGTTAAACCTGAGGATTTTATCCTATTAGTCTAAGAGTAGATCCACTGTTGGAGAGCAGCCTTCTTGTAAGGATGAAGGTAGGGATAAGAAGTAAGAGGGAGATAGAGAATAGCAAGTAAGAGAAGCAAGTACTGGTTAAATCCTATGGTTATAGACTAGATTATTTTTCTAATAACCTAATTCCCTATAACCATGGCTCTGATACCAATCTGTAACACCCCAACCGATGGCGGAAACATCGGGGTGCCACGTATTGATGATCGTTCAATAGCTCATGGTAAATAATAGATTTCATTAAATGATTTAAATGAATTACATACAATTGTTCTAGGATTTGTACATCAAATTGGATAAAACTATACACATATCTTCAAGCATCAATTCAAATCTTCAAGCAAATAGAACCTGAAACATGTTAAGTTGAAAATGTTTTGGGTCAACAAAAGTTGGTGAGAATTACATAGGTTTTTGATAATAGAATAAAAATGTTGTGCAATTCATGTGTCATGTCAATCTAGTCCATATGTGAGAACATACTAGAAGTAAATCGAGTGCATAATCAACCCTGATGACTGTTATAAAATGATACATACCATACGCTCATGGTCCAATATGTTATACGATAACAAACACCCACGCTACCCTTGTAGGAGGCACGTATCCGGGTGGGATTGTCAGTCCAATAGATCTATCAATGTATACCGCCGGCTGATCAATGTTAATGATTATGCTAGAATGGTGCTTACTCTAATCATGCTCAAGACATAATGCAACATAGAAAACACATAGACACATTGATGATTGAATTGCAATGATGATGTTATAAACATGTTTCACCCCAAAAATGGTGATAAATAGAAAAGGGGCTATGTAAAACTCACCTTGGTAAAATGTTATATCTGTTGAGAAATTTGGATAATTGTGTTGACCAAATGTATCAAGTATCACCCTATAACAAAGTAATAAATATGTCTAAGTCTATCAATCCTAAAAATGTATAAGTTTCTAGGGCTTCGAATTGGGGATAATTGCTCGTTTGATTAATATTAAAAATATTCGCCAATTGAGAGAAATTTAGTAAATAAATAACTAAAAATCTTTTTATAAATGTTAAATCTAGAATGGTCACAAGAATGTGTTTAAAGTATAAAAATAATTTTTATAAAATTATTTTCTTTAAAATAGATTATTAAATCTATTTATTACAAATTGTCAACTTTAACTTTAATAATTTAAAAATACTAAAATTAAAGAATTATTAGTTTAAAAATTATATTTCTGTTCTAAATGATCAGAAATAATTTGTATAAAATTTTGGTGCAAAAATATTAAAAATTGGATTTATTATGATTTAATTATGATTAAAACTAACAAAAATTGATTAAAAATATTAAATAAATGGTTTTTCAGAAATAAAAATCATTTCTGAAAAGCTTAATGTTATAAAAACTTAAAATAATTTTTGTGGAAATTAATAAGATCGTTTTGATATTTTTATAGATTTTTTATAAATAAAATAGAATAAACTTGATTTAATTATTATAAATATTAAATAAATGAATTTTCGAAAACTAAAAATTGTAAGTTAAACTTTTTCATTAGTATGACATAAAATAATTGTTATAGAATTTATAACCCCTCTTTCGGTATTTTAAAACTATTTTAAAAGTTTAAAAAGGGTAAATATATACTTAATAAATGTGTTAAAAAGGGTTGGCTGTTTGTGGGATTCGAACCCGGTATCCACCCGGTTCCCATAACTGAATAAACACACTCAACCAACTGATCTGCAAGTCTGTTTGTGATTGTTTGGTCTCGATAAAATTTTATATAAAAATGACATGAGTTATCTTCCCCAAATCAAACCTTAGAACCCTAGATAATCAATTCGTCTAATAACCAAAGATTTCAACGAACTGATCAAGGGTAAATGCTCGGAATTACACGACGAACACGAATACAGGACAAATCAAAACTTACAGGTTGTTAGCTATCCAAAAGATGGAGTCAAAACCGGAACTTTAAACAGACAGATAATGCACGATTAAACGCTTTAGAACGAAATATGTTAGTGAGGTTCTGTTTTTCGGCACAAAAAGATGTTCAATCGAGGTTCAATTTATAGTAATACCGCATATTTGGAAGGTCTAGTCTTTGACCCGGGATGGTCAAAGACGAGCGTGAATCGAGCCTTTAATTGCAGATTGGGACGCGGAATGATCAGGCAACGAGTCAACGGCATTTAATGGCTTTAATCCTCCCTTAAATCTCGTGGATTCAATGGTCAAAGGATGAGGCTTTCTGCGGTCAACCCTTTGCGAGCTGCTGCTCGTTAATCACAGCAAGAAGGAACAAGGGGAGTGGGGTGGGCCGGATCAAAAGGAAAGGAGGTGGACCGAGTTACTTAATGGGCTGGCTGAATTGTTTTGTAAAAGAAGGGTGGGCCGTTGGTAAAAAAAAAAAAAGAGTTTATTAGTTTGTGTTGTTATTATTTTTATTATTATTATTATTATTATTATTATTATTATTAGTATAATAATAACCCTCTATACATATATATGTATAAATAAATAAATATATGTATGAATAATCATCATTGTATAGGGTTTCAAAATATCTCCAAAGATTATAATAATGATAAGACTTGTCGTTTAAATCCGTACGTACAAATAATAAAATGCGAAATGTTACATATTGACCTTGACCAAAGACTAACATAAATACAATAATTACAAGACATGAATCATGGCAAAAGTCATGTATGGTTAATACGCCACCGCAAGATGGAGGCTCCATTGGAGACTCCAATCTTGGATCGAAAGGAAAGAAACGGTGATCGTGGAAGTGGTTTGGTGAGGACATTAGCTAGTTGATCCTTTGAGCTAATGTGAAAGACCTTTAAGTGACCGGCATTGAGCCCTCTACTCACATCCAAGCGATGAAAGATCCACAATGGCGACAAGCAATGGATCTTGAATACAACGCTCTTCTTCAAAACCATACGTGGGAGCTTGTCCTTCATACTACCCAAAATCCAATCGGATGCAAATGGGTATTCCGAACCAAACGAAAACCCGATGGAACTATTGATAAATTTAAAGCGCGCCTAGTCGCAAAAGGGTTTCATCAACTGTACAGTAAGGACTATTTTGATACCTTTAGTCCGGTAACGAAACCTGTCACCATTCGTACTGTTCTTTCTATCGCACTCTCTCGAGAGTGGTCGTTACGCCAACTAGACGTCAATAATGCATTTCTGCATGGCACCTTACATGAGGATGCGTACATGATTCAACCACCCGGATTTGCAAATTCGGCGTTTCCTAATCACATTTGCAAACTCAAGAAATCTCTCTACGGCCTTAAACAAGCCCCGCGGGCTTGGTACAATGAATTAACCGCCTTCCTCATTAGCTTCGGTTTTAAAAAATGTCTCTCTGATGCGTCTCTTTTTGTCTACAACACAAATGGTAACACTTGCTACCTACTCGTCTACGTTGACGACATTGTCCTCACTGGAAATAATAATCCATTCATGGACATTTTTGTTCAAGCCCTAAGCAAAAAAATTTCGATCAAAGACTTAGGCCCTCTACATCACTTCCTAGGAATTGAAGTCATTCCAACTCCTTATGGTCTATTCCTCTCCCAACACAGGCACATTCAGAACATCTTAACCATTTTCAAAATGGATGGTGCCAAAAAGGTCCTCACCCCCCTAAGCGTATCTGATCCGCTTATCCCCTCGTGTTGGGTCTGTTGACCTGGAGAAGAACAGATGATTGGAAAGCCAAAATATACTACACAATTGATCCTTAATAATAACAGCATTTACAAGTTGCTTCTCCCAAAAGACTGTTAACCCTAACATCTGTTGTACCCTAACAACTGCTGTTACAAAGGTCTGATAGATAACAACTGCCAGAGAACAACTGCTGATCAAAGGTCTGATGAAGAACAACTGCTGATCAAAGTACTGAAGACTAAAGGTCTGTTGGAGCCAACAACACTTAGGCTCCAACAGATGATTCAAGACCATCAGAGGTTTCCTATCAGCTGTTTGCCTTTCAGAGTTTTCAGTGTAACAGTTATTTGTATCATCATGTGTTTTATGTTATTATTCTGTTAGAGGTCACTATCTTAGGTGACGTCAGCCTAGGTCATCAGAGGTTTAGATTGTCTATAAATAGAACAGTGCATGTACTGTTCTATTTATCACTCAAAACATTCTCTTAGACAAACAATCACAGAGTGATCAGGCTGAGGGGGAGTGCTTGTACAATCGTTGTAATCATTTGATATATGAAAGCATTTGATTGAAAAACATTTATTCTCTTGTTTTGATTTATAGTTTATCATTCCGCTGCACTTTCCATTTATAATTCACTTCTTTCATTACTCCTTTTACTTAAACAATCAAAACAATCAAACTCAGATCCTAACAATTGGTATCAGAGCTTGGTCAATTAAATTCGATCTAACCAATCAATTTAATATAAACAAATCCTAACACCTCGGATGCCTCTCCACCCGTTGACCCAACTACTTATCGCAAACTTGTTGGCACACTTCAATACCTTGCGTTCACCCGCCCTGATATCTCTTTCGCTGTCAACAAACTCTCCCAGTTTATGCACCACCCAAAACAGTCACACTGGCAAGCTATCAAACAGGTTCTTTGCTATTTGAAAGGAACATTGCACCATGGGTTATTGTTAAATAAACAGTCTTCACTTGATTTACATGCTTTCTCAGATTCTGAATGGGGAAGCATACATGACGGAGGCTGATCTACTACAGGTTATATATTATATCTTGAATCAAAGACTAAGAAATAACTTCCTAAGACTAAGCTATTGACCTTGACCAAAGACTAACATAAATACAATAATTACAAGACATGAATCATGGCAAAAGTCATGTATGGTTAATAACTTCCACACCTCAATCTTGTCTAGATTCCATAACTTTGATCACTAAAACATCTTTAAACACTTGGAAACAGCAGTCATTCAAAAAAAACTTCTTACATTCATCTTAATTATCAAAAAGTAAAGTAAATTACACGAATAAAAATTAAAAAAAAAATCTGCTTCGAATCATCTTGTGATGGTTCTCCCTTGACCCTGAATAGCAATTGATCTTCTGATCTTTTTTTTTTTTATCTGAAACAGTTTGGTTAGATTTTGACCATTTTTTTGCCTGATCTATTGTGGTTGACTTTTATGATCTTTGTCATTGTCCTGCAGGTCCTCGGCTATTTGGTTCCGTCTTTCTTTCAAAAAAGTTAGCCTGTTTGTTATTTTCGACAGCGCTGAAGTTGTATTAGCTGCCTGCAAACATTTATAACAGTTTATAAGTAATATTACCTTAAACAGAGAATTTGCTGGACCCTCCCTTGAATCAAATATCTTATAACCAAAGTAAAGTTGATCATGAAAAGGAATGTACTTACCTCCGCACGGAGCCTTCTTGAGCTTGTTGACTTGCTCAAACCGCGTTCATGATGTTTACTAGGATGTGAATGAAAATGACGTTTTTCGCTTGGTTCTTTGGTAGAATGTGAATCCTGTAATAAACCAAAGTTTCTTGTAAAACGACGTACAAAAATTAAGAAATATTAATATGCTGCAAGTAGGTATCTATGTATGTATGTATGTTACCTTATTCCTTTGACAAGTAGTTGCAGACTCAAGATCCTTGTCTTTCTGTTGTAATCCGGGATCATTAGAGTTTTGTTCAGACAGTTGGTTATGCTGCAATCCAGGATCATTGGCCTCTGATTGGTCATTATTGTTTGGATCTGCATTTGTCTTTAAAACATCTACAAGTTAATAATTTAATGAATAATTACAAGTAATAAAACAAAGTATCAAGATAACAGACCTTTTCATCAGTTGAAGCTAATAATGGAGCCTTCTGCAACTCCTCTTCTAATCTCGACAACTATACAACATAATTAGGTTCATCGGATCATACAATAAAAGGTAAAAAGAGGAATGTTAATATGCGATTGATGTTAAAAAAAAAAAAAAAAAAAAAAATCAAGAGTACCTCTTCCAAAAGAGCTACGCGGCGCATCTCTAAAGCTTTCTTCTTGCTCACTAAATCCTCTTTTAATATTGTGTTTCGTCTGGCCTGTATAAAAACAATCCATCACTCGTCGAAATCAACACATATATTAGAAATAATCAAATAAGTTCACCACCTCTGATTCGATTCTCTCTTTTAGTTTAGCTTTGTTAGCCTCAAGCCTCACAATTTCAGCCCTTTGAAATACAAAAAAAAAAAAAGGAAAAAAATCATAATTAGAGCATTCATCAACAAATAACTCTTAAATCTAAATTCGTCATTCTTACTGTTGATCGGTTATGAGTGCAATGCTCTCCAGAGGTGATCCCTTCTTGACCTGAACTCAAAAAAAAAAAAAAAACATTAAATAGGATCGACATTAGGCTATGCAACATATTTACGCTTACGTTTGTTCGTCGCCGAATCCTTCTGGCTTTTGGATCATCCTTGGAAATGGTTATTGAGCAAACAGAACCCTGAATTTTGATATAACACTTATAAAATCATCATTTTTTTTTAAATAATATCATCAACAGTAGAAAAAACAAACCTTGCTAAGGTCATCATCATCCACACTTTCACTATAACCAGAACTTGATCCATGATCTGATTCTTCATCACAAGAGCATGAACCGTCAGTGAAATTTTCAACGTCGTCGTCATCAGAGTATTCATCCTCTTCATAATACTCATCACTTCCAGTCTCGCTCCCATACTCATCCGAGTCGGAGTATAGATCGCTTAACATGTCTTCTTCCTGCTAATAGTATATTGTTAAAAATAGACCTGACAAAATTTTGACTCGATTAGTTATGAATGTGTCTAGTTAATTTGTGTTTAATTATATACCCCAAATATTTTATCATATTCCTCTACAAGGGTGATACAAATAGCTTGAGCATGATTGGCTGCTGCAGCTGCTTGTAGAAGTTGAACAGAATCACCCTCGATTTCTGATCCATTTCCAAGTTCAACCTCACCGGCTAAAAGGGGTCGTAGAAGTAACGGTGACATGCATGCTGCAACTGCTGAAACACTCATTCGGTTCACACCTTTGTTCTCAGCAACAGCTTCCATCATTATCAAAATCCTTTGCAATAAACGCCGATTTGGTTCTGGAAACGTGTCACAGATAGCTGCACGCATGGCACTCACTCTTGTGCCCCGCTCAGATTCTAAATATCATCATAAAGTTAACCATTACTAAGAGTAGACTAGAAAAATAGCACTTGTATAAGTATTGAACAAATGGTATTAAAAAAAAACTTACTATATGCTTCTAGCAAAGCAGCACAACAAGACGCTGGGACTGGGGGTGATGGTAACTCGCGAAGAACATACTGAACAGTAGCAAAATTAGCACCACAAATAGAAAAGAAAACAGTGTACTTACTAATCTAATACCTTGATACAATCTCCTATAACATGGCCATCCTCATCTTCAGTAAATTCTACCTTTCCTGTAACAAATCACATTCCCTTTTCATAAAAGTGAATCACCCAAAAATATTTATAAATAAAGAAAAAAAAAAGAAGACAGTTGACTGCATTCACTAACCCTGCTCATATTCTCGTATGCGCCTCTCAACATCATCAACATCAGCAGCCTGCCTCAAGATTCCTTCTACATTCACACCTGAAACATTCAATTCCCATACATTGATATCAGACATATAGCACAATTCAAAATACTACTACGCTCTTAACCCATCAGTTGTAGAAACAGCATCTTACCAAAGTCTTCCACATAACAAAGGGCTTTCTCTAAGAAAGACGGAGTTCCGTCTATATCTTCTAATGCAAGTAAGATTGGTCTACCAAGAACGCTTGACTTTGTTGGTGTTTGCTCTTTTGCTGTTCAATAAAAACAATGTAAGTGTGTTCATACATGTGTCGATACAGATATACATACATAGTATGTTGTATATAAGTTATTGAATTGTGTGAAAGTGAAAGAGCCCTGTATACGTTGTTCCTGTGAAGCATCAGCAGTATCAGTTTTCGTAAAGCTGTTTCCTGCACTTGGTGCATCTGACAAAGCTGCCTCTAGTGCATCCTTCCACCCATATAAATCTTCTGAAGTTTCAGCCTAACAATATAATATAGATGCCAAATATATATCCTTTTAAACCGTCATAATCACTAATTCATTCACTTATAATGAGTAACTCTGAAACAAGATCAACTAAGATACATGAAAACAAAACAATAAGGAAAAAATGTATAAATGGTTTTATTTATTTATTTATTTATGAATAAAAATTACAATAACAAGTAGCTTTTACTTAAAAAACGGTTAAAATTGAATCGATGGTATGGTTTAACAGAGAAAAGGTACCTTGAGAGTAAAGGCTCTTCCGTCGCGTCCATCAGGGAATGACACTATCAACAGTTTCTTATCTGCTTTCACAACAACACTGAAACATAAAGAATATTAGGGGTACAAACTTCGGTCATTACGTATCAATGATCAATCTGGGTGCGTTTTATCTAAAAAAACAGAATAAACACAAGACTGAATGGGTCAAATGTATTGAAACTCACCTTATTCTATTTGCAATGTACATCATTTTATTCATTGTTCTTGTTAAAGTAATAAAACCATTAGTTATATGAGCATTCAACCCATACTAAAAATTACTATTTTCAAGTCAAATCCAATTTGAGCTGTTACCAATAATTATGAACAGAAAGGTTGAGGTATTCAATTGAATAAAAGTTAATCATGAAGATAGACCAAATAGAAGCAGGCCAACCTGCCTGAACTGTTGAGATCTATGCCACCAAGAGTCAGATTTGCCTCGCCCCCCTTTTGAGATGCTACATTCTGAATATCAACATATCAATGATATAATTAATGGATCTTAATTAGTACATATATATATATCATTACCAAATATATGGAAAATAGCTAACATTTACACACATTCTTCAAAAAAAAAAAAAAAACTGTGTATGGGTTCATTTGGCTCCACTCAAATTATGCAACGGGTCAATACGGATCTACTCAAACTAAACAATGGGTCAAAACGGGTAATCCATAAATAACTTGCTAGTTTTATACGGCTCTAAATGTGTTAACACCATCCACAACCATTGTTTGTCTTGTCGCTACCATCAGTGACGACACCAGCAGCTGGAAGTCCGATTTGGTCATAACCCCCCGTTTAGACACTAAACAAAGTCGATACTTTATTCATAAAACCGACCTAGTTTGACCTGCCTGTTTGGCGAAGCTTAGTTAAAGATGTTGAGGACATGAAAACTGAAAATAATAATATATTTCCAGATAAGTAATAAACTTACAGGATCACTTCTGAAGAAGACCAATGAGGTTTCTGTTAAAATAAACCACCTTTTCTTCCAAGATGTCCACCCAATCCCTGCATTAAGAAACAAAAACATGTAAAATGAAGAATAAAGAATGATCAAAGTAACTGTAGAAAAAGAAACATATAACAGACTTAAGACACAGGTAAACTGAGAAATATAAAAAATATATAACACCTTTTGATGACAAAAATAAGGGGCCACTCTTGTAAACCTGCAAACCATCAAGTATATATATACATGAGATAACCTACAAACAACGTTTAGTAAATCATTTTCGGTTTACTGATTTGACGATTCAACGGTTTATAACTTGGAGCTGGTCATGTAAACATAATATGCCATTTAACATTTGTATTTTTATTTTTATTTTTAGATCGTACAATTACATATACGTAATATATAATAATACCATCGATCTTTATCATTTTAAAACTTTATAATTTCATCTTAAAAATATTAATAATAGTCGAATCCATCAAACCCATATTCCGGTTTAAGTTGTCATTGAATAACAAGCAGAATGGTAAATTTGTATTGTATGAGAATTAAAGAAACACCTTGTTGCCATTATGAGAATAGTGTGTCTCTGTGGCGAAAGCAGGTGGCATGCCATCACCACCACTGGCGTCTCCCTATAAAATTAACAATCAAAATATGATAAATATTAACATGTTACCTCCCTCAATATATTATTAGAAAATTAAAATATTGATACCTGAGAAGAAGCATGGTCAGCATTATTATTAGTTTTGGAATCAGGAATATGTTTGAGATCAGAATGGCTATGTTTCCAATCAAATATCATGCTTTTGGATTCGGGTCTATTCATTCTCGACTCAGAGTTGATGTTCCTTAATTCACATGCCATCACGTTGTTCTTCGAATCCGGGATGTGACTTTTGGAATTCGGCATGATGCTGCTAGCTGATCAAAAGTTATAAAACAACAAAACAATTCTCTTTGTGGATTATTATTATTACATTCTAAAACATACATACATGCATGCAGAAGAGAATTGAATAAGTTAGTTGATTGAAGAATAATATTATGGGAAATGATTGGAGAAAAGTGAGAGGGAATGTGAAAAATCGGAGACCCGATGGATGGATGGTTGTGCAAAAATTGGGACTTCCAAATCAGTAATGACCGACTGCTTTCCATGTTTCCAGGGTGCATTCTTCGTTTCCCACCTTCATTTCACATGTTACATCCAAATTAACCTTAACCTTAACCTTAATGCGAAAAAAAAAACATTGTGTTTATACTTTCCTGAAACATTATGGATTTTTTTATTTATTTTTATTTTTTTCTGAACGGATGACGTGTGAAAGAGAAGCTCCGAACCAAACTTTTGGTTTTTGACTTATGCTATTTTTTTTCTTAATTTAAGTAGGAGTTCTCGAGTTCTCTACCTAACTATGAGTTCTCAATTGAATTTTCCCCTATATATATATATATATATATATATATATATATATATATATATATATATATATATATATATATATATATGGTTGGGTTAAAATAAAAACCCTCTTGAGTTGTGAAAACTCTAGAAACCTTATATCAGCCATTGATCAACTTTCATTAATGGTTAGGATTCATTCTAGTTATTTTATATTATAAAGGACATGTCCTTTTTATTTGTATGAACTAGAAGGGTATTATTGGTAAAGTGTTTTGTGGATGTTGGGAAAAGTAATCCATCACTTCAATTATTCCTACTCTCTCTCCTCTGTCATTTACACTTATCTCTCATCCTCTCTCTTTCATTTCTCTCTCTCTTCTTTTTTTTTTCTCCAGAATTTGTTTATCTCTCTTCCCACTTTTTCCTTTAAATTCAATTTTTTTTACCTTTAAATGGTTAACAGATTTGTTTGTAACTTTTGTGTTACGCTGTAACATATTTTATGTATCATTTGTATTTCTACATTATTTATTCCAACTTATGTTACCTAGTCCATGTCATATAAAAAACAATAAATAAATGTTGTATCATATTTATTCAGATGTGTTACAAATGTAAGATAACATGTATATACATGTAACAACTTTTGTTACCGTGTAACATCTTTTACTTCCAAATGTTAGACAACATGTATATATGTGTAACAACTTTTGTTACTGTGTTACATCTTTTACTTCTAGTATATTCTGATTTTTGTTACTATGTTACAACTTATAATCCATGTGTTAGATTTATGTAACATCATCTAGATACAAAAGAAATAAACAAAAATGCATTTGACTATATTTAAAGAACTAAAAAAACATAATAATAATCTATTAATGATTAAATGTACACTTGTAATAAAAAAAAATGATAACATGTCTTAATTAAATAATTATTCATTATAGCAAACCAATCTCATGTTCTTTCGAACCCTTCATCAAAAACTCCATCTGTACACAAGAAAAATGGTAGAATGTAAGAAAAAAACGTTTCATAACATGATATTTTTTATTAAAAAAAATGTAACCATTCTCATGTTGAAGGAAATCGTTAGGTTTTTTATTAAAACTTTTATTTAACTAAAACTCAAATACTCATCGGTTTTTAATCTAGTATATTGAAAGAAAAGAAATAATAAATAAATAAAAGAAAGAAAAGAAAAGAGTGTTACCTTCTTGTTGTGGCACAAGGCACAACTGATTCAGAGGACCTTTTCAAGATAACAAAACAGAGTGTTAGAGATCCCACCAACATCTAGAACCCTCCACTTTCAAAAAACCACCATGTTAGAGATCCCACCCCCACCCCACTCAGATCTGTTTCGAGATCCCACCCCCACCCCCATTCAGATCTTGTTGAGAGAGAGAGAGAGAGGGGGGGGGGGGGAGAAGCAAGGATGATGATAATATTCACCAGCTCTCGGTTAAGCTCTGACCATTCCTTCGACGAGTGTCCGGACAAAGTTCTTTTAGTGGTCGTCTTCTTTGGGCTGATGGTTGTGACCGGAAAAGCCACCAGATCTGTTTGGAAAAGCCACCAGATCTGCGCTTGTTTCAAGGAATCCGTTGGAAAGCCACCTTCGAGATCTTTGTTCGTCGATTGTTAACAGAATCGAGCATATTTTTCTTTTTCTTTTTTGTGTTCATAGGAGAGATAGAAATAGAGAGAGGGGAGATTAAGGTGAAAAGTTTTTTGATGTAAAAATGAAATAGGAGAGATGGGAGACACATATGGGTAATCTGTGTTAAAAATATAAAGATTGAGAGAGACTTTTGTGTCAGGAGTTTAGTCAACCACATGGTAAACTTACCATCTTGCCCTTTGTTAAATGAAGAAGAATGGACGATGTGGAAGCATGTTATCCATTGGATGAGTTTCTAGAGTTTTCACAACTCAATAAGGTTTTCATGGGATACTTACCCTATATATATATATATATATATATATATATATATATATATATATATATATATATATATATATATATATATATATATATATAGGGGGAGGATATTCTGAAAACCCTCTCTAGTTAAAGAAACTCTGAAAACCTCATCTTGACCCTTCAATCATATTGATCAATGGCCATTGTTTTTTCTGATTTTCTAATTTATAATTTTCAATAAAAATACTAACAAAAAGGACAATAAGGGTAAAAGTGGCAATTGATATTTCCTTTTTACCTTTCCAACATCTCATCATTCTCTCTTATTCTTTTTCTTTTATAAATGTTCTTTTTCTCTCTCTTACAAGACATTTAATATTTTTTAATTATCCCCCACTACAAGAAATACATATTTTACAAACGGTAGAAAATGTGTAACAAACATAATAAATATGGTACATTGTAACTTTTCATGTTACAAACATATTGTATGTATTTATGTAATTGTAAAAACAACCATTTCTAATGTATTACCTATCTACAACGTTACGGATCTACAATGTTACACAATACTATTTGTAGTTACAATGTTACAGATATACATTGTTACTTTCGCTTTTATATTTTTTTTTCCACATTTGTAACAGCTAAGTTAACTATGACCATTACATATTTGTAAAAATGTTACATAATTTTTACAATGTTAATAGTTTTCACATTGTAACAAGACGGGTTACATGCAATGAACAACAATATCGTCTTTCATAAAAATACATATATGATAAATAAACAACAAGACAAGTTACAAAAAGAATAACCCCGCTTTGTTCAATAAAAATAACAATTTGGAGTGATAGTTTATAAATTGTAACAAGATTATTGCAACATTTTCTGTTACAATGCTTTGTAACAAGGTATATACATTTGTGACAAAGAATAAAAAAAAATAATAGCATGTCCCAACTAAAAATGTTCATTGTAACAAACCATCTTCATGTTCTTTTCCGCCTTCATAAAAAACTCTATCTACATAAATAACAAATAATAATACAAATAATTAAAATTTTATAATAAATAAAAAATGTAGCAAGATTCCAATAAAAATTTGTAATCTTGTTACAAATTTTTATTTTTAATTTCTTGTCTCGGTTCACCTCAAGGCATGATCCCGTACTTTTAAAACTGTTGGATCAGTAAGCTGCTCTTTTGTTAGAACTTGCTAGTTGACACTTAAGTGTTTAGCAAGTTCTTGATGAGAGATAGCACAACGGAATGTTTATAAGTTTAAAGCTACACTTATCAACAGGAGTTATTACTCCCCCTTGAATCAAGAACTAATAAATGAGAAGTGTTTATTGAGAATCTAAGTATTGAAGAATGAAACACTTTGACAGATTCTCAGTAAACACGAAATGGAAATAATAAGTGTTGAAGGATTTCTTGTATTAAAATCAATGTCTAAAACAGAGGGATGAACCCTTCTATTTATAGACTTTACAAATACATGAACCTTGCCAAAAAGCAAGTTCAGAAACAAGTTGCAACAAGTTGCAGTCTTGGAACTTGTACATAAAGCAAAAAGAAATACTAAAGTATTAAACTACTGATATATAAAGGCGGTGGAAAAGATCTTCTGTAAGTACTGATGAACGACAAACTACTGATGAGTAGTTTGTCTTCAGTAGTTCTTCAGTAGAAGTGTCTGGTTTGAACTTCAGAACTTCTGATGACTTTTCTTCTTCAGCACTTCTGAATCTCTTCTTCAGCAGTTCTATACTTAGAGTATTTTGACAGAAGTGAATTAGACTAAGGTTTGCAAAAGTGGTTTCACCAATCCTTTTTGTCCTAACAATCTCCCCCTGGATTGATGAAGCCAAAACCTTACTAATTCCTTATTGTTCTTTTCTGTCCTTCACAATTTTCCATATTCCTTTGAACATGGAATTCTTGAGCTGGTTCAGTTGATCATCAGTAAGAGACCCTTTCTGTGGTTCCAAGTGTTGGATTGTAAGCAGGTCTTTGGTTGATATTTTCTTCAGTTCATTCATCGACCTATATGCCCTGCTTGTTTGATCTCTTCTTGTCACAAGTACTGAGTTTCTATCAGTAAAGGACCATCTAATGATTGGTACTTTAGACTTGTCAAAGTCTGCAGTGTAGGGAACCATGGTGGTACCCTGGGTTTCTCCTGAGTGTTGAATGTTTTCAACTTCAGTGACTCTCAGGTGGGACTCACTTCCCTGCTGTTGTTCCATCACATTAGGTATCTGAAATGTTGGCAAATGATGTTCAGTTACTACCTTGGTGTGCAGTTTGTCTGTGATGGTCTTCTGGATTTGATATGCAAAGGTGGAAGGATCCCTGAATTGTGTGAGCAGAGGCTTCTCTTCTATGTCAAAATCAGAATGTACTACTGTACTACCTTCTAGTAGTACCATTCTGAAATCAGTCTTTACTTTCTCCTCTGACTTCTTTCTTTCTTTGTGTAGCTGGTCTTCTTTGAACACCAGAAGTTCTAACTACTGAAGTTGAAGCTTCAGCAGTTTGAAACTTCTCTGGATTAGCAGCCCTTGCAGCCTTGTATTTTCTATATGTGTCCACCAATCTTTCTTCTTTCCATTTGGACACTGAGGCTTTTGAACCATAACCATTTGCTACCAGTTCTTCTATCATCTGAGCTCTCTTGGCCTTTGTGTCTTTACTTGTTGCAAGTTTATCTGCAATAAGTTGAGCTCTTCTTGTCAGCTCTTCCACAGAGAGTTTCTTCAATGTGTGGGCTTTGATTTTGCTGTTCTTCATAATGTAAGACATCAGTTGATGTATTTTGTCTTCTTCAGCAATCTCATCTAGGCTAGCCTGCCTTTGGAGTTCAGCTTCATAAGCCTGAAGTTTTTCTTCATGGCTTAGATCCAAGTCATCCCTTTCTTCCAGAGTTTTCCAGATCTGATCTTCTCTGGCCTTCTTTTGGGCTGCCACTAAACTCTTCTCAAGAAATTCTGCTGATTGAGAGATTGGAGAAGGGTTTAGCACAGTCATTGTGGTAACTGTTGTAGTAGGCCTGATAGGAACAGAGGTTGGTTGAATAGGAGCAGTTGATCTGGAAGGGTCAGCAGTTTGAGTCTTGGAAGTGTTGACCTTTGATGGGTTGACAACAGCTGAAGGTTTGTCAACTACTGAAGGATTGTCTTCAGTACTTTCTGTCAGCTCTTCATCAGAAGTTTGGCCATCAGAGGTTTCTTCATTGTGCCCTTGGGATTCATCAGACTTTTCAGTATCTTCTATTTCTTGAATAGAGACACCAAATTGTTGAGGTAGTTTCTCTTTTCTGGCTTGATCTTTTTGATCTCTTGCTAGGATAGCCACTATTGCCTTTCTTCTGGCTTCAAGTGTATCCATAGGTACCTTGATTTTCTCCCCCTTTTTGGCTTTATCACCTTTTGAAGTTGAAGCTTGGGAGAAATGACCTTGAAGATGAGTAATCTGTTTGCTGTTGTGATCAATCTTGTTGGACAGATCATTCATCTTCGTCTGTATCACTCCAAATTGGTTCTTCATGGACAGCTCCAAGTTAGCTGTGTATGTTTGGATGTGATTCTTGATGAGGGTGCTCATCATGTGATACAAGGGACCATCTGGGCTGCATAGCTGGTTCAAGTCTATGCTTGTTTGCCCAGGGAATTGGGTAGGCATTTGTAGCGAGGGGTGTGTTTTTGGTTGATCTTCTTGTTGTACAGAAGATGCCACTCGAGGGGAATCATGGATTGAGTGGGCTTTAACCTGAGATAGTGTGACTAGCTTCTTGAGCTTAGAGACACCAGGTGCAGGACCTTCACTTGTAGCCGTCAATTCAGTAGTTTGGTGTTTTGAAACATCATCCAAATCAATGGAATCATCTGAATCCCTGATTACATCCTCTATGAGAACTGTATCAGTTATATCATGAGCTGAGCCCAACTCAGTTGTCTCATGTACCTCTTGTTCTTGGTTCAGAGGATTTCCTACCTCAGGCATTAAGCCTTCATCAGTAGTTGCCACAGTTGAGGTCTTAGCTATGTTACTTCTGTCCTCAGGTCCACCACTGGGTGGTAAATGAGTAGTAGCAGCCTCAAAAGTACCAAAAGTTTCTAAGTTTGGGCTTAGAGACTCTGGTTCATCCTCATCTCTTTGGTTAGGGCTATGAGTATCCACATCCATGTCACTTTCTGAGGCTATGTCCCCTGTTTGATGTGGTTGTTGGGGACTGACATGTGTAGATGGGACTTTCTCTTTTAGCCCAGAGAGAAGTTTGGCTATTTCAATGTCTGGTTCAGAAATTTGGGGTGCTGGTTCAGTAGTTTGGGCAATGAGTTCAGCAGTTTCAAAAGAAGAGTCAATTGGAATAGTTTTCTTAAGTCTTTTTCTTTTGAAAAGGATTGTTATTGGTGCTCTTGGTGGGGTTTGAGATGGATGAGACTGAGAGGATGTTTCAGTCACATCTTTAAGAAGTGCAGATTGCACAGTAGTTTGTTCAGGCATCTCAACCTCCTGAACAACTTTTCTTTTGGGTTTGGTGGGTTTTTGTTTTGTTATCTTGGGTTTCTTGGCCTTTGGTGGAGTAGGTTTGGAAGATGAGGGTTCCATGGGGACTGGTTCTGGTTCCCCTTGGTCATCTTCTGGCCAGGCAGCCTGTTTGTTGTGCCTTGAGTATGCTTGTGAGGTTAAGGGTTTCAAAATTTCAATTTTACCCACAAGCACCTCATTACCCAGTTCAGATATTATGCATTGCATAATGAACCTTGGATATAACAAAAACTTTTTCTTAGTGTTATTGTGATGTAACACCAACTCATTAAAGAAAAGTTTTGATGCCTTGAAATTTGTTTCATTCACAATAGAATGAAAGATTGGTTGAAAGGTTGAGGGCATCTGGTCATAGGACCCAGTTTTAGGACTCAAGCACATATTAATATAATGAAACAAAAGTTTATATTTTGGTTCAAAATACTTTTTAAAGATAGTAGCTTGTGAGAGAGTACCTTGATAACCACACTCAGTCATGGTTAGGTGGATTGCAGAGTTGTCAAACTTCTCAGGGGCATTCACATCATTCAACCCCAGTCTGACTGCAAGTATGGCCGGTGTAATGGCCATTTGTCTCCCTTTAATTGTTGAGTTGAGGGAGATAACTTCATCATCCACCATCACTGTCTCAGCATTAGCCCAGAACTCATTGAGAATTTCAAGATGTATTGGTGGGTCTATAGTGAGAGCGGTGAAATATTGGGATTTGACGACGAGATCAATGATCTCATCGTATTGGGACCAGCCTTCTTGTTTTTCTAAGTAGGCCCTGAGATTGTGTCCCTGTTTGAGAACTAAATCCATGTGGTTTTGTGTGTGTTGATGAATCGAACAGTGTTTTGTGTTGCAGGTTCAGGGGTTTGAGAGCTTTCTTGAGAGAGAAGGAGGGAATTTTTGTGTTTGAAAGGATAAGTGTTGAAAAAAGATATTTATCAGAAGTTTTTAACCACTTGGATCTTCTTTATTAGAAGTTTTAAACCGCCTAGGTTAAAAATCTCTTTATCAGAAGTTTTAAACCGACTAGGTCAAACTTCTGATGATGGGAAAAGTCAGATTTGCCCTTTTTGACTAAACTGCTGATGAAGAATTATCTTAATCAGTAGTTCCCATTTTCTCTTCAGCAGTTTTGAACAGCTGATGAGAAATTCTTTATAAATACTTTATTCATAACTTCTGAAGGTTGTTTTATCAGAAGTTAATCACTTTTCAGAAATTATCCCCATACTGATGTTTTGTTCATCAGTAGTTTCTCTCTTTTCAGAAGTTTTTCAAGTGTTTGAAAACAGATGTAAGTGAAAAACAAAAAGTGTGCAGAAAAATAAAGAGAAACACTTACAAATTTAGCATCCCTAGCATGGATACTAACTTCTGAAATGTTGATGTGTCAAGGGGTTTAGTGAAAATGTCAGCTATTTGATTAGCTGTTGCTACATGTTTCACTTCAATCTTGCCTTTTTCATAGCAATCTCTTATGAAATGATACTTGATTTCAATGTGTTTAGTCTTTGAAAACTGAACAGGATTTTGAATGATGCTAATGGCAGATTTGCTGTCTACAAGCAATGGTGTCTTGGTCTCTTTGATTCCATAATCAAGAAGTTGATATTGGAGCCATTGTATCTGTGATGTACAACTTGCAGCTGCAATGTATTCAGCTTCAGCAGTTGAAGTTGCAACAGATGTTTGTTTCTTTGATTGCCAGGACACTAAACAGTTTCCCAAGAATTGACAACCACCAGATGTTGATTTTCTTGACATTTTACACCCTGCATAGTCACTATCTGAAAAAGCTGATAACTTGGTATTGCTTGAAGCAGGATACCAAATTCCAAGTGTGGGAGTTCCTTTCAGATATCTGAAAATTCTTTTGACTGTAATAAGGTGTGATTCCCTAGGAGCTGATTGATATCTAGCACAGACACATGTTGAAAACATAATATCTGGTCTAGAAGCAGTTAGATATAAAAGGGAACCTATCATACATCTATACATGGTTTGATCAACCTGTTTTCCTTGATCATCTGGTTCAACTTGTGTGGTTGGTGTCATGGGAGTGGAACATGATTTACAGTCTTGTAAAGAAAATTTGTTTAATAATTCGTTAACATATTTTGATTGATGTATAAAAGTTCCATTTGTTTGTTGTTTAATATGCAGTCCCAAAAAGTACTGCAGTTCTCCCATTGTACTCATCTCAAATTTTGATTGCATGAGTTTCTTAAATTCATCACACAATTTTGTGTTTGTTGAACCAAAAATGATATCATCAACATATATTTGAACAAGTAAGACATGATTTCCAACATGTTTTATGAAAAGTGTTTTATCAATGGCACCTCTTGTGAAGTTATTTTTGAGTAAAAAGGTTGAAAGTGTATCATACCAGGCTCTTGGAGCCTGTTTGAGCCCATAAAGAGCTTTGTCTAGTTTGTACACCCACTCAGGATGAGAAGGATCCTCAAACCCAGGTGGCTGACAAACATACACTTCCTCTTTTATCTTTCCATACAAAAATGCACTCTTGACATCCATTTGATAAACTTTTATTTTGTTGGAAATGGCATAGGCTAGAAATAACCTGATGGCTTTAAGCCTTGCAACTGGAGCAAAGGTTTCATCATAGTCAATTCCTTCTTCTTGAGAGTAACCTTGTACTACCAGTCTTGCCTTGTTCTTTATTATAACACCAGCTTCATCTTGTTTGTTCCTGAAAACCCATCTTGTGCCAATTGGTTGCTTGTTTGGTGGTAAGGGACAGATTTCCCAAACCTGTTGCTTGTTGAATTGAAGCAATTCATCTTGCATTGCCTGCACCCAATTGTTGTCTTTGAGGGCTTCCTGATACTTCTTTGGTTCCAACTGTGAAATAAATGCTGAGAATAGACAAAAGTTGGAAAGCTGGTTTCTTGTAAGAACACCTGATGCAATATCACCCATGATTTGATCAAGTGGATGGTCTTTGTGTTCGATCAGTTGTTGTAAACCACTGACAGGTGTTGGTGGCTCATGTTCTTCAAACAAACTACTGAGGTCTATTATATCTGGTTCAGCAGTTTCAGTGTCTTCAGTAGTTGCAGGTGCTGAAGCAGATGTTTGAGTTTGTCCTTCAGTATTTGTTGAATCAGAAGTTTGTGAAACTTCTGATGGTTTTGAAGTTGACTTAATGACTGTTTGAGGAGTCCATGGTGCTGGATCCTCATCATCAAACCTTTGATCACCATAATAAGTAGGTTTGGATGAAGTGACAGTCTTTTCAGGTTCAAAATGAAAGTTGTCAAGGTCAAAGAGTTCAGCAGGATGTACTGGAATGAGAGTGTGTTTTGACTCATTGAACTTGACATTCAGTGTTTCTTCTACTATCCTGGTTTTTGAGTTAAAAACCTTGTAGGCTTTTCTAGTTGATGAATAACCAAGAAAGTAACCTGAGTCAACTTTGGCAGCAAACTTTGAAATAGATTCCTTGATGTTCAAGATGAAACATTGACACCCAAAAGCCCTGAAAAAGGAGATAAGGGGCTTTATGCCATGAAGAACTTCATAGGCAGTTTTTGAATGTCTCTTGACAATAAGAACTCTATTTTGAACATAACATGATGTGTTAACTGCTTCTGCCCAGAAGTATAAAGGTAGGCCAGAATCAGCTAACATTGTTCTTGCTCCTTCTATTAATGTTCTGTTCTTCCTTTCTACCACACCATTTTGTTCAGGAGTTCTGGCAACACTGAATTGTCTAATAATCCCTTTAGACAAACAGAATTCATCCAGAGTTTTGTTCCTGAACTCTGTCCCATTATCACTTCTAATGGTTTTGACAGGTAGAGAGTATTGTTTCTCTACTTGTAGAATGAAGAACTTGATGATTTCAGCAGCCTCATCCTTGGAAAATAAGAATACCCATGTAAATCTTGAGTAGTCATCAATGATGACTAAGCATTACTTCTTTTTACCAAGGCTCATGATCTTTACAGGCCCAAATAAGTCCATATGGAGTAGTTGAAGACATGCAGTTGTTTTTGATTCTTCAATAGACTTATAGGAGGACTTATGCTGTTTACCCTTTAAACATGATACACAGTGTTCTTGACACTGGTATACTTTTAAGGGTAGACCTCTGACCAAGCCCATTTTTGTGACTTTATTTATGGTTTTAAAGTTCACATGGTCAAGTCTCCTGTGCCAGAGATCAGTTTCTGAAGTTGATGCCCTTGAGAAGAAACAGGCAGTGTTGTTCAGTACTTTGTCTTTTTCAATGTCCACTGCATAGACATTGCCACATCTTTTGGCAATTAACAAAGTATGATCTTCAATGATCTTCTCTATCAACTTCTGGCCTTCTGGTGATATGATCTTGCATGCTGTCTTTGTGAAAAAGGAAGAATATCCTTTATCACACATTTGTGACACACTTAGCAAGTTGTACTCAAGGTTTTCAACCAGATTGACCTTGTCAAACTGTATTTTGCCAGAGGAGACATTGCCATGTCCTAGCACATATCCCTTAGCATTGTTCCCAAAGGATACAGATCCATCTCTTTGACTGATAAAATTGTTTATCAGGTATCTGCATCCTGTCATGTGCATTGAGCCTCCACTATCTACATACCAAATGCTATTTAAGCCTCTGGAAACTCTCTGCACAAGATAGCAAATTAGTTAGATTTAGGAACCCAAGCCAGTTTGGCTTTGGGTTTGCTCTTGAGAACATTTACAGTTTGTTCTTGACCAAGTTTAGAAATCCATGTCTTTTTGGCAATGGATTTTGCATTAAGTACAATGGTGGTATCCTTTTGAGGACCACCATCAACTTTGGTCATCAATAGTTGTACCGTGTTCATAAGATCTTTAATCTCAGCAGTTTGTGAAACTGCTGATGATTTAGGTCTAACTACTGAAGGAGAATTTTGAGAAAAAGACTTTTGTTGAGATTTTGTCTTTTTCTGAGAAAGGGTTTTTGCTGGTTGTTGTTTCTTGGGAGAAAAAGTTTTTACATAATCAGTTTTGATTTGTTTCCCCACAACCAGTTGTTGATTTTTCCTATTGAACTGAATACCCTTTCTATATCTGCAAAATTCTGTTTTGTGGTTGAACAGACCACAAATTTCACATTCTTTTGTCTTTTCTTTCAAAGACAAGTCTCTGACTGTTTTAATTGGTTTTAGGTCATCAGTAGTTTTCAAGTTCTCAACTCCTGATGTAGTTGAAACTACTGATGACTTAAAGTCAGATTTAATCAGTACTTCTGAAGAACTTTCTTTGTGTGACTTTAGAAAGTTTTCATGGAAAGATGTGCATTCTTCCTCTTCAGAAGTTTCACTTGAAACAATTTTTCTCCCATCTTCAGTAGTTTTGGGAGAGAAATCTGTTGGTGTTTCAGTGTGATTGTACCCTATGCCAAACCTAACATTTGAAGCACTTTGTTTGTTTAGCAATAATTGGTACCCCTTACAAGATTCCACCCATTTTTCACATGTGACCTTGGTGTCAGCAAGCTCTTGTCTGACATTCCCTAGGTCATTAATCATGATTTTAATTTGTGCTTGGGTTTCAATGGCAGAGTTAGTCAATTTAGAAACTTCTTTTGTTTTTGCAGAAAGTTTTCTTTCTAAATCACATTTTATCTGAGTGAGTTTTCTCTCAGAATCATTAGCTTTTCCTTGTAAGTGCACATTTGTCTCTCTTATGAGAGCAAAAGATTCTTTGCATGAATTTGAACATAGTTTTGTCAAAAATTCTTTTGATACCTGTGACAAGGCAGATTTTGAGGAGCATCCCTCAAATGCCATTAAGGCAAAGTTCTTTCTGCCATTGTCAGGCTCTCCCCAGTTGATGTCAAACATTTTGTTGTCTGCATCAGGATTGCACTCTGTGGTGTCAAAAGGAAGACTGCTCCAGTCAACATACCTTGAGGTAAATAGACTTTGTTGAGAGGGTTGCTGTTGCTGTGGAGGTTGTTGAGCAGCTGGAAAGGGAGGGATTGATTGTTGGCTCTGCATCTGTTGAGCAGGCATCTGTACATATTGTACTTGTGGCATATATTGGTGTTGTGGAGCTTGTGCCTGTACAAAATGTGCACTCCCTTGTGTTCCATTATTCCTGTTATAATTGGGGTTAAAATTGTTTCCAGACTGAGATTGGTTAAAGCCAGAGCTTCTACATTCTCTAGCAAAGTGTCCCAACTTTTGACACTTGTGACATCTAAGTTTAGATTTGTCATAACCAATTTTGTAGAACTGTTAAGTCCTGGAAACTTCCTTCCTGACCTTTTGTAAAATTTATTTGTTTTTATACTTAACATGGCCAGTTGGTGCAAAATATCCATTTCTTCAAGGTCATCACTGCTGAAACTATTTAAGTCATCCATGATAAAACACATGTTATAAGCAGTTTGACCAAAGTCATTATTGTCATAACCTGGGAATGATCTTTCAGATGAGATCCCAGCAGTTATGTCAATGTGGTCAAAAGATCCAAAACTATTTGAACAAGTTGGTGAGTCTTGTCCCAATAGTGCTGTACTACCAGGTAGATAGTCATCAGCAGTTTTACCAGAATTTTGTAACTTTTTCTTTTGATCAATTTCTCTCTCAAAAGTAAGTAATCTCCCATGAAGTTTTGTAAGAGTGAGGGAGCTAAAATATGGTGAAGATCTTAAGACTATTGAGTATGTTTCCCATTTATCAGGTAAAGACCTTAAAAATCTATGAAGCATAGATACAGTTGTATAGGTCTGACCATTTAGTTTTAGCTCAGATATTAATGAGGAAAATCTTTCAAATTGTTGAGTTAAAGTTTCCCCATTAATGTGAGCAAAAGTTTCATACTGTTGAGCCAAGATTTCTCTGGTGTTGGCAATCACCTCTTCAGTTCCTCCAAACTGTTCTTTTAGGCAGTCCCAAAGCTCTTTGGCACTATCACAATGTAATAGGCCAGAGTAGATTTCATTTGGGAGTGCCATTGCCAACATAGAAAAAGCTTTTGCATCAAGCTCAAGTTTTAGGAAATCATCATCAGTATAGTCTTTTGGTTCTTTTGGAATCTCTTCCTTAGTTTCAAGATTTATATTTACTGGTTTATGAGGACCATATATCACAGATCTCCAACAACCTGTGTTGGTCTGTGACAAGGTATGTGCCATTCTCTTTTGCCATATGTTATATTCATTTCTTACAAGCATGGCAGGTTTAGTGGCATAACCAGTATTATGAGGATCCATTTTAAAGAGTATTGATTTGTCAAATATCTCTTAAAGTGATGGATGTTGATAAAAGTGAGCTTATAATCCTTTATTGATTATCAATAAGAGCCTGTGTCTGATTCTCAATTTGTTAGATTGATATGTGATCAGATAAACCAGTGCTCTGATACCAATTGTTGGATCAGTAAGCTGCTCTTTTGTTAGAACTTGCTAGTTGACACTTAAGTGTTTAGCAAGTTCTTGATGAGAGATAGCACAGCGGAATGTTTATAAGTTTAAAGCTACACTTATCAACAGGAGTTATTACTCCCCCTGGATTCAAGAACTAATAAATGAAGAGTGTTTATTGAGAATCTAAGTAATGAATGAGAATGAAATACTTTGACAGATTCTCAGTAAACACGAAATGGAAATAATAAGTGTTGAAGGATTTCTTGTATTAAAATCAATGTCTAAAACAGACGGATGAACCCTTCTATTTATAGACTTTACAAATACATGAACCTTGCCAAAAAGCAAGTTCAGAAACAAGTTGCAACAAGTTGCAGTCTTGGAACTTGTACATAAAGCAAAAAGAAATACTAAAGTATTAAACTACTGATATATAAAGGCGGTGGAAAAGATCTTCTGTAAGTACTGATGAACGACAAACTACTGATGAGTAGTTTGTCTTCAGTAGTTCTTCAGTAGAAGTGTCTAGTTTGAACTTCAGAACTTCTGATGACTTTTCTTCTTCAGCACTTCTGAATCTCTTCTTCAGCAGTTTGATCCTTTGTCTTCAGCAGTTCTATACTTAGAGTATTTTGACAGAAGTGAATTAGACTAAGGTTTGCAAAAGTGGTTTCACCAATCCTTTTTGTTCTAACAAAAACCTTGACTCTAATAAATTCTAACAATTGTAATCACATTCATAAACCACATTCCAAATCATATAATATATTATAATCAGTCATCTCAAAATCAAGAACAACAAATTTATAATACAAAAACACTAAACACACACATTGAAAACAAACAGAAAGATTTTAAAAAAAAAAGGAAAAATCTATAATAAAAAAACACCAAACACACACATTGAAAACAAAAAGAAATATTAAAAAAAAGGAAAAATCTATAATAAAAAAACACCAAACACACACACATAAAAAAATTGCTTATACCAAAACAAGTTTTTTCTTTACCATTACGTTTACAAGTGAAACATATTACATACCCCATATTTAATATCCCATAAATAAATAAATAATCTAACCAAAATACTTTAAAGTAAATATAAATATATAGTCAATCCCTCTCCACTTCCCCAAGATTCAACAAAACCCAACAGATTTTTTTTTGAAGAATCATATGACCGGACACCTTACTAAACATTACAGTAAAACCAGACAAAGATTTCTTGAATAATCTTAATATTTTCAAGAATATTTATAATAATAAAAAAACCCAAATCTTGATTTATTCAATACTCACGAACCAGAAACCATATGACTAGACACCTTACTCACAAACCAGCCAGATGACCGGACGTCTCGAACAAGAAACCCTCTTCTTACCCCTGAACAGATTCGCCGCCTTACTCACGAACCAGCCAGATGACCGGACGTCTCGAACCCACCACCAAGATGACCAAAAAACTAACGAACCAGCCATAACTCGGCCACACCATAACCGGGTCTAACCACACCATAACTCGGCCACCACTTCTCGAACCCACCACGACCGGACGTCTGCACCACCTTGAACAGAGAAGGAGAGAGAGATCGGGTTTTGGTGGCTGGCCGCTTCTTCCTTGTCTACAGTTTTCAGATCTTGAATTATATAATATGTGAATTTATATTTAGAGGGGGAGGATATATGACTATATGGTGGAGCAATCTTGGATTCTTGGTGACAATTTTTTTTCCAGATCTTGAATAATCGATCTGTGTTTGATGAGAGAGAGAGATGGAGATTTAGGTGGAGAAATAAAAATATAATAGAGCAAGAGAGTGTGTACTTGGATAAAATATAATAAAAGAGAGCCTGACACTTGCATAGAAAAGAAAAATGACATAAAAATTGAGACCAAAATGCCCTTGGAAGGGTTGAAAAAAAGAGTGACGTGGAAGAACCTAAGCCTTGTATTGAGTTTCCAAAGTTTCTTTAACTGGGAAGAGTTTTCTAGTTATACTTTCCCTATATATATATATATATATATATATATATATAGGGGCAGGATCAAATACAAAGTAATACAAACGTGCGAAGGATGCGAATGATCACTTTGTACATGATAATTACGTAATTTGTACATGATAATTACGTAATGATAATTACGTAATGTCTTCATGAACATACAAAAACATTACGTAATTATCATGTACAAAGTGCATGATAATTACGTAATGATAATTACGTAATGCTTTCATGAACATAAAAAACATTACGTAATTATCATGTACAAAGGTCCTTCGCATCCTTCGCGCGTTTCTTTTACTTTGTAGAATAACCACCCCCTATATATATATATATATATATATATATATATATATATATATATAGGAAAAAGATCAAATAGGAACCAAGAGCCTAGTTAGGAACTTAGGAACCAATCTAAGTCATTCATCTTTGATCTTGATCTAGGGGGTAGTTATGTAATTAGACAATTAAATATTATATTTTAATTTAATTAAAAGTTTTATATATGGCAGTTAATTATCTTCCTGCAATTAATATGCAACTTTTTTTTTACTTTTCTTAAATCTCTCAACCTATTATCATCTCTAATCCCAAATCAAAAAAAAATCACGTTCGATTGAATTCCATTGAATCGAAATAACTTCCAGTCGAATTCAGAAGATTTAAATTGATTGAATTGAAAAAACTTCCGATTTAAAAGAATCTAAAATCGGCCAACGATTCAGATTTCCAAGTTATGGATAATAATTCTATACATGAAAACATTGAATCACAATCTCATGTGATAGAAGATCATATAACCGTTGTATATATGTGTTTGATGATGATGATGAATGAACAAAAAAAAAAACTGATATACATCAATGTACACTTCAAAAACGAATATACACCAATGTATATCTGTGTACATCAATGTATATCTGTGTTGATGATGAATGAAAAAACGAATATACACCAATGTATATCTGTGTTGACGATGATGAATGAAAAAACCAATATACACCAATGTATATCTGTGTTGTTGATGGTGAATGATGATGAATGAAAAAACGAATATACACCAATGTATATCTTTGTGTTGGTGATGATGATGAATGAAAAAACAAATATACACCAATGTACAATGTTGTATATATACCGAGATATAATTTTAATAGTATATACAATAAATACGTTTGGGTATACCATAAACACTAATTTGCTGTTTTCAAATATACATGAGTTTCTTATTAATTACCTAATAAATGATATTGAACAAAAGATATTAATACCCCTTTATTAAAATAACAATTAATTAAAGTTTTACTTATTTATAATCATGCCATTGAAGATGGATGGCTCAGATTGGTTCCTATAGTTCCTACTTAAGGGTTGGTTCCTATTTGAACCCTACCCTATATATATATATATATATATATATATATATATATATATATATATATAGTATAAGGTTATATTGGAAACCCTTGTTATATGGTAAACTCTGAAAACTCTAACTTCCCAACTTTTTTTATATGAAAATTTAGGGTATGTAATATACATGATTTTAAGCATTTTGGCCCAAAAAAATCAAAAAAGCGCCGAGCCGATTTTTTAAAAAAAATAAAAAACCGTCTTCGGATAACAAATGGTTAACACGTGTTAGTTTTGCTTAACATGTGTTAGTCAAAACTTTATTTTTATTTAAAAAAAAAACTACTCGGTGCTTTTTTGATTTTTTTGGCTCAAAATGTTTAAAATCATGTATTTTACATGCCCTATTTTTTCAAAAATAAAAAAATTGGAAAGTCGGAGTTTCCAGAGTTTACCATATAACAAGGGTTTCTACATTACCATATAACAAGGGTTTCCACCTATATTGTTTCTTGTCGTTTTTGTTGTCCGATCATCGTTTAGAGGATTCCGTACTCTAAACGATAAAGCTCGTGATTGTCAGGTTGTCCGGAAATCTATCCTACAATACTTTTGATATTATTTTACCAATTACACCAATAAGAGATATTGGCCTAAAATCTGAAAAGGTCACAGGATCGCTAACTTTTGGGATCAAAGCCATAAAAGACGAGTTACATAAAGAATGAATAGAACCATGTACATAGAACTCATTAGACCTCATTCATAATGTCACACACATAATTCTCATACTTATCCCAATAATATTTGATGAAGGCGAACAAAAAGCCATCCGGACCAGGTGACTTACTAAAACCCTCCCCCAACAGACGAAGCCTAGATACCATAGTTTCATCAGATTTGTCCTTGAATATTTTGACTGCGGCATCCTTGATCATACTCGGCTCCTCCACCAACGCCCCATCAAATCATAAGACCAGCCACCTTATTCCTCACCTTCCAACAATTAACTACACAATGTAGCCTATAAATATCCAATATTTATGTCAATGTTTTATTTTTATATTTTTGGTAGTAGTTGAGGAAGTATGGGCATAGCAAAAGTGAAGCTTCTAGGAAAGTAATGTGTACAATCAAGTACCACATTACATGAGTAGACAACATAATCTTTTCAAGATAAGGTTTTTGATGTTGACTTCTCTCGGTCACATACTTGCATCTAGTTGTTATATTAACTACCGACCCCACCAAATACATCTCCCTATCTTGGTTACATTATTACAACCAATACAGAAAATAAATAAAAATAATTTTATGGTTTTGCCCTTTTATAAGTGGGTTTTTAATAATTATTGGAATGCTTTGAATTTTATGCCATCCGCTTGTAAAAATTATATATTCTATGCCCTCGTATGATAAATTAGAAATAGTAATGTTGCGCGGGCAAAACATAATATCATTTTACTTGAGATCAAGTAAACATGACAATACTCTTTTTACACGATATGTAATAATAAACATACAGGATAAAGTGTACAAAAGAAGTAATGTGTTTTTCGGGTACTATTCATTTTAGAGCTTTATTTTATTTTACATTAAAAACAAAATAACATATCCTAAAAAATATTTAATCAAAAAGGAAATATACTTTAAGGAAAATTTATATTGATCTATAAATAAAAGGTTCTCTAAAGTAAAATTCCTTGATTTATATACTCTTAGTATATATATTGTTTCTTTTGGAGAGAATCGCATGGTTGATCCCTATGCTTTTCAGAAATTGCAATTTTGATCCTAATGGTTCACTAATTACAATGTTGGTACTTAGGTTTAACAAAAGTGCACTCGTGTTATCCCTATGACTAACGACTGTTATCTTTTTTGGTTAAGTCCACTCACGTGCTTCCCACGTGAGGGTATTATAGTCGTTTTGCCTTCAATTATACAAACAAAAATTAAAAAAACAAACCCATCACACCCCTTTCTTCTTCTTCCTCGCCTTCTCCCTAAACCACCAACACCTATCTATCGTCACCACTGATTGACGCCGCCATCTGTGCAAACTACCATATCCCAAACCACCACCATCTTTCAACCGTCACCACCCACCAGTGTTTCCCTAAACCCACCATCATCTTGTCCGACAAAAGCAACATCACCGTTATTAACCACCATAGCAGCCTCCAAATCCCATCACAACAACTACTAAAACCCCATTCATGATAAGTTGCACGGGTTTATTACATTTTAAGATTGAGAAGCATTTATAGCCAAGCTTCAAGAAACAGAAGATTGCTTCTCCACTTCATCTTTCACTTATAATATTTTAGTTCTCCTCACTCTGCATCTGGCGCCTAGTAAAACAATATCAACAAAACAACGGTACACGAAGTATTCAGAAAGAGGATCCAATGTTGATTAATTGGTACAAACAAGCTGCAGCGTATGGTGATCCCAAGTAGGAACAAATTGTCATGAGTTAGAAATAATTGAGGGTTTTTTAGCAATAAGAGGTGGGGATGCAGATCGATGGTAGGGGTGAGGGCGATGGTAGTGATGGTGGTGATACAGACCGATGGTGGGGGTGCGGGCGACGGTCGTGTTCCGTGGAGGCTTCATTCGTTTTTTCGATTGACCTCAACCTAAGGCGATGCTAGTGATACAGATCGATGGTGGGGGTGTGAGCTCTGCAATCACAAACAGGAGTAAGGTGGGGATTAGGTTAAACCTGAAGATGGTGGAAGGGAGGGGTGGGGCGAATATGGTGGAAGGGAGGGGTGGGGCGAATATTATAATTTGTATAATTGAAGGCAAAAATACTATAATACCCCCACGTACCCCCACATGGTAAGCATGCGGGTAGACTTAACCAGAAAATACAACAGTCGTTAGTCATGGGGATCACACAAGTGCACTTTTGTTAAACCTAAGTACCAACATTGTAATTAGTGAACCACTAGGATCAAAATTGTAAGTTCTGGAAAGCACGGGGACCAACCATACGATCATTTCCTTCTTTTAAATTAAACTACGATATTTTAAGTATTATTTCTCCAAATACATATATTAATACGAACTATGAAGTAATATTTGTGTATAAAAGCTAAATATGAAAGCTTAGGGCCACATGGAAAAAGTTCACTTTGTCTGTTGAAAAGGAGTACAAAAATTGTATTTTTAGGTTGGATATTCTCATTTCCCAAAGTTACAAAAGTAGAAACCAAATATTTTTAGGCTCCGTCTATTGGCACCCCCTCACCTTCTATTTTCACCCCCTCAAAGCGTCTCGCTTAGGCCTAAGCGAGGCGCTTTGAACTCATTCCGAGGAGGTCAGTACGAGGGGGCAGAAAAAACTGATTTTTAATTCGAAGCGCCTCGCTTAGGCCTAAGCGAGGCGCTTCGGATCAAATTTTTTTTTTTGGTCTTTTGAGTTGGTTTTTTGTTTTTTTTAATATAATTATTATAAAAAATGTTCTTTTGACAAACGTCTGGCTAACCTGAAGTTCCTTTGGATCAAAATGTCAACTTTTTCCTGCCACCCTCGTATGGTTTGGCTAACCTGTCCAGTTATCAATCTCACTGTCCAACAACTGAATTTTACTTGCTTGCATGAAAAGTAATGATCAGGAACATTCCAAATAACCGTCCAATTTCAGCTTTTGTTTAACTCATGATAGATCCACCAAATCATTTCTTTAAGTTCATTTCACCAAAAAAGGCATAACTGTAATGATCAGAAACATTCCAAATAACTGTTTAATTTCAGCTTTTGTTTAACTCATGATAGATCCACCAAATCATTTATAACCTTTCTGTACCTGTGGCCAAAAGAACTAGGCTTCAAACACTACGGGCATGGCCAGCTCCCATTTCCACCGATATGTACAATGATGTGGTTTCTTTTTAGATAAGGAGGTATATGTACAATGATGTATTTACGCAAAATAAAACTTACACACAACTTTTTGCTCTAGTGGTGTAGTCTACCTTTTTGAAAAAGACATTTTAGTCTTCAAGACTTCTATGGTTTCGGGTTCCCTTCCATCGTTGACAGATATCTCTCTGAGATGATATCTTCTCTTTAGGTTTTGGAATTAATGAGACAACTTTTTAGTTGTTATCCGAGAGATAGCGGTCAACGATGAAGACAACCTGAAAGTGGATACCATGGATCAGAGAGATTCAAGCTAATTAAACTCATATCTCAAGCCGGTGCAAGTGGTGTTGTAGCATCTTTGATCATCTTCTTGTAATTACTTTCTATTGTTTCGGGTTCCCTTCCATCGTTGACAGATATCTCTCTGAGATGATAGCTTCTCTTAAGATTCTGATTGCACCGGTGGAATTGGAATTGGAATTAATGAGACAACTTTTCAGTTGTTATCGGAGAGATAGCGGTCAACGATGAAGACAACCTGAAAGTGGATACCATGGATCAGAGAGATTCAAGCTAATTAAACTCATATCTCATGTAACACCCCAACCGATGGCGGAAACATCGGGATGTCACGTATTGATGATTGTTCAGTGTTAGGACAAAAAGGATTGGTGAAACCACTTTTGCAAACCTTAGTCTAATTCACTTTCTGTCAAAATACTCTAAGTATGGAACTGCTGAAGACAAAGAATCAAACTGCTGAAGAAGAGATTCAGAAGTGTTGAAGAAGAAGTCATCAGAAGTTCTGAAGTTCAAACCAGACACTTCTACTGAAGAACTACTGAAGACAAACTACTCATCAGTAGTTTGTCATTCATCAGTACTTGAAAAAGATCTTTTCGACCGCCTTTGTATATCAGTAGTTTAATACTTTAGTTTATCTTTTTTGCTTTTTGTACAAGTTCCAAGACTGCAACTTGTTGCAACTTGTTTCTGAACTTGCTTTTTGGCAAGGTTCATGTATTTGTAAAGTCTATAAATAGAAGGATTCATCCTTCTGTTTTAGACATTGATTTTAATACAAGAAATCCTTCAACTCTTATTATTGTTATTTCCATTTCGTGTTTACTGAGAATCTGTCAAAGTGTTTCATTCTCATTCAATACTTAGATTCTCAATAAACACTTCTCATTTATTAGTTCTTGATTCAAGGGGGAGTAATAACTCCTGTTGATAAGTGTAGCTATAAACTTATAAACATTCCGCTGTGCTATCACTCACCAAAGAACTTGCTAAACACTTAAGTGTCAACTAGCAAGTTCGACTAAAAGAGCAGCTTACTGATCCAACAATTGGTATCAGAGCACTGGTTTATCTGATCACATATCAATCTAACAAATTGAGAATCAGACACAGGCTCTTATTGATATTCAATAAAGGATTATAAGCTCACTTTTATCAACATCCATCACTTTAAGAGATATTTGACAAATCAATACTCTTTAAAATGGATCCTCATAATACTGGTTCTGCCACCAAACCTGCCATGCTTGTAAGAAATGAATATAACATATGGCAAAAGAGAATGGCACATACCTTGTCACAAACCAACACAGGTTGTTGGAGATCTGTGATATATGGTCCTCATAAACCAGTAAACATAAATCTTGAAACTAAGGAAGAGATTCCAAAAGAACCAAAAGACTATACTGATGATGATTTCCTAAAACTTGAGCTTGATGCAAAAGCCTTTTCTATGTTGGCAATGGCACTCCCAAATGAAATCTATTCTGGCCTATTACATTGTGATAGTGCCAAAGAGCTTTGGGACTGCCTAAAAGAACAGTTTGGAGGAACTGAAGAGGTGATTGCCAACACCAGAGAAATCTTGGCTCAACAGTATGAAACTTTTGCTCACATTAATGGGGAAACTTTAACTCAGCAATTTGAAAGATTTTCCTCATTAATATCTGAGCTAAAACTAAATGGTCAGACCTATACAACTGTATCTATGCTTCATAGATTTTTAAGGTCTTTACCTGATAAATGGGAAACATACTCAATAGTCTTAAGATCTTCACCAGATTTTAGCTCCCTCACTCTTACAAAACTTCATGGGAGATTACTTACTTTTGAGAGAGAAATTGATCAAAAGAAAAAGTTACAAAATTCTGGTAAAACTGCTGATGACTATCTACCTGGTAGTACAGCACTATTGGGACAAGACTCACCAACTTGTTCAAATAGTTTTGGATCTTTTGACCACATTGACATAACTGCTGGGATCTCATCTGAAAGATCATTCCCAGGTTATGACAATAATGACTTTGGTCAAACTGCTGATAACATGTGTTTTATCATGGATGACTTAAATAGTTTCAGCAGTGATGACCTTGAAGAAATGGATATTTTGCACCAACTGGCTATATTAAGTTTGAAAACAAATAAATTTTACAAAAGGTCAGGAAGGAAGTTTCCAGGACTTAACAGTTCTACAAAAATTGGTTTTGACAAATCTAAACTTAGATGTCATAAGTGTCAAAAGTTGGGACACTTTGCTAGAGAGTGTAGAAGCTCTGGCTTTAACCAATCTCAGTCTGGAAACAATTTTAACCCCAATTATAACAGGAATAATGGAACACAAGGGAGTGCACATTTTGTACAGGCACAAGCTCCACAACACCAATATGTGCCACAAGTACAATATGTACAGATGCCTGCTCAACAGATGCAGAGCCAACAATCAATCCCTCCCTTTCCAGCTGCTCAACAACCTCCACAGCAACAACAACCCTCTCAACAAAGTTTATTTACCTCAGGGTATGTTGACTGGAGCAGTCTTCCTTTTGACACCACAGAGTGCAATCCTGATGCAGACAACAAAATGTTTGACATCAACTGGGGAGAGCCTGACAATGGCAGAAAGAACTTTGCCTTAATGGCATTTGAGGGATGCTCCTCAAAATCTGCCTTGTCACAGGTATCAAAAGAATCTTTGACAAAATTATGTTCAAATTCATGCAAAGAATCTTTTGCTCTCATAAGAGAGACAAATGTGCACTTACAAGGAAAAGCTAATGATTCTGAGAGAAAACTCACTCAGATAAAATGTGATTTAGAAAGAAAACTTTCTGCAAAAACAAAAGAAGTTTCTAAATTGACTAACTCTGCTATTGAAACCCAAGCACAAATCAAAATAATGATTAATGACCTAGGAAATGTCAGACAAGAGCTTGCTGACACCAAGGTCACATGTGAAAAATGGGTGGAATCTTGTAAGGGGTACCAACTATTGCTAAACAAACAAAGTGCTTCAAATGTTAGGTTTGGCATAGGGTACAATCACACTGAAACACCAACAGATTTCTCTCCCAAAACTACTGAAGATGGGAGAAAAATTGTTTCAGGTGAAATTTCTGAAGAGGAAGAATGCACATCTTTCCATGAAAACTTTCTAAAATCACACAAAGAAAGTTCTTCAGAAGCATTGATTAAATCTGACTTTAAGTCATCAGCAGTTTCAACTACATCAGGAGTTGAGAACCTGAAAACTACTGATGACCTAAAACCAATCAAAACTGTCAGAGATTTGTCTTTGAAAGAAAAGACAAAAGAATGTGAAATTTGTGGTCTGTTCAACCACAAAACAGAATTTTGCAGATATAGAAAGGGTACAACTACTGATAACTCAGAAAAAGACAAAATCTCAACAAAAGTCTTTTTCTCAAAATTCTCCTTCAGTAGTTAGACCTAAATCATCAGCAGTTTCACAAACTGCTGAGATTAAAGATCTTATGAACTTGGTACAACTACTGATGACCAAAGTAGATGGTGGTCCTCAAAAGGATACCACCATTGTTCTTAATGCAAAATCCATTGCCAAAAAGACATGGATTTCTAAACTTGGTCAAGAACAAACTGTAAATGTTCTCAAGAGCAAACCCAAAGCCAAACTGGCTTGGGTTCCTAAATCTAACTGATTTGCTATCTTGTGCAGAGAGTTTCCAGAGGCTTGAATAGCATTTGGTATGTAGACAGTGGAGGCTCAATGCACATGACAGGATGCAGATACCTGATAAACAATTTTATCAGTCAAAGAGATGGATCTGTGTCCTTTGGGAACAATGCTAAGGGATATGTGCTAGGACATGGCAATGTCTCCTCTGGCAAAATACAGTTTGACAAGGTCAATCTGGTTGAAAACCTTGAGTACAACTTGCTTAGTGTGTCACAAATGTGTGATAAAGGATATTCTTCCTTTTTCACAAAGACAGCATGCAAGATCATATCACCAGAAGGCCAGAAGTTGATAGAGAAGATCATTGAAGATCATACTTTGTTAATTGCCAAAAGATGTGGCAATGTCTATGCAGTGGACATTGAAAAAGACAAAGTACTGAACAACACTGCCTGTTTCTTCTCAAGGGCATCAACTTCAGAAACTGATCTCTGGCACAGGAGACTTGGCCATGTGAACTTTAAAACCATAAATAAAGTCACAAAAATGGGCTTGGTCAGAGGTCTACCCTTAAAAGTATACCAGTGTCAAGAACACTGTGTATCCTGTTTAAAGGGTAAACAGCATAAGTCCTCCTATAAGTCTATTGAAGAATCAAAAACAACTGCATGTCTTCAACTACTCCATATGGACTTATTTGGGCCTGTAAAGATCATGAGCCTTGGTAAAAAGAAGTACTGCTTAGTCATCATTGATGACTACTCAAGATTTACATGGGTATTCTTCTTATTTTCCAAGGATGATGTGACAACCGGCAAATTTCGTACAACGATTAACGTGATTCTAATCATGTTTTAGAAATAATTAACATGGTTTAAGGTTAATTATGGTTAGTTGAGCTAATATGAGTCCTACGATGTCCTTTTGAAAGTTCGTTGAAGTCTTGACGCCTTTAAAGAAAGACTTCGCGTGTTTAACGTAACGAACTGACATCAGCAAAAATTTGTCAAACTGGAATAACATAAGCTTATTCTATGAAAATACGACACGTATTTACTATCGATGCGAACGGATGTGAAATCGGCGTGGTAAACGGCCAAAAACGCAGCGTTTTGGAGAACGCGAAGAGGAACTGACGTGGGATTCGAACGTCGAAACGCGTGGTTTTAACCGTTACCGAACTTTCGGAATAATTATTTATTATAAATAATGTTATTGGTTGAATTTCGAAAGTTATCGGATCATTTAAATGAAGGATAACACAACCGAACCGATTAACGCGATTTTAACGCGTGTGCCGTTTTCACGCGTCGGGTGACGAAAATAATTATTAAATCGCTCGGTCTAGTGTTATTTATGACCACGAACAAAAACCGAGTCCAGAAGCGATAACGGGCTAAAACGGAGCAGTTGGTACGCGACGTCGGGCTTGAAGCCCAACCCAAAACCCCACCTATATAAGCTTATAACACTCCAAAATATCCTCATTTTCCACATTTCTTTCTCTCTCTAACCACCAACACTCTCTCCACTCTCTCTCTCTAGAAACTTCCGGCGACCGGAGGCCGGCCGGCCGGCGGCATTCCGGCAGCTTCCGGCGGCTGTCCGGCGGCTTCCGGCGGCCGTCCGGCGACTTTCCGGCGGCCCTCCGGCGGCTTTTTCCGGCGCGTGACACCCCCACCCCCACTAATTTCGGTGCCCCGAACACGATGGTGAAGGCCGTTTTCCCTAAAACGAAGCGGTTTGAACGTTGGTACCATTCCGGCGACTTTTCCGGTAAGCTCGTTTTTGAGTTTTCTTTGTACAAACGTTTAGATCGGGTCTTTGGGGGACTCCTCACAAGTCTTCACGGAATTTCGTTCTCCGGCCATATTCCGGCGAGCTGTTTCCGGTTGTTTGCAAGTTCAGGAGGGGCCGGAGTGGGTTTGGTTGGGTTCCGGTGGCGCGCAGGTGGTCAGAACGGGGGTTCTTGGTGGCGTGGGATGGTGGTGGTGGTCCGGCCACGGTGGTGGTGGTCCGGCCACGGTAGTGGTGGTCCGGCCACGGCACCGGTGGTCCGGCCACGGTGGTGGTGTCCGGCAGGGGTGGTGGGTCTCGGCCAGAAAAGGGCTCGGTGTTGGTTGATGTCCTCGCTTGATGTCCGGGTCAGGTCAGATCTGGCTCGGTTTGCGTGCCGTCTTCAAGTTCTAGTCGTGGGTCAAGTATGGTGCTCTCGGGTAGATCCGGTCAGATTCGGGTTGGTCAACCCGATCAACTGATGGTCAACGGGCCAGATTCGGTTCGGTCAAGACCCGGTCAACTCAGTGAACTTCGGTCAAGCGTTTCGGTATAACTAATTAGTGATTATTTCATTATTATTTGCACATATATTTCTAAAATATATAAATATAAACGACTAACTCGCTAACGAACCGATAAAAATATTAACGAAAAGCATTATGAGCTAATATTTGTGTATTAGTCGTGACTTGCGTTGTTGTTGGACTAAATTGATGGACTATACGTATATATATATTTATATAAACGGTATGATTTATATAATAGTCACAACGTATAAAGTCTCGTGGATTAGAAATGCGGATAAATATAATGTCGTCTCTGTTTAGGTGTTGATTTTGGGAAATTGTAGACAACTTGTGTTGTCTGGTTTATACCAAAAACAGAGGAAACTCTGCCGAAATTTTTATAAATCCGAAGCGCGACAAGTGTGACATTATTGTTCGTTCTTATAAATAACTTTCCAAACGTTTGACAAGTGTAGTCATATACAAAATCACGACGTTTTGACAAATATTATTTGTAACAATAATAGTCTATTCCGGGAAATATTTCAAACAAATATATAGTCTTTTGTTACCAAGCGTCAAGTATGACGAGTTTTTAAAGGTTACTTGGTAACTAAAATATGTTTATTGTCGGATTAAAAGATGTATAAACGTTCGGTTTTAATTGGAAAACCTGTTCATAAAAAGCAAAGTCTTGAGATTTGTAAGATACTCGGATTCGGGAAAAGAAATAACAAATGTTATTAAAAAGGATTTTAATAACTATATTATATTTCAGCAAGGTATATTTTCCGAAAATAACTATACAAGACGATTACATTATCTGGTTTACGAGACAAGCTATGGCTCGGGATGAGTTATACGTTTCGTGATATTAGTCCAACATAGTTTGCACACGAATAATAACAAGTGCGCGACTTGGGTACTATGTCGTATGTGAACTCATGAATTATGATAAGTCACGATCGGTTCGTCGAGTTAAAACACTTAAAGACTCGGGTTAGTACACACGAGTCAAGATAGTCGAATAAACTATCTTTTAACCGGAAAATAAGCTAGGTTTATATATGATAGACTTTAAGGTGTCCTTTATTGGTAATTAGGGCACGAGGAAGTCGGTCAAAGCTTTGGGTTTTATTTGCTAGCTAAGCATGGAAATTAAGGTGAGTTTCACGGCCCCATTTTACTGTTTTAACTGGGGGAAAGATATGTTTGTCAAAAGTTATCACATATTGAAATGTTTTCAAAGGTTAAAATGTGGTAAGTGGCATGATGAGTACTTGAGTTTTTGGTCGCCACTCGGGGTTGGGTCCTCGCTACTGTAACCATTAATTCAGGTAAATGGAACCAAAGGAATATTTGGATAGTACTATTGGTGCCTGACGAGGCCCACCTCTGGTTGATAGCGTCAACCCGGTAAAGACAAGAGGTGCACGTATTCTGAACTTAAGTCGTTGGGTTCCGAGAAACGACTTGGAGCGGGGCATATTTATTAGTCTTGGTTTGGTTATGGGACTCAGGGGATTGCTTATCATCATAACTTGTAGGAGCTAGCTACTCCATACAAAGGCCACAAAATGTGCTGGATTGCACAGGATGTAAAAATGTGCTGGATTTGCACAGGATGTAAAAATGTGCTGGATTTGCACAGGATGTAAAAATGTCGTATTTACGAAACTAAAACCTGTGAACTCACCAATATTTTATATATTGACGTCTTTTTAAACATATCTTTCAGGTAACTAAGTGCTGAACAGGTATGCGGCTAGTACGGTGGAATTTGAGATGTCGGACACTGGTTGGGGGTTTCATCTATTGTTACCTTCGGGTTGGGACATAAACGGAAACACCCCACTTTAAAACTTAATGTTTGTGGTTTTAAGTAATGTTTGAAACCAGGTACTCCTTCCCGACATCTTAATATAATGATCTTTTCTAATTAAATATAGTTTGTGTTAATCTTGACTTTGATATGCTTTCGAGCGTCGCGCCACGTGTTTCCGCCATTGGCGTGGTGTGACAGAAGTGGTATCAGAGCCAAGGTTATAGCGAATTAGCATTTTTGAAAAATCTAGACTATAACCGGCTTTGGCTCGAAAACGAAGTTTTCAAAAATAAAGCACAACGAAATATTTTTAGAAAAGAAAGAAAATTGTACATGGATAGTACAAGGGGAAATTCCGACCGACTAGCCATGTGTGTCAATATATAAAATGTTAGAAAATAAGGATATGAATGTTTAAATTGTGTAGAGATCCGATTTTCTAACTAGTGCTAGTTAATGCATATAAGTTGTACAGATAGCTTGCCTGTAAGGATACCGTCTCACACTTCACTTTAGTCCGCACTTTTGCATCGATTACCGATATCGACAAGCGGTGGTCTACGACGAACTCACTCGCTTACCTGCGGACGGGATGATCGGAAGGGCTAACCTTTATCGTGCTAAGTGGACGTTGTCGTGTTGCTGATGTTGTGAAGGCGAAGCTAGTCTAGGTCCTTTATTGCGTGAAATCTTTGTTTTTGGACCAGGAAGCTCGGAACTAGCGGGCACCAAAATTACCTGGCAACACCGATTATCATTGCGGGTGCACACGTAATAATAACTTGTGGTGCACGGTAAACTAGGTGGGCGCTAGGGCTGGGGTTGGTGATCACTTCTTGTCTTGTCTATTCTTGTTCTGTAGGTTCAGTCTTAGCTTTTGATTGGCCAATGAGTTAAAAAGGGAGGTCTTGTTGATATCCCTTGATTTCGATCCTCGCAAACTGAATGAGCTTTCTTCGGCATTACCTCTAAGGTACGAACACGGAAGAGCTCGAACGTCTATTCATATGAGTAATCTGACGTAAACCCTTGCATCGGATAGGGACAGGAGATGAAAACTTCCTTGTATAGGAGTTGAATGCCTCCACTCAAAGTTCCTCAAAGGAGCGGACATACGAGGATGCACTGCCTACCAAAGAGATGAATGCTTGGCATGATGCGTGGAATGCTAAAATTGGAACCCAGTGAAGACTTAGGGTGCGTCCCTGCAAACCAGTGTGTTTTGAGCCCGGGACTCCGTGTGGATCAGTTATGAGACTCGTGGCCCGTGTGCTGCTATGTTGCTAGTGTAAATAAGTCATTCTTGATCTAACACATGCCCAAGTTGTCTTCGAGGGTCAAGCATTTCTTCCCCAACTGGAGGGCAGAATCGCCCTTGCTAAGTTAATAGGCTTGATCATCTCCATCTAGAAGGCATGATAGCCCGCGTCTAAATCAACAATGTCGAATCGGCAAGATCCTAGTATATTTATTTAATGGGAAAATAAATATATGGTAAAGTGAGCCGAGTCGGGTGTTGAAAACGAAATATCGACCGGCAAGATCCTAGTATATTTATTTAATGGGAAAATAAATATATGGTAAAGTGAGCCGAGTCGGGTGTTGAAAACGAAATATCGATCGGCGAGATCCTAGTATATTTATTTAATGGGAAAATAAATATATGGTAAAGTGAGCCGAGTCGGGTGTTGAAAACGAAATGTCGAATCGACAAGACCCTAGTATAATTATTTAATGGGAAAATAATTATACGGTAAAGTGAGTCGAGTCGATGGTTGTAAAATGTAGTGTCGAATCGACAAGATCCTAGTATAATTATTTAATGGGAAAATGATTATACGGTAAAGTGAGTCGAGTCGATGGTCGTAAAATACAATGTCGAATCGACAAGACCTTAGTATAATTATTTAATGGGAAAATAATTATACGGTAAAGTGAGTCGAGTCGATGGTTGTAAAATGTAGTGTCGAATCGACAAGATCCTAGTATAATTATTTAATGGGAAAATGATTATACGGTAAAGTGAGTCGAGTCGATGGTGGTAAAATGAAATGTCAAATCGACAAGATCCTAGTATAATTATTTAATGGGAAAATAATTATACGGTAAGGTGAGTCGAGTTGATGGTTGAAAAATGTAATATCGAATCGACAAGATCATAGTATATTTATTTAATGGGAAAATAAATATATGGAAAGGTGAGTCGAGTCGATTACGGGAAAAATGAAATCTCGACTGACAAGATCCTAGTATGACTACTTAATGGGAAAGTAGTTATATGGTAAAGTGAGTCGAGTCGGAGATAATTTTATCCAAGTCAGTTAATATATATGGAGACATACATATATATTGAATATAGGATCACGACGTGCGTTTTGCGTCTGAATCCGTCATAATACTCGGGGAGTGAAACCACATTTCGGGAAGCCGAAATCGTGAAGCGTGTGACTCGTAATTGTTAAGTGTCACAGAACGCTTTGGCTGACATTGAAATCCCCCTCGAAAATCAAATAACGGACTACTGGAAGTGGTCATGTTATTCTGTCAACTAAACTTACCCATGGGACGGCAATTCCATTGCTCATGTTGCAATGTTGAACGTCCGCTACCCTCGTCAGGACGACGAGACTGGTTGTTTATTTGGGGTGGCAATTGATGCGAAGTGTTTTCCATCAATCCCCATAGATATTGAGACGTTGCGTCCCTTTGTCACGGTGTTTTATAAACTAAGGTTGCGAGATCCATTCGTTGTGGGCAATGTGACTTGTCTAATCTCTTATCGTATTCCGATACTCTCACTGCGTGGCCTATCAGGAAGAAAGTTCGCTGGCCTTGCTTAGGTGGCGGAGAGGCATTTCAGTTGATGACTGTCGGTGCTAGGGCCAAAATAACATGCAAGAGGACCCTAATGAGAAGGATGACTCGGCTGAATTACCCGAGTCTGTATCATTTTATTTTATCGTGGCGTCTCGATAAATCATGATCCTTCTACCTCTACTATTCTGGTTGTGACCAATATTTTGATGCTGGAAAAGATGTAGCTTGGTTCCTAGGTCCTATGGATACTATTTACCACACATCTAATAGCAACGACGGGTCTAAGGTTTCTGCTGAGCCTGCTGTTGTTGCTGCTATCATTGTCCTACGGTGCAAGCGAATCCTGTTGTCATTACTAAGTGTGGAACTCTTGTCGAGTTTGTTGTTGTTGTTCCCTAAATCTCCGCTAGGTTTGTCACAATCGTTTTTGTAACTCGTGTCAAGCTTCTTCTCGTTGTTTTATGGCCCAAGCGAATCATGTCGTCGTTGCTGAGAGTGTAGCTCATACTGAGCGTGTTGAGGATGTTTCTATGGCTTTTGTCAAGTTTGATGTTGCTGTTGTTTCGAAGGCTCCTACTAAGATCATTGTCATTGACATATAAGGCCCTTGCCAAGCCGCTATGACCATGTTTGTGTCACGATGGAGTTCGTTGCTGTTAACTCCATTTTCTTTGAGGTTTTCGTTGAACCGCTCGTTATTATTCCCTGACTCCTGCCAAGACTAATGTTGGCGATGGCTCTCAGGTATGGTTGAGCCTGTCAATGCTGCAGTTGCTATTATTCGAGTGACTTATATCGAGCATACAGTCGTTCTCCCTAAGGACGATGTCGGCCTGATAAGTCTACTAAATTATGTGGAACCCATCGTTCCCATTTCTTTCATAATGACGGATGCCCTTATTAACCCAATTATTCCCACCAATGAGCCTATGGAGTATAGGTTGCTGCTGAGGATACGAATAAGGATTCCGTCACCATAAGTGAGCTGAAACGCACCGGGGTGCGTGCTCACCGTGATGGAGCTTCTTGTGGTTATGTATAGTGGACTCGCTAGGTTGTGTGTCATCCTGCTGTCTTGAATTCATGTTGGGGCGTTACCCCTAGCGATTGTGCATTCTTGTAGTTGCACAGTTTGCCGACTGCGTATCCATGTGGTTGCGTTTCGCTGCCGATGATGCGCCTCCGTGGTGGTGCTGCTCCTGATGCGGTATTCCCTTGTTGTTGTGTTTCGCGGACGTGTCGCGATCATTGTCGTGTTGTCCCTACTGTCGTAATGTGTCGTGAACGTATTGCTACAATTGTTGGATTGACTTGATGATGTGATAACTTGTCGTTTGTTTCACTCTTGGTTCCCTCGGGACAAAGACATTACCCCAAACCCACGTAACTGTTGTTATGTTGCTGAGTGGTTGTGTAGTGTCGCCATCGATAATGTGGGAATTCGGGTGTCTAACGGACTTTCCAGTAGTCATACTAAGACACTCTAGTCCTAGTGTTAGCACATGTATCTCTCTAAAGTTCGAATCTCGTAGTTTGAGTAATTGACCGAATCATGTGTCGACCTCTTTATATGCTCGCGCGTTTCGTGAGCATTACCTCTTCAAGATCTAAGGTATCAGTGACGCCATGTCCAGCCTTAACCTTTTACGTGCATTTTGGTCGACTAACCACTCTCGAGTCATGTCGGAAGGGAATCCCATGATCCAGACATGACGGAGTGAGGCTCGTCTTTGCGATAAAGGGACTTCAAATACATCTCGAACCTGAAGGGATCGAGTAAATGTGAGCGATATTATGACCCATACCTTTGGGCTAGTAAGAGTTGAAAGACTCAATTTATTATTGCTCATCCCAGTGGATTGTTTAACATCATACCTGCCAACGTGCCATGCCGATGACTACAGGAATAACAGTGTGGACCCACCCACAGCGTGTGCATTGGTGGAGTCCCCGGTACATGATTCGGAGGTTTTGTGAAACCCTGAATCCAAAAGGGCGTGTAGCATTATCTACGCTATAAGGGTACTACCCTGCTGTGTTGAGACGGTTGATTGTCTCGGCCCTTCGATTAATGTTGTTATTCCTCTAATGGTAGGTTTATCTTGTCTTGGCGTCGTTACGTAGACTCTTGGGATAGTGGAACCCTTTCGACCTTGGGTCGATACGGGTGTTCCCAGTTATTTTCAGTAGCATTGCTCATGCTAGAGCAAAATCCCCCGTCCTTGACAAGCACTGTTGGAGACACCAAAGTAATATGAGCTGCCAGGTCAGTGCGTTTAGTACCTGACTAACCAAGATGAGCTCGAAAGCTTACATGTTGCACCCATGCGTGTGACTACCTGAGTCGTTGAATGGGATGCCTTATTGGAAGGCTCAAGACTACTTCTTGCAGGGCGATCTCGGTCGTTTGTTGTTTTAAGTAACGATTTTGGCGCATGAAGCCGTCAAGCCCAAACGTGAGATCTATGCCAGATGCATTCATTATGACTCGATTTCACCTCTTAACTTGAAAGATCCGAAAGATGGAACCTTTGGCGAGTGAGGGATTCCAGTTTTAGGACTCCTTTCACTCAGATCACTGCATAGGATCGGATAGTCAATTCGAGGGAAAGTGTCCTGTGTTGTTCAGAATTAACTTACTAGGTTGCTAATAACGATAGGACACCAGTGCTCGTGAGGCACATATAGCAGGACAAGCACTGGGTACCCTTGTTTTGGGTAGTTACCAATGCTCTGCTTACCGTCTCGAGGAAACCAACGTGTTAAGATGTTGTCAAGACCCTATCTTCTACTTATTACGGCAACCATACTATGATTGTTCATGTACATCATTCCTGTGTTGACCAATGTGATGAGGTGATGTGAGCCTCTAGACATTTGTGTTAAGTCGGCTTAAATTCTCGCGTATTGTGGAATCGTACGGCCGTATGACGAATATACACTGTCTACTGCCTGGGGAACTGAGGGGTGGAAGTGACGCAAAAACTTTCGACCTCCATCAGTCCATATTAGGCGTCCTGGTACCACTAACCACAATCGCTCATGTGAAAGGTTGTAAGTGGGTGCATAGTGGATTTCAGTCCAGGTGAGGACACAGGAATACCATCCGCTACTATAAACGACCTTAAGCGTCCTCAAGAATGTCGACAGATTTGTGATTGGTAAGATCACCCGATTAGTGGGATTCAAACGAGCGAACCTAATGGTCATGTCGCCTGAGGTGTCCTGTGGCTGTATTAAGACACAGGAAATGATCGATCGATGTTTGGAACCTTCTCATCCCTTACTCGTTCGTAGTTATAATATGAGGCATACGAATAGCCACCTATACTCTTGGAGAGTTGTGGCTAGACACTAGGTGCCAACGTTCATAATATCGGATTTTAGTAGTTATCCTGCCCCAGGGTGTGCCAAACCTTGAACGCAAGTCTGGGATACTCAATTTGAGATGAGTATGGATTACCATTCTCGAACGAATGAATTATTGTCCTGGACGGAAGTGTCCTGTGTGATACGATTAGTGTCGGTGGCCAATCAAATTCGTGTACTTCATCGCCAGAATTTCCTATGTGATAGGAATTAACACCCTAGTGTTCGGGGTGTACTGCTCGAAGTCCTCTGGAGTGCATACGTGTACGTCTCTAGTACATTGAATGGCAGATAGAGATATACACATGAACTGGCTTGAGTCCAAGAGATGACCAACGAATCTGGTAGATTCAAATCTGCTTAAATAGGTGGCCAAACCAATCAGGAAGTTGTATTAACAAGGCGTTGGCCTTAGGAACTCGAATTGGTATAGGGCTTTGCTGAGTGTTATACTCTGAAAGGGTGTTGTTAAGCACGAAAACGGTGATGGAGTGACTTCGCTTAGTACTCCAGTGACTCGGATATGTCAGTTAAAATTGGCCTTGCAACGAACAAGCTCGAACTATCGCAAGAGCTTAGTGGGACTCTTGATGAATCCCGCAGGTCTGGCTTGAGGAAGCATTGTCGATTCCTCGACCGACAGGATTCAGGTTGACGCAAAGCTCTACTATTTCGGGAAAACCGATATATGTGCCGGATTGCGATATCCAAGAGCTCGGTCGTGGCCGGCTCATGATATGGTGTTCGTTAGAACGCTAAGCGTGAACCTGGGTTCACGTAGAAAAGAGGTAATCGTGTGAGTCGCAAACATCCCGCCCTGTTCAAGGATACTAACGTATCGGATGACTTGAACTGAATTCCGGGACGGAATTCTCTTAACGGGGGGAGAATGTGACAACCGGCAAATTTCGTACAACGATTAACGTGATTCTAATCATGTTTTAGAAATAATTAACATGGTTTAAGGTTAATTATGGTTAGTTGAGCTAATATGAGTCCTACGATGTCCTTTTGAAAGTTCGTTGAAGTCTTGACGCCTTTAAAGAAAGACTTCGCGTGTTTAACGTAACGAACTGACATCAGCAAAAATTTGTCAAACTGGAATAACATAAGCTTATTCTATGAAAATACGACACGTATTTACTATCGAAGCGAACGGATGTGAAATCGGCGTGGTAAACGGCCAAAAACGCAGCGTTTTGGAGAACGCGGAGAGGAACTGACGTGGGATTCGAACGTCGAAACGCGTGGTTTTAACCGTTACCGAACTTTCGGAATAATTATTTATTATAAATAATGTTATTGGTTGAATTTCGAAAGTTATCGGATCATTTAAATGAAGGATAACACAACCGAACCGATTAACGCGATTTTAACGCGTGTGCCGTTTTCACGCGTCGGGTGACGAAAATAATTATTAAATCGCTCGGTCTAGTGTTATTTATGACCACGAACAAAAACCGAGTCCAGAAGCGATAACGGGCTAAAACGGAGCAGTTGGTACGCGACGGTGGTGGTGGTCCGGCCACGGTGGTGGTGTCCGGCAGAGGTGGTGGGTCTCGGCCAGAAAAGGGCTCGGTGTTGGTTGATGTCCTCGCTTGATGTCCGGGTCAGGTCAGATCTGGCTCGGTTTGCGTGCCGTCTTCAAGTTCTAGTCGTGGGTCAAGTATGGTGCTCTCGGGTAGATCCGGTCAGATTCGGGTTGGTCAACCCGGTCAACTGATGGTCAACGGGTCAGATTCGGTTCGGTCAAGACCCGGTCAACTCAGTGAACTTCGGTCAAGCGTTTCGGTATAACTAATTAGTGATTATTTCATTATTATTTGCACATATATTTCTAAAATATATAAATATAAACGACTAACTCGCTAACGAACCGATAAAAATATTAACGAAAAGCATTATGAGCTAATATTTGTGTATTAGTCGTGACTTGCGTTGTTGTTGGACTAAATTGATGGACTATACGTATATATATATTTATATAAACGGTATGATTTATATAATAGTCACAACGTATAAAGTCTCGTGGAGTAGAAATGCGGATAAATATAATGTCATCTCTGTTTAGGTGTTGATTTTGGGAAATTGTAGACAACTTGTGTTGTCTGGTTTATACCAAAAACAGAGGAAACTCTGCCGAAATTTTTATAAATCCGAAGCGCGACAAGTGTGACATTATTGTTCGTTCTTATAAATAACTTTCCAAACGTTTGACAAGTGTAGTCATATACAAAATCACGACGTTTTGACAAATATTATTTGTAACAATAATAGTCTATTCCGGGAAATATTTCAAACAAACATATAGTCTTTTGTTACCAAGCGTCAAGTATGACGAGTTTTTAAAGGTTACTTGGTAACTAAAATATGTTTATTGTCGGATTAAAAGATGTATAAACGTTCGGTTTTAATTGGAAAACCTGTTCATAAAAAGCAAAGTCTTGAGATTTGTAAGATACTCGGATTCGGGAAAAGAAATAACAAATGTTATTAAAAAGGATTTTAATAACTATATTATATTTCAGCAAGGTATATTTTCCGAAAATAACTATACAAGACGATTACATTATCTGGTTTACGAGACAAGCTATGGCTCGGGATGAGTTATACGTTTCGTGATATTAGTCCAACATAGTTTGCACACGAATAATAACAAGTGCGCGAATTGGGTACTATGTCGTATGTGAACTCATGAATTATGATAAGTCACGATCGGTTCGTCGAGTTAAAACACTTAAAGACTCGGGTTAGTACACACGAGTCAAGATAGTCGAATAAACTATCTTTTAACCGGAAAATAAGCTAGGTTTATATATGATAGACTTTAAGGTGTCCTTTATTGGTAATTAGGGCACGAGGAAGTCAGTCAAAGCTTTGGGTTTTATTTGCTAGCTAAGCATGGAAATTAAGGTGAGTTTCACGGCCCCATTTTACTGTTTTAACTGGGGGAAAGATATGTTTGTCAAAAGTTATCACATATTGAAATGTTTTCAAAGGTTAAAATGTGGTAAGTGGCATGATGAGTACTTGAGTTTTTGGTCGCCACTCGGGGTTGGGTCCTCGCTACTGTAACCATTAATTCAGGTAAATGGAACCAAAGGAATATTTGGATAGTACTATTGGTGCCTGACGAGGCCCACCTCTGGTTGATAGCGTCAACCCGGTAAAGACAAGAGGTGCACGTATTCTGAACTTAAGTCGTTGGGTTTCGAGAAACGACTTGGAGCGGGGCATATTTATTAGTCTTGGTTTGGTTATGGGACTCAGGGGATTGCTTATCATCATAACTTGTAGGAGCTAGCTACTCCATACAAAGGCCACAAAATGTGCTGGATTGCACAGGATGTAAAAATGTGCTGGATTTGCACAGGATGTAAAAATGTGCTGGATTTGCACAGGATGTAAAAATGTCGTATTTACGAAACTAAAACCTGTGAACTCACCAATATTTTATATATTGACGTCTTTTTAAACATATCTTTCAGGTAACTAAGTGCTGAACAGGTATGCGGCTAGTACGGTGGAATTTGAGATGTCGGACACTGGTTGGGGGTTTCATCTATTGTTACCTTCGGGTTGGGACATAAACGGAAACACCCCACTTTAAAACTTAATGTTTGTGGTTTTAAGTAATGTTTGAAACCAGGTACTCCTTCCCGACATCTTAATCTAATGATCTTTTCTAATTAAATATAGTTTGTGTTAATCTTGACTTTGATATGCTTTCGAGCGTCGCGCCACGTGTTTCCGCCATTGGCGTGGTGTGACAGAAGTGGTATCAGAGCCAAGGTTATAGCGAATTAGCATTTTTGAAAAATCTAGACTATAACCGGTTTTGGCTCGAAAACGAAGTTTTCAAAAATAAAGCACAACGAAATATTTTTAGAAAAGAAAGAAAATTGTACATGGATAGTACAAGGGGAAATTCCGACCGACTAGCCATGTGTGTCAATATATAAAATGTTAGAAAATAAGGATATGAATGTTTAAATTGTGTAGAGATCCGATTTTCTAACTAGTGCTAGTTAATGCATATAAGTAGTACATATAGCTTGCCTGTAAGGATACCGTCTCACACTTCACTTTAGTCCGCACTTTTGCATCGATTACCGATATCGACAAGCGGTGGTCTACGACGAACTCACTCGCTTACCTGCGGACGGGATGATCGGAAGGGCTAACCTTTATCGTGCTAAGTGGACGTTGTCGTGTTGCTGATGTTGTGAAGGCGAAGCTAGTCTAGGTCCTTTATTGCGTGAAATCTTTGTTTTTGGATCAGGAAGCTCGGAACTAGCGGGCACCAAAATTACCTGGCAACACCGATTATCATTGCGGGTGCACACGTAATAATAACTTGTGGTGCACGGTAAACTAGGTGGGCGCTAGGGCTGGGGTTGGTGATCACTTCTTGTCTTGTCTATTCTTGTTCTGTAGGTTCAGTCTTAGCTTTTGATTGGCCAATGAGTTAAAAAGGGAGGTCTTGTTGATATCCCTTGATTTCGATCCTCGCAAACTGAATGAGCTTTCTTCGGCATTACCTCTAAGGTACGAACACGGAAGAGCTCGAACGTCTATTCATATGAGTAATCTGACGTAAACCCTTGCATCGGATAGGGACAGGAGATGAAAACTTCCTTGTATAGGAGTTGAATGCCTCCACTCAAAGTTCCTCAAAGGAGCGGACATACGAGGATGCACTGCCTACCAAAGAGATGAATGCTTGGCATGATGCGTGGAATGCTAAAATTGGAACCCAGTGAAGACTTAGGGTGCGTCCCTGCAAACCCGTGTGTTTTGAGCCCGGGACTCCGTGTGGATCAGTTATGAGACTCGTGGCCCGTGTGCTGCTATGTTGCTAGTGTAAATAAGTCATTCTTGATCTAACACATGCCCAAGTTGTCTTCGAGGGTCAAGCATTTCTTCCCCAACTGGAGGGCAGAATCGCCCTTGCTAAGTTAATAGGCTTGATCATCTCCATCTAGAAGGCATGATAGCCCGCGTCTAAATCAACAATGTCGAATCGGCAAGATCCTAGTATATTTATTTAATGGGAAAATAAATATATGGTAAAGTGAGCCGAGTCGGGTGTTGAAAACGAAATATCGACCGGCAAGATCCTAGTATATTTATTTAATGGGAAAATAAATATATGGTAAAGTGAGCCGAGTCGGGTGTTGAAAACGAAATATCGATCGGCGAGATCCTAGTATATTTATTTAATGGGAAAATAAATATATGGTAAAGTGAGCCGAGTCGGGTGTTGAAAACGAAATGTCGAATCGACAAGACCCTAGTATAATTATTTAATGGGAAAATAATTATACGGTAAAGTGAGTCGAGTCGATGGTTGTAAAATGTAGTGTCGAATCGACAAGATCCTAGTATAATTATTTAATGGGAAAATGATTATACGGTAAAGTGAGTCGAGTCGATGGTCGTAAAATACAATGTCGAATCGACAAGACCTTAGTATAATTATTTAATGGGAAAATAATTATACGGTAAAGTGAGTCGAGTCGATGGTTGTAAAATGTAGTGTCGAATCAACAAGATCCTAGTATAATTATTTAATGGGAAAATGATTATACGGTAAAGTGAGTCGAGTCGATGGTGGTAAAATGAAATGTCAAATCGACAAGATCCTAGTATAATTATTTAATGGGAAAATAATTATACGGTAAGGTGAGTCGAGTTGATGGTTGAAAAATGTAATATCGAATCGACAAGATCATAGTATATTTATTTAATGGGAAAATAAATATATGGAAAGGTGAGTCGAGTCGATTACGGGAAAAATGAAATCTCGACTGACAAGATCCTAGTATGACTACTTAATGGGAAAGTAGTTATATGGTAAAGTGAGTCGATTACGGGAAAAATGAAAACTCTGAATGACTTCAGTTTGTCTAATGGGATTATTAGACAATTCAGTGTTGCCAGAACTCCTGAACAAAATGGTGTGGTAGAAAGGAAGAACAGAACTTTAATAGAAGGAGCAAGAACAATGTTAGCTGATTCTGGCCTACCTTTATACTTCTGGGCAGAAGCAGTTAACACATCATGTTATGTTCAAAATAGAGTTCTTGTTGTCAAGAGACATTCAAAGACTGCCTATGAAGTTCTTCATGGCATGAAGCCCCTTATCTCCTTTTTCAGGGCTTTTGGATGTCAAAGTTTGCTGCCAAAGTTGACTCAGGTTACTTTCTTGGTTATTCATCAACTAGAAAAGCCTACAAGGTTTTTAACTCAAAAACCAGGATAGTAGAAGAAACACTGAATGTCAAGTTCAATGAGTCAAAACACACTCTCATTCCAGCACATCCTGCTGAACTCTTTGACCTTGACAACTTTCATTTTGAACCTGAAAAGACTGTCACTTTATCCAAACCTACTTATTATGGTGATCAAAGGTTTGATGATGAGGATCCAACACCATGGACTACTCAAAATAGTCATTAAGTCAACTTCAAAATCATCAGAAGTTTCACAAACTTCTGATTCAACAAATACTGAAGGCCAAACTCAAACATCTGCTTCAGCACCTACAACTACTGAAGACACTGAAACTGCTGAACCAGATATAATAGACCTCAGTAGTTTGTTTGAAGAACATGAGCCACCAACACCTGTCAGTGGTTTACAACAACTGATCGAACACAAAGATCATCCACTTGATCAAATCATGGGTGATATTGCATCAGGTGTTCTTACAAGAAACCAGCTTTCCAACTTTTGTCTATTCTCAGCATTTATTTCACAGTTGGAACCAAAGAAGTACCAGGAAGCTCTCAAAGACAACAATTGGGTGCAGGAAATGCAAGATGAATTGCTTCAATTCAACAAGCAACAGGTTTGGGAAATCTGTCCCTTACCACCAAACAAGCAACCAATTGGCACAAGATGGGTTTTCAGGAACAAACAAGATGAAGCTGGTATTATAATAAAGAACAAGGCAAGACTGGTAGTACAAGGTTACTCTCAAGAAGAAGGCATTGACTATGATGAAACCTTTGCTCCAGTTGCAAGGCTTGAAGCCATCAGGTTATTTCTGGCCTATGCCATTTCCAACAAAATAAAAGTTTATCAAATGGATGTCAAGAGTGCATTTTTGTATGGAAAGATAAAAGAGGAAGTGTATGTTTGTCAGCCACCTGGGTTTGAGGATCTTTCTCATCCTGAGTGGGTGTACAAACTAGACAAAGCTCTTTGTGGGCTCAAACAGGCTCCAAGAGCCTGGTATGATACACTTTCAACCTTTTTACTCAAAAATAACTTCACAAGAGGTGCCATTGATAAAACACTTTTCATAAAACATGTTGGAAATCATGTCTTACTTGTTCAAATATATGTTGATGATATCATTTTTGGTTCAACAAACACAAAATTGTGTGATGAATTTAAGATTCTCATGCAATCAAAATTTGAGATGAGTACAATGGGAGAACTGCAGTACTTTTTAGGACTGCAGATTAAACAACAAACAAATGGTACTTTTATACATCAATCAAAATATTTTAAAGAATTATTAAACAAATTTTCTTTACAAGACTGTAAATCATGTTCCACTCCCATGACACCAACCACACAAATTGAACCAGATGATCAAGGAAAACAGGTTGATCAAACCATGTATAGATGTATGATAGGTTCCCTTTTATATCTAACTGCTTCTAGATCAGATATTATGTTTTCAACATGTGTCTGTGCTAGATATCAATCAGCTCCTAGGGAATCACACCTTATTGCAGTCAAAAGAATTTTCAGATATCTGAAAGGAACTCCCACACTTGGAATTTGGTATCCTGCTTCAAGCAATACCAAGTTATCAGCTTTTTCAGATAGTGACTATGCAGGGTGTAAAATGTCAAGAAAATCAACATCTGGTGGTTGTCAATTCTTGGGAAACTGTCTAGTGTCCTGGCAATCAAAGAAGCAAACATTTGTTGCAACTTCAACTGCTGAAGCTGAATACATTGCAACTGCAAGTTGTACATCACAGATACAATGGCTCCAATATCAACTTCTTGATTATGGAATCAAAGAGACCAAGACACCATTGCTTGTAGACAGCAAATCTGCCATTAGCATCATTCAAAATCCTCTTCAGTTTTCAAAAACTAAACACATTGAAATCAGGTATCATTTCATAAGAGATTGCTATGAAAAAGGCAAGATTGAAGTGAAACATGTAGCAACAGCTAATCAAATAGCTGACATTTTCACTAAACCCCTTGACACATCAACATTTCAGAAGTTAGTATCCATGCTAGGGATGCTAAATTTGTAAGTGTTTCTATCTATTTTTCTGCACATTTTTTTTTTGTTGTTTTTCACTTACATCTGTTTTCAAACACTTGAAAAACTTCTGAAAAGAGAGAAACTACTGATGAACAAAACATCAGTATGGGGATAATTTCTGAAAAGTGATTAACTTCTAATAAAATAACCTTCAGAAGTTATGAATAAAAGTATTTATAAAGTATTTCTCATCAGCTGTTAAAACTACTGAAAAGAAAATGGGAACTACTGATGAAGATAATCCTTCATCAGCAGTTTAGTCAAAAAGGGCAAATCTGACTTTTCCCATCATCAGAAGTTTGACCTAGTCGGTTTAAAACTTCTGATAAAGAGATTTTTAACCTAGGCGGTTTAAAAACTTCTAATAAAGAAGATCCAAGCGGTTAAAAACTTCTGATAAATATCTTTTTTTAACACTTATCCTTTCAAACACAAAAATTTCCTCCTTCTCTCTCAAGAAAGCTCTCAAACCCCTGAACCTGCAACACAAAATCACTGTTCGATTCATCAACACACACAAACCACATGGCTTTAGTTCTCAAACAGGGACACAATCTCAGAGCCTACTTAGAAAAACCAGAAGGCTGGTCCCAATACGATGAGATCATTGATCTCGTCGTCAAATCCCAATATTTCACCGCTCTCACCATAAACCCACCAATTCATCCTGAAACTCTAAATGAGTTCTGGGCTAATGCTGAGACAGTGATGGTGGATGATGAAGTTATCTCCCTCAACTCAACAATTAAAGGGAGACAAATGGCCATAACACCGGCCATACTCTCAAACAGACTGGGGTTGAATGATGTGAATGCCCCTGAAAAGTTTGACAACTCTGCTATCCACCTAACCATGGCTGAGTGTGGTTATCAAGGTACTCTCTCACAAGCTACAATCTTTAAAAAGTATTTTGAACCAAAATATAAACTTTTGTTTCATTATATTATTATGTGCTTGAGTCCTAAAACTGGGTCTTATGACCAGATGCCCTCAACCTTTCAACCAATCTTTCATTCTATTGTGAATGAAACAAATTTCAGGGCATCAAAACTTTTCTTTAATGAGTTGGTGTTACATCACAATAACACTAAGAAAAAGTTTTTGTTATATCCAAGGTTCATTATGCAGTGCATAATATCTGAACTGGGTAATGAGGTGCTTGTGGGTAAAATTGAAATTTTGAAACCCTTAACCTCACAAGCATACTCAAGGCACAACAAACAGGCTGCCTGTCCAGAAGATGACCAAGGGGAACAAGCACCAGTCCCCATGGAACCCTCATCTTCCAAACCTACTCCACCAAAGGCCAAGAAACCCAAGATAACAAAACAAAAACCCACCAAACCCAAAAGAAAAGCTGTTCAGGAGGTTGAGATGCCTGAACAAACTACTGTGCAATCTGCACTTCTTAAAGATGTGACTGAAACATCCTCTCAGTCTCATCCATCTCAAACCCCACCAAGAGCACCAATAACTATCCTTTTCAAAAGAAAAAGACTTAAGAAAAATATTCCAATTGACTCTTCTTTTGAAACTGCTGAACCCATTGCCCAAACTACTGAACCAGCACCCCAAATTTCTGAACCAGACATCGAAATAGCCAAACTTCTCTCCGGGCTAAAAGAGAAAGTCCCATCTACACATGTCAGTCCCCATCAACCACATCAAACAGGGGACATAGACTCAGACAGTGACATGGATGTGGACACTCATAGCCCTAACCAAAGAGATGAGGATGAACCAGGGTCTCTAAGCCCAAACTTAGAAACCTTTGGTACTTTTGAGGCTGCTACTACTCATTTACCACCCAGTGGTGGACTTGAGGACAGAAGTAAAATAGCTAAGACCTCAACTGTGGCAACTACTGATGAAGGCTTAATGCCTAAGGTAGGAAATCCTCTGAACCAAGAACAAGAGGTACATGAGACAACTGAGTTGGGCTCAGCTCATGATGTAACTGATACAGTCCTCATTGAGGATGTAATCAGGGATTCAGATGATTCCATTGATTTGGATGATGTTTCAAAACACAAAACTACTGAATTGACGGCTATAAGTGAAGGTCCTGCACCTGGTGTCTCTAAGCTCAAAAAGCTAGTCACACCATCTAAGGTTAAAGCCCACTCAATCCATGATTCCCCTAGAGTGGCATCTCCTGTAAAACAAGGAGATCAACAAAAAACACACCCCTCACTACAAATGCCTACCCAATTCCCTGGGCAATCAAACATAGACCTGAACCAACTATGCAGCCCAGATGGTCCCTTGTATCACATGATGAACACCCTCATCAAAAATCACATCCAAACATACACAGCTGACTTGGAGCTGTCCATGAAGAACCAATTTGGAGTGATACAGACGAAGATGAATGATCTGTCCAACAAGATTGATCACAACAGCAAACAGATTGCTCATCTTCAAGGTCATTTCTCCCAAGCTTCAACTTCCAAAGGTGATAAAGCCAAAAAGGGGGAGAAAATCAAGGTGCCTATGGATACACTTGAAGCCAGAAGAAAGGCAAGAGTGGCTATCCTAGCTAGAGATCAAAAAGATCAAGCCAGAAAAGAGAAACTGGCACAACAATTTGGTGTCTCTATTCAAGAAATAGAAGATGCTGTAAAGGCTGATGAATCCCAAGGGCACAATGAAGAAACCTCTGATGGCCAAAGTTCTGATGAAGAATCAGAAAGTACTGAAGACAATCCTTCAGTAGTTGACAAACCTTCAGAAGTTGTCAACCCATCAGAAGTTAACACTTCCAAGACTCAAACTGCTGACCCTTCCAGATCAACTGCTCCTATTCAACCAACCTCTGCTCCTATCAGGCCTACTACAACAGTTACAACAATGACTGTGCTAAACCCTTCTCCAATCTCTCAATCAGCTGAATTATTAGAGAAGAGTTTAGTTGCAGCCCAAAAGAAGGCCAGAGAAGATCTGATTTGGAAAAATCTGGAAGAAAGGGATGACTTAGATCTAAGCCATGAAGAAAAACTTCAGGCTTATGAAGCTGAACTACAAAGGCAGGCTAGCCTAGATGAGATTGCTGAACAAGACAAAAGACATCAACTGATGTCTTACATTATGAAGAACAGCAAAGTGAAAGCCCACACATTGAAGAGACTCTCTGTGGAAGAGCTGACAAGAAGAGCTCAACTTATTGTAGATAAACTTGCAACAAGTAAAGACACAAAGGCCAAGAGAGCTCAGATGATAGAAGAACTGGTAGCCAATGGTTATGGTTCAAAAGCCTCAGTGTCCAAGTGGAAAGAAGAAAGATTGGTGGACACATACAGAAAATACAAGGCTGCAAGGGCTGCTAATCCAGAGAAGTTTCAAACTACTGAAGCTTCAACTTCAGTAGTTAGAACTTCTGGTGTTCAAAGAAGACCAGCTACCCAAAGAAAGAAGTCAGAGGAAAAAGTAAAGACTGATTTCAGAATGGTATTACTAGAAGGTAGTACAGTAGTACATTCTGATTTTGACATAGAAGAGAAGCCTCTGCTCACACAATTCAGGGATACTTCCACCTTTGCATATCAAATCCAGAAGACCATCACAGACAAACTGCACACCAAGGTAGTAACTGAACATCACTTGCCAACATTTCAGATACCTAATGTGATGGAACAACAACAGGGAAGTGAATCCCACCTGAGAGTCACTAAAGTTGAAAACATTCAACACTCAGGAGAAACCCAGGGTACCACCATGGTTCCCTACACTGCAGACTTTGACAAGTCTAAAGTACCAGTCATCAGATGGCCCTTTACTGATAACAACTCAGTACTTGTGACAAGAAGAGATCAAACAAGCAGGGAATATAGGTCGATGAATGAACTGAAGAAACTATCAACCAAAGACCTGCTTACAATCCAACACTTGGAACCAAGAAAAGGGTCTCTTACTGATGATCAACTAAACCAACTCAAGAAATCCATGTTCAAAGGAATATGGAAAATTATGAAGGACAGAAATGAACAATAAGGAATTAGTAAGGTTTTGGCTTCATCAATCCAGGGGGAGATTGTTAGGACAAAAAGGATTGGTGAAACCACTTTTGCAAACCTTAGTCTAATTCACTTTCTGTCAAAATACTCTAAGTATGGAACTGCTGAAGACAAAGAATCAAACTGCTGAAGAAGAGATTCAGAAGTGCTGAAAAAGAAGTCATCAGAAGTTCTGAAGTTCAAACCAGACACTTCTACTGAAGAACTACTGAAGACAAACTACTCATCAGTAGTTTGTCATTCATCAGTACTTGAAGAAGATCTTTTCCACCGCCTTTGTATATTAGTAGTTTAATACTTTAGTATTTCTTTTTTGCTTTTTGTACAAGTTCCAAGACTGCAACTTGTTGCAACTTGTTTCTGAACTTGCTTTTTGGCAAGGTTCATGTATTTGTAAAGTCTATAAATAGAAGGATTCATCCTTCTGTTTTAGACATTGATTTTAATACAAGAAATCCTTCAACTCTTATTATTGTTATTTCCATATTGTGTTTACTGAGAATCTGTCAAAGTGTTTCATTCTCATTCAATACTTAGATTCTCAATAAACAATTCTCATTTATTAGTTCTTGATTCAAGGGGGAGTAATAACTCCTGTTGATAAGTGTAGCTATAAACTTATAAACATTCCGCTGTGCTATCACTCACCAAAGAACTTGCTAAACACTTAAGTGTCAACTAGCAAGTTCAACTAAAAGAGCAGCTTACTGATCCAACATTCAGTAGCTCATGGCGAATAATAAATTTCATTAAATGATTTAAATAAATTACATACAATTGTTCTACAAGAATTCGTACATCAAATTGAATAAAACTATGCACACATCTTCAAGCATTAATTCAAATCTTCAAGCAAGTAGAACCTGAAACATGTTAAGTTGAAAATATTTTGGGTCAACAAAAGTTGGTGAGAATTACATAGGTTTTGATAATCGAATAAAAATGTTGTGCAATTCATGTGTCATGGCAAATCTAGCCCATATGTGAAAACATACTAGAAGTAAATCGAGTGCATAATCAACCCTTGTGACTGTTATAATGTGGTACATCCCATACGCTCATGGTTCACTCGAATATGTTATGCGATAACAAACACCCACGCTACCTTTGTAGGAGGCACGTATCCGGGTGGGATTGTCAGTCCAATAGATCTATCAATGTATACCGTCAGCTGATCAATGTTAATGATTATGCTAGAATTGTGCTTACACTAGTCATGTTCAAGACATAATGCAACATAGAAAAACACATAGACACATTGATGATTGAATTGCATATATGATGTTGTAACATGTTTCACCCCAAAAACGGTGATAAATAGAAAAGGGGCTATGTAAAACTCACCTGAAATTCACTGTATAAGTACTAGCAAGTAGCAACAAGTCTGAACTTGGATAAACTGAACTCTTGTATCCTATTACAAATAAACGATGCCTTAAATTCTATTGCAAGTACGCTTGTTTCGTTTCTTGGTTGTAAAGATAGTTGATTCAACTACCTAGACTCGTATTGTAAATAATACGTGTCTCAATGTGTATAACTTAACGAACCGATAGGGTTTGGTTTTGATTTCTTGAAAGTACGTGCGTATGTATAGTTATATGTATAATGTTCAGATTCACCGCTTGAAACTAGTTAGAAAGGGATATTTAAGATATTGAAAAAATAATAATATGTACAACTTGATTCGTGTTTTAGTTTGTTTGAACACCGGAAAAAAAAATGTATTATGTTTATTTATGTACGCTTTATATCATGCCAAAATAAAGTTTGAATAGCGTTTATTTGAAAAACATAGCTTCTTTTGTACAAAATAATATATTTTGACCATCCGATATGTTTCTTATATTTTATAAAAATTTGGGCAGAGTCTCCTCTGTTTTTATAAGAAACCAGACAACACACGTTGTCCATTGTATCCCAAAACATCAATTGTCCATTTCACAAAACGCAATACAATTTAACTAAGCCCTTTTTATATACAATCAATGGTTTAAATTATTAAAACTATGACGAGAACTATATGCTTATGTATGCATATAGTTCGACATTTGAGCATTCTAGTACTAATATTTATTATTAACAAAATCCAAGCTTAACAATAAAGGTAAGTTTTGTTATAATTCGGCTCGGTTCGTTTAAGTGCTCGTAATTTATATATTTATATACAATGTGCTACAAAACAAAAATAAAATAACTAAACAAGAGTCGCGACGCGTTATACCTTTCCAATATTCAAGCTCGCGAACCGACACGTATGCGTCTCGAGCTGAGTGCTGACCAGTTAGACTGTTGACCATTGTTGACCCGGTTTGACCTGGTCAACCAGTGTTGACCGAGAAAAAAACGGACAAGGAGACAAGGTCTGGCCTAGCCGAGCACAAGGAACGCCTGAACCCAACGAGCATCTTGGCCTGAATGGAGTCCGAACACGAATCGAAACCATACTACCCGAACCAACAACGAATCTAGCCCTGACCGAGCTGTAATCCGAAACATCACCCAAATCAGACTTGACTTAGGTTGTAACCAGCCCTAAACAAAAGACCAAACGAATCTGCTTACTTGGTTGCCGTCACAAACCCGACCGACGACCTGCGTGTCAAACCAATCATCTTCGCATCGAACGGAACGGGAACCAAGTCTGAAAAGCTGCACCACGACTCCTATATCGCGCTGCCACTGGCATCGTGACCATCACCGGTCACGGCCACCAGTCCATTCGGAGTCTGTTACGGGTGACCGGGTGGGGGTTTGTGTTCAGAAACGAGCGGGGGCTCCGATTTGGGTAAGGGAGAGGAAGGTGGTTTAAATGGTGGTGATTGTTAGCGGTGGCGGAGTGGTGGTTGTTGTGGATGCCGCCGCCGCTGCATCTGGAAGGAGAGAGAGAGGGTGTTGGGGTGGTTCGGTGGTGGTGATGATGAATGATGGTGATGAAGACGAAGCAATAAGCTTCGCTGTGTGTTTAATTGTTATCTCTACTACATCTAGATCAGGAAATGGAGAAGGGTTGTTGAATTAGAGGGACAAGGTGGCAGATTGTTGTGGTTTGGGTGGTTGTCGCTGCTTTTCAAAGGGAAAGGGAGAGGAAAAAGGGTTGGGGTGAAGAACTGATGATGATGATGAAGATGAATCAATTGTGCTCTTTGTTTCAATTATAAATAACTATAGCAGGAATCAAGGGTTCATTATTTCGGGTCAACCCTAATTAAAGATTTCCAAAACTGAGTTTGGAAAGTCAATTATCTTGACTTTTGGTCAAGCCTGTATCGAAAATTTGAAGCAGGGAAGGGAAGAAGAGGGGTGGTTTGGGTACCGCGTATACGAGCCAGTTACTGACTCGGTCTCGCTTAAATTACATAACTTGATTAACCGTTAGAATAGTTATCTTTTTAAATTTATTTATAAAAATCGACTTAAAACGAGTGGTTGAACTATACATTTGTTATATATATTTATAGTTGTGTTTAAAATTTAAATGGATAGGTGCCATTAACTAATACACTATCACTTACAACGCATTATTGTTATTTTAATTAGCGAAATAATTTATTTTAGCCATTCTCAAATAATAATTCATTCTCTCATTAACGATATATTATTGTTAACGAATTAAAAATTGTTTTATGAATAAAATATCGATATTATAATATTAGAGAAGAGCTGGGCGTTACATCTCAAGCCGGTGCAAGTTATGTTGTAGCATCTTTGATCATCTTCTTTGCAATTACTTTCTATTGTTTCGGGTTCCCTTCCATCGTTGACAGATATCTCTCTGAGATGATAAAGGTAGATCATGGAAAGTTGAACTCAAGAAAACAAAGATGAAACCGATTAATGTTCTTTATATATGAATAGTGACCCTCTAGCAATATTTGTAATTACTTTCTATTGTTTAGCGCCGATCCGATTGTTAAAAGTATCAAGACTATGAAATTAGTAAAACAACTGAATTTTACTTGCTTGCATGAAAAGTTATTTTTAAATGTTTGGACTTGCAATATTTGAAAATTATCATTTCTTGACATGCTTGGTAACACCTTGATCTGCAATATTTGAAAATTATCATTTCTTGACATGCTTGGTGACACCTTGATCTGTAATATTTGAAAATTATCATTTCTCGAAAAGTAATTAAAAACACTTAAAAATGAATTAAAAACAATTGTTGCGAGTTAGGTTTAGTCGGAGGACCACGTACAATGATTCATCAAAGTTGTACAAAGCTGGATGTTTTTACTGGAAAACCAAAACGAGCAATTAACGAAGCGAAACGGAGAGATATAATTTTCTTGGCTTGGAAACAACTTAAAAGAACCAAAAATGAATTAAAATTATTTTTTGGTGATTAACAGATAATTTTAAAGAATTAAAAGAAATTCAAATTTTTTTAAGAAAAGGCCAAAGCACATCGCTTTGGTCAAAGCGAGGCGCTTTAGTGCCTCGCTTTGACCAAAGCGAGGTGCTTTAGTGGTTTGATTAGACCACAGGCACTTCGCTTTGACCAAAGCAAGGCGCTTTGGCCTTTTTTAAAAAAAAAATGAATTTCTTTTAATTCTTTAAAATTATCTGTTAATCACCAAAAAATAATTTTAATTCATTTTTGGTTCTTTTAAGTTGTTTCCAAGCCAAGAAAATTATATCTCTCCGTTTCGCTTCGTTAATTGCTCGTTTTGGTTTTCCAGTAAAAACATCCAGCTTTGTACAACTTTGATGAATCATTGTACGTGGTCCTCCGACTAAACCTAACTCGCAACAATTGTTTTTAATTCATTTTTAAGTGTTTTTAATTACTTTTTGAGAAATGATAATTTTCAGATATTACAGATCAAGGTGTTACCAAACATGTCAAGAAATGATAATTTTCAAATATTGCAGATCAAACATTTAAAAATATATTAACAAACATTTAAAAATAACTTTTCATGCAAAGCAGGTAAAATTTAGTTGTTTTACTAATTTCATAGTCTTGATACTTTTAACAATCAGATTGTTTTTCGAGAGAAAGGAACTAAGTTGCAAATACGATAATAATCAAACTCATATCTCAAGCCGGTGTAATTACTTTCAAGTTTTTTAGAATCATTGAAGACAACTTTTCAGTTGTTATCTGAGAGATAGCGGTCAACGATGAAGACAACCTGATAGTGGATACCATGGACCAGAGAGATTGATTTCAAGCTAATCAAACTCATTGGTATATAGAGAGCAAACTGACGATCATTCAAAATTTAAAGTTACCGCTAACCTCTGTGCCATCATCGACTACAGCAAACAGACGATCTTCCTCCACGGCACTCCTAATGGGCCTCTCTTTATTTCACGGTACGATTTGTGTTTTTGTTGCTTTATAAATAATAAGTTTTGTGTTTATCAAACCCTAACGTCTGAGCAATGATTTATTAAATCGTTTTACTAATTTCCGATTCTTGATACTTTCATAAATCGTTTTACTAATTTCCGATTCTTGATAATAATAAATTATTATAATAATAAAACAAAGGAACTAAATTACAAATATAATAAAAAAATAATAATAATGTAATATAGTCATTGTTAATGCTCAAAAAAGTCAACCTTTGTTGACTCATAGGAGTCTTGAAGACGAAATGAATTTTACAAGATACTTGAAACAAGGTATGGATATGGAGAATAAATATTTGACTATACGTGGTTGATGATGTCAAGTTTAAGTCGTTGATTCATTTGGAAATCGAAAACGCCTATCGTCACTCTGTATAGAGAAGAAAATCAACAACCGAATATTTAGTTCTCTCCGAACTTCAGCTTCCAAAATACGACGTCGTTGTAGCTCATATGTTATTATCTCTTCTCTTATTCTCTGTTTCTCTAGTTCTCGATGGATTATTGCTCTCATATCGACTCTCACAATTATTCACAATTTTATACATACAACACACCTTCATCGTTGACCGTACTATTCTTCTTGATCTTTTATGTATGAATAGTGACCCTCTGGCAAACCTACCTCTGTTTTGAATTTGTTGCTTCCATAGAGAAGTTATCAATCTCACTGTAATGATCAGGAACATTCCAAATAACTGTATAATTTCGTACAAGATTCCTATGCAAGCAAGTCAAATTCAGTTGTTAGACCAACTTGAGATATGAGTTTGATTAGCTTGAATCTCTTTGATCCATGGTATCCAGTCTTCAAGGTGGACTTAAGCACCTGAACGGGAAGTTGAAATTTTGAATGATGTTCGTCGACTGCACCGAACACACTACAATTATTCACTATTTTATACATACAACACACCTTCATCGTTGACCGTACTGTTCTTCTTGATCTTGATCTTCACACTTGCTTTTGACAAAGGTCTGGCTGACCTGAAGTTCCTTTGCAACCAGGTAAAAAGGAACTAAGTTGCAGATATAAAAATCCATCACATCACGATTATACTCTTTATGTATGAATAGTGACCCTCTAAGTATGCGATGCATAGAAAAACTTACGAGGTTAAACTTGGAGTTTGGTGAAAAAAAACTTGAAGAAATGATTTGGTGGATCAGCCATGGGTGTGGTATGCTCAAAGATTTAATTTAAAAATATTTTGTAAGGATTTATTTATAGATTAATGAAACAACTTTTCAGTTGTTATCCGAGAGATAGCGGTCAACGATGAAGATAGCCTGAAAGTGGATACCATGGATCAGAGAGATTCAAGCTAATTAAACTCATATCTCAAGCCGGTGCAAGTTATGTTGTAGCATCTTTGATCATCTTCTTGTAATTACTTGACAGATATCTCTCTGAGATGATAGATTCTCTCCAGATTCTGAAAGTGGATACCATGGATTAGAGAGATTCAAGCTAATTAAACTCATAGGTAAGAACATTGTGGATGAGGATTGTTTATCTTCCCATTGATTTCAAGTATGTTGCCACACAAGACGAATGTTGCAACATGAGTTCGACCAAGATGACACACGAAGCTTTAGACTCGAACCGGATCCAAGTATTACTGTAATGATCAGGAACATTCCAAATAACTGTTCAATTTCAGCTTTTGTTTAACTATTTTAGCAACTTCCATAGAGAAGTTATCAATCTCACTTCTCACTGTCCATGTTTACCTTCAACGTCCAACGGTAATGAGTAACCTAGTAACCTCTACAATGATGTGATTTGTTTTAGATAAGGAGGTATATGTAAAATGAACTTTTCATGCAAGCAAGTAAAATTCAGTTGTTTTACTAATTTCATAGTCTTGATACTTTTAACAATTGGATCGGCGCTAACGATGAGTTTGATGAATCATTGTACGTGGTCTAATCAGGTATATGTACAATGATGTGATTTGTTTTTAGATAAGGAGGTATATGTACAATGAACTTTTTACGCTAAATAAAACCGATTAATGTTCTTTATATATAAATAAAACCATTGTACATACCCTCTGGCAATCATCGTTGGTATTAATGGCAAGATATGTGGCTTTAGTCCTTTACGCAGGTTTGCCAGAGGGTCGCTATTCATACACACAACTTTTTGCTCTAGTGGTGTGCTCTACCTTTTTGACAAACACCTGGTTAACCTGTCCAGTTATCAATCTCACTGGCAATCATCGTTGGTAGCTATAAGTAAGAACATTGTGGATGAGGATTGTTTATCTATCTTCCCATTGATTTCAAAGGATATTCATGTGAGAATGATTTCGTTACTGTAATGATCAGAAACATTCCAAATAACTGTAATTGATTTCCACGATCTACCTTGACTGCTACAACATAACTTGCACCGGCTTGAGATATGAGTTTAATTAGCTTAAATCTCTCTGATCCATGATATGAGAGCAATAATCCATCGAGAACTTGAGAAAGAGAGAATAAGAGAAGAGATAATAACATATGAGCTACAACATAACTTGCACCGGCTTGAGATATGAATTTAATTAGCTTAAATCTCTCTGATCCATTGTATTCACTTTCAACTAAATCTTTCTCTGATATACTCTATATCAACCGAAATTGAGTATCATCAATCTGGTATTAGTGGTTGGAAACTGTGATGAAAAAGCTGGTGTGTGTTGAACAAGAAGATGATCAAGGATGCTACAACATAACTTGCACCGGCTTGAGATATGAGTTTAATTAGCTTGAATCTCTCTGATCCATGGTATCCACTTTCAGGTTGTCTTCATCGTTGACCGCTATCTCTCGGATAACAACTGAAAAGTAATTACAAGAAGATGATCAAGGATGCTACAACATAACTTGCACCGGCTTGAGATATGAGTTTAATTAGCTTAAATCTCTCTAATCCATGATATGAGTGCAATAATCCATCGAGAACTTGAGAAAGAGAGAATAAGAGAAGAGATAATAACATATGAGCTACAACGACGTAGTGTTTTGGAAGCTACAACATAATTTGCACCGGCTACTTTTCAGTTGTTATCAGACGAGGACTTGCCTGTGTTGCCGCATTTAATGAAATTTAACGCGCATACCGCATTCATTGACTTTACGTGGTTGATGACGTCAAGTTTAAGTCATTGACAATGTTGAGGGTTATTACTTTGTTTTTTAAATTTTTTTAACTTTTTATAATTATTAAATTAAAAAAAAAACAACTCAAAACATCAAAACAACTAACAAAATAAATTACCCCCTCAAAGCGCCTCGCTTAGGCCTATTATTATTATTATTATTATTATTATTATTATTATTATTATTATTATTATTATTATGTTAAAATTTAAAAAAAACAAACCACAAGCCCTTGCACCACGCCCATGAGAAATTTCCCCATTGAGGCTCATGTCCTTTTCACCTTTGGGTGCGGGTGGTGACGTGGTGTAGATTGGGTGAAACCCATTTCACGCCACCCACACCCACCCCAACCAAACACACATATATTAATGATTCTCTTTGTTGTTTCGTTAAATATGTACTGTATTAAAAGATATAGATATGTGTGAGCTTCTTTGACATGAAATCATATAAGGGTACTTAGATGGAAGTATGTAAAAAGAAGGCGGGGTCGTAAATAAAAATGAAAATGATTTGGAACGCGTTTTTAAGGGGCAATGAGTGACAGAAGAGCAACAGCTGGTTTGTTTAGGGTTTACAAGGCACAGGTCTTAATTTACTGTTCCATTGCGCGTCATCAGCTTCTTCCTTTCTCTTTCCTTTCCCATTGTTTGCAATAAATAAATTAACCATGCAGAATCATTGTACTGCTTTGATTATGACGTAAACTTTTAGATATATACCTGTACGGATGGGTAATAACAAATTCATATTAATATTAATATTATATAGGGATGATATTATATCATCGTATAATTCTTTTCTATGCACTACAAGAAATTTGACCTTTAGCGGTCACGCCTTTAGCGGCTACGTCCAGGCGGGTAGCCGCTAAAGGTCTAATTTGATCCTGGCCCTTGATAATCTGATCCAATGGTTGCACTCTTTAACCATTAGCGGCGACACCGTCGCCGCTAAAGGTCTAAAAAAAACCCTACAGATACGCGCCAATCAATTCATTATTTCCCTCTCATTCACTTTGTCTCTCCCTCTCATCTGCCTTACCTACCCCTCTCGCAACCCACCGCCGCCGCCCCACCACCTCCCTCCGGCCAACCCTCTTCCCCCTCCACCAAGCACTCCGGCAGCCACCTCTGTAACCTTTTGACTTTGACTTGTTTTCTGTGGTCGGTCAACAGCTAGCGGAGATCCTCCCTCCGGCAGCCACCTCTCGCAGCCCCACTCCGGCCACCCTCCACCTCGCAGCCCCACTCCGGCCACCCTCACCTCCGGCAGCCACCTCTGTAAGTAAAAAAACTTCTTTTTCAGTTTTTTTTTTTTTTTCTGTTTATTTCTTTTTTTTTTCTGTTTTTATTTTTATTTTATACTTTTAGTTATTTTTTTTCTTTTTTTCTGTTTTTAGGGTTTTTTTTTATTTTTTGATAATTTATTTTTTTTGTAGAAAAGAACCGATCCGGGTTACTCGTCGCCGCTAAAAGGTTACTCGCCGCCGCTAAAAGGTTATTCGCCGCCGCTAAAGGTATGTATTCAGTTTTTTTTATTTTTTTCTGTTATTTTTTTATTTTTTTCTGATTTTTTTATTTTTTTCTGTTTTTTTAAATATTTTTCTGTTTTTTAATTTTTTTTCTGATTTTTTTATATATTTCTGTTTTTTTTAAGATTAGATTATAGTGATTAATTTTGTGATTTGTTGAATGTGCACATGTTCGATTGACATGAATTTGTTGATATTTTTGCTTGATTTAGTCATGCTCGCCACATGTTTGATGAAATGTCTTTGTGAGATGTTTGTGACCCATTGTTTGTAAGTATATAAATGAACATAAGGATATGTGTGACAATACGAAAATAGAAGAAGATGACACTACATAATATGTGTGACAATATTGGATAGCCTATATAATGTGACAACATTATTCTATGTGTGCATATTTGATTTTTGACACTATGGTTTTAAAAATACTTCAAATTTTTATCAAGTCGATTGCACTTAATAGTGTAAAGAAAGATGATTATATAAAATAAAAATATAAGAATTTAAACGTTTATAGCTATAGCTGATCTTTAAGGTTTAGTCATGCTCGACACATAAGGTTTAAAAGTACGGAAACGTGCCTCGAGGCGTTTTCCTTTCGCCTCATGAGGCGTACGCCTCGAGGCGAACCGAGGCGCAGAGTGTATGTATGTATGTATGAGTGTATGTATGTATGTATGAGTATGTATGTATGAGTATGTATGAGTATGCGTGTATGTATGTATGAGTATGTATGTATGTATGTATGAGTATATGTATGTATGAGTGTATGTATGTATGAGTATGTATGTATGAGTATGTATGAGTATGTATAAGTATGCGTGTATGTATGTATGAGTATGTATGTATGTATGTATGTATGTATGTATGTATGAGTATATGTATGTATGAGTGTATGTATTTATGTATGAGTATGTGTATGTATGAGTATGTGTATGTATGAGTGTATGTATGTATGTATGTATGTATGAGTATGTGTATGCATGAGTGTATGAGTATGTGTATGTATAAATGTATGTATGTATGTGTTATTACATATTGAGACTAGAAAGACATGCCCGAAAATGAATCCCCATTTAAAACATAGTGAGCTTAGAAATACCCGCCCGAAATTGATTTAGTAATTAATTTCGGGTAGTCCCCATTTTGGGACTGCTTTTTGAATACCTTATCTCATTTAGGATGTGAATGTGTACTACATGATTGTTTGTTTTTGAAAGATTCGGTTGGCGTTTCCTCTTTGCTCCTCGGGTATATATTTATATTATATACTTGGGGGCTAAGGGGAAATGCTGCCGAATTTTTCTCAAACAAACAATCATGTAATACACATTCATATATGAGATAAGGTATTCAAAAAGTGGGTTTAGCAGCCTACCCTTTAGGTGTCAATAATACGTTTCATTGAATCAAGGTCGCCAAATCAGATGGCAACATTCAAAAATCTTTTTCAATGTCGCCAAATGAGATGGTGACTTACCCATTTTTGTTTTTTATCACAACCTCTACCTATAAACACTCTAACACTAAGCAAACTACCCATTTTTGCAAAAAAAAAAAATCGATGTTATCAGATTGTTTTTATTGAAATAAATTATAAAACTTTTCTGAATTTTTAAATCATTAAGTGAACAATGTTCTAGGTTTTTATGCATTATAAAATAAAGCACAAAAGATACATCACAACTTTCGTATATTTTCAGAAATGTAGTATAGAAATGTTATGAAAACCTTTAGATAAATAGATGAGTAAGATTGCTATACATAATTCTTTTTTGGGGGATCCTCTCACTTGTCCTTACAAGAAGATGCTTACAACGACGGAATCCTATATAAAATGTTTTCTAATCCACCATAAAATTGTAAAATGTTTTCTCATCCACCATAAAATTAAAATCAACTTTCATGCGTTCAACACAAATACTAAGTAAAAAAAAAAGAACATGCAACATATATAGTGCATGTTAAATCCTCCCGACCCATTTTTTGTTCTAAATATAAAGAGGGGTTAGTACGTACGTATGTTTTTGAAGAAATTGGATATGACAATAATTACAAATTGTAAATAGCAAAAACTCATAACTCATAGTCAAGGGGCTGTTTACGAAAGAGTATGAACTCAAAGTTTCCCTAATTTAATAATAACAACGTTAAAATATAAACAAAAATAAAAATAAAAACAAAAACACCTGTCACCCATTTCACTAGCTCATGGCCACTTGAAGACTATATATACACAATAACAGCTTCTTTTCTCTCCATCTTCATCATCACGCTTTGCATCAATCACACACACCCTCTCACAAGCTTGATTAGTTTCTTCCTGTTCTTCATAAATGGTGAAAAAAGAAAGAAAAAGTGTTCAAACAGACTTATCAAGAACATCAACATCATCACCATCATCAATGATTAGCAAGAACAAATACAAAGGAGTGCGAATGAGGAGTTGGGGTTCATGGGTTTCAGAGATTCGAGCACCAAATCAAAAAACACGCATATGGTTAGGCTCTTATTCCACTGCTGAAGCAGCAGCTAGAGCTTATGATGCAGCCTTACTTTGCCTCAAGGGTCCAACCGCTAATCTTAACTTCTCTCACACAGAATACCATCACAACAACTCAACCACCGTCATGTCTCCTAAATCCATCCAAAAGATAGCCGCTGCAGCTGCTGCTACAGCCACCATGGCTCCATCATCACCACCACCACCATCACCATCATATTCATCATCTTTATCTTCATCTACCACCACACCACCTCCCACCAATCTATTAGAAGATGATGAAACATTCTTTATACCAAATGATCCTTTTGATGGGACCTTGATGTCAATGGTTGCACCATGGTCCAGCTTCGATTCACCTAGCTACAATGATGGGTCTTTTTTTCAGTTTGATCATTCTTCTTCGTCAGTCACCCAAGATGTTTATGAAGAAGATTGTGAAGACATCTATCTATGGAGCTTTTGCAGATAATTTTTCTTCTTGATGATTCTTTTATTTTATTGAAGTTCTTCCAATTGAAGAAACATTTATTGACATCATTACTTATTATTTTTTTTAGCTTTTACGCAAATATTAATATTTAATTTTTATATATGTAAAGGGGTGTGGGAATAATATTTTTTCGACGATCCCATGTGAGTCTCTTTGAAAATATAATATTGTGTCATATATGTTGTGCTCTTTGTCTCCGTGATATGAATGCAATATGAAAGGAAAAAAAGAAAGAGGACAATATTTTATTGGTTGTGTACTTTTCTTAATCTTCTACAATGTTTTATTTATTTATTTATTTATTTTTGTTTCTGTATGTAAGCATATTTTATTAGTTGAATGTATGTGTTAGGAATGAACATTTTTTCCCGAGCACCTATACCCGTATTCATACCGTACTTGTACCGGTATCGGTACCCGTACTGATTTTGAGTACTTGGTATAGGTATCGGTATCCACTTTTACTGATTTCAGTATTCGGTACTTTTGATATCGGTACGGGTAAAAATGGTACGGGTACCGAATTCTATATACTATTAAATTTAATTATATATTTTACTTCGTATTATGGTATTTATGGTATTCGTATCAATTTTACCTATTTAGTACATGTACTATATTGGTACCCGTACCAAAATTTTCAATTTGGTACCCGTATAGTATTAATACTCATAATTGTTTACCAACTTAGTACTCGTTCGAGTGCTCAAAAAAAAAAAAAAAAGTAACAAAATGGTAGCAAAACAGGTACCATACCGAAATACCGGTACCGATACCCGTACTCGTACCCGTACCGTACCTATATATTCGATACGATACTCGGTACCCACTTTTGTTCAAATTCGGTACGGGTATATTCGGTATGGGTACGGGTATAAGTACGGGTACGTTACCGATCTCATCCCTAATGTGTGTTTATATATATATATATATATATATATATATATATATATATATATATATATATATATATAGGGTGGAGATATTGTACAAAGGATAATAATTGTAAAAGGGGTGAGAAGGATTTTAGTGCGTTAGATAAAAAATAGATGGTCATGATTAACGCGGTGGCATTTTTCCTATGTCATATCAAAATATATTAGTTACGTATAAAAACAAAAAAAAATTTATCAAATACATAAAAAAATGACTTTTAAAAAGAAATGGGCTAGGCCGGGCTCGAGCCCAGCCCAGCCGGTTCAACCATAACACACAACCAACACAACCACTACACCACTTTGGTGTTTGTAGTTATCTTAGAACCAAATAATATATAAACCTATCCTGAATCCCTATGGTCAAATTTGAAAAGTTAAAACCCACAATGACCGACATTTTTGATTCAAAATTACGTGCCAATGGACTGATTTTGGAAAGAATTTCGACTGATTAATGACCGTCATCATCATCCCAGTCGGTTACAACTGTCAATTTTGGTTAATCTTTCCTTAATCGAGCCAATTATATGCGTTTTACATTTATACTTGGTCAATTTTCCAATCGATCGATCTAGGTCACAACAATATAAATTGGACCCTCCATAAAGCTCTGAATGTGCCAAAAACTTTTCCCCCACTCCCATATTCTTTCTGTCATTCGCTAAGTTCGTTTAATCAAGTTGTTTAACTTTTCTGTTGACTCTCCATATCATGCTTCTGTAAGTTTCGATTGATTACATGTTTTCATTTATTATTATGTGCGAACAATAGCCCCATGAATACTGGGACTATCGTTTGCTAATATGGCAAATTACGAAACTAGGATTCTAAGTTTGAATTTGGGGAAGATGACACTATTCGGTTTTTGTATAAAAGTTTTTTGAATCGAAATTAAACAACCATCTGATCTAGATCAGATGGTTGGGCTGTTGTGTCGAGTTGTTTGTTCAGACCGGCTTTGTTCTTGGATTTGAAACCGTGCCCCAACATTTTTTATTATATTTATTCATGTTATCATCCAAACAACCTATATATATATAAACGAATCCAATCCAAACATGTTCTCAGGGTGTGGTCTGATGTTAGCCACACTTGTGATAAAACCAACCCGGTCATAGACCTGGGTTCGACCCTCACTAGCCACCCTATTTTTTTGCTTACCAATTTCCTTTGTATTTTCATATAATATTAGTTATTAACTTTTATAATATATTTAAAATATCAAATATGATTTATAAATTCTATAAAATTTATTTTATGATATATAACTGATAAACTTTATTATATAATTTTTATTTTCAGAAAATCCATTTATTTAATATATATTAAATATTACAAGTTTAATTATAAATAACTTAAAAATTCTAAAAATATAACTAAACAGTTTTATAAATTTCTAGAAAAAAGTTATTTTAGACTTATAATGTGAACCTTTAGGAGTAATGCATTAAATTGGATAGATCCAAACTAACAACGTACCCTTCGTATGATCTCACTAAAGATAGCCACATACATATAGATAGACTCACGTTACAATTCCACCATCCGTCGATTTGGATCTATTTGAAAATAGCTAGAGCGATACGGAAATAGATCGAGTAATCTGTTCCTTTATCCAAGAAAAAGTATTTCTAGTTTGCATGATCTAATCATTGATCCCGAAAATTTCTACAATAAATTGGTGTATGTCACTAATGGAGTTTCCTATCCACGATTTTATAAACTAACAAACTTTATAAAACTAAATTTTATTTTCGGAAAAATAATGATTAATTATTTTTTAGCAATTTAACTTATTTTAAACATAATAAATTCATAATAAATCCAATTTTCAACATTTTTGCACCAAAATTTCACATAAATTATTTTTATCAATCTAGATCGGGAATATAATTTTATTTTCTAAAATTTAATATTTTTTAATATTATTACCATGTTTTGATTAATAGGTTATAATTTATTATATAAACTTTATTTATAAAAATAATTTTATAAAACTTATTTTACATTATACTATTTTATTACAACCACCCTTGATCAAGATTTTACAAAAAAAAAAATCCTTTTATTTGTTTCTCCTTTTACTATTTAATTAACAACTAATTTAATTAATTAATAAGCGATCGTCAATCCCCAAATTAGGAACCCTAAAATACCTATAGGCTAGAGAACTTAGACGTTTAAGTTCCCCAACACTTATTCTATTGCCATGAACTTAGGGTAATACTTGGGATCTTTTGTGCGACGTTAGACTATTTTCAACAATTCTTCACTTTTGCTAAGGTGAGTTCACATTGCCTCTTTTATACTATTTTTCTTTGCCATTTTGGTACATAGCATGTTTACGTGAAATTACTTCAGACTAAAACTATGCAAGTCATTATGTGTGTGCTTATGTGCTTCTTTGATACATCATGTCTTAAACAATAGACTAGGTAGACTAAACATGAGACTTGCGTAATCATTAACTTTGGCTAAGCTGACGATAACAATGATAGATCTATTGGACTGACAATCCCACCCAGGGCCGTTGATCGGGTTTATGGTCAGCGAGGGTGATTGAAATCGACAAACATTTGATATTATTGGTGAACCATATGCTTATGGGGGACCACAAAAACTAGTCACATAGGTTGATTACGTGCCCAGTTACCTTAGTCTTGTTTTCACATGTCGACTTAGAAGAACATTTAACACATGAATCGCAATATGAATTTTGATTGATTGTGGAAACTAAAACTATGTATTCTTACCAATTTTTAGTTGCCCCCTATCTTTCCAAACTAAACATTTTCAGGGAACAACGATGCTTGAAGTCTAGAGTACTACAAGAGGAGACTATTTGACGTTTTATTTTTGTATTAATCATTTGATGTACTAGTTTCATTTCGAGACATTTATCATGTATTTCATTTGAATATTATCTAAATAAATGATTATTTAAAATTATATTAATTGCCATGAGCTACTGAACAATCGTTAATACGTGACACATCGATGTTTTCGTTATCGGTTGGGGTGTTACAAAACCAGAAGTCCAGAAATAATTTGCAGTTCCTGTTGAAGAGTCGAAAAATTGATCTAGTGATGTTGTCGAGTTTTATACAAACGAGGATGCCCATTTTGCTATACTCGTTTCATTTAAAAAAAAACTAGACCGAAATTTTTGGGGTACCCTTCTAGGGTGCCAACCCAACACTGCGCTATCATCATCAGTAAGTATCAAATTAATTTATGTTCATTTTAAATTAATTTACTTAAGTCAATCACAAACCTTATGCATTATTATGTTTGCAGCACGTTGAAGCGTGGACTGTAAGACTCATGCGCCTTAGACAAGTAAAGCTTTTAAAAAATCCTGGTTCACAGCTACGTTGGACAGTGTTACCCCCTGCTTTCTATGATGAAATGAAGGTGCATGATTCTTTAATTTCCCTCGACATGGCACGAAAAATGGAGCCCTATCCTCCATTTTGGGAGGTTGACTATGCTTATCTTCCTTTATCGATTGGGGTGGGAGACTGGCTGCTTGTCTGAATTGATATGAGAAAGATGGTAATCACACAGTATTGGACTGATAAGATGTAACATCACACAAATTTTTTTTTATATATATATATATATAGAACTCCCTCGTTTATTCATTTGATTCATGTTTACAGTTTATTTCCTATCCATTTTGTTAATTTTTAGTTTAAATAATGACTTATAATCAATATTAAAATGGATTTTATTAAAAATTCTGATTTAAAAACATTAAAAAAAATGTTTGCCTGAGCCAGGATTCGAACCCGAGTCCCTGGCGGGCTAAACCTTAACCACACCACACAAACCACTATACCATTTGGTGTTTTGTGATGTTAATTAAAACCAATTAAACTTAAACCCTTTCAAGGTCCCTTAGTTAAACCTGAAAAGTCAAACGTAGTCTCTTAGTCAAGTCAAGTCAAAGTGTTAGTAAATATGGTCTCCTAGTCAAGTCAAAGTGTTAGTAAATATGATCTCCTAGTCAAGTCAAAGTTATTCCTAAATTCTATCATAGTCAAAGTAGTCCCTAATTATAACTCCAATTTCTACACTATAAATACAATAGCCTACCATTCAACTCTTTATACCATTCAATAAAAATAAAAAAAAACATTATTATCCCATCTCCCAAATACTAAAGTTTTCATCCATCATTATCTCCTCCAGTTAGTGTCACACCCTCAAAATCCACTTGCGGAGTTTTACCGCGAGGCGCATGACAAACCAGGATCCAAACCAACGATCACAATAAACAAGTCTAAATGAACATATGCAATTTAAGAAAACATAGTTTAAAAATCCCCAAGTACAGCGGAAGCTTATTCAAAACATAATCCAAAATAAACCAAGTGTTCAACGTTTGAAAACCATGCAACCCTAACTAGACGCCGTGCAGACGCGTGCGCCCTAGTTCCATTGTGCTACCTTAGCGACCTGAAAAAACATGTAAAAGTTTACGTCAGCACAAAAATGTTGGTGAGTTTACAGGTTTTGTAATCACAGTACCAAGTTCAACCTGTCCATACTATAACAAATCGAAAACCAAAGTACGCTAGCTAGGTGTATGTTTTGTTACTACTACGATTGGAAAACCATTACTAACTCGCAAACCAGATGTTGTGCCCGAATAGTAAACCTGTTGTTCCTGTTTGAGACAATATGCACTCGCCCGACCCTCCAAGCCGACGAGCGGGGTTGGTCACTCCCGATAGCGCTATTCACATTTCCCCGTTGTACTAACCCGCACATTCATAGTTCCCCCCGGGACTTCCAAAGATCGTATAGTAAACCATAGAAACCCATAGTATGACAGTAGTTACCAAACATAAGTTTTAACACATGTTTTCTCCCCCGAAAAGTGAAACCAGTTAAAAGAGGGGCCGTAAACTCACCTTAGATTGCGTTACTTCGTAATACGAATAAACTCAGCAAGCTATGCTAGTCCCGTAAAGCGGCGACCTAACATATGACAGTTACAAGTACTTAGACTAATAACCCGCAGGTTAGTTAGTCCCTAGATGTCCAGACCATAACCAAGTTCGTTTGAAAACACCGTGACTGTTAAATTAACCCAAAGTACAAGACTCGACATCCCATTGGTGACCCGAGACTCCCCGTGTTATGCTTACCCTCTCAAACATACAATCATGCAATCACACTTAACATACGTTAACGTTCAACAAGTTACAGCACGTAGTTCAAGTATCACGTAAATAAGTCCGAACATATGTTACCAAGTTATTAGATATGTTACTGGGTTCCTAGCATGTTCCTATATGTCAAATCGGGTCTCGGAATGCTAATTTACACTTACAGCAGCAGTACACGCGATTAGAAAAAGTCAACTAGCATTTAGGTTGGTCAACATGCATTTAGGAAGGCTAATCGCCTATACTATAGGCGATTAGGGCTATCTCATATGTAATTTTTAAGTTTATAGGCGATTACGTCGTAAAGCATGCAATTCAGGACTTAACTAGCATTTAGGATCGTAAATGCCTGAAGTAAAGGGGAATAGGATCCTATTCGCCTATACTATAGGCGATTAGGGATCCCCTTCAGGCGAATGGGCTCCTAATCGCCTATAGTATAGGGGATTAGGATTCCTATTCGCCTATAGCACGTCTGTTCCGGTTTTTCGCGCGTTTAACACTCCAAATCCAATCCAGAACGTGTGTAAACATCAAATATCAATCAAATAACTATATCAAACATATATCAATCAAAATCCTTCGTTTAACCTTGTTCTATCAGCCCTGCATGCAATCATGTATCCCAAAAAAAACAACACATATAGCATGAATCATCATATTAACATGCATAACCGTAACCCTAATTAACAATAACTCAGATCTCATCATCATGATATCATTATTAATCTGAAACTACCCTAATAACATGTTAATCATCTCCTTGAATCATAAAAACCCTATCTTTTCATTGAAAACCCACATACAACATGCATGCTATTTAAAATCCAATTAACAACGATTATTAACGATTTTTAAAAGACTCAAACGTTTATAAACAGGTCTGGACCATTAGGGATTCAATGAAAACGTTAATTAAGGTTGCATGGATAAAAACCACACCTTAGATTTGTGATAGAATGATGGAATAGGCTTGAAACCTTGTGTTTTGATCCAAAATCGTGTTCCAGAGGTTGTGTGTGTGTTGGGGCGGGTTATGGGACGACTAGGGTTGATATTATGAAGTTTAGGAGGTCAAGCATTGTATTTATAGTCGTTTTTAGTCGTCCAGCACGTTATAGGCGATTACGCAGCATTATCAGGCGAATAGGGCCTATTCGCCCTTCTGATCCTCCTATTCGCCCCCTATAGGCGATTAGGACCCCCTATTCGCCTATAGGGGTTGATTCCGTGGGTTTTGCGCGTTAAACCCCGTTTTAACATATGTTAACACATTTTCACGTACCGACAAGTCACATAATGATTGTAAACACATAATACTTGCAAACAAACACATTCATACTCGTTCACCAATTCCCGGGACTCGAGACTTGTATGTTCCCTATGCTCTGACGATTCTACGAATCGTCACCCTTTGTACACTTGGTTAAGGATCAACATCTAATGAACCTCTAGACTAACATCTAATGATTCTCTATACCAAACTAACAGTTCCCGAACCGTATCACGACTCAACTATCCCGTTAAGTATAATATACGCGTGACTCGCTAAGGTAGACTTTATTCTAGACAACGTTGTTAATCAGAATTTTCCGGGTGTCACATCATCCCCACGTTAAAAGAATTTTCGTCCCGAAAATTGCACAAGTATCAAAAGGAATAACGAAGGAAACAAACAAAAGATAGAAACCAAAAGAGAGATTTACCCGAGTTGTCACATCATCCCCACGTTAAAAGGAATCTCGCCCCGAGATTCATTCAGCTGCAGTGGAGACATATCTTGATTCGAACGCTTCCTTAGGAAAGAGATGAGGATACTTAGACTTCATCTGATCCTCCCGTTCCCAAGTGTACTCTGGTCCCAGGTTCGAGTTCCAGCGAACCTTAACAATGCGAATCTTGCTATGACGTAGGCTCTGAATCTTGTAGTCAAGGATCTCAACCGGTTCCTCCACAATCCGAAGACGATCATCCACCTTGATCTCTTCCAGTGGAAAAATAAGAGACTCGTCAGCCAGACACTTCTTTAAGTTGGACACATGGAAGACGTTATGTACGTTGCCGAGCTCCGTCGGTAAATCAAGACGATATGCCACCGGTCCAATCCGTTCCAGGATCGTAAATGGACCGACATACCGAGGGTTGAGTTTGCCACGCTTCCCAAAGCGTATGACGCCCTTCCATGGTGAAACTTTCAGAAGTACTTTGTCATCAACTTGGAATTCCAATGGTTTGCGACGCTGATCAGCATAACTCTTTTGCCGATCCCGAGCCGCTGCCAACCGGTTACGAATCTGTACGATCTTTTTCGACGTTTCATACACTAGTTCAGGCCCAGTGAGTTGACTCTCACCCACCTCAGCCCAACAAAGAGGAGAACGACATTTCCGCCCGTACAATGCCTCGAACGGAGCTGCCTTGATACTCGTGTGGTAACTGTTGTTGTAAGAGAATTCTACTAACGATAGGTGAGCTTCCCAACCTTTGCCAAAATCGATCACACATGCCCGCAGCATGTCTTCTAAAGTTTGAATCGTGCGTTCACTTTGACCGTCAGTCTGTGGGTGATAAGCTGTACTCATGTCCAGCTGGGTACCCAAAGCCTTGTGCAAGGATTTCCAGAAGTGAGAAGTAAAGTGGGAGTCACGATCAGAAATAATAGAAACCGGCACCCCGTGCTTAGAAACAACTTCCTTTAGATAAAGACGAGCCAAACGATCCATGGTGTCGGTCTCTTTAATAGCGAGAAAATGGGCTGATTTCGTCAATCGGTTAACAATCACCCATATCTTATCATTCCCGCTCGGTGATTTAGGAAGTTGCGTGACAAAATCCATTGTAATCCGTTCCCATTTCCACTCCGGAATTTCAGGTTGTTGCAAGAGACCTGACGGTTTCTGGTATTCCACCTTGACCTTAGCACAGGTCAAACATTTGCTCACGTATGAGGCTATATCCGACCTCATCTTTGGCCACCAGTAAAGCACCTTCAGATTTTGGTACATCTTATCCGAACCAGGATGAATAGAATACCGGGACTTGTGAGCCTCATCTAAAACAAGCTCCCGAAGTCCCCCGAATAAAGGAACCCATATGCGTTCTGCGAAGTAGTGCAGGCCATCCGGCCTTCGCTCGAGGTGCTTGTCGGCACCGTGCATAGTCTCAGCTTTAAGGTTTTCCTCCTTCAAAGCTTCTGACTGGGCAGAACGGAGTTGGTCAGGTAGAGAGGAATGTATAGTGAGTTGCAACGCCCGAACGCGACGAGGTTTATTTGATTCCTTCCTGCTCAAGGCGTCTGCTACTACATTCGCCTTGCCAGGATGGTACTTAATGGCGCAATCATAGTCATTCAGAAGTTCAATCCAACGACGTTGTCGTATGTTCAAATGTTGTTGGTCGAAAATATGTTGAAGACTCTTGTGATCGGTGTAGATGGTGCATTTGGTACCGTACAAGTAATGTCTCCAAATTTTCAACGCGAAAACCACTGCACCCAACTCCAAGTCATGGGTGGTGTAGTTCTTCTCGTGCACCTTGAGTTGACGAGAAGCATACGCAATCACTTTCTCGCGTTGCATCAACACGCAACCGAGACCATGAATAGAAGCATCACAGTAAACAAAGAAATCATCAGGGCCTTCAGGTAAGGACAAAATAGGAGCAGAACACAGTTTAGACTTCAGTTCTTGAAATGCCGACTCTTGTGGTTCACCCCAGTCGAATTTTCTATCCTTCTGAGTAAGAGTGGTCAGGGGTTGAGCGATCTTCGAGAACCCCATAATGAAACGACGATAGTAGCCCGCAAGGCCTAGAAATTGCCGCACCTCAGTTGGCGTCTTTGGTGCTCCCCAGTCCTTGATCGCTTCGATCTTAGCTGGATCGACATGAATTCCTAGTTCATTAACCACATGTCCTAGGAACTGAACTTCGCGTAACCAAAAGTCACACTTTGAGAACTTAGCGTAAAGTTGTTCCCGTCGCAAGAGTTCCAAAACTAAACGCAGGTGTTCCTCGTGTTCGGTCTTGTTCTTGGAGTAAATCAGAATGTCATCAATAAACACAATGACGAACTTGTCAAGATATGGTTTGCAAACGCGGTTCATCAAATCCATGAAAACCGCCGGTGCGTTCGTGAGACCGAAAGGCATGACCAAGAATTCAAAATGGCCATAACGTGTACGAAAGGCAGTCTTTGCAACGTCAGCTTCCCTTACGCGCAACTGGTGATAACCGGACCTCAAATCAATCTTAGAGTAATAGCTAGAACCCTGGAGTTGGTCGAATAGATCATCACTACGTGGAAGAGGATAACGGTTCTTGACGGTCAATTTGTTCAATTCTCGGTAATCCACACACAATCGAAAACTTCCATCCTTCTTCTTAACGAACAAAATCGGGGCTCCCCAAGGGGAAGAACTTGGCCTGATGAAACCCTTGTCCAAGAGTTCCTGCAACTGGCTAGACAATTCCTGCATCTCGGGAGGTGCAAGACGGTAGGGGGCCCGAGCAATAGGAGCAGCCCCTGGTACAAGATCAATACCGAACTCAACCTGACGATGGGGAGGAAGACCAGATAAATCATCAGGAAATACATCAGGAAACTCGCGTACAACAGGAATATCGTCGATCTTCTTCTCATCGGTAGAGGAAACAGATAAAAGTGCCAAAACGGCCGAATAACCCTTTCGAAGACACTTAAGGGCTTTCATGCTGGAGATGAGATTTAGCGGAACACCGCCCTTGATACCGTACACAGAAAGGAATTCTCCATCAGGGAGAGGAATCCGAATAATCTTGTCGTAACAGACGATCTCCGCGCGATACAAAGACAACCAATCCATGCCTACCACAACGTCAAAACTACCCAAAGGTACCGGCATAAGGTCGATGGGGAACGACAAACCCGACAACTCTAGTTGACACTCCCGAAGGATACAAGTAGCTTCAATCTTTTTGCCGTCAGCCAACTCAATTATATACTTAGCCTCTAATGGTACGGGTACTACATCTAACAGTCGACTAACTTCCACGGATATAAAACTTTTATCGGCACCGGAATCAAATAAAACACTAACAGAGCGATTATTGAGAAGGAACGTACCGGTAACTGTGTCAGGATCATGTCTAGCCTCAGCGGCTCCAATGACGAAGGCACGTGCATTCCTGACATCGCCCCCGTTGTTCCCGTTACCGTTGTTCCCGCTCTGCTTCAGTTTCGGGCAATCCTTCTTGTAATGCCCAGTCTCCCCACAGTTGTAACATCTCTGTCTTCCCGTAGTTCCTTGAGTGGCAGGAGCCGAGTTAGTAGTCGGAGCCTGAGTCGATGGAAGTGTCGCCCGACAGTCTTTAGCAAAATGCCCAAATCGCTAACAGCGATGGCAGCGATTACGGTCGCAGTCCCCCTGATGATGACGCCCACACTTGTTGCATTTAGGCAATTTCCCCGCATAACCACCCTGCTTGTTTCCAGAAGAAGAAGAACCCCCGCTATCAAATCTCTTACCCTGCTGTGCTGGCACAGATCCCTTCCCCTCATTATCCCACTTACGCTTGTTATTCTCCGGGGCCTTGACAGTCGAACCCTTAGCAGGCAAAATACCTCATTCACCTTCAAGTTGGTCATCCTATGAGCCGATCGGACCACCTCTGAGTATGTAGGATGATTTCCCGCAGCCACTAACCCTGCGATCTCTGGTACTAGCCCCGAGATATAGTGTTCGATCCTCCTGTACTCTGGCACATGCAGATCAGGACACAGCACTGCCAACTCATTACGCCTTACCGTATACTTTTCAATTTCGGACCCAGTTATCTTGAGGTTCCACACCTCGTGCTCTAACTTTTGCACCTCTTCCCTTGGACAGTATTCTCGCTTCAGCAGTTGCACAAAATTTTCCCAAGGCATAGCATACGCCTCCCCTATTCCCATATTCTGGGTGATATTGTTCCACCAGGTCAAAGCAACATCCTGGAATAACGCAGCAGCATACTTGACTCGATCCTCTGGGAGACAGTTACACATCAGAAACACTGACTCCACCTTTTCCAGCCACCTAAGCAAGCTCACCGCACCCTCAGTGCCAGAGAATTCCTGGGGCTTACAGTCCCGAAACATCTTGTAGGTACACATGGGTGGGGGTGGGTTAACAGGACCACCTGAAATGAAACGCATGAGGAACCACGAAGTATGTAAACAAGATTTATCAATGTGGCAAAAGTAAATAAGTCAACTTACCGCCACCATTGTGCCCTAGCTGAAAGGCAGCTTGCAGCAAGTTGTTCAGGTCGTCTTGCGTTAGGTTCACACCTCCACGACCACCACCACCACCACCACCGCGACCACCACCACGTCCACCATTGCGACCACCTCCACGTCCTCCTCGTACTCCAGACATGATTCTGACAGAAAGAACGAGAAAATTTAGTTTCACAGCTAATGATATTTACTAGCATTCACAAGATCAAAGCTAGATCCAACTCAGGACTATCCATATAAACCCAGAGTTCACTAGGGCTTTCATGCATTTCGGTTTATAATTTTGTGTGCACCCAAAATGATAAACCGCTCTACATGGTCCTCCAAGTGTTCTCCTAGTTCAAAGTTCAAATCACCGAACATAGACTCTTAGCTATACACCGTAATGCTACGGTAGTTTATGGCAAGTGTTTCTATTGGAGTATGAAAGGGAGATGTCCGAGCCTTGGACAAATCTCAAGAGTACACGATTTACCCCAATATACCACACTGCCTAGAAAGTAAGTAACCCGACCTAAGATAGAACGGATGATGTAACATAGGAAGGTCAGATGATTTAGAGACACCCCGACAAGCCCATACGTAATCCACCATAAGGTTTAGTACTATGTGATCGTCTAGTGTGTGCGACTCGGCTATAGACTAGACTCTACATGCAGTCCTAGTTCACTATAACCATTGGCTCTGATACCAATCTGTCACACCCTCAAAATCCACTTGCAGAGTTTTACCGCGAGGCGTATGACAAACCAGGATCCAAACCAACGATCACAATAAACAAGTCTAAATGAACATATGCAATTTAAGAAAATATAGTTTAAAAATCCCCAAGTAGAGCGGAAGCTTATTCAAAACATAATCCAAAATAAACCAAGTGTTCAACGTTTGAAAACCATGCAACCCTAACTAGACGCCGTGCAGACGCGTGCGCCCTAGTTCCATTGTGCTACCTTAGCGACCTGAGAAAACATGTAAAAGTTTACGTCAGCACAAAAATGCTGGTGAGTTTACAGGTTTTGTAATCACAGTACCAAGTTCAACCTGTCCATACTATAACAAATCGAAAACCAAAGTACGCTAGCTAGGCGTATGTTTTGTTACTACTACGATTGGAAAACCATTACTAACTCGCAAACCAGATGTTGTGCCCGAATAGTAAACCTGTTGTTCCTGTTTGAGACAATATGCACTCGCCCGGCCCTCCAAGCCGACGAGCGGGGTTGGTCACTCCCAATAGCGCTATTCACATTTCCCCGTTGTGCTAACCCGCACATTCATGGTTCCCCCCGGGACTTCCAAAGATCGTATAGTAAACCATAGAAACCCATAGTATGACAGTAGTTACCAAACATAAGTTTTAACACATGTTTTCTCCCCCGAAAAGTGAAACCAGTTAAAAGAGGGGCCGTAAACTCACCTTAGATTGCGTTACTTCGTAATACGAATAAACTCAGCAAGCTATGCTAGTCCCGTAAAGCGGCGACCTAACATATGACAGTTACAAGTACTTAGACTAATAACCCGCAGGTTAGTTAGTCCCTAGATGTCCAGACCATAACCAAGTTCGTTTGAAAACACCGTGACTGTTAAATTAACCCAAAGTACAAGACTCGACATCCCATTGGTGACCCGAGACTCCCCGTGTTATGCTTACCCTCTCAAACATACAATCATGCAATCACACTTAACATACGTTAACGTTCAACAAGTTACAGCACGTAGTTCAAGTATCACGTAAATAAGTCCGAACATATGTTACCAAGTTATTAGATATGTTACTGGGTTCCTAGCATGTTCCTATATGTCAAATCGGGTCTCGGAATGCTAATTTACACTTACATCAGCAGTACACGCGATTAGGAAAAGTCAACTAGCATTTAGGTTGGTCAACAGGCATTTAGGAAGGCTAATCGCCTATACTATAGGCGATTAGGGCTATCTCATATGTAATTTTTGAGTTTATAGGCGATTACGTCGTAAAGCATGCAATTCAGGACTTAACTAGCATTTAGGATCGTAAATGCCTGAAGTAAAGGGGAATAGGATCCTATTCGCCTATACTATAGGCGATTAGGGCTCCCCTTCAGGCGAATGGGCTCCTAATCGCCTATAGTATAGGGGATTAGGATTCCTATTCGCCTATAGCACGTCTGTTCCGGTTTTTCGCGCGTTTAACACTCCAAATCCAATCCAGAACGTGTGTAAACATCAAATATCAATCAAATAACTATATCAAACATATATCAATCAAAATCCTTCGTTTAACCTTGTTCTATCAGCCCTGCATGCAATCATGTATCCCAAAAAAAACAACACATATAGCATGAATCATCATATTAACATGCATAACCGTAACCCTAATTAACAATAACTCAGATCTCATCATCATGATATCATTATTAATCTGAAACTACCCTAATAACATGTTAATCATCTCCTTGAATCATAAAAACCCTATCTTTTCATTGAAAACCCACATACAACATGCATGCTATTTAAAATCCAATTAACAACGATTATTAACGATTTTTAAAAGACTCAAACGTTTATAAACAGGTCTGGACCATTAGGGATTCAATGAAAACGTTAATTAAGGTTGCATGGATGAAAACCACACCTTAGATTTGTGATAGAATGATGGAATAGGCTTGAAACCTTGTGTTTTGATCCAAAATCGTGTTCCAGAGGTTGTGTGTGTGTTGGGGCGGGTTATGGGACGACTAGGGTTGATATTATGAAGTTTAGGAGGTCAAGCATTGTATATATAGTCGTTTTTAGTCGTCTAGCACGTTATAGGCGATTACGCAGCATTATCAGGCGAATAGGGATCCTATTCGCCCCCAGTATAGGCGAATAGGGCCTATTCGCCCTTCTGATCCTCCTATTCGCCCCCTATAGGCGATTAGGACCCCCTATTCGCCTATAGGGGTTGATTCCGTGGGTTTTGCGCGTTAAACCCCGTTTTAACATATGTTAACACATTTTCACGTACCGACAAGTCACATAATGATTGTAAACACATAATACTTGCAAACAAACACATTCACACTCGTTCACCAATTCCCGGGACTCGAGACTTGTATGTTCCCTATGCTCTGACGATTCTACGAATCGTCAGAGCATAGAATCGTCACCCTTTGTACACTTGGTTAAGGACCGACATCTAATGAACCTCTAGACTAACATCTAATGATTCTCTATACCAAACTAACAGTTCCCGAACCGTATCACGACTCAACTATCCCGTTAAGTATAATATACGCGTGACTCGCTAAGGTAGACTTTATTCTAGACAACGTTGTTAATCAGAATTTGCCGGGTGTCACATAGTTCCGAGTTTTCCAAGTATCATAATTCATTCAATATCGTTCCTTTAACGTTTTATTATTCCATTACTTTTTCCCTCTTAAAACTAGATCTGTAATGCTTCTTAACTTGTAGTAAGATGTTCATAAATTTATTTTATCATATTTTAGCTAAAAACAATTTTTAAAATATTCAAAGGTGCATATAAGTGCAACCCTTGATTTGGACAGCAAGCAAAACCGAACTTAAAACCACCATAAATCTATTTTTACAAAACTTTATAAAGTAAACTCATATGCTATGATCAAGATCTTAGAATTCCGGTTCCAATGGTATATTATTTGTCAAAAATACTCATCCGTATTGACCTTTAACGAGCCCAAACAAAACAAGGGTTCAAATCTGAACGAGCTGTTTTGTCTTACGTTTTCGACCTATTTGTAGGGCTCAAACGAAAATATTTTCTAAACGAAAGTTATTCAGAATACTTTGATTTAGTTTACTTTGAATTTTCAGAATTTTTCAAGGTCGTTTGGTATTTTTAAATTGTAATTTAAAACATTAGCTGTAATCTGTCCAAAACGTGATGTTAACAAATCTAACCTAACTAACACTCGACCTATAATTCTTTCGATTATCCTAACCGCATAAGAACTCTAGACCCTTAATATGACCCTAAAACAACACTTCTTATTACTTTAGGGCATTATTACTAAGTGTTTGCACGCTCAAGAAAACGTACAAACTCATTAAGCACCTAAGGTAAGTTTACGTAGCCCCTTTTTACTATACAATTTTTAGGGTGAAACATGTTACAATATCAAATGCAATTCAACATAAATGTCTATGTGTTATTCTATGTTGCATTATGTCTTAAACAATACTTTGGTAAGCACAATTAGACGAGCATAATCATTAACTCCGTACAAGCCAACGATACACAATGATAGATCTATTGGATTGACAACCCCACTCGGATACGTGTACCTCCAGTATGGGTAGCATGGGTGATTGTTATCGATCATATAACAAAAAACGAGTGAACCATATGCGTATGGGATGGACCACAATGATCATGTCACAAGGTTTGATTATGCAAACGATTTACCGGGTAGTGTTGTTTTCACATATGGACTAGAGTTGCCATGACACTAGAATTGTACAAGCTTTTATACTCATGATACAATATTCAAAACTATGTAATTCTCACCAACTTTTGTTGACCCAAAATATTTTCAAACTTAACATGTTTCAGGTTATAGCTTTGCTTGAAAATTAGAGTTAATGCTTGAAGATGTATATTTAATGATTCTCATTTGATGTACAAATTCCTTTTAGAACAATTGTATGTAATTTATTTAATCAATTATTGAAACTTACTATTTACCATGAGCTACTGAACAATCATCAATACGTGACATCCCGATGTTTTCGCCATCGGTTGGGGTGTTACATAAGAGATGGAGAAACGAACAAAGACATGAAGTTACTCACTGTATGGAGATGCTAGCACTTTTTTTCGAATGGTTTCTTGAAGGTATTCGTTACTGGGGGGAAGTCTAATCATGTCGTGAAATATCAAATTTATGTTGGTGAACTTGAATTAGATGTGCCCCAAGTCAACGGAAAAATTGCTAATGCAGGTGTCCTGGTTAATTGACGTCGAAGACGCTTGTGTCAATTATCCATGCCACATAGCGGACGAGCTATACAAATGGCGTTGTGTCGCAACTTCTCGTCATGTTAGATCCTTATGTAATCTGGTTTTAATGTTTTAGTGCTTGTATTTGGCATTGAATTTTTAGGGTACTTCTATCAATAATAAGTTACTTGTTATTAAATCACTACATAATATAACACTTTTTTAAAACCTCAAAACATAGAAACACAATGGTTAAACTATAACAGTTACAAAACAATCTATATCTGAGTTAACAATCAACTAACTGGTAGTGCTAGCCATGATGGGTAATCTAACTATGGTCACCATGGCAACATTTCCTATCACATTGGTCATGGGAGGGCCTTGGAAGTTACCGTATTAAATACAATAAAGGGCTTCTTCATTCAAAATCACCAGGATAAGTTTGTTAACTCTCCATGACATAGATCTGGGAGGCATGCCACCTCTCCAATATTATTATATCTCTGTGCAGATGTAACATCGATCCAATGAGCACAAAAGTGTGCCCTGCAACTAGGTCTTTGCATAGAACTAGGCCCCGAAGTAAAAGCTTCCATGCAATGGGTCTAAGCATAGAACCAGCCCGTACAATGATAATGTGCCCCCACTATCAGCAAATGGAGACATAGTCTTTCCGAGACTACCAATTCCACTGTTTGTGACATACACACGCTTTAATATTATAAACATATGCGGTATAGAATGTGGAAGCATGAGAGATAACTTGTTTTGAATTTTTTTCGGATGATAGCTGCATAATGGAAGAGGAGATAGCCATTTGAGACATATACATTTAGTCACCTCATTTTATACACACTTTAAAAGGTTTTCGCCATTACCAATGGCGATATCTTCCATTTCGCCATTAGCAATGGCGAAATGGCAGATTTCGCCGTTGCTAATGGCGAACGGCACTATGCGATAACTTTTTTTAACTTTTCACAAATGTGTAAGAATTTTTGTCTGCTTTCGCCGTTAGTAACGGCGATGGCACTAGAGATGAAATGTGGGAGAGAATAGCACTACAGGTGAAAAGGTCGAGAGAGATGGCACTATTTGTGCAAAAGACTCTAAAGATCCAAAAAGTGGACGAACCTGAGATATAGACTAAAACAGGAGCGTATGAACTAGATCTTGAATGTTCTGAACCCAAGCTTAAACCTGCACAAGGTGAAAGACCGTTAGGCTCATTACAGAGGAGGAGGGAGGGCCTCTCTGTAACCACCCTCCGACGTGAGGATGAGTATTTGTTTAATGAGAGAAAGTAGAAAGAGAAAGTAAGGTTCGGAGTGTAAGCATTCGTGTGTCGATTGTATTTTTATGGGGGGTATTAATAGTGATCAGCAAAGTTGTACTTTACTTCGGACCCCCTTGTACTATCCTTCGGAAGCTTTTGACTTCCGAAGGTATCTCTTACTTTCCTTCGGTGGGGACGACAAGCTACGGTTTAGGGTTCTCAGCTCGTGTCTAATCACCGAGCCGTGGTATAATTGCTTATACCTCTTCATGTCCTCCCAAGTCCTCAAGTTACTTGTAACTTGTTGGACTTAGATAGGACCGAAGCATGAGCTATTTTTTCCGCGGTGTAATTGCGTATGCCTCTTCATGTCCTCCCAAGTCCATAAGTTACTTGTAACTTGCTGGACTTGAGCGTTTCTGCGGCTTTTCAGTTGTGCTTCGGGAGTTAGGGGGTCTTAGGGATCGCTGACACGTGTTGAAGCCAGCTGTTTGAGACTTGTGTTATATGCCTAGGACACGTGGACTATTTTGTAGCCACACGATGAGGCTCTTGATGGGATGGCAGTTGGTTTACCAAGACAATCTGGGCCACTCATTCCCTTCCAGCTGTCTCCCACTTGGTAATCTCACCGGTTTTTCTCGCCCCTATATAAACCCTTGTTTTACTTTCTTTCTTTTACTTTTGCTGTTTTCATCTCCTCCTTTCTTTTTATCCTCTTAATCTTTCGGCGCCCTGTCTCGTTTTGATCCAAGTCTTTCCAAGTCCTGTAAATCGTAAGGTGCGTTTCGTCTTTCCTTTTCTCCTTCCATCTTTTTCCTGTTTTAGTTGTGTTTAAGATGGTGAAAGACGATATGGATATCACATATTCTAAGCTAACTTCGGACAACTTAGCTAGGTTTATTGATTATTTCAGGATTCCGCGGGATCTGAACCCTGTCTTGCCTGGTTCTAAGGATACCATTTATCCATTTCCTACAGGGAAATTTGGTTTTTATACCCGTGTCTGCGACTTCGCCAACTACCGTGTCTCCTTCATGAAATTTTTGATGAAGGTTTTAAAGTTTCACAGGGTTCATATCTCTCAGGTGAATCCCTTCGGCCTCAGCCGGGTGAGTCACTTTGAGCTTTCCTTCCAGGCCTTGGAGAAGGGGGGAGATTTAAATGTATTCCGATGTTTTTACAAGCTTAATAAGATAGTCAGTTGGTATACCTTTGAGAAGCGGCGGTCGTTGGAGGGTTGCCATGACTACCAAACGACCAGCCTCAAGTATTGGAAAAATCAGTTTTTCTATCTTGATAACCGGTGCTTGCCTGCGGACATGGTTTGGTTTACAAGGTTCGAGTCATCTGAGTGGGATTTGCACAAGGATTTTAGGTATAACCGTGCCTTATATGTGAGCCTTGCCGAGAATAATACTAACATACAGAAGTATCCGGAGCATGTCCTCTGTCTTGGAGGCATAAGTATGAATTGGAGTCTGGATGACAGGTGGCCGTTGGTGCTATACAACGGAGAGGGTGAGTGAAGAGCCGCGTCTTTTGAGGCATTTATTTTCTGTTTACTCCTTATTTTTTCTAACTTTGTTTTTTTATTTGTGGAGAGATGTCGCTGCTTGATTGTCTGAAGTTAACAACTTTTGATGACGCGGCCTTGGAGTACACGGATGAAGATCTTGGTAACAACAAGCCTTTGTTGGAGCAAATGGCAAAATCTCATCCGCCGATCGTTCCAGTGGAGAACCCGGGAGTTGGTGCCAGTGGCATGGGAGGGGAGGGTCAGACCACTGGGGTCGTGACTGAGACTACTGGGGTGACCCTGACTTCCGAGGGTTTGCCCCTTCCAACTTTCAACATTATTCCTCCCAATCCTGCACCTGTGAATACTGTTCAGCCGAATCCTTCTATGAGCACGAGACCCTAGTCTTCTGAACCCACTCATCTTTCAAATTATGCTTCTAAAGATGTTTCTGGGGATATGGAGGGCCGCACCCTCACTGATACTTCTCTTTCTCGGGGTCAGGTAAGAGGAAATCTCTTAAGAGTACCGCAGCTAGTACCAAGACTAAGAAGAAGCTGAGGTTTTTTCAAGATCCACAAGAGGTATATTCTAACCTTTTGCATAACCTTGAATACCATTTGTTCGGGGGTAAATCCTCCCGAGACTCAGCTCCAGTACTAATGGTGAATCATCCTCAGGTTGGGGGGCGTAGCAGGAAGGTCGTGACTGATGACGAAGGCGAGGAAGAAGAAGAAGAGGAGGTCGATCCTTTTACCGGGCTTCATAGCCCGGTTACAGAGAAGTTTGTGCAATCCGGAGCGTTTTCGGCTGGTGAGTTTAGGCAGTCTCCCCTTCTTTCTCAGACCAATGTGGGGGACAATGATGGTACTTCTCCCTCACAATGGGTCGGGACTGAAGCGTTTTCCCTTTATGATTTTGCAGCGGCGACAGGGGAGGGGGCTGGAGGCGATCGTTTAATCGCGGACGAGAAGTTTGTCCCGGAGTGGGACATGAAAAATGGGGACAAGGTGATAGACGCTATTTCGGCCAGGATGATGCTATTCTACCTGGATACTCCTACGGACCGGGAGTTCTATCATAATATGGACTCCCCTACTCTCTGTGAGGCCCTACTGGTGAATCAAGCCCACTCTAATTTTTTGGTGACCGAGGCGTACCGTCGCTGGACGGACGACGAGGTAGATAGGGAGAGGTTGAGAAGGAAGGGGGTTGCTTGCGGTCATGGGTCTGCCATGGCTGAATTAAAGAAAAATCTAAGGGATGCTCAAAACCAAGCTTCTTCATCTCAGGCCGCTATAGCCTCAGCCACGGAGTCACGGGATAAAGCCCTTCAGGAGTTGGAATCTTTTAAGAAGAAATATCAAGATTCGGAGGCTGCTTCTGCTGCGGATGCCAAGAAGATGAACGATCTTCTTAAACAGATGGAAGTGACCATGGCCAATATGAGGAAAGGTACCGATGCTTTAACTGCTGGTACGTTCTATTAATAGATTCTACTTTTTTCCCAACTTGACATTTTATCGCTTTCTCTTTCCTTCAGAGCGTGATGAGGCCATGAAGGGGGAGAAGCTGGCGCAGCAGGTGTTGGCCGCAGCTGAGAAGAAAATAGCTGACGATGAAGCGACTTGGAAAGCGGAGAAGAAGGAGCTTGTGGAGAATATTGATGAGCTTTTTATCCTTAAGAAGTTTTTTCTGACGACCGGGGCCCGGTTGATTGCTGACTACGTCCATAAGGGACCGGCTATGAAAAAAGCTGTTAGTGATGTAAACAACGCGATGAATGCGGTCGGGTTTAACGTGGGCGTGAAGGCTGGCTATGCTGCCGTGGCGAAGGGGATTCCTTTTGAGAAGATGCCGCTGTTAAAACCAGATGCCCAAGACAAGCTTACGACTGTTGTTCATGCCTATGATTCCCTTGTTTTTCCCAAGGTTTCTAGACTCATAGATCAAGTCACTGGTCCCCCAGAGTCCCTGACCAAAGCATTTGATGAACTCAAGCTCGATCCTTCATCCTGATTTTATTTGTCTGTTTAAAACAATTATCATTTGGCTCGGACCTTTGTGTGGTCCGGTATGTTTGTAGTATTCTGAACAAGTTCCACCTGGGTTTGAACCCTTTGTTGGGTTCGAACCCTTTGTGCAGGTTGACTCCCAGACCTTTAGTTGGTCTATGTTATGTTTCGTGTCACACCCCGCCCAGGTCGGGGCACATACAGTGACCAGTCGGCGCAAACTTAAAGCGGAAACGTAATCTCATTACATAACTTGAGTATTTATTACAACCAGTGTGATCCAAGTACCACCAAGCTAAACAAAACTTAACTATAATAAGATGAATCGTCTAAAGTATTCCAACTCTCAGCTAGAACTCCCATTCCTTACACCACCAACCTGTGATACATGCTCGAGTAATAAAAATACGTTAGCCCACAGCTGGTGAGTCACATAAACTGACTCATTAGTAAAACACCCACATAAACAATTTATATTGATCAAGTATGAGCTCCATGCATGTCACCATAATCATCCGGTCATATATTCATACAGCCTACCAATTCCCCAGCAGGAACTGTATGTCCCCCCATGGGAAAATATAATGATCATCATAATATATATAACACATTTGATGCCCACACCTATGGTTCGATGCAAATACATGATCAATCACCATCAAAACAATTTTATGAGCAAGTATCAAGTTTTGAAAATAGTTTAAGTAACTCGCCTCTTTATCAGTTCTTTAACAGTTGACAACGCAATACGGCCAGGTACTATCTCAGGGTCCTGATACAATTATACCACCCCTAGGTTAGGTAATGGTACGCCTAATTGGTTATTATCATGGTTGGATATTGGTTAACACTACCTTGTTTAAGCATGGGTGATCAGTCCATGCCTAACTAAGATTAGATTACCCAATACCCACTTTTAATAATAACCCTAATACATAGAGATAATAATACCACTATTACTAATAATAATAAACTGGGCATAAACTTAAATTAGAATATACCTGACTACTAACAAGTTAGTGCAACTTCTTCTTACTTAATGTTTCAAAATAGCTAATTCATACTTTTGACACCAAGCTCGTTGCTCTTATATAGAGGGTACTGCTTCATGATCTCAATACTTCTCAATTAAGTTGTCTTTATGTCTAAGTCTTAGTTGAAGTACTACAAGATACGTGAACCCGTGATGTTATTTTATTTACTATTAGTTTACTTAGTGATATAGGTTTGTAATTCTCCGTAATAAGTACTCATCATTTTGTGAAAATGCACGAACCATCCAAGTATTACACGTAGCATCAACATCAACAATTTGCAAGCATTGCTATCTTATAAGTATTATTATTATTATATGTTATAATTAATTCAGCTGCTTCACCTATTTTTTTCGTATAACTTTTATACTATAACGTTTTATAGACTTATGAATATACTTTTGGGACGAGCTCATTTTTATCTACGTTTTGACGTAAGTTTCATTAAAAACATAGTAGGGTTCAAATATAATATATTTTATTATTATAACTAAACGGTCTCTTTTAATAATAACTTCTCTACTTATATCTAAAATAATCATACTAACCATCTCTTACTCGCTAACTATTTTATATATACAAATATCCATCTCACTTGTTATTGGTTCGCTTTGACGGTTAATGACCTTCATTCACTAATAAATATGGACCAACACATTTTATTTATATAAGAAAACGGGATGTTACATTTCGGCTGTCTTTTAGCCGGGTTTATATAATATGCCCCGTTTTCACATTTTATTATGCGATACCTTTTTGTCTAAAATGACTTAGGTTTTTTGTTAGAATTTTAAAAGGCTCGTGACTTAATCGATCGTGCGTCCACGTGCTTTGTATTATGCCACGCCCTAATTTTATCCGCGGATTACAAGTTTTGTATGCTTTTTTACAACACTTTTCATGAAGACCATGGTTGTTTGTAAGGTTTCCTTACCAAAACTGCGACCTATTATCCATGCCGCAGGTTGGTAGTTAGGTTTTCCTTCTTAATATATGTAGGCCGTAACTTGAAGATAAATTTATCTTGTAGCCTTAAAAAATGATGGGGTGCTTGTTTTTTAGGTTAGTTAAGGTTCGAACAAAAAATTATCCATTTTAGTTCGGATCTTTTTTCTATTCCTGTTTGACTGTTTGTGTACCACGTGGTTCTTTGGCCAAGCTTTGTTTGAGTTTCGACCTATAACAGCACCCAAATAGATAGCAATTTATTTAAAGGAAAGGACCAGCTTTTTATTCATACTCAATCCGGGGAATGATGCGTCCCGGTCGTTGATACAAGGTACTCATGGGGAATGGCACATTCCATTTCTAAACATGAATTTATGAAAAAAACAAATCTAAATAGAAGAACAGCTGTATACTTTCACATGGAACATTTCTTTAAATGTATTCCGTTCCAGGTGCCGGGGATATCCTTTCCGTCGAGGGTTTGGAGAGTGTACGCACCTCTTCCCCCGGTGGTTTTGATCACATATGGTCCTTCCCAGGATACGGCCATTTTGCCCTTCTCAACCCCGCTCGCTTCATTGCATCGGAACACGTATTCACCGGGTTTGAACCGGATTTCTTTTACCCTAGATTTGTAGAATTTTTCCAACTCTTTTTTGTACCGCGCTTCTTTGATGGTTGCGGCCTCTCTTCTTTCATCAAGCAAGTCAAGATTCAAACGAAGTTCTTGACTTGGAGGGATGGGGATCCGATTTCTACGGGGATTACGGCCTCGGTTCCGTAGGTTAAACTAAAAGGTGTTTCTCTCGTACTTGTCTTTGTTAGAGTTCGGTGAGCCCATAAAACATTGGGGAGCTCGTCCACCCATCCGCTCTTCTTTCGTCCTAGTCGTTTCTTTATCCCCTCGACCAAACTTCTATTTATTCGTTCCTCTTGGCCATTTGCCTGCGGATGAGCCACCGAGGCAAATGACTGTTGGATGTGCAAATCTTGGCACCATTTCTTGAAGGGGTTGTTTGTGAACTGGGTCCCATTGTCACTGATGATTGTTTGTGGTAATCCGAAGCGGCACCTATTTTCTCCCATGCGAACTTTTCGACCTCTTTCCCGAAGATTTTAGACAGAGGCCAAGCGACGACCCATTTCGTGAAATAATCCACGGCAGCCAACAAAAATTTCATGCCTCCACAGGGATGAGATTGTTTTTAGCTCGAAGGCTTACGGGCGCGTGCCTTTGGCATTCTTCACACCTTTGAAGTTCAGATACGGCGCTTTTGTGCATGCCCAGCCAAAAGTAGCCTGCATTCGTCACCTTTGCCACCACCATTCTTGAACCTGCATGTATGCCACTGTAACACCCCAAAGTCTCAAAGTGATTACGTCACCTTACGTGTCTCTTAAACGGGTCGGGTCGGACCTGACCACCCGGTTATCCAATTAATTATTCAAGTTCGAATCTTTCGACAAACCGTTTCAACCGAATATATAAATAATAATTATTGAATTATTATTTTTACGGTTAAACGCTCCTAACCTGCTAATAACCCGCCGCCAAACGTCTTTTGTTCGATCGTTATAATTATTACCAATTATCGCGAGTCTCAGTATTTATCCCCGTAGCCAAACACCCTCTATTTAATTCATTCTATATAAACCCCTTTCTGTCTCTCACCTCTCGCTGCTCTCACTCTCTCTCTGCAGATATATACACACACATATATGTGACTCTCTGAATCAAGAAGCCTTCACCGGAGACCCATGGCAGGCTTCTGCCGCCTCTGTCTCCGGCACCACGGCACCACCGCTACCCAACCTCAGGTCACCACCATCGCTGGACAGCCATGGCGGCTGTTACCGCCTCCGCTGCTGTTCCGGCTATCGTCTCCGGCCGCCTGAATCCATCTCCTTCCCACGGTAAGCACACAGCTATCTTCTCCTCTGTTCCAGTCCGGTTAACCCACCTTCTTCGCTAAACTTCACCCAACAACAACCCCTTTTCACCTTGGTTCTAATATTAATCCCGAACCAGACCCTGTGTCCTTCTGTTTCTGAATCCCGAACGGTTGAACCCCAAATGTTAAACCCTTCGTTATCCTTTGATCAACCGGTAAATTATCCAGACACCAAGTCACCATCACCGTAAGTTATACCCAGTCAAACTTAGGTCCGGGTTTGATAACCGGACATGTTATCCGTCATCAGGTCACTTCCTGATCTGTAACAGATGACCATTATTCTCTGATAATATAGCCGGACAGTTATCGTGAGCCGTTGGTACTCCTCACCCGAGCCTCTGTTATGTTATACATCGGGTAATATAATCGAACCCGAGCTTTATCCGGTCACCTACACCACTGTTAAAGGATATGGTATCGTGTTTAAGGATTAAGGTGACGGGTACGGTCTCTGAGGAGTTCCGGCGAGTGTCCGGTTATAACCCGAACTATATTGACCTCCTGATTAAACTATCGAGTATCATTGATTGGGTTACTTATCCGATCATATTTATATCCATTAGTTAAATTGGTGATATAATATTGTAAGCCGATATTAACTTACCGGGTATGATATTTGCGAGGTACCGATAATCAAGTTGGAGGATACAAGTCGTTACTGAGTCGACTCAGTGACTCGGTCAACACCCGGAATAGAACCCGGTCCAATAACTAGACGAGGAACATTATTAGAATTATACGAATATATATATATAATACGAATAACGTACGGACTTGATAATAATAATAAGAGATAATAAACATATATAAAATATATATGTTTATATATAAGATTCGATATATAAAACGATATACTAAGCTCGGGTAAGAATGTCTAGAGTTATTTTAGGTTCGCGTGCCAAGCTGTAAAGGCCAGCTTTGTTTCTTTTTGCCTAGATTGCCCAAACCCCGAGTTTAGGACTATCTAATATATACCGGATTCCATATATATAAATTGTATATATGATATATATCCTAAGTATTACAATCTAACAAGTCCCACGCGTTAAACGTATCAATATATATATGAAATATAATTGTAATAGGAAGATTAGCTGAAGATATAACGCAAACAAGTGAGTATCGTGAACTCCCCTCTTTTACAGTTTTATTAAGGTTTTAGGGGAAATACATGTCATTTATAAGAAAACATAATGCTTTACACAAAAGAATCATTAATAATAGAAGTTATATAAAGGGGCAATAGAAACAACGAGGACAGTACTGGACGGTATCGCCATTTCCTTTCTTGTCTAACTAGAGGACAAGAACCAGTTTTACCCGAGTAGAGGGTAGAAATAATCATATATTATCACAAGCAGAGTGATACCATAGAAAGGAATGGCAACTTATAGAATATAATCGAAATAATAGACATATAATCGAATTAATAGAATATCTAGTTCCCCTCCAGAACATAGAATTGTAAAGCATATTTATAAAAGAATATTTATAAAAGAAATATTAATAAACGAACTGGCCATTCATTTTATAAAATACGCGACCTCACCAACTTTATGTTGACAGAAACTATTTTTGACATGTGTTCAGGTAACCCAACAGAAATGATGACGTGGATCCTGGAAGACTACAAAACTGTTATTATCCTGGATTCCGCTGTGTAACTCCGATAACCCGACCCGACAACCCGGCCACATCAGCCAGGGTTGTTACAGTTGGTATCAGAGCGGCACTTATAACAGTTTTGAAGTCTTTAGTCATCCGGGATCTACCAGAATATTTTTCTAAAAAGAAATGTTGCATAGAAAAATAAATTAGAAATATTTAGGATATCAGGATTAGTAAAGAAAATATCAGTCGAGTAAATTTTTGGGTACCTAAATGTCAAAACCATTATAAAGTTGGTGAGAACCATAACAGTATACTAGAAATTAAAACGAATCCATCACAAGAAATTACTAGAATGATTATGTGGGATAAATTGACAATTCAGTACACAGTTGTGAATTTATATGCACATCTAATTTCTGGGAAATCTTACAGGATATAAAGGCCACAATAAATGAGAAATAATATACAGAAAAGAAACCAGATATATTAAAAGAAATCAGAAAATAAATACCGATATAAATAAGAAATGATAGAAATTTTAGAAGTATATATATACAAATAAATATATAAAGTACAAAAGTATTCTTAGACATTTTAATCGACTTGTACGAGAGTCTGAAATCGTATTTCACTCTCTAGAAAAACTCGTTGATTATAATCATACGTCGCATCTTCCAGAAATTTCGGTCTTAATAATTATTCATATCGTTAACCTCACGGTTATTCCAATAATTATAAACAGAATACGAATATACGCTCCAACTTGAACATTCCTATGCTCGAGTTTCCAGAAATAATTATTTTTATACCGTAATTTCCGAAGTTTTTATAAATTCTAATATGCCAGAAATATATAAATATCGTGTTTTTAAAGAATTTTCTCCGATTATTTAATTAAAGATTAAATATATTTTGCGATTATTTAAAAGATTTTAAAATCTTTTCAGTATGATTTTGGAAGCTATTAAATTTATTCTTAGTCCCTATTATTATACTGAACCAGTATTTCAGTTTTGAATAAAAATATATAAATATTCATTGGTTTAAAATAAATGACTTATTCAAATTTATAAGACTACGAAAAATCCATCGATATTATAATTTACGTTTTATTAAATCTATTATTGATACTCCGTATAATTATTAAAACGTCCCCCGAATCTATTTTAATATTACGTTTTCAGATAAATCAGTATAATTTATTTAACAGTAAAAGTTTGACGTCAACATTTTAGAAAATCTATTTTATCTTATTTTCTGTTACATAATAAAGAATTTTGTTTATTAAAAATATAAGAATTCAGATATTAAGAAAATTTTTACCACGACTCTTTTGAATCGTAAAGTTTATTTTTGAAAACGAATATTATTACGAAACCCGAATCAGTATTATTATCATAAATTATTCCTAAAAGTTTTTATACAAAAGAACCACGACCGTATTATTTTATCGAAACATATTTTATATCGCATTCAATGATATTTTCATAGAGATTTATTCATCAATTCGTATTCGTATATATAAATATTAATAGCATTCTTCCGTATAATTTTATAACTATGTTCGATTATATAATTTCTTGATATTGTTTTAATATAAACGATAAGCATATATTCCGTTATAATCTAAACTCATATTGTAATTATATAAAAACCTCGGTTAGAGGTCAGCCTCGATCCCTTCCAGAATTAAATAATATTGGGACAAAAATATTATTCTCGAAATTCCGTAATCAACATACGCTGGTATCTGACGGACGAAACCGAATTCTTACTCGCTCGATTACACAAAAATATAGCTATCATCTTTATCCTACGACTCGAACAAGTCTAGGGATATTAAGAAGATTGGATTGTTATATTGAATATCTTCTGACACGATCAAATTCTTGAATGATTGACGGTCTACTTCGTTAGACTTAGATCTATAAGTTCTATCCCGAATAATATAATTTCAACCCAAGAGAAAATAAAGAACAGAATATCAAAATAATATGTAAGGGACACATACCTATTGTGATTAAAATAAACAAATACTGGAATGTTAGGTGAGGTGGAATAGTAATTATGATCGCGACATAATTATGAACACCACAGGCACAGGAACATTCGAGTAGGAGTTTATTAAGATCACAGTATGTTAGGGTCACGAACATATTAAAAGAAATAATAAGAAAGTAAATAATAAGAAGGAATATAAATCCGAAGTATCAGCATATCGTATGTGGAGAATACGACCACAAAACTGGCAATATTGTTGAAATTCCTTCGTGAATACAACTAAGAATATATTCGCAGAATAGAAACCATCGATTGGTTAAATCCTACGAATCAAAGAAATCAGTTTATTGATTTTGATTGCCAACCAAAGATAGTTATATGTCCTATGTGCAATCCCGGTGGCAAAGGAAATTCGGACCCTTACAGAAGGTATATCCGGACATTTGCCGCTAAGTCACAGGATTCTTTATGAGGATATATACTACTATGAACAAATTTCCGCAGTCACTTCGTATAAAAACTCACGTGAGTTACCGCACAATCAAATTGGTAAAACGGTCAAGTGTTACCAAGTTTGAAATTTAAGAAGTGATAAAAGAATTGTTAAAATTCCAAAGAATATAATAGATAAAAATCTATATGGATTCGGAAATCAGAGATGGTAGAATCCAACGAATTATTAAAAGAATTAAATACCAAGCGGAATCGCGTAGAGATTCGCAAGGTATAATCGAAGTAAAAACGAAAAATGAATAGAGTTATGCTCATTTTTCCAGTGAAACTCTCTGGCCAAAGAAGGATGGATTTCCTATTCCGAATAACGGCTTATGAGAGTTATTATAAGAAATCACTGTTCTGGCAAGAACTATCCATACGAAAATCCAAACGAAATAAGCCTCGCTTATAATAAATTGGATTAAGAATCTATGATAAATTGCCTAAATATAAGTTTATCGGAAAGTGTTTTTAGACACTGAAAGTATAGACTTTGATCGAATATATATATAAGAAGAAATTATTCCAAGCAAACGTACATTATAGAAATACTGAATTTATAGTGAGTGCTATAGATATTATCAGTACTTGCTTGGATATAAAAGAATATAAATGAATAAATAAAAGAATATAAATTGACAATAAAAAGAATTATAAAAGACATCCGATATGTCTGAAAAATAGAAAGGCATCCGATATGCCGAGAAATATAATTATCAGAATAAGAATATAAACATTAAAAGAAATTATCAAGATAAAGATATAAGTCGTACGAAAACGACTAGAAATATTATAAAGAAATATTTTACCGAGAGTGTATCGAATCCCGAACTAGAAATAAGAAAGAATTTTACAGAAATAGTTAAGGCGATAAGTATAGTAATCCGGAATGATAATCATGATTTTGAGAAAGACTAAATGATGCATTGTTCTCAGAATTTTAAAGTCAAAAGAATCGTAACGACGACTGTTACCAGTAGATTCTGAGACTATAAAGAGAAAGTTACATATATTGACTGTAGAATTGTGAAGGACCTCATTCACAATGATACACTGAGAAAAGTCAATTAATATGTATTAGACACAATGCAGTTAATCATCAATGAAATAGTCAGTAAGACTATTATAGATGATTTAAGAGAAATCTCAATTATCTATGAATTAGTCTTTTCCGGTACCTTTAAGAATTCAGATAAGATACGTCTAATGATATGAGAAACCTCCTAAGTATACCCACGAATAGAGGTAACCTAGAAATCAACCATATAGATGGAATTGAAGGATAGAATTTGTAAGAATTAACCCGATAGTTACCAAAGGATATTCCTACTCTTTAAAGAATCGGAATTACAATGATGGTAAATTCTAAAGTTCGAATAAAAGAGATAGTAGCTCGGATCCCGTTCAAATCGTAATAACGAAGGGACTTCCGTATCTATCTCCTAAGAACTATCTAGAATCCATCATTGTAAATGAATCCGAATATCCAATGATGGAAGTATAGTATCAATACGAGAACCTTTAATAGCCATATCGAAATAATACAGATAATCCATGTATCTGAATTAATATGACTATAGTAAGAAAGGTTAAAACGTAATTAGAAATATGATCAAGATGTAGTCATAACAGATTGACATTTCTAATATTGGATTGATACAAAATCGATTTCCTCGCAAACCATGAGAATCAATCATGTCTCGACGACAAGTATTGTTGTTCTAATTATAACGTCCTTATAGATTAAAGAATATAAAGGACAACATCATTCAAATTTCGGGGACGAAATTTCCTAAGGGGGGGAGATTGTAACACCCCAAAGTCTCAAAGTGATTACGTCACCTTACGTGTCTCTTAAACGGGTCGGGTCGGACCTGACCACCCGGTTATCCAATTAATTATTCAAGTTCGAATCTTTCGACAAACCGTTTCAACCGAATATATAAATAATAATTATTGAATTATTATTTTTACGGTTAAACGCTCCTAACCTGCTAATAACCCGCCGCCAAACGTCTTTTGTTCGATCGTTATAATTATTACCAATTATCGCGAGTCTCAGTATTTATCCCCGTAGCCAAACACCCTCTATTTAATTCATTCTATATAAACCCCTTTCTGTCTCTCACCTCTCGCTGCTCTCACTCTCTCTCTGCAGATATATACACACACATATATGTGACTCTCTGAATCAAGAAGCCTTCACCGGAGACCCATGGCAGGCTTCTGCCGCCTCTGTCTCCGGCACCACGGCACCACCGCTACCCAACCTCAGGTCACCACCATCGCTGGACAGCCATGGCGGCTGTTGCCGCCTCCGCTGCTGTTCCGGCTATCGTCTCCGGCCGCCTGAATCCATCTCCTTCCCACGGTAAGCACACAGCTATCTTCTCCTCTGTTCCAGTCCGGTTAACCCACCTTCTTCGCTAAACTTCACCCAACAACAACCCCTTTTCACCTTGGTTCTAATATTAATCCCGAACCAGACCCTGTGTCCTTCTGTTTCTGAATCCCGAACGGTTGAACCCCAAATGTTAAACCCTTCGTTATCCTTTGATCAACCGGTAAATTATCCAGACACCAAGTCACCATCACCGTAAGTTATACCCAGTCAAACTTAGGTCCGGGTTTGATAACCGGACATGTTATCCGTCATCAGGTCACTTCCTGATCTGTAACAGATGACCATTATTCTCTAATAATATAGCCGGACAGTTATCGTGAGCCGTTGGTACTCCTCACCCGAGCCTCTGTTATGTTATACATCGGGTAATATAATCGAACCCGAGCTTTATCCGGTCACCTACACCACTGTTAAAGGATATGGTATCGTGTTTAAGGATTAAGGTGACGGGTACGGTCTCTGAGGAGTTCCGGCGAGTGTCCGGTTATAACCCGAACTATATTGACCTCCTGATTAAACTATCGAGTATCATTGATTGGGTTACTTATCCGATCATATTTATATCCATTAGTTAAATTGGTGATATAATATTGTAAGCCGATATTAACTTACCGGGTATGATATTTGCGAGGTACCGATAATCAAGTTGGAGGATACAAGTCGTTACTGAGTCGACTCAGTGACTCGGTCAACACCCGGAATAGAACCCGGTCCAATAACTAGACGAGGAACATTATTAGAATTATACGAATATATATATATAATACGAATAACGTACGGACTTGATAATAATAATAAGAGATAATAAACATATATAAAATATATATGTTTATATATAAGATTCGATATATAAAACGATATACTAAGCTCGGGTAAGAATGTCTAGAGTTATTTTAGGTTCGCGTGCCAAGCTGTAAAGGCCAGCTTTGTTTCTTTTTGCCTAGATTGCCCAAACCCCGAGTTTAGGACTATCTAATATATACCGGATTCCATATATATAAATTGTATATATGATATATATCCTAAGTATTACAATCTAACAAGTCCCACGCGTTAAACGTATCAATATATATATGAAATATAATTGTAATAGGAAGATTAGCTGAAGATATAACGCAAACAAGTGAGTATCGTGAACTCCCCTCTTTTACAGTTTTATTAAGGTTTTAGGGGAAATACATGTCATTTATAAGAAAACATAATGCTTTACACAAAAGAATCATTAATAATAGAAGTTATATAAAGGGGCAATAGAAACAACGAGGACAATACTGGACGGTATCGCCATTTCCTTTCTTGTCTAACTAGAGGACAAGAACCAGTTTTACCCGAGTAGAGGGTAGAAATAATCATATATTATCACAAGCAGAGTGATACCATAGAAAGGAATGGCAACTTATAGAATATAATCGAAATAATAGACATATAATCGAATTAATAGAATATCTAGTTCCCCTCCAGAACATAGAATTGTAAAGCATATTTATAAAAGAATATTTATAAAAGAAATATTAATAAACGAACTGGCCATTCATTTTATAAAATACGCGACCTCACCAACTTTATGTTGACAGAAACTATTTTTGACATGTGTTTAGGTAACCCAACAGAAATGATGACGTGGATCCTGGAAGACTACAAAACTGTTATTACCATGGATTCCGCTGTGTAACTCCGATAACCCGACCCGACAACCCGGCCACATCAGCCAGGGTTGTTACAGCCACATATGCCACGGTGAATTTCTTGGATGATGTAAGAAGCTTCGTCCAAGTCAACAGATTTAAGGAGTGGGCCTAAGAATGTTTTTTGATATAACTGACCGTTAATCATCTGATATTGAAGGGCTTTCACTCTCAACTTTCGAGCTTTTGCCTTGTCTTTTGGGACAACATCATTCATGAGATACTGGATTATGGGAGTCATCCAAGTATCGGATGCCGTGGTTACGGAGAGTACTGCAGTTGACTGGATGGACGGGCGTTGTAGGTCTTCCATGTGTACTTCTTGCTTCATGATGTCAGTGGTTGAAGCAGCAAGCTTGCTCAAAGCATCTGCCTTCTTGTTTTTGCTTCTGGGTATATGTACCACTCGACAAGCATCAAACTTGTTCATCAATTTTTTAGCCTACATTTCGAAGCATAAGTTAGTCGCTCTTTGGTGGTAATATCCGAAGTTAAAGAGATTCCGGGTAATACCCATACCTCGGCTAAATACAGAATCATGTTGGCTTCTTTAGCCTCATATTCTCCGGATATTTGGGTGGCTACCAGCAAAGAATCGACATGGGAAATGACCTGTAGTATTCATAATGTTCTTAAGACTTTGGTAAACTTTGCATGTAGCAGGGAGTTTCTATAGTATTGAACTTATATTCATACCTTTTTTGCTCTGACCTTGATGGCTAGTCGGAGTTCGGCGAGGAGTGCTTCATACTCGGCCTCATTGTTGGAGCTTTTGAAGTTCAAACGAATGGCGTACAACAGTTCCTTTCCTTCATCTTCTTTCAAAGCCATACCGGCGCCTGATCCTTCGGAGCCTGAAGCCCCATCGGTGTACAGATACCAGGTACTTTCCGAAGCATCATGGGATTCAATTGTTGAAGCTTGGGGTATTTCAACCAAAAAATCAGCCACTGCTTGGCCCTTCACCGGTCCTCTAGTTTTGTACGTGATATAAAAGGCAGCGAGCTCAATAGCCCGCCATTCGCCCGGAGGCTTCTGGCTTTCGGAGGATTCGGAGGATTGGTTGTTCAGATTGTACTTCTATGTCAAATGCCTGAAAGTACCTTCGGAGCCTTCTTGAGGTATGCACAAAGGCGAGAGACAATTTTTCCAAGATCGGATATCGAACTTCGTACTCTCGGAGGGCACGATTGATGTAATATACGGGATGTTGTACCGTGGCCCTGGTGACTATGAGGACGGAATTGATGGCACCCTCTGAAGCCGAGAGATAGACTGTAAGTGTTTCTCCTGGTTCCGTAGTTGTTAGGGTGGGTAAATCAACCAAACACTTTTTAAATTCAGCAAAGGCAACATCAGCCTCGGTAGTCCATTCAAACCTTTCTTTTCCCAAACTTTTCTTCAAGACGTTCATGAATGGTAAAGTTCTTTCTGCAGCTTTGGAGAGGCAACGGTGCAAAGCCACTAACCGCCCGTTCAAGGATTGCATTTCTTTCAATCACCGGGGGGTTGCATTTTTAGCACGGCTTTTACTTTTTCCGGGTTGGCTTTAATTCCATCCCGGGCCATTAACACACCTAAGAACTTACCCTCTTCTAAAACGAAGGAGCACGTTTTGGGATTCAACTTCATATTGATTTCCCGCAGTTTAGCAAAAGTGTTCAACTTATGTTCTGCCAATGACCTTGGGACCCCGGTCATATCTGAGTTTTCCCACGCGAAAACATCCAGGGAGTTGGAGAGTAGCTTCCAAAGGGCTTCCCGGGCTACAGTTGGAAGCTGTGCCCCGATGGAGATCTTTTGTTCCGGGAATCGCGGATGTACTGACCATTTTTCTACTACTGTTGTACCGGAGCCCCCGAGTCATCTTTATCATTTCCCGCATCTAGGGATTGGCGAATCTCGGATATGCAAAGCCCGGATTCGGATTCGAGGGTTGCTCTGCCTTCTTCTGTTGGGAACTTGAGGGCACCGTGGATGGTGGATGTTACCATTCCAAAGGCTTTCATTCCCGGTCTTCCAAGGATAATGTTGTGCACCGACCTCGAGCCTACAACCAGAAAGGTTAGGATGACTGTTCTTTGACATGAACCTGAACCAAATGTTACAGAAAGAGAGAGTTGCCCGACGGGCTGCACGATTTCTCCAGAGAAACTCACTAAAGGCATTAAAACAGGAATTAGCTTTTGTTGGGATGATTCGGCCAATAGCTGAAAGCATTGGAGGTACATAATTTCAGACGCGCTACCCCCATCCACATAGATTCTGTGGGTCTTATGCCCTGCTACGATCCCTGACACGATTATTGGCCCTTCTTTGTAATCATTTGGTGAAATGGACGGCAAGGTGATGGGTTGGGACATCCATGCCATGACATGATCGTTACTTCGTTTTGTTCCCTGCTGCTTGAAGGTACGAATCATGTGGATCCCTGCTTGATCAGTGGGGTTGGCGATGTGGGTGGTGTTAGCCTTTCCTTCTTTGATGTCCTTCACCAGGTGCGACAACTTTCCAGCCTTCAGTGCGACAACTGTCCAGCCTTCAGTATCCAAATTCTTTTGCAAGATGTTTTCTACCGAACTTTGTGTAAACATTGAACGTCCTTCCATGTGAAAGAGTCCCACAAACGGGACAACGATGATAGAGGTCGTGACGGTTGTAACCTCTTCTTCGTGTTCCGTTTGTGTGACGTCCTCAATAGTAAAACCTTCAGATGAAGTCGCCATGAGAAAAACCGTCGAGATCCTTACCTTCTAGGGGTAAAGAAAACGGTTGTACAAACGGATGACGCCAATTGAAGATCCAAAAAGTGAACGAACCTGAGATATAAACTAAAACAAGAGAGTATGAACTGGATCTTGAATGTTCCGAACCCAAGCTTAAACCTGCACAAGGTAAAAGACCGTTAGGCTCATTACAGAGGAGGAGGGAGGGCCTCTTTGCAACCACACTCCGGCGTGAGGATAAGTATTTGTTTAGTGAGAGAAAGTGGAGAGAGAAAGTAAGGTTCGGAGTGTAAGCATTCGTGTGTCGATTGTACTTTGATGGGGGGTATTTAAAGTGGTCAGCAAAGTTGTACTTTACTTTAGACCCCCTTGTACTATCCTTCGGAATTCTGAAGGTATCTCGTACTTTCCTTCGGTGGGGACGACATGCTGCGGTTTAGGGTTCTCAGCTCGTGTCTAATCACCGAGCCGCGGTATAATTGCTTATACCTCTTCAGACTCCCCACCGCGGAGTGCGGTATAAACCTTAGTAACAATTATATCTTTAACTCGATATATATATATATATATATATATATTCATTAGGTACTATATATCACGTTTGAAAAGGATTTGATGATCTCCATCCAACATGCAACCCACCCATTTACATTTTACGATATGTATGCTATTTATTATTGAAAAGATGTATGCATTATCCCACACAATACTTATGTATTTCAACATTTTCTTACAATTCAATAAATATAGCTTGGGGTTGATTCATTATCAGTCCAAGAAGCAACAAAGATGAGTTTATAAATGGTTCTAGTTGCAAATTTCACGAGCAATTCCAACACGAGAGTTGGGGATATCAAACAAAATCCTTAAATTTTGTTGTTGCAAATTAGCGATGACGTTTAACCCCGAGTTGACGTTGTTATTCGGGTATGACGCCATTGCCAAGCAAGCGAGAGTCCCGGCGCTGCTATGTATCAATGTGTTCTCCATAGGCAGAACAATGTCCAATCCTGTAAAATGTAGTGTCACCCTCGGTGCTACATCTTCATGAGTCATTGAGAAACACGTGTCAAAGGCGCCTAATGATGAAAATGGCCCTTGTGTTTGGTTCATAAACGCCTCCTTGATTATGTTGTACGCGTCGGGCACAAATCGAGTTATAACCGTGCCCGAATCAATGATGGTTCCTGCACCCGTGTTGAGGTTGAACTCTAATAGCTCTGGAGGTATGGCTACCTTGACTTTACCCACGCTTACACCTGTGAGGTTGACGTAGTATAATGAAGGTCGATGTGGGTTTTTTAGAAGTGGCGTGTATTTTATATTTTTTGGTTGGCCATTTGGTCCGAGCCTAAGCGACCCTGAAAAGTAGTACGATCTGAAACTAGGCAGGCAGTATGAAAACACACCGGAGTATAGCGAACCCGATTGAGAAAGCAGCGACATGGACCCTCGACCCAATCCCAACAACCCTTGAGGAGGGATAGACTTCCCAGAGATGTTGCCAATGCACCCAAAAACATAGCTAGGAATTATGTCATTGGCCAATAGAAGAGAGTCACGAGATAAAGTAGCTAAAAATGAGGAATCCCCACCGTACGATTGGTTGAATAAGCAATTACCAATAGTGGATCCCGATGTTGGGCACGAAAGCCCGTGAGCCTGGACACATTCAGACGTTGTACAATCCAACATACCGTAGGTAGTTGAAGTGGTTTGAGAAAATATAGTAGAGGAACAGCGTGCAACCGCTACATGGTACCCATGCAGTGTCTGCACTTGTGTCTAAAACCATAAACATGAGTTGACTAGGTGTGCCAATTTTCACACGGGCAACATAATTACCAATATTTATGACTTGACCCGGTCCGATTGGCACCGAAGATGTGGGCTTTTTGGCAACAAGGCTTGACAAGTATGTTAGCCTTTGAGGGTCTTTGGTGGCCATATCGAGAACCATTGTGGCCCATGAAGAGCTTGGTTTAGGTGAATCGAAAGGTGAACATTTTCCATAAATGTGGATGATGGAAAGATCTGAGACACCCGATTTTGGTTTTGAAGATGGGCATGGATCAAATGCTCTAGTGGTAGAAAGGAAAACAATGAAGAATAAGGCAAAAATAGTCGAATTCATGACTTTAGGTGGATTTGCACATGATAACATTCACTCTACTCTATATATATATATATATATATATATATATATATATATATATATATATATATATATATATATATATATATAGCAGCCCATTAAACATGTGAAATGACAATAATACACCCGTGTAGCGATCATTGGTCTTTCTATCTTCCTTCTTTTTCGGATTGATGTTTTTTTTTTTTAACGATCAACTAAAGTATTGTCGGGTACTCTGTACGCGGCCCCTAATGGCCGAAAGGGGCCCCAGACAGCCTCTAGTCCGTACGGACAGAGCCCTTCGGCCCACCCGTCTCCTGTTCCAGGGAAAACCCGGCCCACAAACCCGCCCGAAGGCACGACGGTAGTGAACCGGTAAAACCTGGAGGGATCAGGAGTCGAACCCATGACCACAAGGGTCAAGGGTCTATCCATCACTTCCCAACCACCTACCCCACCACAAGGGTAGGGGTATCCATCACATGCCTCCCGTGGGAATCGAACCCGGCTCCCCCAAAGAATTCATGTAGGACAAAATTGTCATAAAAGGATTCACGTTGCTTGTGACTGATTTTTATCTCATTCAAAAATTACAATTTTTTTAAGGTGTGTATGTATCTATATAATAGTAAAACAATATGTCAACATAAAAGCACGGGGCTCTGTCGGTCACGGGTAGTCGGGTACAACTAAGAGGCACGGCCCACTCACTTGACACTAAAAAAACATTTCAACTAAAATTTAGAGACCAGAATATAATACAAATGATTTAAACAGAAAAGTTGTAATCAATAGTAAGTGTAACATTTAATATCCATTTGGATATTAAGTTGAAAGTTCATACATTAAACAACCTATTTTCATTTAGTTGCGTTATTTTTATGAACTAAGTGCAACCTATTATCAATGGGGTGGTGGTCCATTGGCAAAAGTAAAGCCTTTAAAACATTTAGGTTGTGGAAGGTCTTGGGTTCAAGTCTCACAGACTACATGATTTAAAAGAAATTAACCTTTAAAAAAAATGCACATTTAAACATGTCTAGTCATATTTTAAACATGGTTTAATTAATTAATTTTGTCATTCGTTTTTATGATTTGAAACATATTTTTTTCTAAATATTCAATTGGTAATATTTAGATTACTAAATCATAATCATAGACTTTTACCATAATATTTTTATGATACATATTAAATTGTTTATCGCAAAAACTCTAATTCCCAAATCAACTTAGTAAACCCTAATGCCTTAGAACCCTAGATACCTTAGACTTTTAAGACATTTCATTTATTAGTATTCTTATACATTACAGGTAGAATTCTTTGGAATTCCCATTTCTTACCTCACGTCAGCTTAAGTTTGATATTGATCGCTTTCGCAAACTGTGAGTATATCTTTCCCCTTTTTACTGTTTTACTTTTTGGGGTGACTCATGTACCGTTATTATTAAACTTACGTATATTATTTACAAAGCAATGTGCTCATTGATATGTTTTGTGTGAATTGTATGAACGATTTGTCAAAGTCATTAACCTTTGGGCTGCACCTAACAATGAGTAGTACTACGAATTATATCCCTTGGTTGACTTACGTGAACGAGCTAAGTCCTTGGTCATTGTTATGGTTTTTCCTGAACCATATGTGAACGATTATTGAACGATGTGAGGTTTGATTTTGACCCTTTTACATATTACACATATCATGGCACATAAATTGCAAATTACTGTTTGAACGAAATGGGTATGCTCACCAATACATTTTTGTATTGACAAAATTATTTTCGTACATGTTTCAGGTTGTTATGAGATGACTTGTAAGCTTTTGGAATCTTACTTAGATGTTGGATTTATTGTATTTCAGCATTAGTCGTCACTTTAGAATTCTTGTATTTTTCTTTCAATGTAATAAAATATCTAGTCAATGTATTAATACTTACATTTTAGTCCATGAGCTATTGAACAATCGTCACTACGTGACACCTCGATGTTTCCGCCATCGGTTGGGGTGTTACACAAGTGGATAGAGCGCTTCTGGATTTGGGAGCTAGTGTGAGTATTCTACTAGGGAGTTTATATGATCGGTATGATTTTGGTCCATTACAGAAAACCAACACAACTGTGGTGTTGGCCGATCAAACTCCTTCATGAGCTAGGAGGATAGTAAGGGATGTGATTATTAAGGTTGGAGAGTTTTATTACCTGGTAGATTTTTTAGTGCTTGATTGTGTCAAAAACACACAACCAACTGTCATTCTGGGTAGACCGTTCATAGCTACTGCTAAAGCCATTATTAATTGTGTTGAGGGAACGGTAAAGATGAGGTTTGGGGATAGGAAGATGAGTCTCAAGGTGTTCTCTAATACTGCTAATCATAAAACTAACAAAAGTGGATCTCCTGTGAAGGAGAATGAAAAATAAAATAAAGAATGTTTTGTGATTGACAGGATGGAACTAGTGAGCAAGAATAACACTAAGAGAAAACGAAGAAGAAGGAAGAAGAAGGTCAAGAAGCCACCTGAACCAGATAGTGAGAAGGAGAAGTTGGCATTGTTGGGGCTAATAGGGAGAATTGTGGAGGATTGACCTGGGTGTAGGAGGAGCACACACATGGAGGTGTGAGGACACAAACATCCCACTAGACCACCATGAGTAAATGTGTCAGGTATGTTTACTTGTAGAGTTTGTATAGTTGTGTAGAGTATTACAGGTACGTTTTTTATTTTATTTTTAGAGTTTGAGTCTGTTTTTGTTTTTCTAGGAATGCTTGGAGTTTAACATGCAATCAGATAACTTTGCCTGTACTCAATCTCCATTCAGGCAGGGTAAATCTGTACACCATCGGTGTATAAGGCATCCAAGAATTTTATGTTTTTATTTTTCTTTTGAGTCTTAGTTTCAGGTATGTTTATTGGCCGCGAATGAAATGCTATAGGGCTCGATTGGGAGGAACTGCAGAGGCTCATACGCGCATTGCTTATATTCAGGGGAGTCTGTTCCTTTTACTGTTGTTGTATTTTATTTTTATTTCTCTTTTATTTTATTCCCTATCTTACATTGAGGACAATGTGTCGTTCAAGTGTGGGGGTGGGGAAATTTCGTTTTTATTTATTTTTGTGCCTTAAAAAAAATTAAAAAAATGAAAAATTGAAAATGTCTTGAAAATTATTCTTAAAAAAACATTATAATCAGGCATACAACAGCTCTTTCAGTACATACCAGTTGTTTCTTGATTGTTTTGGCAGTAGATCCTTAGTCATGGTCTAATTTGTGGAAAAGTAATATGAACCGTTTTCAGCAGGTGTTTTTAAGAAAAAATTTAGAATTGTCTGGCTAGGTTTAACAAGCTATTGGTAATAAATACATGCACACATCGGCAACCCATTTCCCCACTTTTGTGAGATCTTGAGCCTACTAGATGATAGATTGATTCATATATATTTTCATTTGTTGAATGTAGTCCAGATGTTTCTCTGTTGCAGAACTTGTGTGATTTGATACATGTTGAGGCTGTAGACTAGATATGCACGTAAATGATAAAGACAATTTAGGATCTACCATTTTCTTTTGATACCCACTTATTTGTTTTGTGTTAACCGGTTTACCCAAAAATATTACCATTAGTAGCCAACTTTGAGCCTTATACCCTTTCGTTTGCTAAACCACATAATCACCCAAATAAACCAGTACCTTTACCAAGTGTTGATGACATCCAAAATGTTAAGTGATTGTATTTATGTTAGAAAAAATATTTGTATGCGAAAAAAAAATGAAAAAAATGAGAAAAGAAAAAAAGAAGAGAAAAGTAAAAAAAAAAAAAGTTGTTTGTGTTATAGGTCGAATATGAACGAAGTTGTGTTTAGTTATGAGTATTGTGAATAAAGATTGTCGTTGAAGTTGTTTCACTATTTTATTTTAGCCACTTTTTAGCCAAATCTATCTTACCTTTGTCCTAAGCCCAAAACCCGTAAGTCCTTTAGATATGTGCATTGTCTACAGTTGATGTGTGATTGCTATACAAGCCTATGAGAACAGAGTTACATGTTTGGTTATGAGTGAATAATACTAGCTCACTACATGCTAGTCCAGATATTAAACCGAGTGGAGCGAAAAATTGTGAGGGGTGTGTTGCATGAAAATAAAAACTGGAAGCATGTTAGATTTAGTCGGGTTAATTCTATGTTTAAATGGAAATCAATTTGACTTGCTGAATTAACACATCTAATGCTGATCTGTAAATGGGGTATGACTTTGGACCTTAGCTAAGGTATGATGGGGGCAACAAGGGTGATAGTCTGTGATAATGTCTTGAGCAGAGTGAATATAATTTTTTCGTGACGAAAAAAGATAAGTGTGGGGGTGTGATGCGCGGTTGCACGCGTCATGTTTATTTGCCAGTTTTGTATATTTTTTAGTCGTTTAGATAGTATTTTTATTAGTTTTGTATATGTACTCTATTATTTTAGTATTGTATATATTTTATTACTTTTTGGTTGTTTTTACGATTTATTTATTTATTTTATATTTTTGGTAGGTGCTCGCATGGAGCGGGGCTAAAACAGTATAAATTATATTCGAGACCCGAGCACTTAGAGGCGTGGACCAGCTAATAATGATAATAACACATACCAGTTGACTCAGTCAACTAATGTGACAACTGGTAATTTTCCTTTTCGTTTCATTCTTTTCGTTTCTTTCATTTTGGGGCTTTGCGCAATTTTCGGGACGAAAATTCTTTCAACGTGGGGATGATGTGACACCCGGCATATTTGGCTTAAACATTTTAATAACATCTAAGTCTACCTTAGCGGGAAACGTTTATAAACGAACTTAACTGGGTTAGTTGAGTCGGGTCAAGTTAGGATTGTCCAGGATTCAATGATCTGGAGGATCATTGGGAGTCGTGTTGGGAATACACTAGTACCGGGTTCCGTTGTTGGTGACATTACATGAACTAATTAAGTATATGTGTAGATTATGGGTCGTGTGGTGGATTATATACATAGATGTGTTTAAATGATGTGTAAATGATTATCCATGCTTAAATATGTTAAACATAGACTAAGGTTGCATGCTCATATGTTAAGATGTGTTAGAATGCGTTAAACACGACAAACTGGAAAACTAGATACACATGGGTTCTGGTTCGACCACTTCCAGTGGTCGAAGGAGAACATTTTGTTTGGTTCGACCCTTTGTAAAGGGGCGAACCTGGGATGTGGAATTGAAAGAATTCCCTTCGACCAGGACAGGGCTCATTCGACCCTGTGGAAGGGTCGAAGGAGGCCACCTTCGACCACTTACAGGGGGCGAAGGAGGATTAGTATAAATACCAAACTTTGTCATTTTTCATCATTTCACAAACCTTAACCGTCTCAAAACACTCTCAAACGATTTTAATCACTAAGGAAGGAGTTTTTGCTCTTCTTTTTCATAATCTAACCTATCTACAACATCTAAACAAGAATCCAAGGTGTGTTCTTGATCCTAAACCTTTTTAAAGCATTTTAATTCGTTTTCATCTAACCCTAATTGTCCGGATCTGTTCTAAGGGTGTTTTCATGATTAAAAACCTTTTAAACATCTTTCTAAATCAAAACCTTATCATTTAAACATAGGTTTTCATAATAATAAACATGTGTTAATTATGTACTATATGTGGTGTTATGTGTTGTTCAATGATTTACTGCTGTATCTATGATAGAAACATGATATAGGATTTGTTATTGATGCTAGTTTATTGTTGTTTAGAGTTAAAGAGGGATAGATGGGTATTTTGGGGGTTTTAAACGAATCTAGACTTGATGCATGATATTTATGATCAATAGAACTAATAAGGAAAGATCGAACACTCGACAAACTGAGCATTTTAAGTTGAATATGGATTGATTTCAAAAGTTTCCAAATTGGGTAAGGAATCCATGCATGATTGTGACGTTTCCATAATTCTTACCATTTTGGGAAAGGGCTGAAATGGACGTATTATCGGGAGAAATCGATGGGGTTTTGTAGGGATAAGTTATTCATGCTTGACTGCTGTGTTTGATGATGTTTCGAGTCGTTTTGAATGTGTTTGAAGCGTTTTTAGGAAAATTTGCACAACAGGGGCAAACCTGGACTCCTTCGACCGATCGAAGGTGCGAAGGAGAAAATCCAGGGTCGAACCTGGGTTTTGTTTGGGCGAATGTGGTAAAACGGTCGAAGGAGGCATCAAACGGTCGAACGAAACATAAAACGGGCGAAGGAGACTTAAAACGGGCGAAGGAGACTTAATCTGACTGGTTCGACCGTTCTGATGCAGAAATGAGATTTTTGATACAAACTAAGTGTTTTATGCTTGAACCTTGTGTGTAATCTATGTGTACTTGATTAGTTAGGGTAATGGGTCACCAACGGGATGTCGGGGTCGGTCTAGTGTGTCGGTTAAACATTTAAACACGTTTTAAAACATACTTGGTTACGATCTGGACAATCGGGGACTAGATAACCTTATGGTTATTAGTCGGAACACTTATGTGAACATTTTGATAGATCTCCGGTAGAGGGATTATCAAGGGCTTAGCATTTTACTTGTAATCGAAGAACGCTATCTAAGGTGAGTTCACGGCCCCACTTTTACTGCTTTAACTTTTGGGGGAGAAAACATGCGCTAAACTATTGGTAACACATGTCATACTATGGTTTTAAACTTGTGTACTATACGATCTTTTAAAGTCCCCGGGGAAACCATGAATGTGCGGGGATGCACAACGGGGGAAATGTGGATAGATCTATTGGGCTTGACAAACCCCACTCGACGGCTTGGAGGGCCGGGCGGGTGCATATTGTCTCGAACTGGTAACACTCGTAGCGTGGCTACAACACATCGGGTTGAACACATGGTAACAGTCTAGTAATGGTTTTCCAATCGTAGTAGTAACAAAACATACGCCTAGCTAGCGTACTTGGTAACATTGATATAGTATGGACATGGTAACGTTTCGGTAACACTTGGTAACATATTGAACAAAATCTGTGAACTCACCAGCATTATATGTTGACATCTTTTTGGCATGTTTTTCTCAGGTCGCTAAGGTAGCAATTAATGGGACTAGGCGCACGAGTCTACATTGGCGTCTAGGCTTAGTTCATATTTTGTATTGACACTTGGTACTTTTGGTCTATGGTCTGTAACATGATTAATGCTTCCGCTACTGGTTTTAAGTTTATGAAAACTATGTCTTTTTGAATGTCATGAATCTTCATATAGAGTTGTTTATTGTGATCGTTGACTTGGATCCTGGTTTGTCATGCGCCTCGCGGTAAAACCCCGCAAGTGAAATTTGAGGGTGTGACAACTAAGGAGACGAGAGAGGTGTTCATGGACGTTGGAGCGTAGCGAGCAACTTTGGTCAAGTCAAAAACACCCAAGTTGAGAGCACCGAGTCATAATACTATATATATATATATATAATAATAGTATATAATAATAATAATCAATAAGTTGCAAAAAATATCTTTGTAATCAAATATAGTTAATTACAAGAATATCTAGTTATAATAGGGCATTTTAATCATTTTATCAAAACTTAACTAGAAAAACTAACGGAGTTGGCCTTAGTACCCCAACATTTTACAAAACTAGAACCATAAACTCTTAACATGTTAAAAAATAAAGTTAATACCTTAAAATGTTATATTCTATAAACTATAAGGACTATCCGTGTAGTTCTCTCATAGTTTTAGAACAAACTCTTTCAAAGTTGATTATATCCCAAAATAATCGTTTCTAATACGTTCGTTAGTAATTATTTTGATAATAATCTTTGCCAACTCTTTAGATAGAAACTCCAAATGTCGTTAAATCTTGTAAGTTACGCAAAAAACATCGTTTCTAACACGCTTGTTGTATAGATGTTTTCTTGTAGAATAATAATTTCTAACATTAAGAATAATTTCTAACTCGCTCGTTAGAATGTTTTGTAGTTTTTAACACGCTCGTTAGAAATGAAAATTTGAACAGTCACCAACGTTTATAAAGTTCCAAATGGAAATTTTCTAACATACCTATTAGAAGAACCTAAAGGTTCCAAGAGAATTAGAAACCAATATTATTTAACTAAATAATAATTTAACATGTTCATTAGAAAGAATATTTTCACAAACGTTTTGTGGGTTTAAAAATATACTTTTTTTCTAATATGCTCATTAGAAAAAAAAAATAGTATTTCAAAAAAGCATAAGTACATGTTGATTTTTGTACATCATTCGGTTTATCAAAACACAACGAACTCTTGAACCCGAAAAGTGTTCAATCAAGAGGTTCGTTTTGTAACACGATGTTCGGATTCAAGATTGTACTCCAATCAGAAAACAAATCCGATTCGTTGGTACTATGTAGATATTTCCAAAACAATAGTCATTTGATTTTATAAAAAAAAATACAAATTAGCATTTTAAACTTTCATGAACCCAAAAATCCTTACTAAGAAGGCTTTTAAGATTATAGGGACAATCTTCATTAAAGTATGTTTTAAAATTGTAGGAATAAAGTTCACCATTTATCAAAATATATTATGAAAATATAATAACAATGGCTAGTACAATACCCTTACAAAATCAAACAAAAGTAACATATAAAGTACAGTTTATATATATACTATGCGTAATTTAACAAAGTTTTCTATGGGTCCTTCAACCTGTTGGGAGTCGGTCGATCCATCTTGGTCAAAACATAGTTTTACACAAGAATATTAGTAACAAGTTTATTAATATATATTTAGACGAAAGCGTGGTAACAAAACAATATATTTTTTTTCAACCGAATTAAAATCGCATTCCAATGATCCATATACAATACATAACAAATAATAAAATCACAACCATAGGTTGTTTAGAAAACTAACCTGACAAAACACCAAAGAACCGCACGATGGATCAACGAACGCTTGGCTAGTTAGCCTAATCAACAAACTTCTAGAATCACCTGAAACACCCGTGTATATTCGATCTAGCACTAGACACGAGGAACCAAAACCGAGCATTATGCACAAGACCCGAGATGGCACGCAACCCGAGGGTCCACGCGTGGGGAGAAACGCCGCACAAAGAGGACAACGCATGGGGTGGTGGTGTTCGAGGGGTGGGTGGCGGCCGACAGTGAGGTGGCCGACAGTAGAGTGGTTACGGCGATGTTGTTTTGATAAAAACTTAAAATAACACTTTGTGGAGGCTAATCATAGATTAGGGCTTAGAGTTTTTGTTGGTTATATAATAATAAACTTTACATCTCAGTCCCTAATCTTTTGTGTTGCCCTCTAAGGAGTTTCTCGATGATAATTAACAATTAATTATTTGCCATTTGTAGTTTTATAATTAACACTTTAATTACAAAACTTTAGATATTATGCTTTATTATCGAATAATAAAACATATTCTCGTTCAACCTTTATAGAATAAACATCGTTTAATAGTTTCCATTTCTATAGTTATCATTCTATGATAATTATCAAATCACCAAATCGAACAACAGGTATTGGATCATTCAACGCCACAATTATTCTAGAATAATTATTCTAGAATTATTATTCTATCATTCAACATGACTTTAATCGGTCTAATTATTCAATCCGATTAATCCACTTCCTAATCAGTTTTTTCTCTAAACAATTATCACTTAATATTCCTAATAATCTTTCATTGAATATTTCATTAAATATTTGTTCCGCAATCGAAGTTATTTGTAATTAATAATATTTAACAATTAAATATCATTTATATGTTCCCGGTCCAAAGTGTAGTTTTACAGATCGTACTTTGATAGTTGCATTATTAATCGATAATTGGACACCTATTCCAACCCAACCAACATTCTTGTGGTTCCTTAACCCATATATGCACCATGTTGATTCTTTAACCTTACTTCTTGATTGCGTCAATAAACTTACAAAAAAAGGTTGACAATTTTGGTTGAAGCATGTATTTGACATGCTTCCTTAGAATACATTTTGCGCCTTCTCTAAGATGGACACGTATGTCTCCCAATGTACAACAATCAGAATAGTTTGTGTACGATTGAAGATGACTTATTCGCCCGAGGTTACACCAGCTTATGGTGTTTTTGATTTATGTGGAAAAATAAAAGCTGAACTTGGTGATGACGAATTAGAGAGTACTACTTTCTAAATCATTAATTTTTTTTTTGGCAAAACAATCTCTAGTATCTCTCTTCAATCTCTAGTATCTCTCTTTTTCTCTTCATATTTTACACATTTTTTCGTCGTCTAAAAAATGAATCATAAGTTTTTTATACTCAAAACCAAACCTCCATATTTACTTTCTATTATTTAAACACACTTAAAATCATTTTATGAGTTAAATAAAGCCTTCATTTAATTAGTGGCATATTAATCTCTACTACATTATAAAAAGTGAGCAATGGGTAAACATGTCCAATTTGGTAAAGTTAAGATGGGATGTGAAAAGCCATGTGCTTTAACCATCAAATGTTATATAAATCTTCCCCAAATTACCCTTTAATGCATTAAGATACTTGTACCATGTATCTTCTCTACTACATTATAAAGAGTGAGCAATGGGAAAACATATCCAATTTGGTAAAGTTAAGATGGGATGTGAAAAACCATGTGCTTTAACCCTCAAATGTCATATAAATTTTCCCCAAATTACCCTTTAATGCATTAAGATACTTGTACCATGTAGTAGAGATAAATAAAGGTTTATTTTATTTTATAGATAACTAAGTTTCTATATTTGCTCTCAAAGTCCTTTCAAATTCTTATATATAACTAGTGGGGTGCCCGCGCAATGCAGCGGGAAAGACCACACTTAAACACAACACTTATGTTGGTGATTTAGGGGTGCATAGGATGATTCGGTTTGAACTTGAGCTATAACTTTACGCTTTGATGCAGTCGTGCCTCTTTTAAAATGAATTTTGTTATTTCATAGTAAGAAAAGAGTCAAGTTGAATCAAAGGAATAACGTTGAACCATTTAGTTTACCAATACACCAATCTACTACAAATTGTGCCATATTTTCATTGTACGTATATAGCTACAAAAGAGAAAAAGAGAAAGATCGTGTTCTTTACAAAGTACGCCATATCTACCTTTCAATGTGATAATACAAAAGGAAAGCCATCGTTTTTTATTGATGATGTTTATCGAAATACTACGGTTAGTTAGTCAGCCTATTATTTATGGTAAAAGAGGTTGTGGTTTTGCTCCAGCTAGAACAATTTTCAAGGCTTGTGCATGTGGTTATGCTTTTTTTTATGTGGATAAGATATATGCACATAGTCATACTTGTAAATCATGTATCAATGTCATGCAACGAATTTGGGTTAAATATGTAGTGAATTAGTTTTGAATAATAAAAAGCCAAAATTATAGAACTGCAAAGAACAATAAAAAAGAGAAAAGTACTATGAATATAACTTCAAAATATGTGTTAAATATATCAACAATAAGCCATATTTTGAATTTCATGATAAAAACAATGAGTAGTGTGGCTATTGACCGCAAATAAAATAAAAGTAAGAGGACGTACTTGATATAATTTACAAAAAATGAACTCCCATATATAAATTTTTTGTAACTACGACAATGATTATTTACAAAAGGATTATTGAAAAGAAACCAAGACTTAGAATTTCAAAAGCACTTGATGAATATAGGGAAAAATACATTCAGTCCATCAATTTAAAATTACCTGGCAATAGCGTAATCGACTAAGTAGAAAACCTTAAAAGATAATCAGCTCATAATCACCTGAATAAAACTAACATTTAAAACCTTAATCAAACCACTCAATCTAACAATCAAAATAAGTTAAACCAACATAAGAATTCTTCTCAAAACTCACCTAAAATGGAGATGCAAGAATAACACTTACAACATGATCGGTTCCTTTCCACTTCTAACTTGCACAACAACATATGAAAGAGTTGATGTTGAGTGAAATGGTGAATTTCATTTACTAATATAGTAATGATAATGATATGAGCTTCAATTTCAATCAATTGGATTTATGGCATATTGATTGAAATAAGACCTTTGGTGTGCTTTAGTGGTTTTATGTGTTAAGTACCTCAAAATTAAGTTGATAATTGGATCAATTTAATAATAGTTAGATAAATTACTATTTTATCCTTTACTAATTTCATTAGGGGTATTGTACCATATGCACTATATGTTGTAATTTCTTAAATTTTGTTGGAATCATTCCCTCATGCTTTATAATATAGTATAGATATCATGTGATGTGGTATGACCACACGCTTCAAATAATTATATTCAACAAATATTAATTTTACATTTTCTTTATTTCTTTAAAATTGCATATGTTTATATAATTATACAATGTCGTTCAACATGAGAATTGCTGAAATAAATTACTTTATCTTTATCTTTATACTTGCTCCCTCTTTATCTTTATATATTTTTCTAGGTCACACATCTCTACTATGGTGAACCATCAGGCGTTTTGTTCTGCTCATAATCATCAGCACAAGTCAATACTACATACATTATAAAGGAGGAGGCATGAGCAAATATGTCTATATTGTCCAAAATGGCATACCAAGAGTTTCTTTGCGAATTTCTAAATTTTACCACTTTTCTTTCCTAAATGCCCCTATAAGATAATTAACTTTTATATGAAAATGAAACTCACCCAAACTAAATAAACACATGGGATATCAATATTTTTGAACAAATTTCACATAATGGCGATGAAATATAATAATTTATGTTACCACAATAAATAATCTTATCTCAGCTAAACTTGTATGAATTTTAAAACTTTGTCATAATAATATTTATATTATAAACTCTTTTCATATATATGCGTCTACCCAACGGCAAAGTAGACGGGATGGTTTGGCTCACTGGCTACATTGGGCAATTTTTCAGCTGTTGGGTCAAGTTGGGCAATTCTATTACAAACTTACAAATAACAACTTTTGATTTCTAAATGGACAATGACCTTCATATGATAGTGTATACAATATCATATTATTACTACATGCTTTTGTCATGTAAATTAACTTTATCATTTAGCAAGGTGTCTTCAACGGCACGATTATGTGGATATGCAATAACCAGACAACTTACACAAGAGTAATGTTTATGTTCACAGTAATATAGATTTAGTTTATTGAGATTTGTTCAATAATGAGTACATGGTTTTTGTAGTGAACTGCAATCAGTTGTAAGTGGCGGTGCACATTTCTTTTCTTTTCTTTCTATGAATACTTGTTAAAACATAGTGTGCACATTTCTATTCTTTTTTCTTAACTTGCGGCAAAAAACCTAAGTATCATAATGTTATATTGCAACCCATTTGTCGATCTCACTGCAACGCGTGGGTAAACCCACTAGTATTAATATAAAAATTATGAGACATATTCAAGGGCTATATAATGAAGTATGAAAGAATCAAACAACAACCATTTTATAACAAAGATAAAAAAATATCTACTATAATCATCAAATTTTAGAAACGTTCAATTAAACCACTTAACGTCAAGATTCGATATGTCGTCCATCTTAGCTTGATTTGGACATGGTTTGGTCCGTTTATGAAACTTTCACCATAGAAAACAAACTTTTATATATATATATATATATATATATATATATATATATAAATCGTATATAAAAAAATTATTTATTGTCCAAAATTTGCGAAAAAAAATCATTTTCACTTTTTTCAGCAATAGTTTATTTCACTCTTTAGTGATTTGAAGAAATCGTACCCTCTTTCTAATTCGTAAATGAACTCTAATATAGTTTTTTTTTTTCTTTTGGAAGATATATGAGTGAAACGCCAACTTATTAACATTGGAAGACCCAATGGAATTCATAGGTATAGGAAACATCTCAATCAAATAGAAATTTTTTATTTTAACCATAGTTCAAATGTTCATATGATATAATATGACAGCTAGTCTAAAGAGTATAACCCCTGATCGTGAAATATTGATTGCTTATTCAACCTTGTAAGTTGTGTCAATGTAGGATACACCAAATCTAGAATCAAATTCTATAAAATATTCTTTGTGAAAAAAAAATATGAATGAAAGATCTCAATTAATTAATTGAATTGGATCTAGAAAGCAAAGAAGTAGTGAGAATTCTTGATCTCTCTTAATATCTCTCTCAGTTCTAAAAGATTTTTCTTTTTAGGTCAAAGGTGAAGAAACAACAAGTATACAAAGATCTGTATAGTGTTAGACTCTTAGTTGCTGCAGGGTATAATCTTTTTCTCACCACTCATGGCTGAGATTCAAAACGTGAAAAGAATAGAGCTGGTGGGTCGTACGAAAGGAGGCAACCACAATAAAGTCACAATGACCGTACGAAAGGAGGCAACCACAGGAAAGTCACTTACCTCAACAAAGATCTGTATAATGTATGATCGATCCTTCACAAAGAAGGGGTGACCTCCTTTATATAGGATGTTGATGTGTTGCAAAACACATCTATTTTCCTATGTATTTTGTATTTTATTTAGTCAAATTTTTATTCGTTTTATGTCATTTTTATTAGGTATTTATTTATTTTATAGGTGTTCGTGAGAAAGGAGCTTAAAACAGTGAAAATAATCAAGACGCGAGCATCTGGTGTTCATGGACGTCGGAGCGTAAACGAGCAACTTTGGTCAAGTCAAGAACACCCAAGTCCAGAGCACGAAGTATAATAATAATAATAATAATAATAATAATAATAATAATAATAATAATAATAATAGTAATACTAATAGTAGTGGTAGTCGTAGTAGTCGTAGTCGTAGTAGTCGTAGTCCTAGTCGTCGTAGTCGTCGTCGTAGTAGTCGTGGTGGTGGTGGTGGTGGTGGTGGTGGTGGAGTAGCAGTAGCAGTAGCAGTAGCAGTAGCAAGTAGTAGTAGTAGTAGAGTTCACTTTTATTTAGTAGAAAACAACTCGATATTGTTACGGGCATATATATTCTTGTTCAACTAGTGGTTTCTCATCTTTCTCATTTTTAGCCTTTTATTGAATAACTCAACCCTTAGGGTTTGGGGTATGGATCGGTGAGGGCTATTGGTGAGGTGAGGTGGACGGCTTCACCCTCGGGGAACACCGCCCCCCGCTCATGCTTTGGCACAATCGGTGGATTACCACCGTTCTCCACGATCTAACTATTTATATATATATATATATATATATATATATATATTGTCTTTTTCTATTTAGAAACTACTAGCAAGGAACACGCGCGTTGCGGCGGAGTCGACAGTACAGGGCAAAAATGTAATTCAAACTTTAAAACGATTAAAATAATCAATATGTAACGTGTTTGTTTGTGTGTGTAAGCACCTGTGCTTCGCAGTGGAGTAATTTTTTAAAGGCTAAAGGAGAAATGATAGCAAGCTACGCTCTATATACCATATGCAATTTGACCTACATGCTGGTAAAAAATGGAACTAGCGGTTTGACTCATTAGCAACTACTATTATACTAATAGTCCTACTCAATATGTTGAAAGTGTTAAATCTGGAGAGATTGCCTAGAAGAAGAAAGCATAGGGACCTTTATAAGATCCACATTAGGAAGAGACTGGAACGACTCATATGTAATCAACGTACAAAGAAGCATACCCATAACTTTTTCCACATGATAAAAGCAATGCAATACAACTACTAATCAAGTCTACCGTAAATTTCTATCAGAGGCATCAGAAAGTGAAATTGGAAGTTAGGTTAGTTGAAAATATTCCACATAAGACATCCCAACCTAAGAACTTTATAGACGAGCACATATCGGTTTCTTATAGGAACCGAACCGGTTACAAACGGTTCGTGTTTGGTGCCAGTTCGTGTCTAAACCGGGTTCGGTTCGGTTCGGCCCGGGTTTTGCCGGTTTGAAAGACCGACTCGGAGACTGGTTTCGGTTCGATTTGGGTTCGTGAATCAATTCATGTGCACACTTTTTATTATAAGAAAAGGCATAACAAAATTATTTTTTTTACGTAAAGTTCGACTTTTATTGATTCTTACGATCTTTTTAAGGTGTATATGTATATATTTATATGTGTATAAACTTTTTTTTTATAATTTTGTTATATACCCTTCTCAAATGCTTTATAATACAATATAGATTATAAATATAGATTAATGGTAATTGAAGGTTATGATAAAAGAATGTGTACAAGTAGGTTTTGCATGAAGGGTAGAAAGGGAAAAAATTACATGATATTTGGGTTATAAGAATGAGGTTTTTCCTATGCCATCTTAAAATTCATGTAAAATGACTTTTGTAGACATTCTTCCTCCTTCATAATGTAGTACTAGCAGGAGTGCCCGCGCGTTGCCGCGGGGCGCTTTTTGGCGTAGGTGAACATGTTTTTTAATAAATTTTAACTGATACGCATGCACTGGATGGAATTTCAGTCGGTTTTAGTTCACTCCCTATATTTAAACTTAATTCTTTCACGTCATCATACATGTGCCAAAAACAAACCTTATAAGCAGATGCGATGGTTAATGGTGGATAAAGTCAAGCACTCTTCTTTCCGATTTACTCTCGTATTTAAAACTGAAAGCATTATTCATGTTCCCATCCAAAATCCATCTCTCCTATTATTAGATATAAATATAGATAATGCAAAAGGTTTGTTTAAAATTCGGTGCTATTAAACTATCCGTTGTCAGCAGCAAGCGAGCACGCTCGAGCCACAAACTTCACTATCAAGTAACCCGGTCACTTGACCCCGTTGAGGCTGGGGGTGAGCACCTGCGCGACCAGAGCACCTCTCTCCCGTTAACGCACGCGACCACCGTCACCTGTGCTCGCGCCGCGGCTGTTCGCGTGAGGCTGTTGTGACTGAGAGTAAGCACCGGGATTAAACCTCCCTCGCGCCGGAGCTCGCTCGCAGCACACAACGGATAGTCTTAGTTTCTAGTCAATAGGTAAATTAACTCTATATGGTCTTACACTCCTTAATAAAATTATTTTTATTAGATGTTTATGATACAATCCATAATAATTTTAACATTATTCTTTTCATATTTTGAGTTCATTCAAAAGGTATGGGGTAATATTTTAGTTGGTTATATATTAACATGCCTTTTACATTTTATTGGTTAAAATAATATAAAAGGAATGACCAACTTCTAACATATAAAAATATACATATTAATGTGTAATTGTCAAATAGAATAGGAATAACTCTGTAACAAACATATATATAATCCAATGAACCCAATATCCTTGTAAAATGCATATATTTGTTCTTAAGTAAATGAGTTGAAATTTCTGCTTCTACCATACACACATTACCTTCACACTTGCATCCACCTTGTGTTGCCCAACTGAAGTCCTCTCCTCTGCAACGCTAATCTTAACCAATAGCTTTAATGCAGGTTGAGTCGGGTCGGGTGGCGGGTCAAAACGGGTTCAGATCAAAGCGGGTTCGGATAAAAGCGGGTCAATTCAAAAAACGGATAGCATTGATTCGGGTCGAAACGGGTCCTGGTCAAAGCAGGTTTCGGGTCAAAACGGGTCCGGGTGGGTTAAGAAAGGCTTCTTTGTAGAGTATTTACATGTATATCTAATTACAATCAATTGATGCAAAAACACAACATCGTATATATCGTATATATAAACACAAATTAACATCCCATCTTGAGGATACGTAAGGACTAAGAATTGTTCTAAAAAAAACTTAATAGGGTGAAATTAACAAACTATCTTTATAGTGTTGTTCACTAAACACAGATCATCGGATTGAACAAAGAAAGCTTGCAACCCAACAATGCTTGTCACTAATGTCCCATCCACTTTGATAGCGCCTGAACCGGTTAAGAATATCGGGCCTCTTTTTTCTTAACCCTGCCAACACAAGTGCACCATATGGTTCATTGGATGGACCAGCGGCTTCAACTGTGAACTGTTTAAGATCCCGTTTCTCCAATGACTCAAGTTATCTTCCCATACAATTAGCAATCACATTTAACACATGTTTATGTAAATCCATAAAGCTTTCTACATATCGCACAGTGGCAACTCAAAAATCCATCCTAACTAAAGCAGGTTAAAAAAACAACTTTGAAGTTAAAGCTATTCAAATGACCAGACCCGTTGACAGGTGGAGCTGCAAAAAGAATTTAGAACCCTAAATTGACTCAATTGCGTAGTCGGAAAGGCCTCCATTGAAGTAGAAGTTTTGTTTAAGCTGCTTAATTGATATCTATAACATGTTTAAAATAGTGATAGTGGTCTTTTTTGTTAGAAAATTTGACCAGCGTAAATCTTTCTTATAATATTAATTGCTGATGTTATGTAATATCTCCCACTTGGTGTAGGCAATGTGTTATGATGGCATTCAAGGTTTATTACATCATAGCAACCATATAGAAGTTGTAGGCTTGTTGCAAGAAACAATAGATAAAAACAAATATCAACTTGCAGCATGAAAAGATCACTTTATAAATGCATTGATTGCAACAAATAAGGAAAAATCACTGAGGCAGGGACATGGGCCAAGAATGAAGCCAGATTCACACTTGTAAGTTGCTTACCAGAGACCAAAGAACAAGAAGCCGTGTCTAATTGATATGGAAATCCTGACCCGCTTTCTTATAATCGTATCAATTTGGTTAGGACTCCAACACATATAGTTCACTCATCAATCTTCATGTTTCCATCTGTTCAAAGCAAAAGCATATATCCAATGCATTCTCAACACATAGTTAACCTATCAATTTGAGTGGCATATGTTAAATTGAATCACGCAGTACTGAAAAAGGGTACCAAACTAATCAATATTAAATAGTGCTAATGCAAATAAGTTTTTGGAAAATTAGATTTTGAGAGAAAAAAAAGCACAAACTTACTCCTCATTTTGACTGTGACCAGCAACTGTAGGATACAACAACCTTTTACATCTTTCTCTACTGTTCCAACCACTTGACCATTCTTCCTGACAATTGACATAAACATGAACATATGCCTTTAGAACTTCTGAATGAATAACCATCTTATGTGGAAAAAACATGAAAAAAGAAGGCTAGAAAACAAAGTACATGAAAAATAACTTCTGTGAAGCATAGTTAATGCCGCCACCAACTGTATCACCAGTGGAATAAGTTGGGCCAAAAGTCTCTCCTTTTCCTTGTCCATGATAAAGGAGTCCATCATCCCCATGATATCCAAAACTTCCCTGTCACAGAATAGCAAGTTCAAAAATATTTCAAAACTAAATAAATAATGCTATCATGGCACTTCAAATAACCTCAACAATTCATGTCAATTTTCCAAATTGCCATTGACACAAGAGAAGTGAAAGAACCATACATACCACTACTTCCATGTGAGTCAAATTTGACATATATCCAGTCTCCTGGTGTGATCCTTCTGCATTCCCATAAATGTAGAAAATAGTACATTTCTTTTTTTTAAGGCCTTATATTTTCATTTTCTAAGAAAATGTTGAAATTTGACTTGGTCGTTCTGAAAAATAAAATGAAGTTGTTAACGGTGTTCAAACGCATATCCCTGCAACACCATAAGACAAAAATAGCCACAATAACTAAAAAAACATACAGGACTCATGTAACGTTTACATACATAATGATTTTTGTTCTTTTTCTTTCTAGGTCCATTCGAAAGTTCCATAGAGTTAAACTGTAATTGTTTTTCATAGTCTCCGGCTCAAAGTCTAAAAATCAAACTGTACATAAAAACAGACACACATATAGACATACAAACATACGCAAAGAGGCAATAGATAAGAAAGAAAGAGGAAACCGAGACGAAACAGAAGAATCGCTCATAGCGGCGGAGAATGGTGGATATGTCGTAAGGAGGGTGGCTGGAGAATGACGGAGATGTGGAGGTAATGGAAACCCTGGGTTCTTCTTACATATATTATGCAATTGTGGATGTAACAACTAATCTAATGATTCAGAGGTGCATACCTAAAACCCAAGAGCAACGAAAGAAAAGAGAAACGTCATCATCCTCATCTGCCTCTTCTTTACTGCCGCGGTGTGCAAAGCCGTAGTGTTCGACAAATCCACCGTATCACTAACTCCGGGTGCAGCGTGCGCCTCCATGAAAACTTTTAAAAAATATGTATATAAAATCAACAATAGTTAAAAACAACAGCTTGATTGTAATTCAATTATTCATCGCATGACATACTAAATTAAAAAACTATGACCATTTAGCTACCTAAATCTCCTTGTTTAGCAACTATATAAAGAGCATCAAAACCATTATTAGCTTTAATGCTAGCAGTTGTAATATCACACTGATCAATCAAAGTCTAACTAAATCACCATGATCACATTCCGCCGCTACATACAGCGGCTACTCGTCGGCGTAAATTTGTTTAGAAAACCTTAATATTAGTTCTTATTCTCCATAACAGTCACCTCAAATATCCATTACCATGTTAATGTCACCTGCTCTTGCTGCAAGTATATCCAATAATTCAAGAACTTTGTGGTAGATTGCCTTAAGTAGATCGGTCGCTTTACTATCCAAAAATGCAAACTTTACATATTTGATGGCCAAACTAATATATCTCTATGTCAAACATGGAAGCCTTTCACAGTATCCAACCTACAAACAACAATCCAACACAGAAATCTAAGACCTGTGTAGTAGATTGCCTAATTTGGTATAAGAAAACATGACAATAATGTATAGTAAATGAACAACTAATAGTTTGTATGTATGATATTAAAAAAAAGCATATGCAATACATAAGTGGTTTGAAGGATACAATAGCAATCGAACATGGGCTTCTTTTTTATATCTATAACGATCAAAACAACGTTTCATAGGAAAACCCAATGCAATCACATTATCTGAAGAAAAACTATTTTATCTACTATCATCAAAAGTTCAATACCCAAATTCCAATGCAAGCACAATTGATAAACAAAAAAATAAACAAAGAACCATAAACACAAATCAAAACCGTAAAATTGAGATTAGGAAAATACGTACCTTCTTCATGTGGTCATCGACAATCGATCTCGAGTCTATACTATGATTAATAAGAACACAAAATGGTAAACGAATTAAATTAAACATAAACCGAACCATGGAAAAGTGGGTACCTGAAACCTTAATAATCGAGAATAGGTAAGAAGACTATGGCATTAATCTTTTTTTGAGTCCACCATGCTGAAATCAATCCTTGCCATGGTCTCCTTTTGATCCCAGATAAGTTGACAAACCTACATGAAAGAATGTAATCGATTCCGTAGCACAATTGATCCAAAAGAAGCCATTTGTAACAAATAAGAGAATCAATTTATGCTATTCTAAACCTAAAATTATGTGAGTGTGAAAGAAACGTATGAATTTTCAATTGCAGCATTCACTGACTTGCAATTGATACACTTTGTTTGATGGTTCACATTCTAACATAAGAAATTGATTGCAGCAAAGGATGTTTAGTCGATCAATATACATAAGGGCAAGTTTGGAACAGGTTTTCATATTGTGAGTATGAGAGGTTGGTAAAATTACAATCATACCCTCCTAAGTGTCTTAATTGTCACCAACATTCCTATAATGCTCTTAAATATGTTGCTTAAATATGTTGTACATGTTGCTTCTTAAGTTGTATGACTTTGAAAATTACTAAAGAGTACATCACTCCTCCTTTATAATGTATTATAGATTATAGATTATAGATAGATTATAAAAAGGAAAGGAGAAAGGGGAAGAAGGGGGAATCATTTCCCTGGTTTGAGAGAGAGAAAAGGGGGAAATGACGTGGCGTTGATATGGACAAGGGAGAGGAAAGGAGGAAGAATTCCACATCCCATAACCTTATCATGGACGGAAATAATGGGTTAGGGTCCCGTTAAACATCTAGTTGGCCACATTTTTTATTGACAAGACTATTTTATTATTGACCTTCTTGTAATTTGATTATTCAAATTGTAACAATACAACAACACTGACATCGCTGTTGAAACTTTTTTATTTATTTAAAACTAGCTAATTACCCCGGGAGGGTCCCGGGGTTGAAAAATCTAATTTTACGTGATAATCTATTGCAAATGGCTCAAGTTAACTAACCACAAAATCTCTCAATCATTGCATGTTCATAGTATTCTAATCAGTAATAACTCATATTCCCCACAAAATCTAATTTTACGTGATAACATGAATACTTTGTGTGTTTTTTTCCTGTATGAACGAAACCTCACAAAAAATAGTCGATTTTTTCTCCGTTTTTTATATAGCACTATGGTACTCGTTGGAAAGATAATAAAACGCTCGTTAATTTGGTGTAATTTTTTTCTTTAAAAAATCTCGTATATAAAAGATATAAACGTTTAAAAATTATGGGAGGAAATATGATAGAGAAAATTTTAAATTTATTTTTAAATTATTTTTTTCTAAAATAACTCAATTTAATTAAAAAAGGAAACAATTCAAAAACATCAAAAACTCTCCATTATGATACCACGTGGCACTCTCAAGGAAAGGTTGAGGCATCCATTGCATGTCACGTCAGCATATACGTTTTCTTTTATATATATAGATAGATAGATATAGACACGATATGGTATATATGACAAGTGGGTACGAATAATGAATGTATTCTGTAATCTGTAACCAAAAACAACGAACGAAACTTCAGGTAATACATGGAAATATTGAAAACAACAAAGAAGCAGAGGGAGCAAAGTATAAATTGTTAGAAAGAAAGTAACAAAAAGAAAAGTTGATGATTCAAGTTTGGGCCCCATAAACTCACGAGTTATATGTTTAAGGCCCATACAAATTGTTTGGCATGTGAAGTTTGGACTTTGGAGAATATTTCTATCCATTTATATGTGCACAAGTGTTTTCTATATAGACTAGTGGGAAACCCGCGCGTTGCGGCGGGACAGTTAAACGGAACAAAAAATAGACGAAAAAATGTTTAATCATGCACATGCATGACGGCGAGTTAACTTGCCATATTGTAAAAAAGAAAGGTTAAAAAACAACACAGAAAGAACTAAGTAAGTCGAAACCGTAACAAATAAGTATCACCCACTCCTAATGATTTTCATAGAAACAACGGAACCATTATGTGAACAAACACCAAAGGTACATAAAGAAGTTAATGAATCTTTCCAAAAAAAAAAAAAAAACAGAACAGTGAACAATTGAATCCCATTGCAAATCTTTTTTAAACAAAAGAGTTCATTAATAAACTTAATAAATTATTCTAATACTAAAAAACGTTCAACTTACGATATTTCTACAAGGACCGGTGTTCTTCAGCTCAAGGATACATTGGGAAATTGCTTTAATTTCTTCTAATAAAAGGGGGTGCAACCCTGTGGTTAAAGTTTCATTTGATTCGGTCTCAGAAGCTGGCTTCCTCGTCCAAATCTGGACGTTTTCGACGCATTTGGGGCAGTCGGGGCGGTGTTGAATTCTTCCCTTACAGGTTGCTCCTCTTCATAAAAATTATTCTTACTCGCTGGTATGCGTACATTGGGCAATGTATAAGCATCTTTAACATCATCATCACCCATTAGATTTTGTGAAGGCATTGACATTATAGCTCGTACAACATCATTTACTCCTTCATAGCTACACTGATTACTTTTGATCTTATTTTTTTGTTTATCACCTCCATTGCCCTTAATACTACGATGATTCAAAGGAATATTGTTACGAATGTACGACTGCATCTCGGCCAACGATGTTGATGTGATGTAAGAGATTGATGGTTTTTTGATTCCTAGTTCAGGCCTATGTCTTTTATTGTGTTTGTGCAAGTACAGTACCTGAATTTCAAAACAGTGAAGATGTTGAAAACAACTTGCGTCTAAATGAAATAACATTTGCGTTAGTATTAAAAAAATTTAAAACATGTACTCACATTCAAACATTCAAGCATATACCCACACCAATTCATCATTGGAATTTTAGATTCATCACCTATACCCAATAAAAATCTTTGATTCACGGTTGTGGTTTTTTTTTTATTTCACCAAATAATGTATTCCATGCAACCAGGAAGTTTAACTTGAATAGTCTACCACCATCTATATTATCTCCTATTAGTGTAAGAACTCTACCAACACTTATTCTTGCATTATCAAACTGGTTTTTAAATTCATTAATAGTAGTATCAGAACCCTTTCTTGACTTATTCTTCTCAAGAACATGTATCTTTCCATTTGGGATGCCAAAGACCTCATGTACTATTGATGAGGTTATTTTGATCATATGACCCCCCATATTTAGTATACTTGTTTCATCATCATAATTCATGAACAACCAGTATCCCAACGACGTAGCAGTTGAGTCATATTCCATTGATACTGTGCTGCCAAATCCCATGCCTATAACATCATTTTTCTGTGCATCCTTTAAGTAGTGTGCGTTCACCATAAAATCAGCTGGAGAACATCTCATCTTAACTCTCTGGTGACTGTATTGCACGAATTCTTTTGAATTGACTTTTCTATCATTCTTGATCTTCTTGTTTAGCACCTCAAAATCGTTGTTTGAGTCAACCGTCTTCTTTTCAATGTGTTTAACACGTTTATTTTTTAGTAAATGAGTGGAAGGAGGTTGGAAGTCATCATCTGAATCTTCAACACAACAAATTCACAATAATCAATAAAAAGCAAGTGATTAATTTGTTAAACGTATGCTTCATATAATCTAAAACGCAAGTTATATGTTGTAAAACACAAATTGTGTATAATTTCAGATGAAAAATATTATTCATAAATTAATGATAAAGCACTATAACGTTGAGCAAATAAAACACTAACTTCTATTATCATGCAAGTTATATACGCAACTAAAATTCTAACCCTAGATGCACATTACGTTACTTATGCAGAACCATAATCATAGTTACATAATGATCTATAACTTACCTTCGTTAACAGTCTTCGTCACTTTGTCATACACTTGTTTCGATCTCCTTTCAACTGAACGTTTAACAACAAATATGATTATTCTGTTAATAATTAAACTACGCTAATGCGGAATTATACATTCATCTTTGTTATAATTATAGATATAATCACGTTACCTTTATTCATCTTCTTCGTCTCCATTGTTTTAGTCATTGAATTAGCAAGGTTTTCTCTCTCGTAACGATGGTTTATTTACATAATTAGAATTTATTAGCCCGCTTTTTTCACTAATTTTAAATGTATTTTTACGCAACAATTACTAATTTGCCCTAAGCAGAATTCTCGTGGCAGTTAATGACGCAATCATTTTACCATATTACCCGTCATTATACCATCTAATCTGACGATCCATATTACTTCTTATCCTTTTTACGCTAACATGCTTTTTACCTTAGCCTCATCCATTTATTTTTTTCTTTATAAAAGATCACCACAATCGAATTGCACAATACATGTTTTTGAGTCTTTAAAAAAAATCTCGCTATGTGGGCTTTTGGTACTTATCTGGGCCGACAATGTAATAGACTTAGGACTTGATGAAGGCATTTTACGCCCATAATACTTACTAATAATTTGTGTTATAGTCTATATAATGTTTTATGAAACATTTTCTTTTATAAGGACATGACTTGTAGATTCTATGTTGAATCACTTTGCTTTACGAATTTGTACAATATACGCTGAAGCAATGGTATACTCATTCAGTAATATTGCAAACCGACAAGTAGATTGTGTTGCTACAAAATCAAGCGGCATAATACGTGCTATTCTAGTTGTATAATTTCTAGTGTTCTCAAGCTACAACAGCAGCTTCAACGTTTAAAGTACGTGTTAGAAGGTGATGCATGGCTGGAGCCTCAAGTAACATCCTCCGAAAGTCAAACTCAGTAATCTTTCAGTGTGTAAATGTATATGTATGTGCGTATACATTGAAAATGTGATTGTTAAACAAAGGGAGAGACATCGTTGCACTCGCCTTGAGAGATTGTCCTTTTATTTGGAAGGTTTTGGGTGGTAAAGTCCGTTGTGAACCGTGTTAAGCTAGAACACAAATGTCGAATCCTAAACAAAATATTTTAATGTTTATCCAAAGCATGTGACGATAAAACAAAAAAATACGTACATTATCATAAAAACTTTGATAAACTTGTCATTAGATAATAAATTAAACAATGTATTCAATTCAAAAATTTGCTACGGAAGAATATAAAATTTAGATGTTATTTGCTCAGAAGCACTTCTGACCTCTTTTGTCTGCGCAGCTCAGACGCGCGCAGACGTTTGAGGTCTGCAGATTGTTTGTTTTTTTGAAGACCTTTCACTTAAAAAGGTCTTCATAACCTCTTCTTAGTGCAGACTTTTTCCAAAGTCTTCTAAGGTCTTCTCCTCGCCCACCATCCACCACCACCATCCACCACCACCATCCACCACCACCACCCTCCACCACCACCACGGTTCACCACCACCACCCACCACCATCACCACGGTCTACCACCACCACCCACCACCACCATCACCACCACCCACCACCACCATCACCACCGTCCACCACCAGACTGCTGTAAGAAAATTAGTTTATTTAAATTTCAGTTTATTTCAGCAGCATGCAGACGTTAACAAACAAACAGTCTTCTTCTTGCAGTCTGCAGATCTTTGGTCCATTTCTTCTCTTGCAGATGTCTGCAGATGTGGTCCGCAGACTACAAACCTTTTCCTACAGAAAAAACAAAAAGCACCTTAGTGTTTTGGTCGTAGGCAAACATATCAAACCATACGGTAATGACCGTTTTTCATTATTTGATGTTCGATTTGATCGATCAAATATTCAAAAACGTATATTTTAAATAATGTTTGACCCGATAATAGTTTTATATAACTTGTATAAGTTTTTATTATTTAGTTCTACATATTATATAAATTGATGTCGCGATCAAATTTACATATGTGACTCATAACCCCAATAACCTTTACAATCAACGAACCGTCCGGTTCTTTATATATTCCTACAAAAATCAATGATCTTTTGAACTTATGAATCGTTCAATCTATCTATCTATACATATAATAAACCAAAGCCATTTTAATGACATGACACTCAAAGAGGCATTCTCTTCTTTGAGTGTGTCATGTGTCAATTTTTAAAGAAAAAAAATTACACCAAATTAACGAGCGTTTTATTATCTTTTCAACGAATACCATAGTGCTATATAAAAAACGGAGAAATTTTTTTGTGGGGTTTTGTTCATACTGGAAAAAAAAACACAAAGTGTTCAGGTAAATCATTAATCATGTATAGATAAGTCACTAATTATGTCTAAATCAGTAAATATATTTGTTTTCAACCAGAACCGAATAGGTTAATAGAGTTATACGTTGTTTCAAATTAGGTATCAATATTAGTATGTTAAAGTTGTACATTTGTTTAGTCTTTAGGATATGTGTTAATATTAAAGTTACATTAAAGTCTACATTCTTTTCGGTTAGGTGTTAGCATTAGAATTGTACATTGTTAATTTGTTTTAGGTTAGATATTAATATTAGAGTTATACATCAGTTTATTTCATATATAAAATTGATATATCATATTAAATTTCTCAACCCGGAACGTTCCCGGTGTATAATCTAGTTGTAAAATATTCAAATAAACAATTATGATTAACTTGAACATGTTATATTTTCATAAAAATCAAAAACTAAATTCGTTTTGAATTCTAAGCGATTGCTTTTTTTTATATATATATATATTAAATTCAACTCAAATTAATTGTGTATTATTGAGAAAAAAAATACATACCAACGATGCACGTGGTTTTGTATATATTTTAAACTAGTTTATCCTCCGGTTTTTCTTGGGTTAGACAAATCTAATATAAAATTATAAAATATGTGTATCATAAAAGGAATATGTCGTTTTTTCAGAAGTTTTTTTTAAAGGATGAACATTGGATAACTCATTAAACTTAATTCTAATTATACATATGTACATCTTGCTTGAGTGAAGTCTTTGTATAACTGTCACTTCTTCAAAACATTTTAAAGCTATGATGTGAACCTGGGAAAAAACAAGAAAATTGGTATAAAATAATGTCATGATGATGATTGATTTAAGAGCGTGCATGATGGGGTGATTAATTAATTATCACTTATCAATTAGAGATTTACCTTGTGTCTAAGAATCATAGGTTATATCTAACTGGCTTAGTAACCTTTGTAATTGATGTTCCTAACAACACAAATCAAAATACAAAAAAAAAAAATTCTTACCAAACTGACTACATACGTGAATATATATATATATATATATATATATAGGAGAAGGATAAATTAAAAACCCTCTTGAGTTGAGAAAACCTTGGAAACCCATGTAAAAAATCATTATTTTTTTTTTTGAAAAAAATAACCAATGTAAAATACATGTTTTTAAGCATTTTGGGCCAAAAAAAATAAAAAAAGCGCCGAAGGGATTTTTTTTAAAAAAATAAACAAAGTTGCTAAAAAAACATATGTTTTCAGCTATTTGCTGTTTTTTATCAGGTGTAAACATGTGTTTTTGCAGCTTTGTTTATTTTTTTTTAAAAAAATCCCTCCGGCGCTTTTTTTATTTTTTTGGCCCAAAACACTTAAAAACATGTATTTTACATTGGTTATTTTTTTCAAAAAAAAAATAACAATTTTTTACATGGGTTTCCAAGGTTTTCTCAACTTAAGAGGGTTTTCATTTTATAATTGGCCTATATATATATATATATATATATATATATATATATATATATATAGTTAGCGGGTTCCTATATGTAATAATAGGTTTAAAAGCATATATACTATATTAACATAATTAGTGATTTGCCTAGACATGATTAATGAATTACCTGAAGACATTGTGTTTCTTTTCTGCATGAACAAAAAATCCACTAAATAAATCATTTTTTTTTTGTATAGCATTATGGTGCTCATTGGAAAAATAATAAAACGTTCGTTATTTGGTATAAGTTTTTTTTTAAATGTCATATAAAAATTACTAACGTTTAAAAATTGTGAGGGTTAGTGCATGTTCCATGAACAAGAAAGAGAAAAAGACTTTTGAAGGGAAATTAATGGGTATTAAAGTCTCACCTAATACCATGTGACATACTCATTTTCATTTATTATATATATATATATATATATATATATATATATATATATAATACATTATAAAGGAAGAGTGATGTACAACATAGTAATTTTGTACATCATCCAACTATTATAGCAACATGTACAAGTAAATTAAGCTTATATCACAAGGGTATAATTGGAACTTTGTGGAACATTAAGACACTTGCAAGGATATCAATGTAATTTTACTATGCTCTCCTACCTCACATCCTCAAAACATATTACATCCCTACCCTCACATTTATATTATTGGTTGTTACTTTATTGGCCCTTTATTGTTGGTGTAATTTTCATTTAAGGGGAAGGAACTCAAGGGACTAACAAGTTGTTTCTAACCCATGGGTCTATAAAAGAAAACACAAATTGTTCATCCATTGCTTAATAAACGCTTGATGTTGTTTACGTTTGTCTTATATCTTTCATTTTAGTAAGTTTTTTTCACAAACTTGTGTAATACTATTGAATATGTGTTTGAGAATGTGCCGACTTTAGCTGTTCTATCATGCAGGTTATTTCCAGTTTAGTGTTACTTCGTTTGCATGTGTGTATGCAGGCAGTGGCGGAGGTTTGTAGGGGCGGGGAGGGGCGGCCGACCCCCCCGGATTTTCGCGCAGAAGTTTCGATTATATAGTATCCGTATAGAAAATTTTGAAAATATAGGGTTTCGACCCCCCGAAACTGGTTTTCGACCCCCCGAAACCAGTGACTTCCGAACCCCCGGTGACTTCCGACCCCCGAACCTTCGGGTCAAGCTTCGCCACTGTATGCAGGTCTGTACTTCTCAGTTTCCTAACCCATTTGTTGTATTCCATTTTGTTCCATTAGCATGGAAGTAAATATTTGTGTGGTCACCTAGGCTATCGGTGTCGCATTGGTACTATAATAAATTCAAACAATAATGACTGCGAACGCGCACCAAATCGTCGTTGTACATACATTTGAACCCACATTGATGTTTCGCCTAATAAGCGCGTCCTTAGACAGAATTCTGCCCTGAGCCGCTCGCCAAATCAGCACCCAAACCTTTTTAGGAACCCAGTGATTTCGCTGCACTATGCAGCCCCCTGTCTGATGTCTAAAAGCTTCCAACACCGCCTTCAATGCTTTCACCTCGAAGCCGCCCAACCCGCGCCCAACCCAAACCCATCTGTCACTTGCAGCAGAGACGCGAGGGCATCAGACAGTTTGCAACAGGTCTTCCAATTCAGCAACAGCAGCAGCTCCCAAACCAGCCCGACCCCAATCCCAAACCCAACCCGACCCAATATTTGAAACCCTTTCAGCAACAGAAACGAATTTCTTATTTTCAGCAGCGAATAAAGCAGGATAACGGGACACTAAAGGAACCTCTAGAGCCCAATTATCTAGCCAAAACGCCACACCCAACCCATTCCCCACAATCCCTCTTATTTGCTTCACGACTTCGACCCAAGCTCGTTAATAACCTGAACACCATCAGCTATGTGACAGTTGACATTATTTTTAAACCTTATACAATGCAAACATGTTAACGGGCCTGACTTAAAATTAAAAAATCGTTGAAATTGTGAAATTAATACATTTTTATCCCTTCGCTCTTTTGTAAAACTATTTGTAAAATTGATTCATCATAGGTTCTAGAATCTAAATATGCAAAAAATAACCTCGTCGTAATCATTACACACATTTTCCTAATTGAAGATCATGCTAATTTTTGTAGTTTTCCTTCACAGATATGATGTTTCATAGCTATACAAAAAGGCCATCCTTGAAAAACCTATGTACAGATGTCATCGTGTTTAAGATACTTACAAGGGTGACGACAAAGGATGCAGTACGATGTAAGACCGTATGCAAGGAATGGTTTGCCTTACTTTCCACACAACACTTTGAAAGGGTCCATACCGCTCGTTCCATGGTAGCAGCTAACCAAAAAACACTCATCATTCGGGCCGTCACCGGTTTTGTACACCCAATGAACTTTCAGAACGGTGAATATGGCCCAGGGACCCACATTACATGCCCTTTCCACCACAATATTGGATTCATCTCCATTCTTTCACACATGGATGGATTGATATGTGCTTGGGCCCAAGATACCCATCAGTTGTTCTTATGGAACCCAATCACTACTGCATACGTCGACATTTCAACCCCGGCTGGGATGGGCTTCTATGTAGATTTGAAAGACACCCTTGGTTTGTACAAAGACCAACCATCACCCGAACCCGAAACTCACTCGACGCTTACATCTACTCCAGACAACTATCATCATGGAGGAAAGTACCTTTTCAAACAAAAGTTGACTACATAAAAAATAGTTTCGTTTGGTCAACCGGGACTCAATGTGGAACAAGTGTATATTTCACAGTTTGCGACTTATTCACCCCTGGAGATCATGTTGTCATTGCTTTTGATATTATAATGGAACAAGTCACAGAGACAAGCTTCCAACCGGTACAAACATCTATGTCCCATCTGGTAACCGTGAATGAGAAGTTGCACATGTTTGTGAAAAGTGGGTGGCGTAACATGAACCTCGACTTGTGGCTGCTAAAAGAAAATCAGTGGGTCAACTTGTTTTCGCAGCCGCCTATCCCTCCTATACCACTTTCTATATGGTGCAGCATATCACACTTCATGACCAATGGAAAATGGCTTGTCATAAGTAACTCAAGAAAGCTTTATGAAATCGCTGTACCTATGGATACCGTTGAATGTTTCCACGCCGTAACTTGGTTTCGCGAGCATGAAGGCGCGGTGTTATTAGAAACCCTTGTGTCACCATCTATGTGATGTAATTACACTTCATATTTACTGGATATTTATGTTACAAATAAAAGTATATTTTTTGCGCAACGTATTTGTATTTGACGAATATGTTATTTGAGTTTATTAATTTTGTGCCAATAATGTATTTAAGTTAATATACTTGACAGTCGTCTTTTAAGTCTTGGTAACGTTCACCAAGTTAAATCTTGAAATTGTTTACTATATTTCCTTCTTTTGCTCTCTCTATATATTCCAAACGCGAACCCGTTCCACCAAAACCGCTTTTGACAATTGTTGGACCGTTTCAACCCGCACAATCAATATGCGGGCATTAAACGACCCATGGTTCTCAGAATTCTTATTACGAGTGGGCGATGGAACTGAAACCTCTATAGATGGTACATTTATCCGCATTCCCGACGACATGACAATCCCCTTTACGACAAAAGAAAACTCCATCCAACAACTGATTAACGCCATTTACCCATCACTCCCTGGGAACAACACCACCACCGAATACATTACCTCCCGTGCAATACTAACAACTAGAAACGACAGTGTCGACGAAATTAACGAACGAATGATTGAAATCTTCGAGGGGGAAGAAAAGATTTACTACAGCTTTGACACCGCAGAGGATGATCAACAAAACCTGTATACCACAGAGTTCCTAAACTCGCTTGTTGTAAGCAGATTACCCCCGCATAAACTTCGCCTCAAAACTGGGTGCCCCATTATATTGCTACGCAACATTGATCCATCAAACGGATTATGTAATGGAACGAGGCTTATATGCAAGGCATTTGAACGAAATGTTATTGATGCGGAAATAGTAGTCGGTGAACACCGCGGTAAAAGGGTATTCCTTCCAAGAATTCCATTATGCTTATCAGAAGAAGACATGTTTCCGTTTAGGCTCAAAAGAAAGCAATTCCCAATTAGGCTTTGCTTCTCAATGACAATCAACAAGTCACAAGGGCAAACAATCCCTTATGTTGGTATTTACCTTCCCGAGCCCGTCTTCTCACATGGCCAACTATACGTTGCGCTGTCAAGAGGCACATCACGCGAGAAAACAAAGATCCTGATACATCGACAAAAGACATTTACAAACACCGGAGTGTACACCTCAAATGTCGTATACCCGGAAGTGTTACAAGCCTAAAAACCAAGTGCTACTCAAAAACAAAGTTTTTACCAAAACACTCAGTCTGTAAATCAAATTATGTTTCACTCGGCTTATTACTTTAAATTTTTTTTTATCTTACATACCTATATTAAACATTGTTTTTGTTCTTAGTTTATTCAACTACTCTAATAACGTTGGTATTTAATTAATTCCTGGCCTAAAGTTTTCCTTACTTTCACAACTGGCTGTCATAATATTGCTACCGGTTAACCGTTGTTGTCTGATTGTTTGTGTATAAGTCTGTTCATGATTCATTGCCATTGTTTCTGCACACTTAGCAAGTTCTACTGCAGCCTTTGCTAAAGAAATTGTTTCAACACCTGCATCAGCATATTCCTGTTTATTCTGATGGCAAACCTGTTTATTTACCTAAACATAAGGTTTAAATATCAATTAATAATAAACATAACAAACTCTGAAACTGTATAAGTCTCCCTTAAAAATTATCCACATTTAAATATGAAAAGCAACACCTCAAAATATAGTTGAAATATTATAAACCATTTTGCCAAACCTACATGCTCCAAACCTTTTTGGCAGCAATAAAGCTGCGCGTTCGGGCCTTTTTGGGAAGCAATAATGTTGCGCATTTGACTCTGTTTTATCAGCAATTAAGTTGCGCGTTTGGGCCATTTTTTCCAGCAAAATAATTCATGCGTGTTTGTTACAAACATATAACCAAGTAAGCTCATTTTTCATTTTTTCAAATATTCTAGCCACCGATTAAATAACATAAAAGATTATCTTCACATTTGGCTGGCATACTTAAGAAAATAAAGGTATCACAAGCTTTCAAATGCTTTATGGTCATGTAACAAAAAAAAAATAAAAGAAAAGAAAAGCAAAAAATAACAACAACCCCACTCACTAATGTCAACTCATAATAATAACAGTCAGTTATCACTTTCATCACTAACTAACCAATAACTAAAATCTCTAATAATACGAAACACTCATAACTCCTTCCTCCTTTATTATTATTCATTGACTCAGGTAGTTTATCCCAACCACTTATCAGTTACAAACTCATGTATCTAAAATCATTTGTCAGATTCATCACTATCACTAACCAATAAATAACATATAACTTCAACTTCAAAATAATACAAAAACACCTTCACAAAATTAATTAACATTAACGCCCTTTAAAAAACTGTACCATAAAATTATTCGGATTTCAATGTTCGAAATTCAGTCTTCCTGTAGGTTATCAATTTACGAGTTAATATGGCTTTTAAAATTCGGATGATTATCCACATTCCAAGCACCAAATTGAATGTTATTATTATATTATATTAATATTATGTTATATATTTTATTTTTATTTTTATTTATTTATTATACTTATTATATAAATCACATTCAAAAGAAAACATTTGTAGTTGGATCATAATTTACAAACAACCACAAATTCTACCAATCACGCATAAAAAACACAAACGACAAAACAATAAAAAAAACTCATGACAATACTTAACAACTACTTTACTACATTTCACTTTAAAACAACATTTACATTTAACATCCTTAAATTCACAAACATTTCCCCCAATATGAACACAAATCAGTTATTGTAACAAAAACCAACCCTTACTGAACAGGTACACCTACATCAACAAGAACGAAATGAAAACGAAACAACCTGCTAAAAGGAAAACCACTCCTACACAGCAAACAAGTGACAATTTTGTCTGAACCACAAACGAAATCAATGAGAAAGCAGACTAAACCCACTTTCCATGGTAACCAGTGTTTTTATTAAAAAATAAATATTTACTGCTTCTACAATGCCCACTAAATGTAACTAACACTACTTACACGCAGCACTGAACGAAATAAAGACACCAACAATGAAGCAGGAGCCAAAAAACACACCAGCAGTCAAGCAGGAGCCCAAACCATTGACACAATCTTCAACACCCAACACAATCAATGAATCAACAAATACCAACGATGACACTACTTTCACAGGTAACAACACACATTACACATTTAAATATATTTATTATACCACTTGCATATCCATTACAAATGTCTTTCATACTAACACATTTTAATTTACCTACAGGCATCAACTCACCCCCAACCGATGAAGGAAATATCATGAACACACTCCAAACCACTCACGGATCTAACAATTCACCACCAGCACCCATGCAGACAAACGTCGACAACAAACACACGGACAACGACTCAGACAATGAATGGTTCACAGCCAACATAGACGCTATCAACAAAGTCTGCAGCCAATATGATAGAGATTGATTATGCAGCCTTTTAAAAACAACATATTTGTTTACCACCAACACAAACTTTCTTATTCTCTGTTTCATTAAATAATATTAGCATGATCTTTTTCGACTATTACTTAGTTTGGTTGTACTTTTCAAGAAAACTTATTATATCTTCAAATCTTTTAAATCATTACGATGATTATATGGATCTCCTAACTGCCCGCGGCAACGCGCGGGTAACTCCACTAGTATATATATAGGGAAAGGATAATGTGGAAACCCTTGTTATATTGTAAACTCTGGAAAATCTGACTTCCCAATTTTATTTATTTTTGAAAAAAAATAGGGCATGTAATATACATGATTTTAAACATTTTGAGCCAAAAAATCAAAAAAAAAAAAACGTCGAGTAGTTTGTTTTTTTAAAAAAATAAAGTTTTGACTAACACATGTTAAGCGAAACTAACACGTTTTAACCATTTGTTACCCGAAGACGGTTTTTTATTTTTTATTTTTTTAAATGGCTCGGCGCTTTTTCCATTTTTTTGGTTCAAAATGCTTAAAATCATGTATATTACATACCCTAAAATTATTATATAAAAAAAAAGTCGGGAAGTTAGAGTTTCCAGAGTTTACCATATAACAAGGGTTTCCAATATAACCTTATACTATATATATATATATATATATATATATATATATATATATGATCTGGATCATTTGAGAACTCCTATGAGTTGTGAGAACCATAGGAACTCACTTTATAACCACACACTTATTATAATAAAAATGAATATGTGGTCCAAATTTAAACAACAATAAAATAATGAATAAAATATTAATATGCTTGTATGGGGGTAAAAATCCCTTACACCCGTGTAATTTGGTGTAAATTAATGTATTTTTTATAAAAACATTTTACAGTGGGGTTTATGTGTTTTTACCCTAATGTGCAAAAAAATAAATATTTTTTCGCATTTTACGTCGAGTTCTCGCGAGTTCTCACAACTCATCGAGTTCTCAACGGATCCTAACCCTATATATATATATATATATATATATAGGGTAAGGATAATGTGGAAACCCACTCTTATAGTGAAAACTCTGGAAACTCTGACTTCCAAATTTTTTTTAATTTTGAAAAAATTAGGGCATGTAATATACATGATTTTAAGCATTTTGGGCCAAAAAAATCAAAAAAGCGCCGAGCACTTTTTTTTTTAAAAAATAAATAAATTTTCGACTAACACATGTTAAGCCAAACTAACACGTGTTACCCATTTTTTACCCGAAGACGGTTTTTATTTTTAAAAAAAAAACGGCTCAGCGCTTTTTCGATTTTTTTGGCCCAAAATGCTTAATATCATGTATGTTACATACCCTAAAATTTTCATAGAAAAAAAAAAGTCGGGAAGTTAGAGTTTGATAGAGTTTCCAAGGTTTTCACTATAACAAGGGTTCCAATATAACATTATACTATATATATATATATATATATATATATATATATATAGGGGAAGGATAAATTGAAAACCCTCTTGAGTTAAGAAAACTTAAGAAACTCCATCCTAGCCATCTATTGATCATGATCAATGGCCCTTATTAAATTCATAAAACAACTTTTACCTTTCCAATTAAAATATGCTCTAAAGTACATAAAAGGGCATTTTTGGAACATGTAACAAATGTATTCTCTCACCCCTGACACAAAAGTACATTAGTACTACTTTCTCTCAACTTCTTTTATAATTTATCTCTCATATTTTGTTTTCAAACGTGCATTTCTCTCTCATATTTTATTTTCAAACCTGCAACTTATTGTTATGAATCTTTTATTTGTGTTAGAAATATATTACATTCTTAGATTGTTCTTTACAACTTATATGAAACCTATTGTAACATAATATATACATGTAACAGCATAAAAATACTACATTTGTAACATTGAAAACGTGAAAAAAAATGTCCAGAAATTTAAAATATGTTACATACACCCAACTTATAAGAATCATGTTTGTAACATAATATACATATGATACAACTTTTTTACTGTGTTACAACTTATATTGTATTACTGCGTGTTACAATTTTTGTATAATAAATAGTAAATAAGCGTCACCTACCAAAGTTTTTTAAAAAGTTTAGAATGTCACATAGTATGTTACATGTTTCACAATGAACAAAAAATCATATATTTTTTTCTAGAGTTTTTACGATGTCACATATATAGTCCGTATAATATAAAAAGTAGTAAATAAACGATACATAATTTACAATCTTACATAGTTTGTTAATTTCCATGTGTGACATCATAAAAAGTGTATATGAAAAATAAACCTATAACTGTAAGTAAAAAAAACATATGTTTTTTAGAATTTTTAATTATGTAACAAGAAAAATGTTATATATTTAACACGGAACGTTACATAAAAATGAGTTGCATAATACATGTTACAACTTACAACTGTTATAAAGAAAAATAGTAAAAACAAAAATGTTACATATTTAACACGAAAAAGACCCTCTTAACACATTATTTAAGTTTTAGTATCCTAAGAAAATGTGTTATTTTTGTGTAAATATTAAATATTATACTATGTAAACTTACTCTGCAACACACTTCACAAAATGAATTGTTAAGAATATGTGACAAAAAATAAATAATATGATATTGGTTTTATGTATATCTATGGAACAATAACAACAAAATATATTGTTTTAGAAAAAAAAAACATTAAATTATATCAAACACTAAATAAAACTTTTATAAATGGGCTCTTAGATCCAACTATCTCTCTCACTCAAAAAAAAAAAAAAAAAAAAAAAAAAAAACCTATCCAAACACATGCTTTGTTCTCCATCTTCATCAATAACCCCAAACTACCTTATCCATTGTATCCATCTTTACACCATTAAGAGGGTAAAGATTATCATTTATAGTAGAAAACACACAAACCTTCTTCTTAAGCTTAACCCGCTAAACTCATCATCTTCTTCGGGAGTTCCACTTGTTACTTGAGGTGGGTGGGTGCGTTGGAACGGTAGCAGTGAAGCGATGAATGTTTGTGACAGGGGTTAGATGTACGGTATAGGTGCTATGATGACGATGGTGGAGGAGAACGGTGGTACGATGACGATGTTCATCTTCTTCTTTCTCTCTCACACCGGTTCACTCATCTAGTGTTGATGGTGATCATTGTTTTTTTTTTTTTTCAGATCTTGAATCATCTTTGTTTCATGTGAGGAAAGTGGGTTATATAGGATGAGTTTTAAAACTCATTGAACAGATCTTAGATGATTCAAGTTCTTATGTGAGGAAAGTAAGGGAGCTACTTCTTGATGAGTGATGAAAATATCTCTTTTTCACATTTAGGTATATGTTGAAGAGTAAATTGTGTGTCAGGAGCAATAAATGTTATGAGAGATGATAAAATTAATTTACCTAAAATACCCTTTCAGTGATTTGTAAAGATGATGATGTGGATTAACCTTGACCATATGTTGAGTTTTTATAGTTTCTTTAACTCAAGTGGGTTTTCTAATTATAATTTCCCTATATATATATATATATATATATATATATATATGGGTTAATAAACCAGATTTCTAACTAATTTATTTATCTGTTAATTAAATCATACCTTGTGGGATGTAGATTTCCTTAGACTTGGATATGATTTCTTTCCGCATCTATGTCTACGTTGTCCTATAATCTTATATATTTTGTCGTTACGACGGGTCAAATTATCCTACATAATGTAACAAAAATAAGAATGGCGAGAAGCATAAAAAAACATAATATATCATGAAATATGACACAATTGACCACAAAATATAACAAAATATCGAAAATGTAACATAATGCTAAAGAAAAAAGACACAATGAATCGCAAAAATGACATAATGATGAAAATAATACAAAAACACAATGATAAATAAAAGACAAAATGATATAACGTAAATTCTAAAAACTACAATCTAAAAATCCAAAAAAGCAAAAACCTAAAAACTAAAATCATCGGGTTCGACAAGATGAATGCTGCTTAAATGAGTTGATCGAAGTTCGTTTGATACATTTCCTAAATCTGTTTTTTTTTTTCCCCTTTTACCGTGTATTTGATCATAACCCGATAAACATAACTATTGTATATCGAACTATATGCCATATAATATATTGTGTGAAAGACTTATGCCCCAACAGAGTCAAAATAGTAGCAGTTCAAAAAAAAAAAAAAAAAAAAGTTGGAAAGTAAAACATCAAAATCGATGGTTCCTGACGTTTTACCCAAATAGAAAATCGATACCGTCCATTGTATGTGACCATAGTTTCTTATCTCAACCACATCTACTTCTTTTCCCTTTCGGTGGTCTCTCCATCACATGAAATAATAAGCAACCATTTTTGTTAAATTACATATTTAACCCCGACATATTAGTCAATCAATAGGTCAAACATGATGATATTTCTTACCATTGCATTTTCAAAGTCGATCGACAGTCGTTAAACAATGTACTTATATCATTATAATATTTAGTTTTATATTTTAGTATGTTAATGATAATTGATGGACATTGTTAATGTAGAAAAGTTAGCTAACTAAGTTTGATTTTGACTAGTAGCTAAAATAACAAACGTTCCAATGTTGTAAAATATAATATGATCATTTTAATAATAAGACCCCCGTAGTGGGGTGTTATTTGGGCATTTTTTTTGAAATATAGCGCCCCCAACACCGTAACATAGGGGCGCTATATTACTAATTTGGGTGGGGGCTTTATAAATATAACGCCATGGTCTTAGAATTCCACCCAATCAAATGTTGCCATGTGGCAAGGTAAAAGATTAAAGTATTTTTTTATTTTTAATAATAAACATAATAATAATAATAATAATATTTTAAACATAAAATTTATTAGATTAAATAAAATAATAATAAAAAAAATAATATTAAAAAAAAAGATTTATTAAAAAAAATAATAAAAAAATTATATTGAAACATTTGAATTTTAAACGGTTACTGTTCCAAACCGTTTGAAATTCAAAATTTTCCCCCCCCCAAACGTTTAAATTTCAAATTTTGAATTTCAAACGTTTTCCCCCCCAAACGGTCATATTTCTAACCCTATAAATACAACACCAAAACTGATTTTTCAGTCACACCTCCAACTCCTCATCTTCAAAACAATGAATAATATGGCCGGTTTTCAGCCAGGAGCTGCCGGACCGTCTAATGTTCGGCAGCACTCTCGCCGGGTCCGGGGACGGGGCCGCTCCCGGAGACTACCATTCACCTCCTCTCCTCCTCCTACTGCTGCACGACCTCCTCTTCCTCCTCCTCCTCCTCCTCCACAACATTGGTTATATCCCCCTCCTCCTACTGTTGCTGCACAACCAACCTTTCCTCCTCCTGAAGCCGATGATGACTGGACGGATGAGGAAATGGTCTGGGCCATGGATTATGTCATGGTTGTTAACGAAATGGTCCGACTAATGTTGTCGGCCCCCACCCCCCGGACTGCTGCTGCTATCCCCACCCCCACCCCCACCACCAGACTGCTGCTATCCCCACCACCACCCCCACCCCCTACCACGATACTACCCCAACTGAGGAGGACTTGGAAGCCCTCAGGGAAATTGAGGAGGAGAAACGCCTCTGGAGCCTTCCTTCCCCTCCTCGTGAGTACTGCTATTTCCCCTCGGATGCGAGATCCGATGGATGGGATAGCTCACGTTCCGTGTCCCCCGAGTACTACACACTCGAGGACTGGGACAACTACTCTCCATAGTGGAGAAAATTAGGATTAAATAAGTAATTTAGGAATATGTAATGTTTAAATAAGTAATTTAGGAATTCTCTAGTGTTTAATAGGTAATTTAGGAATATGTAATGTTTAAATAAGTAATTTAGGAAGTGTGTAATTTTTTTTAATATTAGTTGTGTGTTTTTATTATTATTTGTAATTTTTTTATATTTATTTGTCTTTTATTTTAATTATTTTGAGTTAAAAGATTAAAAAAATAATAAAAAAAATCAACCAATCAGAAACAGTGGCTTTATAAATAAAGCTCCACCACTACACCTCTTTTTCAGTTTCTCTCTCCACGCTGACTCAGCAGCCACGTGGAACAATCAGAAATGGGGGGCTTTATATATAAAGTCCCCCACTATGCATGGTCTAAGAGTATTATTAAAATAAAGTACAAAACTCTACTTATATAGCTATATTATCATTCTTCTACCTATTAACAGAGGAATGGATTTAATTTCATTACTCATCTCAACAATAAAGTGAAATGTTAGACTATTTATAACGGAAAAAAATGAGATGGTTCCTTTGTATTTTTTTTAGTTCATATATATTTTTTTTTCCATTCAATCTATCTATCTATATCTATATCTATATCTATACTACATTATTATTATTATCTCTATCTCTACTACCTTCTTAAGGAGGAGAGACAGATTTTCTGTCAATCCTGCAACCTGCATGATCACTATCATAGTAAGCGATTAAATCAAAATTATCACTCTTAGGATACCATAAACCAAGTTTCGGTGTCCCTTTGAGGTAGCGAAAGACTCTCTTTACTGCAGTTTCATGCGATTGCTTGGGATTTGACTGAAAGAGTGCGCAGCATCCAACTGCCCACATAATATCTGGTCTGCTGGCTGTAAGATACATCAGTGAGCCAATCATTGATCGATAGGTGTGAGGATTCACTGAAAGGCCTTGAAGATCTGGTACAAGTGTTGTTTGGGCGGCAAAAGGAGTGTTGGACGGCTTGCAATCAGTCATGTTGTATTTTCCCAGGATGTCTCTTGTGTACTTGGCTTGATGGATGAGAATTCCGTCTTCTTTCTTCTGAACTTCCAGGCCTAAGAAAAATGACAATTCTCCCATCATGCTCATTTCAAACTGAGACTTCATAATGCTTTCAAATTCCATGCACAAATTTTCATCAATGGAGCCAAAAATAATATCGTCAACGTATAATTGAACAAGAATAGAATGTTTGTTGACTTCTTTGGTGAACAGAGTCATGTCGATCTTCCCTCTGGTGTATCCATTTTGCAGCAAATACGAAGATAAGGTCTCATACCAAGCTCGAGGAGCTTGATGAAGTCCATAGAGAGCCTTATCCAATTTGTAGTATTTGTTGGGATGATGAGGGTCTTCAAAGCCCGGCGGTTGACAGACGTAGACTTCTTCCTTGATTTTCCCGTACAAGAATGCACTCTTCACATCCATTTGAAAGACTTTGAAGTTCTTGTATGAGGCGTATGCCAAGAAGATACGGATGGCTTCAAGTCGAGCAACTGGAGCGAATACTTCCTCATAATCAATACCTTCCTGCTGACGAAAGCCCTGAACCACCAGACGAGCCTTGTTCTTGATCACCACACCACGTTCATCCATTTTGTTGCGAAAAAACCATCTTGTTCCGATAGGATACTTCCCTTCAGGTAGATCCACCAGCTCCCAAACCTTGAGCTTTCTAAACTGAGACAACTCATCCTGCATGGCTTCAACCCAGCTTGCATCTCTGACTGCATCTTCAATGCTGAAGGGTACCGTCTGAGATAAGAATGCTGAGAGTGCAATGTTGAGCTTATCTGCCTGATTTCTGGTGAGAACACCTTCAGAGATTGGTCCGATGATGTTCTCAACAGGATGATTCTTAGATGATTTAAATCCCATGTTCGGCTCTTCTTAAACTTGGGAAGGCAGATTTGAAAGGTGATCTATAGGGATTGATGAGTTGGATGGATCATTTGCAGACTGTTGTGCTGAAGATGTTTCTTCTGAAATTGGATTACTTTCAGGAGATTGTGTAGTCTCAACAGTCGCATCACCATTTGTGGATTGAAGAGAAACAATTGGATCAGCTACTAATGGAGAGAATCGGGTGGTGAAGGGTGCAACATCGTCTTCAGAAGAGTAAAGAGTATCTTCGAGAGGAGAAGGAGCGGCTGCTTGATTGTCAGATGTTTGTTCTTCAAGGATACTGAAATTGTTAAAAACAACATCCACGTCAAAGAACCAGTCAGGACTGGCTCCTGTGTTAGTGGAGTTAGATTCCTGTCAATCAACATAAAAAGATTCAAGAACCATCTTGGTGCGTTTGTTGTATACTCTATAAGCCTTTTGACTTGAAGAGTATCCGATAAAGAAGCACTCATCTCCAACTGCATCAAACTTCATTATGTTCTCGTAGTTGTTTAGAAGAGTACATGAGCATCCAAACGGCCTGTAGTAATCAATCAGAGGTTTTCTTTTGAAAAGCAATTCATAACTTGTTTTCCCGCGCGCCTTCACAATTAAGACTCTGTTAAGAACATAACAGGCGGTATTCACAGCTTCAGCCCAGAAGATGATCGGCAACTTGGAGTCGATTAGCATAGTTCTGGCCGCTTCAATAAGTGTACGATTCTTCCTTTCAGCAACTCCATTCTGTTGAGGAGTTCTCGTAGCACTGTACTGAAGATGAATTCCTTTGTTGTTGCAGAAAGTCACGAAGCTTTGATTTTTGAATTCAGTTCCGTGATCGCTTCTGATTGATCTAACTTTTGTCTTCACTATGTTCTCAATGAGAGGAACAAACAGCATCAATATCTCGGCAGCTTCACTTTTGTATTCTAAGAAGTACACTCATGTAAAACGAGAAAAGTCATTTGTTATCACCAAATAATAAGATTTTTTAGCTAAGCTTTTAACACTAATAGGACCGAAAAGATCCATATGCAATAGTTGAAGAGGTGAGTCTATAGAGTTCACTGTTTTGGACTTGTGCGATTTTTTGTGTTGTTTTCCTTGGCACATGCTAAACATTTTTCAGAAAAAGGGAATTCCTTGGAAGGAAGACCTCTGACAAGATTTTTGAAAGTTTGTTAATGTTTTTAAAGTTTACATGTCCCAATCGCCTATGCCATAACAGTGACTCTGACTCGGATGCCTTTGAAAGTAAGCATGTCATTTGACATTCTGACTTGGCATCTCTCATATTTATCACATATGTGTTATTCTGTCTAGGAGCTTTTAGCATAATCATATTGGTGTGCGGTATGAATCCAGGCTTCAGAAAGATGCACTCCATGTCATTGAATAACACTGAGATTCCTTTGTCACAGACTTGTGATACGCTCAAAAGGTTGTAGCACAATTCTGGAACATAATTCACATCTTCTAAAGTCAGTGCGTCGGAGACCACAGCTCCTATTCCAACTATCTTCCTGCCCTTTTCATTCCCGGCGAAGGCAACGAACTCTCCATCAATAAACCTATAGTTCTTGAGGAGTTCCTTTAGACCAGTCATGTGTCTTGAAGCCCCGCTATCAACATGCCATAGATATCTCATGAGTGTGATCAACCATTTCTGTAACTTATTCTGAAATACAAAAGAAAACACAAGAAATACACATATAAATACAAGAGACTCTATGTACAATCACGACTCAAACCTTTACTTAATTAACTTTGGGAATCCAGGTCTGGTTTAGTTTTGATTTGTCACGATTTTCACCCAAAATCGACTCTTGTCTTTTCAAAATTTTTGTGGTTTTATCAAAAAAATTTACTGTTTCTTGAAGGTTTTTAATCTGATCAGAAAAACAGTTTAGTGTTTTGACGTCATTAGATTTCAAATGACAATTTTTAACCACATGTCCCTCATTTCCACATCTAAAGCATTTTGAGTGCTTTGGCTTGATCTTTGGAGAGGGTCTGGATGATGATGGTTGTGATGCTCTTTTCTTGATGTTGCTTGAGCATGAGCTTTCACTGGAACATGATTCAACAATGTTGTTGTTGCTTGATTCTTCATTTGTGTTGCAGTCCGGCTCGCTGATGTCGCTTTCTGTATCACTCTGTGATTCTTTAGGAATTGAGTTATCTGTTTCACTTTGTGATTCTTCAGAACATGACATATCTGTGCATGATGGAGTAAACTCTGGAATTTCTTCAGTGAGAAATTTCCCAAACCTGTTTCTTTTTAGTTCTGGTACAAATGGAGATGGTCTATATACATTTTCATTATCAGAGAATGCATCATTAAGATTAACACAAACTGGCATAACATTGTCAACACAAATATTTGAGCGTTTGATAGGATTCTTCCTATCATCAGGGGCCACAACGCCCTTTAAGTCAAGTTTAGAAGTTAATGTAGTACAGTCATCCGGCCTAGATAAACTATTACAATTATCCATCCTAGACAAACTATTACAATCATCCAGCTTAGTTAAGTTATTACATTCATCCGAATTCAAAATAGTTTTAGACTTGTCATTACTCCAGATGAACCAATTCACTGTAGAGTAATTGGCACCTGGGTGACCTAACCCCATCGTTTGTCCACCACAACTCTCATCATCGTCCACCTGATCCTGTTGGGTCACATCTGCACTGCTTTTACTTATATTAGAGTTTGACTCAGATTTGACACATTCCTTTTCAAAAAGATCATTTTTTGGATGAGGTTTTGGAATGGGTATATATTCACTTTTGCTCAAGGGTAAAAACAGAGATTTTACAATTCCCTTTTTATCCTTATACCCAATTCCATCTTTGACGAAAGATTGCCTTGAGCAATCTACGATATCTGTATGAGCATGTTTGCTTACATTCCATTTGTCCACAACAATTTGGAGATGATTTGTTTCATTTCTAGATTTTTATAATTTTTCTGTTAAGTCATTTATTAAAAAATCTTTTCTCAGGACAAATTCTTTTAGAGTTTGCATTTCATCTATAGTTGCATTTAACTTTCGCTGATATGCCAACTCATTTTCTTTCATTTCAGTGTTGATTTTTCGGATGTCATCCATCTCTCTTAAAACTTTCCTATTGTGGGACAAACAGTAAGCAACAGCTGTAACACATCTTGGTGAGCACAGCTTTGATTTTATTTCAAGAGGAATACTTACCAGATCTCTTTCCTCAACTGTCTTGGGCACGTTCTGCAGCTTCTCATTTGCTTTGCTGGTGGAAGTCTTCTCGGCTACGAGTGCTTCCTCAGACGCGACTTCTTTTCCCTTATCGGCCACCAGCACTCCTTTCAGACCTGCATTCTCCAGCATTCCACCTTTTGGCATTTCAGCCGACGACCCTTCCAGAGAATTCACGCCGTGTGTGGATTTGGTACAGATTTTAGCCATCAATGCCTTGTTCACATCAGCTTCAACCGCAACAGGCTCCTCTCCCCAATCAAAGTCCTCAACAACCAACGCCTTCTATTGATTTGCTTCCCTTCCATCAGTTATTGCCACCATTCTTTTTGCCGGCTTGATCTCTGCTTGACTTAGAGTGGGGCACTCATACTTGAAGTGCCCAAGAGTCTTGCAGTTGTAGCATCTAATCTTAGACTTATCAAAACCCGCTTTTCCCATACCAACTCTTCGACCAGTTCTATCTTGAAATCTCTTCACCCTCAGAGTGATCATGGCCATCTGCCATTTCAGATCCATTTCCTCCATATCATCCAGGTCAACCTAATACATGTCTTCAGGATTCATCATCTCACTCTTAAGGTCACCTGTCTTCAACGCCTCAAAGCTAGACATGAATGTGTTGAAGAGTTCAACATGTTCATTTGCAAGCTTTGTGAGCTGTGGGTTGAGTGTCTTTGCAGCTGTGTCAGAGTATGAGACTGTCTTTCCCGAACTTGAACTACCACCACCCATTGCATCCACATATGCATGTGACGAGCTTGAACCCATGTTACCTACTGGAGTCATTAATGCCAGATTCTTCATAGCAGTGCTGGGAACGACTTTCGGAGCAGTCTGGTTCATCTCTCTTTTGGTGATATCCATTTCGAAAGACTTCAGAGTGTTGATGAGATCAGCCAAGGTAGATTGAGCATCTAGATACTCTTTCCTAATCAACATGCATTGTATGCTCCATTCTTTGGGCAGGGAGTCGAGCAGTTTCTTGATGGAATTTCGGTTGTTGACTGGAATTCCTGCCTTCTTCATCTTGGTTAAAATACTCATGAATCTTTCGATATGTGAGCTCAAGCTCTCACCACGAATGCTACCGAACATGTCATATTCTTTCTGCACCATATCTTGCTTATATTGGCGCATTTCTTCATTCCCTTCATAGTACTCATTTAACGCAAACCACAGATCATGCGCAGTGCCATATTCCTCAAACATGTTATAAACATCGTTTGATAAGGCCATGGTAAGGGCACCATAAGCCTTATGGTCTCTCTGAAGTAGCTGTTTGCCGACATCAGTGTAGGTAGATGGATCAGGGTTAAACTCTTCTCCTGTGGCAGTGGTTCTCATTGGAATGTGTGGACCTAGCTGGATAGAAGTCCATTGGGTGAAGTCTGTGACATAGAAGAACGACCTCATTCGATTCTTCCAAGTTCCATAATCTTCTACACCTTTTAACTTAGGAACTCTAGTTGTTGTTCCAGTTTCAAGTTCTTGTTGAGTGATAGGATTTACAGTTGAGTGATTATCGTTACCGGCCATGATTTAAGTTAATTTTAAAAGTTTGTTTTTTTTTCAGATTTTAAAGTTAACAGTCCAGAAAATTGTCCAATGTCCTTAAGTGCGCAACAAAGTACGCCGTAATCCAGATCAAGTGCGCAGCAGCCTGTAACAATATAAACAACCTTGTCAAGATGTTTGTCTTTTGATAAGTGCGCAGTCTTGCAAAGTACACGTGTAGCTGTTGTTTCTTGATAAGTGCGCAGATCAGTCAGCACTTGGGCATGGTAAGTGCTCAGTCTTGACTGATCAGTCTGCGTACTAAACGAAGTACGCAGACACTTAAACTCTCGTTTAAGATTTAAGTGCGCATAAACCCTAGCCAAGTACTCAAAACTACACCTCTTCAATAAGTGCGCACAACACCAAAGATTTCTGTTTAAGTGCGCAGAAACCCTAGTTAAGTGCTCGTAGACAATGAAAAACAATAAGTACGCACAAACTTAGTTGTGTACTAAAACAAAAGGGTATAAGTACTCAGATAAGCACAAGTATGCAGTTTATGAGCTAAGTACTCAAACCAAGAAATAAGTACTCAACGTATGAAATAAGTTCACAACTCAAGAAACAAGTGCGCAAAACGGGCTGTTGAAAAATACAAAACTCAGCTGAATTCTATCCAAAACTTTTTCATTCCATTCTGAAATGCTTGGATGAAATTTCTACTTAAAATGAACCACTTTTAACTCTCGGAAACACAATTTCCATGAAATTTTGAAGCAAAAACATAAGAAAAACACCCAATTTTTTTGATAAACACAAAAGCTAATAAAAAAAAATCTTGATAATAAAAACTAACAAGATGAGGGTTTTGGTATCTTAAAATAGATACAATCTAGAGCACAAAGTCTCTGATACCAAATTGTAGTCCCGAAATACTAGATCTTGTTGGTGCAAAAGATTGTTATCACTTAGAAACACCTATTTGTTAGGTGTTTTAAGTGATTAATCTTGAAAAACAAAGATACTAGATAAAACTAGCAAAACCGACACACAAGATAAAGAGATTCAAGCTTTCCATTACTGATTAACATCAAAGAACCATGGATTACACATAATAAGTACGCACCCTTTAACTTGTGCTACCAAGATAATATCCAAAACCCTAACCCTAGAGCTGCACACAAGCATTCTTTATATAGGAAGTCAGATGGGCCTGCGCACTTAAGCTAAGTGCGCAGGGCCCGTCCATTAAGTGCGCAGCCTAGGGTTTCTAGCATAAACTATGTCATAATTACATAAACAGCCCTTCAACATACAAACTACACAACAAGCTATCAAAAGTCTTTGATCTGGTAACTGTGGTCTCAATATAACCCAACATGATTGCATTAACAAATGGGACTTGAGAACCAGTTTGAGTATGCACCATGTGGTACCAACATTTGTGGGTCTTGTCTTAAACAATTATATGTTTTTATGGGGTTCTACCCACTAAGACAATTGATTTCATGTTTTGTAAAACAATCTAAGTGTTTGGTATCAAATTTATCAGTTTCTTATGCGTTTGCTCAAACATTGTACTTGAAAACATTTCGACGTTACATTCCCGTGTTTCCGCCTAAGCGTGGTGTGACAACATGTGTAGTATATATGAAAGTGATTGTGCTCAATCAGGCTAAAATACTCACATGGAAAAGATAGGCTCTCGTTTATGAAGTAAGGACACTTTAAGTTAGTTCTTTCGGCTTCACCAAAACCTCCCAAAATCCCCTATTTGATTTTTGGGTGGACTTTTTGAAAACAGTTTTTAGTTAATTATAACGTTTTCAAAAAAAATTACCTGTAAATGGTTTTGGTTTGCTGATTTCAAGAGGTGGTAATATAGATTTTATGATATATTTTATGCTTAAAGAAATAAGTGGACAAGAACAAGTGCTCCCCTAGTTAGTTTCCTAAAAGGAAACTGTTCGGGCGATACCCACAACTGCCTGACCACTGAGCCTTTGCGAGAGAAATCACTTGGCATGAATTTTAATACCTAAAACTAAAAGAGAAAAATAAACTACTAAAAGAGAAGATACTAAATCCTAGTGCCGAGAGGGCATACCTGCTGTTAGAAAGAAATAAAAGTGAATGATCATACCTGAGGGTCCTCAAATGTCTTTCTTACCGAATGCACCAACCTCTCAACTTATTCATCATCGGGCTAGTCCTGGAAATCCTAGTTTAACCAATGTTAATCCTTCAATTTAAGATCTTGGGATCGATTTTGAAACATGCTAGAGACGATGAGTCACGACACCACCATTTGAAATTTCTCTGACCAAACATCACAATGTGCAAGTAGTGAAGAACTCGATCATCCCGACACGTTACAAGTGGCTAGCCGAAGTGACGCCACTTTTTCTTAGTGAAGTGGTCCACAGAGTGATATGTTTTCCCCCATGATTCTTCAGCAAGTTCAACCAGTGGGAGGCAATCACTAGTACAAAGTGGCAAATGAGAAATCACCACGTACTTTCCTGAGTTGCCGAAGTCTGGTTCTTCATGTGGATTTATTATAGCAGGAACTCCAGTCGGGTCAATTTGTCCTTCTTGCACCTCTGTATCTACCACTTCACTTCTACCCACGTTTTCTTCAATGTCGCCTTCTTCACAAGCTTCCTTTTGTTGTGCCTCCAATGCCCTTGCTTTTGCTTCATCTTCCATTGCAAATTTCTTCAAGAGATATTTTTTTACTATCTCAAGGTTTTCAGCTGTAACATCCGGCCCCTCTCACCACCAACATTGTCCACTTTGCCCCGACGGGTAGCCCATCCAGAGCTCACGTATTTGTTTTTGGTTGCCCCGGTGGAGACTTTCAAGAGGTCACCCATCCCGATACTGCTCCCACCTGAGCACGCTTAACTCTAGAGTTCTCCTCTTATCCACTAACATTAAGCCCCAAAACACGTTGGTGATTTAAGAGGCATTGGATTACATATGAACCAAGGATCTCACCTAGCCACGGCCGATGTGGGATTTTCCTGGGGTGTCATATTTACCCCCTGTTAGAGTCTCATCGTCCCTGATGAGGTATGCACCCATCATCCCAAATGGCACAGGAGTGGCTCTGATACCATCTGTAACATACGGCCTCTCTCACCACCAATAGTGTACGCTTTGCCCCGACGGGTAGCCCATCCAGAGCTCACGAGTTTGTTTTTGGTTGCCCCGGTGGAGACTTCCAGGAGGTCACCCATCCTAACACTGCTTCCACTTGAGCACGCTTAACTGTGGAGTTCTCATCTCATCCACTAACATTAAGCCCCAAAACGCGTTGGTGATTTAAGAGGCATTGGATTACATATGAACTAAGGATCTCTCCTAGCCACGGCCGATGTGGGATTTTCCTGGGGTGTCACATCTGCAAACCTTTTCAAGTTGATGAGCGGGGGTTCAAACTCGGGCATTGGCTTGGGTTCGGGCTTGGCTTCAGGTTTAGACTCGGGAAAAGGTTTGGTGATGGAGATGGCAAAAATGGTGGTGAATTTTCAAGGGGGTATATTTCTTCAAAAGGATAATGTGAATAAGTTGAAGAATCAAAAAGTGGTGCATTTGAGAGTATGAAAATGGTGATGAGTTATACAGAGGTTCGTAAGAAGGTGAATATGGAGGAGATTCATATGAAGGCAGGGGCAGATTTAGGAAGGGATGTACGGGTTTAGCCGAACCCATTGGGTTTTCGATTTTTAGTAGAAATATATAGGAAAAATGAGCCATGAAGCCATAAGAAAATTTGGATATGAACCCATTTCTATATCATCTTAATGGTTCAATGGTTAAGTCTCCCTTCTTTCAAACGATAGGTCCTCGGTTCGAAACGTGTTGCACTTGTTTTTTTGTTTTTTTAACCTGGATCGACCCAACCCTAACATAGGGTTTTCTTATGTTTTATTCTAAACCCAGCCCCCTTTCTTTCCTTACCCAATCCCTAACACCAACACCCAAATAACATACAATAGTGACTCCAGTAAGCAGCCTACAGTTCTGTTTATACCGCCGCCGCTGCTCCACCGCTCTCCCTCTGCTCCGCCGCTCCCCCTGTGCTCCGCCACCGCCCAACAGCAGCGTAAGGTTCAATTTTTTTTTAAGTTTCAAGTTTTTTAATTTGTTAAACTATCTAAGTGACCCGATATTGATATGGCCGTTTGATATAAAGACAGAATAGTACTTCTTGTAAGACAAAAACATCAATCAACAAACGTGAGCTAGAATCGTAACATACTATTTTATTCAAAGTAGAAAATGACAGCTTTTAGTTTGGTAGTTTGTGTTTGTTTGTTGGAACTTGGAACATGAAAGATACGGAAAAACTCTGTAGAAAATAAAAACTGATTTAGAAGAGAGTTATATTACTTATAAATCACAACATCTATTTTACAACTTCTGTTGACTTGTCAACAGTTGTTCTCAAAACAACTATCATACAATACAAATTTCAATTAGAAATTACCATGTGGAACATAAATAAATCAGTTAATTAATAATAATAATAATAATAATAATAATAATAATTATTATTATTATTGGCACTCAGCACTCTTATTTTTGCCACTCAACCCTGTTAATGTTCAAAATCGTAACCACGCTTCCTTGTGTTAATTTAAAACTTTTCCTCTTAAAAGTTTAAAAGTTAAGGGCAACTCTCATCCAATAAAATAGTCCAATTACAAATTACCATTTGGAACGGAAATAAACTAAGTTTCAAAATCTTAATCATTAAATTTGGACTTTTGGGCCTCTAATTAACCAACACTACAACAGACAAACTCTTAGAAATTTAAAAAGTGATTTTATAGGCGGTTGTATTATTTATTAATCACAACATCTGTTTTATAACACCTGTTGACTTGTCAACATATCTTCTCAAAACAACTGTCATCCAATACAACTTCAGTTTATTCTATAGACTATTTACAAACATTTGTTAACTGTCAGCAGATGTTGCAAAAAACTACTAAGAGAGTGAAAAGGATTCTCCTACTTATAAATGACAATATCTATTTTACAACATCTGTTAATAAGTCAACAGATGTAATGAAACAACTGTCATCCAATACAATTTTCAATTAAAAATTACTATGTAGCACGTAAATTAATTAATTAATTAATTAATAATAATAATAATATGATAAGAATTGTATAGAATTAGAGAGAAATTTGAGAGTGTTTTTGTGAATTCTACTAATCAATTCTGTTCAATACAAAGTATATATATACATGTAGATATAATTGTAAATCAGTTATATGGAAAAGAGGGCAGTTATGTATATCTGATTTTATAACACTCCCCCTCAGATATACATTAGTATTCATTATACACTATTAATAACATACTTCAGGATGATATTAAATTAGTACTTCAGGACCTATAATATAAACTGATACTATTGGATCAGTCATGCTGCCTCGTTAAAAACCTTACTAAGAAAACCCAATGGGACAAAACTTAGTCAAGGAAAAGAGTACAGCGTGTATAATGCTCCCCCTCAATTTAACTAAAGTCTTTCAATCTTCGGAGCCCGATCTTTTGTGTCAAATGCTCAAAACTGCTTCTAGGTAAAGATTTTGTGAACAAGTCGGCGAGATTTTCACTTGACTTGATTTGACGAGCATCAATTTCCCCTTCCTTTTGCAGGTCATATGTCGAGAAGAACTTTGGTGAGATATGCTTTGTTCTGTCACCCTTAATGTAGCCTTCCTTGATTTGTGATATGCAAGCAGCATTGTCTTCATAAATAATCGTTGGGTCCTTCTTGATTTGTTCTAATCCACATGCTCCTTGTATATGATTGATCATTGATCTCAACCATACGCATTCTCTACCAGTATCATACAATGCTATTAATTCAGCATGATTTGATGATGTCGCTGTAAGTGTTTGCTTAGTTGACTTCCAAGAAATTGTCGTGCCACCATATGTGAATACGTAACCTGTTTGAGATTTTGCTTTATGAGGATCTGATAGATATCCGGCGTCAGCATACCCAACAAGCGGGGACTTGTTATCTTTTTGATAGAAAAGACCCAAGTCTTTTGTCCCGCAAAGATACCGAAATACGTGTTTTATTCCGTTCCAATGTCTACGTGTTGGATTTGAGCTATATCTCGCTAGTACATGTACTGCGAATGCAATATCAGGTCTAGTGTTATTTGCGAGATACATAAGATCACCGATCGCGCTTAAGTACGGTACTTCTGGACTGAGTACTTCCTCGCCTTCTTCTTGAGGTCGATAAGGATCCTTATGTGGATCTAGCGGTCGGATAACCATAGGTACGCTGAACGGATGAGCTTTATCCATATTAAAACGTATTAACATCTTCTGGATGTAGTTGACTGATGGACAAATGTGCCATTGCATAAATGCTCGAATTATAAGCCGAGACATAGTTTTGTTATTCCAAGGTCTTTCATTTCAAATTCGTTCTTTAATAATTGAGCAGCTTTCTCTATCTCTTCAGGAGACCCGACGATGTTGATATCATCAACATAAACTGCTATTATTGTAAACTTTAAGTTTGATCTTTTTATAAAGACACATGGGCTGATTACATCAGACTTGTATCCTTCCTTTTCGAGATATTTACTTAGTCGATTGTACCACATTCGACCAGATTGTTTGAGACCATATAAAGATCTCTGGAGTTTTATAGCACACATATCTCGAGGTGTTGATTTTAATGCTTCAGGCAATTTTAATCCTTTAGGGATTTTCATGTAGATGTCATTTTCAAGTGTCCCGTATAAGTATGCGGTGACGACATCCATAAGTCTCATATGAAGTCCTTCAGAGATTGTAAGACCGACTAGAAACCTAAGGGTTATCGCATCCACTATAGGGGAATACGTTTCCTCATAATCAACTCCTGGGATTTGGGAAAACCCTTGTGCTACAAGTCGTGCTTTATATCGTACAATCTCATTCTTTTCATTTCTCTTTATTGCAAACACCCATCTATAACCTACTGGTTTGACGTCTATGGGTGTTCGGACTACAGGTCCGAAAACATGTCTCTTTTCGAGCGAATTTAATTCGGCATTTATGGCTTCTTGCCATCTTGGCCAATCATTTCTGTGCATGCACTCTTCTAGAGTTTTAGGTACGTAATCATTTTCATTTATTACATCCGTTGCTATAGCATATGCAAATATATTATCAACGCGTGTTTTATTCCGGTTCCACATTGTACTATTTTGTACATAATTGATAGAGTATCCCATTACGATTACAAGAGTGTTTAAATTCCAATCAACACGTGTACACAGACTCTATTCGATTATTTATAAACATGTCAACACACATAGATAAATAAATATTAAACAAGTTTCTAAACTATTTATCTATGTATGTATATAAATATGCGATGTATATATATGTATGAATGAATGCTTATATCATCAAACCCATCCTTACCCACATATATATATATATATACACGGCTATATACACACATATGTGGACAAATTTTGGACAAGACATTATAACTACACACACATATATCGTGACACACACATTCCTACACCTTCTATTCACATTCCAATTTCCTATATTTCACCAAAATATAAAGTAAACCACCCCAAGATAAGTCTTACAACAAATGGACTTTCCACAAACTTCTTTTTGTTCCTTCCCTAGGCCGAAATCATGCACAAGATGCAAACCCACAAGAAAACTTGATCATGCTCACAAAGTCTTAGGTAATCACCAATTTAGAACCTTAACAATCCCCCTACACACTCCTATGCTTTGTTGACTACCCTAATTATCTCATTACTAGTCCCAAAAATCGGCCCTATGCACATGTGGTCTCATTGATTTGAACAACTCTCATTCTCTATATACACACACACACATATACGATGCATATATACACACATGCATCTCATTACCTAGATATTTCACCAATAAAGAAGCAAGACCACTATACAAGGGAAAATACACATGAAGGACCATCCAAAAATACCCATTTCCTTTCCCATATTTTCGGCTATAGTAACCCTACATTAACAAAAATATTAGCCTCCCACATGATCACAATTACCCATGGAAATACACTAATATGGCACTTAGCCTTTCCATCTCATGGATCCATAAGATTTGACCTTCCAAAACTCTATTTCCACATATATATAAGTCGGCCAAAACAAGTTCCAACACAAACATTTCAAGTTTCCAAGACAACACATTACACCTTATTAGAAATTGCCTTTTTCATCACTAATTCACACAAGTTTTGACTTACCACAAATAACTAAACTACTCCCATTCCCTCTCCTTTATAAACCGATCGGATTGGAGTCCAAGAACAATCACACCACACTTTGAAACACTAAACACTTTTACACACTAACCCCTCACCTCTAAACACCCTCGGCCGAACCTTTAACCCCCTACCCGAGCCATTCATCGATCGAACACCCTCTCCACGGCTACACGAGTCCTTTATAGGAATCTTGGAAGTTGTATAGTGGAATGAAAAAGCTAGAACCGACCCTATCTTCATCCTAAGGCACATTGTAGTGGTATGTTAAAAACTATCCTTGTTTTCTTTTCATTCATGTTTCGGCCCATATGGAACTTACCCGACCATTTGCCTCATTCGCACACACCATACACGGCTATAACAACTAATAAAAATCGATTATGGAACTCCCAAGTCGAAATAATTACAAAAGAACACACTTATATGTACACTTACATGTGGAATGCATACACATTCACGAACACTCGAACACGAACCCACATGCCCACACACATGTCCATGAGTGTATGAATGTGTGTATATACATCATTAATTAGGCCATAAAAACCGTTTTTAAAACTTAAAATAGTGTTATACATGATATGGTGTAATTGCAAACATATGTTAAGAACAACCAAACATACGATAGAAAGGCCTAAACAAAGAGTAAAGGCTTAAAACAAAGAGTATTTGGAAAAACATGTGTTAACAACTAAGAAACATGTGCTAGCCCGAGTTAAACGCGTGTAAATGACATTTTTTCATAAAAAGGGCCAAAACATACAACAACATGCTATAATTTGTACGAATATTTAGCCTACATAGTGTGTGGTGACACATAGAAAGACCAAAACCTCGGTTTTGCCATAAATGGTTAATTCTAGACACTAATAACGACAAAAACCAACTTTTCCAACACGTGCAACGTGTACAGCCGTACATACACACAGTTCATAAAAATACTAGTCGAGTGAGGAATTGCATGGTAAACAGTACAATACATAGACCTAAGTTGTCCTTATGTGAATCTAGGGCACTTTTGTTCGGACATTCCATGTCAGATGCATTCAGTAGTTAGAACCCAGACATCAGGTGAGTTTTTCACGGCCCCTTTCAGTGTTTTACATTTTTCCGGGGGAAAAACATGCGTACAATTTTCAGTTACATTTATGGCTATTATGTGAACATGAGACAATAAGGTTCAGGATCCTTTAAGTTCTTGTGTCATACATCACACGGGAACCATTAGCTATGGACTTAGCCATGAAACACCGGAATAGATCTATTGGGTTGACACCCCACTCTTGGTCAGACGCTCTGACCGGATGATATATATCATGAGAGTGCTTGTATTTCACATTTATTCATTGTCTTTAGTGTACAATGGGCGAGGCACAACATGTCAAGGTTTGGTTATGGGCTCATGTCAGATCGCATATTGATTATTGCCCTAGCTAGGCAATGATTTAGTCGGTTTTGGATTACAAGTCCATTCATTTAAAACCCGTGAACTCACCAACTTTATATTGACCCATATTTTTCATGCATGTTTTTCAGGTAATTAGCATGAGACGTGGAACTTGGGGGGTCGCATGTGAGCATCTTGGGATACCATCTTTTGAGCCGTTGTTGTATTGTTTTTGGTCATTGACAATTTCAAACAATGGTTTTATTTAAGACAATTTAACTTAATGTTTTGTAAGAAAATGTTGTCAAATGGAATTCCCTACTTTTAATTATTGGTGCTTTGCGTGACCTTTGTGCTTGGAAATCATTCGAAGTCGCATCCCGTGTTTCCGCCTGGGCGGGGTGTGACAGAGCATATTACATGGACCATTCAAGTAATAACTCAAAAAACGTATCATTTGCACTCTCTTGGTTTACACCCAACATCAGGTTGTACCCCTACTTTATTCGATGTTTAAACCCTTGTAATTGACAAAACGTTATCATTTGCACTATTCCCTCTAACGTAACTACACTTTTCGTTTAAGGGTATTAAAAACAAGTAAAATACCATTTTATTTGCATCCTTGTCTTAATTCTTTAGCACCCTCTAGATGGAAAGTGTAGTTCTATTAGCCGAACGGTTCAAAGGATAACGTTTGTCAACCAAAGCATTTGTGCAACCTGATACCCCGTATGTAAACCTAGGTCTGGCAAATCGTGTATACCCGACCTGTTAAGACACGAACACGAAACATGGAGACACGAACACACACGACACGAACATGGCACCATAACTTATTATGTTATTTTTTTCAAACCCGAACAAGAACATGTTTATACCAGGCAAACACGATAGGACACAATAATACATGTTTATACCAGGTTAACACGGTATGACACAAACTTGTTTCCAAACCTGACATGATAAAGGGCACCATCAAGCATTAAAAGGTAGAATTCCACCTGGTAAAAACATAAAGCTAGTACTCCACCCCCCACAACCTATATACTTAAAAAAAAAAAAAAAAAACCTTAACATGTCTTAACGGGTACTAAATAGGTAAACATGTATTTAACATGTTTAGACATGAAAATTTACAGGTATATTCATGTCTACCTATTTAGAACACGAAACCTGTAAAGGTCATACCTGAACCTGTTAAGATGTGTAGGTTCATATCGTGTATTCGTGTTTGTGTCTAAAATGGTAAGCCTTGTGGAACACATGGGTGCAAATGATTAGGGGTGAGCAGAAAACCGTAAAACCGAACCGAAACCAAAAAACCGATTTAACAGAACCAAAAGTAATCGATGTAACACCCTAGGCATATCCCACATCTCCCGTAGATAGGAGAGATCTTGGTTCATAAGTAATGTCCTGCCTCATAAATCACCAACGCGTTTTGGGCTTAGTTGGCTGTGGAGTACTTGAAAACTTCACAGTTAAGCGTGCTCAGGTGGGAGTAGTACTAGGATGGGTGACCTCTTGGGAAGTTTTCACTCGGGCAACCAAAAACAAATCCGTGAGTTTCTAGTGGGCAAAACGGACAATATTGGATGATAATAAAAGCGGGGTGTTACAGAATGGTATCAGAGCCACTCCTGTGCCATCCGGGATGGTGGGGCAAACCGTGTTACAGAATGGTATCAGAGCCACTCCTGTGCCATCCGGGATGGTGGGGCAAACCTCATCGAGGACGATGAGTCCCTAAGGGGGGGGGGGGGGTGATTGTAACACCCTAGGCATATCCCACATCTCCCATGGATGGAGAGATCTTGGTTTATAAGTAATGTCCTGCCTCATAAATCACCAACGCGTTTTGGGCTTAATTGGCTGTGGAGTACTTGAAAACTTCACAGTTAAGCGTGCTCAGGTGGGAGTAGTACTAGGATGGGTGACCTCCTGGGAAGTTTTCACTTGGGCAACCAAAAACAAATCCGTGAGTTTCTAGTGGGCAAGACGGACAATATTGGATGATAATAAAGGCGAGGTGTTACAACCGAATCGCTCAAAAAACCAGAAAAACCAAACTGATAAAAACCAAACCAAAATTAGTGGTTTGGTTTCGGTTTTGCATTTTATAAAAACCGAAAAAACCTGAACCGAATAACCCAAAACATCATTTTTTAATATATCTTATACACTGATTTAGGAATTATTAGTTTTATTCTTGAAAATAATTAATCTTCAAAGTATTACAAAAGAAATGTGTTAATAAAAACTTTGGAAAAACATGTAAATCGTTTATAATGTTCGGTCTATGTAAACAATATTAATTTAAAACGTTAAATATATATAAACATCTAAGAAAGATTCTTAAATCTTAGATTGTAAGTTCTATTTTTAAATTTTATGAAATTATGTTCCAAAAACCGAAAAGACCGAAAAACCGAACCGAACCGTTACTAAAACCGAAAAGACCGAAACCGAACGGTATTCAAAAACCAAAAAATCGAACTGTGCACACCCCTACAAATGATAATCAACTCTCCTAGAAGTGGCCAATGATCTCCAACTTGCCTGGTTTGAGGTAGGGTGAGTTTTCCCTTAGGGGTTCCCATCCTGGGGTAGGTCACAGGTTCGATCCATGCACACCACAAAAAAATTCCCCATGACGGTTTGAGCTTAGGCAAGGAGGACACCAGTGTGTGGATAGGATTAAAAAAAAAAAAAAAAAAAAAAAAAAAAAAAAAAAAAAAAACTCCTAGAAGCGATTTGTTATTTTTTTTTCCCTCACCGACCACCAAAAGCGCGTGTGTTATTGGGTAGATCCGAATAGGGAAATAGATAGCGAGTCGGAATAATAGATGAGCGCAAGGGTCACGCCTCTCGATAATTAACAAAAAAAATTCGTTTCTTTCTTGAGTATTATTATTATTATTATTATTTCCTCTCTTCATTCAGACAGAGAGACAGACAGAAAGAAACAAGACAAAACAAAAAGCCCTAAAATCTTCTTGATCCCCAATTTTCATACTTGCTCCACTCCAATTCATCAATTCTACTTCCTCATCCACCAATTTTATTTATCCAAGACCCCGTCTCTCTGTGTTTGTTTGTAGGAATGAGCAAATCTACTTATGATTGTTATTGAGAAAAATAAAGGGGTTGGTTGGTTAATCAATCACTGTGGTGGATGCGTCATCGTCGTTTTATATAAATGCTTATTGGAAGGGATCTAGGGCTTCCATACCTGGTGGTCCTGGTGTTGCTCTTATTAATCTTGCCATCCATCGCCTTTATTATTATTATTCGGAACAAATGGCGGCACGCGGCTGCCAGGAGAGAAGAAATCAAACGCCTTTTGATATTTGCATCTGAGGAGGCTGCTAGGGCTGAGATTGAGGCTACACAAACTTATTTATACACACCACCTGATTCCTCATGGCTACCTGTTTCGGAGTCTGTCTGGGTGCCGAAATCGATGCCGATACCGCCTGCTGCTGCTGCAACTGTGCCCGGGGTGCAAGTGGTGAAGCCGCTGTACAAGTGTGCGGTTTGCTTTTCGCCAACTAGTACGCGCTGTGCTAAGTGCAAAGCGGCTCGTTACTGGTAAATATTAAACCTCAATTGATGATACTTTTTGTTGATTTGAAGTTTTGTTGACATAGATGAACTCTCGTGTTAAAGTTTAGTTGATGAAGAAAGAAATAATCTTTTATCAGTTTAAGTAATGTAGTTTAAAAGTTATGAGTCTTTTGAATGACAGTTACAGTAGTTATTGGCTAACAGGGACTTGAATTGATGTAAGGGCAGATGTTGAAATTCATGGAGATATTGCAGTGTTCATTAGATTAAGTAATGTAAATATGATAGTCTTTCGGTGTTCAATACTAGTTGGTGTCATGCATTTAATGTGTTTTGTGCTTATTTATGGAACTAATATGCTTTTCATTGTTCATTGTATTTAACTGGTCTTGTGATGGTGATAAATCTGTGGTCTATAATCTTCGTTTACTAACAGATTAAATGAATACATGTCCTTTGTGCCATGAAGCCTTTGGCATAGTCTAACATAGGTGTTTTTAAGGGATGTGTCGCTGGCAGCTAGGTTACTTTTTTTTTTCTTCCACAAATGGTAGGTCTATTTAAATGTAGTTTGCATGACCAGTGGTTTGTACCTTTTATAGCATTAGAAAAATAGATTTTGTTCTTTCAATTTAATTAGAAGATTAGAATGTATGAAATCTACACATATTTTGACTGATCATGTATGCTATACATTTTTATGACAAGATGGTAACACCAACACATGCTCTTGTTTTTATTTCACCTTTTAACTAAAAGTATTATCCAAGCTGTATAGTTTGTATACTTTGTGCGTGATTGTATTTGAATAATGAAGCGCTGATATAGGAAATAACTGATGTCTCTTAATTAGCAAAAACAATTAAATTTAAGATTTATTTGTTGTCATAGTTATATGGCTAACCCTTGGGGCCGATTGTTATTTGATCAGTTTGACTACATGACTGTACTGTTTTGTTATTTGGTAAATTCATTTCATTTTATGGTATGTATTTATAAATGTTTAATTGAAGCTCAAAACTTTTCAGATATCATTCATGTTCTGCTGTTGTAACATTTTGAATGTTTAATTATGTTACAATATAATTGCAGCTCCGGAAGATGTCAAATTATTCACTGGAGACAAGGTCACAAAGATGAATGCCGGCCTTATGTGGCTGTAAAACCTGTTAAAGATGTTTCAGGTAGTTCATCCAAGCAAGAAGATGGTAAAGATTCCAATGCCGCCTCAGCAGATGGAAATCGACCTGAAGTTGGATCAGCTTTTGAATCCTCGTCTGAGGAATATTCTACTTTTTCTACCCCTAGCAGATCCTCCATTGAAGCCTCTTCAATCAGTTCCGAGGAATCAGATGTTACATCTGAAAACTCCATGCCAGTAGAATCGTCGTCGACAGGCTCAGTAAAGATTGATCATAACAAATCCAATCATATTGATGAAGATATTCAGCCAAGGTTTTCAACTTCATCTTCACGGGTTGATGACGGCCCTGTTGGGTCTTCGTTTTCTGAACCTACGACAACCTCTTATGGCCGTATGGGTGGAACCCTCCATTCCATGGAATCCACCGTTGATGAGCTTAAAAGGCTTTCTAAGAACACATCCAGATTGGATAACTCTGCTCCAAATGGGTCCACGTCATCTTCTCGTGATGTTAATGGTTCTAGTAGGCTTTCCTTTTCTGAATCTTCAACAACCACTTCTGGCTTTTGGGCTGGTACCCTCAACTCCAAGAAATCCACCGTCGATGAGCTTGATGGTTCCAATAAGAACAAAATCATATTGGATAAATCTGGTCCAAATGGTTCAGGGAGTAAGAAGTCAAATGATGGTACCTCATTGTCAAAAGAAATGTTAATCGACGGTATCAAGTCCACAAAGCCACCAAAATATAATTCGGAAACATTGAAACATAAGGATGTAGTCGGTGACAGTGATTTGCCTCAACCCATGTTTAAGGAAACTAAGGTTTCTTCATCACCTGTTAAAGATTTTGCTAAAGCATCTGGTGGCATGCCTTCCGCAACTCTTGAGAAATCAACTCATGTGGTCAACACTAAGAGCAGTACTTCACCTGCATTGAATTCTACCAGTAGACTTGCATCTCAATATACAAAACCTGTAACTGTTCTCGAGGAAAAAAGTAAGGTTTCTGTTTCTTCATCCAAGCTGGCGGAACATTCTGGTAGTGGTAGAAATGAAGGAAATCCATCAATCCCGAAGGTTGTTGACCAGCCCAAGACCTCTAAGTTGGCTCGTCACTGTTCACAAAAAGCAGAGAGTGATACATCACATAAATACAGCTGCAAGGTATAAAAGTGGAATTTATTCTAACTTTGAACATTGAATTTAGGAGATTTATAATTATCAACTGACATCAATTGGTTTTTTAAACCAGGGTCTTTTCTCGTATGAAATGTTTGTCAAGCTTTACAACTGGAAACAGATTGAATTGCGGCCTTTTGGCCTCATTAATTGCGGAAACAGGTAGAGCTTCTACTCATTAAGTAATGTATACACCATAATGTTGACCATTATCTACCTCTGATATTTCTTTAACATTTCTACATTTATGCTATTTTTTTTACAGCTGTTATGCTAATGCCGTGCTTCAGTGTTTGACACACACACCACCTTTAAATGCTTATTTTCTTCAAGGGCTCCACTCGAAAGCATGTGAGTTGTGATATTAACTTTCTTTATGGAAAATACATAGAAAATGCTTTACTTGCATTAACTTATATGGTTTACTGATGTTCTATATTAGGCAAAAAGAGAGACTGGTGTTTCACATGTGAGTTTGAAGGCCTTGTTTTGAAGGCAAAAAATGGGAGTTCTTCACTGTCTCCTGCCCGTATACTTTCTCAGATAGAGACTATTGGAAGCAGCCTCAACCAAGGGAGACAAGAAGATGCACATGAATTTTTAAGGTGCACTGGCTCTTTTGTTGTTGTAGCAGCTTTATTTAGTTAATTGTTGTAGTTTTTTTCTGAGTTATCAGGTGCTGTAACAGGTATGCTATTGATACGTTGCAATCAGTTTGTCTAAAGGAAGCAGGAACAAATGCTACCAACTCTTCAGAAGAAGAGACAACTTTAATTGGACTTACCTTTGGCGGTTATCTAAGATCTAAGGTAACGTTGTCGCTAAAAGAAATTAAGTTCAAAATGTGAGTGCCTAAACTCGGTTGTTTTTTTAATTTTGTAGATAAAGTGCATGAAGTGTGGAGGCAAATCAGAGCGAAATGATCGGATGATGGATCTCACAGTTGAAATTGAAGGCAATATAGGGACTTTAGAAGAGGCTTTGAATAAATTTACGTGTACCGAGATACTGGATGGTGAAAACAAGTATAAATGCAGCAGGTTGGTTCAGAATTTGTTACAATCTTATTCGTGATACATGATGAACGCTATGTTGTATTGATTTTGTTATTTTATAATGCCTTTTCAGGTGCAAATCTTATGAGAAAGCCAAGAAGACATTGACATTGTTGGAAGCTCCAAACGTGCTTACTATAGCATTAAAGCGGTTTCAAGTAACATTCTATACTTTTTTAATTTTTATGAACAATGGTGTTTGACTTGTGCGTCTGAGAAATTTCTAATTTCCTGTGTTTTATTTGAATGATTACAGTCTGGAAAATATGGGAAGCTTAACAAATCAATTCGATTCCCAGAGATTTTAGACATGGCTCCATATGTGAGTGGGACAAGTGACAAATCCCCGGTTTACAGGCTTTATGGAGTGGTGGTTCACTTGGACGTATTGAATGCTGCATTTTCTGGTCATTATGTGTGTTATGTTAAAAATGCTGAGAATCGGTGGTTCAAGATTGATGACAACAAGGTATGTTTTATTTTGTTTAATGGTTTCTTTTGAAAAACATGTCATTTCTTAAACTTTTGTTTCAGGTAAAAGAGGTGGATGTACAGAGCGTCCTGACCAAAGGAGCATACATGCTTCTCTATGCAAGGTATGTTATCCTGATTTTTGATTTATCGAAACAATATTAGTTTGAAACCAACCCAATGCACTCACTAACCACGATTTGTGATATAAATGCAACTAGGTGCTCGCCACGCGCTCCACGCTTGATACGCAGCTTATTAGCACGCCACCACCATGATCCAAAGAAACACAAAATCTCAACATCGTTTGCGTCAAGATCCCACTCCACCCAACCATGGGATGTTAACCGTGATCATCTAGCTGTCCGTCACCGGTCCCTTGAAGAGGAATCATCGTCATCTTCAAGCGACGGTTCAGGAATGTTTTCAGAATCCTGTTCTTGCAGCACAGAGAGCAGTCAGAGGGATTCAAGCAGCATAGATGACCATATTTCATGGGATTGGGAGCAAGAAAACAACAGCATCAGCAGCAGCTCATTGTGGAGGAACTTGCATTTGAACTCGTCAGATTCCGATACATCCTCGTCGTCATCGTCTTCCTTCCCTTCTCCCTTGTATTCTAGGCATCCTCCTCCCGTGTACCATAAAAATGATGACGACGAGTGTAGAAAGGTGAGTGGTAGTGATAGTAGTTTTAGGGAGGTTAACGTTGATAGATTAGGTAGGCGGCACCCTTTGGAAGCCACAAAACCTGCTTTGAGAAGATCAACGGCCCGAGCGAGTGATTGAGAAAGGGTGGTGGTGGTGGTGGGAGTTTTTTGGGGCGGCGGGGTTAGGGGGTGGCTGTATTGTATGTATTTGTACTACTTTTCCTGATGTTGGCTCTTGTTAAAAACAGTTAAAAGAGAGAGCCTTCGAAACGTTTTGTCATCCTCTTCCCTTCTATATATATAATAATAATATATATATGGTGTTAACATGCTATGTTGGTGTTTGTTTGTATAAGATGATCATCATCCTGTTCAACATTTGTGACATGATAACCAATCAAAGAATATGGACATTCAATACAAACTTAGGAAGTTTGAGTGGAGGACCTCTATTATGTCTGATCCCTGATCTGATACAACAGCCATCTTAAGCCAGTTAACAAGAAACATGGACATCCAAACAATCTCCAAGATGTCCACAAAAATAAGCAAGTGAAGAAGATATTTATTTGTTTATATTTGTATTTCTAGTGAATAGAATACGTAAACGAACACATGAGTTGGTCTTAACTTCCTTCAATGAGATGGCACCAAGAAAGGAAACCATTGGATCTTTGTAATTGGTGTTGATATGACTGACCTAAACTATATATATATTATAAATGTTGAATACGATGCTTTGTTTCTTCCTAGGTTTTTCCAACTCTTACAAAATGTTACAAACAACGGATAATAAAAGATACCACAAGTGATTGTGAATCATAGGACTATGCGATTGTGAATCAAGTAATACATGATGCCTCCTTTGAAGCTCATATTATACCCATGTGTATTCCACATGTACGCATGTTCTCACAGCTTTGGGCGAGAATATAACCAATGGCTTTATTTGATTCATGGAGGGTGCAAACTAGCAGGGCTACTCGAGCTCGGCTCAAAATGAGCCGATATTGGACAAGCTCGAGCCCGAGCTTTGCTTATCAAGCTCAATCACGAGCCTAAACGAGCTCATTGGGTTATATAATTTTTATTTATAAAATTATGAAATATAACTAAATTATATATACAATAATAATTAATAAATAAACGAGCCGAGCCGAGCCCGAGTTAAGCTCAAGCTTTTTTAAGTTAAACAAGCTGAGCTTGGTAAAGTTGATGCCCGTCTCATTTGCACCCCTAATCTGAGACAGACCACTACTGTACTGCCATCTCACCAGCATCCTTGGGACTTACTTGATGGGTCGCCAACTAAACCAAAATTTGTCATCCAGACATGATGAACCCGAAACAAACACTATGGTGAACGGTTGAAAAAAAAAACCATGTGGCCACTTTCATATAAACCTAACAATGTAAAACTACATTACAATTCCTAATTCAAAATTGTATGTATGCAACACCTACCTAACAATCAGATAACGTTACATTCCTACCGACCAAAACTGAACATAAATTTCTCTGTAACAATGATAAGTAGAGATGGGTGGATCATAGGCTAACTTGTCAAAACGGGTTTGGGTTATATATTATAGGGGTCATTATTATCATGCTTTAAAACATAACAGGTAGGTTGGGTCGACACACTTTTTTTTTATAGCAAATCCATACAATATAATTATAATAACAAGAATAGTACAAAAAACTAAACCTTGGTGTATGGAGATTAATAAAAGACTGAGGAATTTCGACACATTTGACGTCTAGCTATATTATATTTCTTTATCGGACTAGGGATGGCAATGGGTCGGGTTTGGGACGGGTTTAGGTAATCCCAACCCCATACCCGGTAAGGTCGTCTTGTCCCAAACCCGGCCCAAAACCCGTCGGGTTTGTGTCTGGTAATTACCCATCGGGCATCGGGTATACCCGCGGGTTTCGGGTAAACCCATTAATTTTTAAAACTTACCCATTAAGTATATCAGACCAAAAACCCGACGGATATCTATTAGGTAACTATTAACCAATTACATTTAACATTATTAAATATATGTAAATGATTACAATGTATAAATATAGAATAATTAAATCATATAAAAATACTCAAAGACATAGATAAAAAATAGTATACACTATTTTTTTATAATTTTTAGCACAAGATGACAATCTAGATGGACAATTAGATATATTATGCATACATATTTAAAAAGATATATTAGAAATTATATTGGGTATCTAATCGGGTAAATGGGTATACGTTATCGGGTAATCGGGTCGGGTAAATGGGTATATCATCAAATCCCAAACCCATCCCAAACCCGCGAAAAAATAAAAACTAATCCCATACCCGGACCCATACCCGATTACCTGACCCCAAACCCGTCTCAAATGTGTCGGGTTTCGGGTTTACCCATCGGGTTCGGGTTTGATTGCCATCCCTATATCGGACCCCTTAAAAGATAAAACCCAACCCAAATAGACCACTCCTAAACGTCCAATTGCCACTTATTGATATGTATATAATATAGAAGATTCTCATAAGCCAAACTGAATACCATAAATAATGAAATGAAATGAAATGGATTTCCTGACAACCCTGTACCAAGTGAAGAAGATGCCTTCAAATTATCTACTCCAGGCGGTCCAAGACCTTGTAGGAATGTAAAAAGTTTGACCCAAGACGAGTAGGTAACCTTTACGCCATCAACGGTTCTTCGGATTTTGGATTGGATGTTTGTCACGGAGTAAGCAGGGTGTAGGGAGGTAGGGGTGGGTTATTGATGGGTCGAAGAAGGGCTGCAGGGTAATGGAAACATAAGGCGGCTGCTGTGCTAATAAACAAACTGACAGCCGAAGCTGCTGAATCAAACAAACTGGCATAACCATTACACATCAGCAAGGTTTCACAGGAACATTATACTCATGATATAATCACCCAAGCCAACATGACCAACTTCAAACAGTGTCCTACTCTTGTTGATACAGCCTCAAAATTGAGCGCCAATTCTAGACCGCCGGTCCAAGATGGTGCCATATATCGTAGCCTTGTTGGAGCCCTTCAGCACCTCACATTTACATGCCCAGACATTGCTTATGTGGTTCAACAAGTTTGCTTGCTCGTGCATGCTCCTTATAGACATTATTTTTAGTTTCTAAAACGTATACTACGTTATCTCAAAGGCATGAGCGATCAAGGTTTATCCATCCGTCCCTTTAAGACCTGTGCACTCACTAGATACTCTAATGCTGACAATATTGTCTCAAGGTCTTCCAAATGGTAGGCTATTATTTCTCAATCCAGTACTGAAGCAGAATACCGATCCTCTTCCGCTCAGACTGAGGGGGTGTATTGGCATGTATTATGATTTGTTAATTTTAGGAGAGTATTATTAGTTTATTCATTTCTTAGTATAGCTCCTAGATTTCGGTTCTGTCAACATTGTACATATGCCCTTTCTGTGGAATGTGTATAGTCAAGAAATAAGTAACCTTTAAAAACAGGTTTGGACAACTCATTTATACTTTTTTCCAAAAAATTTTAATATAGAGTGTCAAATATGATTTCAGTGGTAATAACCTTTATTAAACAAAAGGCAACTTAGAAGGTTTTATGCAACATAAATAAACTTTAGGAGACTTTGAAATTGTTCTTGTTAAGCTATTTATATTACATGTAGAGAGATAACCTGAAGCACCCACTTTATAATTAATTATATGGGTCGAAATATGGACCATGTTTCTAATATTTTCAAAAAATTTGTAAATATAAGTTATTACTTATTACCCTAGCCTTGAAAACTTAGAGTATCAAATGGGTTAAAGGAGGAGACATGTAGGGCTGATTTAATTACGAATGACAAGGAGGAGGCTATATATAGTCGTGCTTGTAAGAGGGTGAGGGAATGTTATATTTTATGGCTTGCTGGATCTTACCAGATTGTATTCCCTTCTTTTTTTTTTTCTCCCAAACGAAATCACCCTTCTCTATCACTATCAGTTCCTTCCTTGCAATCTATAGTATTCTTCCCATCGATCATGATCACCCAAAGGGAAGATAAATAAAATTAATTAAGATTAAGAATATATGAAAATAAAAAAGCAAGCAACATAATTACAAATGCAAATATTCATGGCATTTCGAAATTAATGGTTAATAAATTTTAAATCCAGTACGTAATAAAACATTTTTGACAAGTGTGTTACTTTTTCTTTTAACGGCGAAACGCTTTATATATATATATGGGAGGGTTATCTTGAAAACGTTAAATATTGTGAGAACCGCGAGAACAAGTACAAAAATCAATCAAAATCAAAAAATTTTAATACAAATCTCATTATAATCAAAATACAACATTAATAAATGAATTTTCTTTTCAAATAATTCATCTTTTCTTGCAAAAACACTTTCAAATTAACTTTTTACACATGTGTAAATGAAACAGTTTACACATGTATAAACAGTAAATTTACACATGTGTAAAAACAAATTATTTTCATATACGTTTGAATTTTTACGCATAAATTGTGTTTTTGACATTGTATTTTAGTAATAAAGACAAGTGTAAAAAGAAAATTTGAATTTGAATGGTTTTAGATGTCGTTCTCACGGTTCGCACGAAATATAGGATTGAGATCAATTAGGAACCACCACCATAGTTAAGTGTAAATGCACATTTAAATAATTATCTTTTTTTATAATTATAATTGGTAATCATGGCAGTTACATGGTTTCTTTAAATCTCTCATCCACATTATCTCTAATTCAATTTATATTATTAACACACATGATCGAAGCCATCATTTATCCTTTTCAATTTTGTTATTTTTTTTCTTTTGAGTAATATACTTACAAAAAGGTTGAATTAGTTGCATACATTTTAAATTGAACTTCTTTTTGTTTGACGACGATGAAATTGTGACGGGAGAAGTATAAGAAGTTGATATTATCATGTATTTGGTCATTTGTTGCTGTGTATTTTGTTTGTTTGGTTTTAAATTGAATCAAGTTTAGCAAAATCGTTTTTTACCTTTGAATTGAATCTGTAATATTTTTGTTTTGACTTATATGTAGTTTTTGTAAGTCAAAATTTTGTTCTAAGAGTTAATAAAATTAGAACTCGAAGGTCACCTACTATTTGCATATATAAATGGATTTGTCATAAAATTATTTATATATATGTATTTGATCACTGAAGATGATAAATATTGAGAGTTGTTAATCATTGAAGGGTATGCATACATACACTTGTGCACCTTCAGTTTGGTTTTACATTAGATACGTTTTTAATTTACACCAATGTATATGTGTGTACAAATTATAGTCATGTAAGCTGGAAAAAAACGGATATACACCAATGTATATTTTGTGTTGATGATGATGAATGAAAGGAAAAAAAAAAACTGATATACACCAATGTATATCTATGTCGATGATGATGATAAATGAAAAAAAAAAAAAGAAACTGATATACACCATTGTAAATATGTGTCGATGATGATGATTTGAAAAAAAAAAGAATATGATATACACCAATGTATATCTGTGTTGGTGATGACGATGAATGAAAAAAACAAAAAGGAAACTGATATACACCAATGTATATATGTGTTGGTGATGACGATGAATGAAAAAACAAAAAAGAAACTGGTATACACCAATGTATATCTTTGTCGATAATGATGGTAAATGAGAAAAAATACTGATATACACCAATGTATATCTGTGTTCACGATAAATGAAAAAACAAAAAAGAAACTAATATACACCAATGTATATATATCGATGATGATGAATGAAATAAAAAAAAACTGATAGGGAGATTTTATAGGGATTGAGTATAATAATTAGGAGTCGTATAAATGGGGGTTAATAATTATTCAGTTACAAATTTAGACTTAATTACCTACTAATAAGCATATTGAACAAAAGTCAATAATACCCCATGATTAAAATAAACAATTAATTAATGTTATACTTATTTACAATCATGCCATTAGAGATCAATGGCTATAAAGTGGTTCCTATGATTCCTACTTAAGCTATGGTTCCTATTTGAACAGCACCATATATATATATATATATATATATATATATATATATATCTATATCTATATCTATAGTACCTTATTAAGGAGGAGAGGTGGCTAAGATGGTAATTTCACATTAAGTTTAAGATGGGAGTTGAAGAGGCTCTTTAGAAATGTATAATTTTTGATCATTTTGTTCCATTTATGCCCTTGGTGTAAAAGATATAATGCTAAATGTATATGTCTATAATATATATATATATATATATATATATATATATATATATATATATATATATATATAAAGAGCAGCTAAGGGCTGGAAACAAACTACAAAGAAAAACGAACAAAAACCAAACAACACAACGCCAAAACGGGCAAAACGACCACGACCCTAATCAAACAAAACCAGCGGACCAACAGTTACAGACAAGAAGAGACGTCATATCCTTCACCTTCTCAAACATGAACTAGATACCCATGACAACCAAACTATCATACATGAGGATTTGTTTATCTACTTGAACATTTGATTATTCATGATACTTGAAAGTTTGAACTATAAACTATTTGCTATAAACACACCTAGAGCCATTAACCTTGTCTAGGGCAACTCTATGCTATACTTGATACTTGATGCATTTACAAACTTGCTTACATGTATGTATTATCAATTTGCAATTTATGTGTGTAATAATTGGTACACTTAATCAAACAACTAATAGAGGATGAAGTACTTACTTAATAGTTAGTAGAGTACCAAATAACCTACTCAACGATTGGTAGAGGTCATCATGCCTGCTCAACAGTCGATAGAGGTTCTTACTCACTGACTGGTAGAGGTCTTTTCCTGCTCAACAGTTGGACTTATTTTTGGATACACTGTATACGATTCAACCACAAGGTTAATTGTATTATTTTACATGTGTGTTTAGAGTCATAGAATGACACAAAACCCTAATGTAAGGTAAATTGGTGATTGCGGTCCGGAACGTAAACATGAATTTACAGGTACATTAAGGTAGTGTGAAATTCTAATAAGGTTTTGGTAGTTCATTTGGTTTTCATATAGTCAATCAACTTATGCATTTCTTTTAGGATTCCTAAAACTTAAAGTTTAGCGTTTTACTAGATTCTCCTTGCTAATTCATGTCGTGCCTTAACCCAAACCACAGCTGCCCTAATTTCTACCTAAACACCCTCAACCCTGTGTTTTTAATAATTTCGGACGAAATTTTCTAAAGTAGGGGAGACTGTGACAACCTGCACCCTTCACTTTTCATAAAGGTGCATAATTGGTCCCTCAACTATTTTAAAATTTTTATTTTTAACCCTCCTATTTTAATAGGACCAGAAGTCACAATTTAATAAAACTTATAATTTTTATAAGTAAAAGTATTGCACATTTTATACGCACATCTACACCCGAGCACGTATGTTGCAGACCTTGATACTCAAAACCCTTAATTTTCGGTCCTAAAACAACTTAGAAACCGAAGGAAACAAGTCCGAAACTTAAAATTGACTAAATTAGAAAATTTGATTTTTTTTAGTTCTCGCGGTCTTCGAAGACAGTCAAATAGTCAAAGTCCTAGTCAAATAGTCAATTCATCATAAAACCTTACTTTATGGTGTTGACCAATTTTAATGGCTAATTGAATCCAAAACTAGTATAAAAACCCACCTATGACCCATTACACTTGGCACCTCTAAATCGATTGTTTCAATCCGATTAAACTTTCCCTCATACCCTTCTTCTATAGTCTATTACTTCTACAATTGAAGCTTTGATTATAAGCTATTGTAATTGGGATTCGCCTCACATACATTCACAACGCTTAGAGGATAATTCAGCTTAGCGAATGTGAGTTTACATAGCCCCTTTTTCTGTTTTATATTTTGGGGTGAAACATGTTTAAACATTTTATACGCTATCATTTACTTATTCTATCATTTGACTGTAACAAAAAGACATGGTACAATCATTAACATTGATCAAGCCGCCTGTTTAGATTATTGCGCTATAGGTCTGACAAACCCACCCCCCGCATAAATTCAGGGATGATCGATAAAAGTTACACTTTTACTAACTTGCGAGTTTGATCTCAGTCGACACAAGGTTTGATTGTACAAAAGACGCATTGTTACATGTCGGACTCATATTCTATCATTACTCATTATTATACTTCAATTATGATTGCTATACAACATATTGTTTTCAATTATATGCAAAACCTATGTATTCTCACCAACTATTTATAGTTGACCCCCCCATCTTTCCAACTCAACATGTTTCAGGTTTTTACGTGCTTTTGGAAGTTGTACAAGTCTTGGATCACATAGGAGCTTTGGATCTAGTTTATGTAAATCAAGTAGATGTAATTATTAAATTGTATGACAAATTGTAAATTGTTTAGTAATATTCAACTTCCATTTAGTACCATGAGCTATTGAACAATCATCACTACGTGACACCTCAATGTTTCCGCCATCGGTTGGGGTGTTACAGCAACATCCGTTGACAAGTCATCAAATATTGTATACCTTGAACTTATAATAGGTTTCTATTCGAAAGTTATTATTAGGACATTGAAGATAATCATAATATTCATACTATTAATTTAGATAGATGGTTTTAATAACTTAAGTTATTGGTATCTTCACATAATTTATGATTGTACCTGAAGAGTACTTAGAATAAATTTGTTACTTGGTATTAGTTCGGTTTTGCTTTATCATTTACTACACATACCAAGATTAAACAATGGTTCTTCGTAGCAGACATTGTCTTTGGAAATTTGTATTAGTGATACTAATAGTAAACTATTTATAACATTATTTTATTAGTTGTTTTGCTAATTGTTTTAGTATTGACGCAATGAGTAAAAAATATTATTATTATATGTAAGACATTTTATCTCTCTATAAAATCCAAGCAATTCGTCATTTCATTTTCCAACTTTATTTCTTTTCATTTATTATGATAAATAAATAAAGCTACCATTGATAAAAAAAATATTATTTTTTTCCTATGAAAAAAAAGTTAATAAGAGTAAAGCCTTTGGTAATCAAGTTGAAATTGATATTCTTAGAAGATTCTTACAATAAAGGAAAATATTATTCTTATCACGATCTCCTATACAGCCTGTCTTATTAGAGATGGGTGTATAGTGAAATAATAAGTCTCTGATTCTTGAGGAGTTAGAGCTATTATGTGTAATTATTTTTGTTTTTGTTTTTGGCTTCTTCAGGTTTTTCGGTCGTTTTCTGCCTGTATTTGTATGTATTTTTTATTCTAATGGAAGAAATGTCATAGTTAGCATTACTTCAGTTTTGTATTGAATGTCATAGTTAGCATTATTCAGTTTTGTATGGATATTGGATTTTTTTTTCTTAAAAATCTTACGTTTTTTATATTTTGCTGAGTTTTGTATCGATATGGATATTGTATATACCTTTATTAGAATTTTTACGTTTTTTATATTTTGGTGAGTTTTGTATCGATATGGATTTTTTTTTTTCTTAGAATTGTTACGTTTTTTTATATTTCATTCAAATTATGTGATTGTCATAATATAAAGTTGAATTCTATAACAACTTTTTGAGTTTTTAATTTGTTGTTCAGTAAACAGATCATAGCATTTGGTTTGTTTATGTTTTTTATATTTTGTTTATAATAATTGTATTAAAAAATATATGATTCGTGAAGTTTATTTTTAACCAACAACTGTTTGTTATAACAGTTGTATCATTAATAATCAGAAATTACTTATAGCAGACGCATAAGCATCAATTACCATCCATATCAACAGCCCAAAAATAATGATTACGGTTTTGAAGTAAGTTTATTAAAAGCATTATTTTATTATTATTGTTGTGTTTGCAGTTTTCTTTCACTCTATAAAAAATAAATTAACATTACGATAACTAACTTCCAACTTTATAGTTACTTGAAATCCAACTAATAAAGTTGAAAACCAACTTTACGATTACGAGTAGTTATTATATTTCAGTCTATAAAAGGGGATGAATTCCCATTATTCATTTTCGAAAGATTATTTCAATCAAAGGAAAATAGATAGCCAACAATTTGTTGGTAAACTAATTCAATTTGATGTTTTCCAATGATTCTTCCAATCAAAGGAAAACATCAATTTATTATTACATATATACCTCCACTTTCTATTTTCAATGGTTAAGCTTTTTGGATCTGTTTGATATTTAGATACAAGCTGTTGTCGTGTACCGGTTTTCATTGTTTTGGTTTGTCATTTGATTCGATGATGCTGTGAAGAAAGATCAATGACTAGGGTTTCGTTGTTAGTAGGGTTTTTTTTATATTTCCTTGTATTTTTATTTAGTTTGTAAAGTCACATATTGTAAATCTGTTTTAATTAAAGTAGTTTTTTAGAGATATTTTGTATTTGTTCTTTTATAAGTGTTTACTTTTTTTTATTTATTTCTATTAAATTCAATGTTTAACTCAAATTATCAATTGTAATTATGGAAGTTTGATTGACGATTATTTGGTAAGAATTTTTAGATTACCATTGTTAGTGACAATGTCTTTTTAGCAAAGCAAGTTAAACAAGCTTTTCATGTTCAATTTTCTAAGATAGAATTTAAACAATTATTTATAATAAGAAAAACGTAAAACATCAGATGTTCATATTTCTACAAATACTTGTAAATACTTTTTGTTTTTGTCTGGAAATTTTTATTTAAAAAAGGAAAGAAAAGAATTTGAAGAGTTGTTTCAGTGGGAAAATTAATTAATCAAACATTTACGATGACAGTTATTTGATAATATGTAGATCCTTCATTTGTAAGTTTCGATCTACATTGTTCATTTGTACAGTGGCCATCATATACTGTAAGTGAAGACAGTTGTTTGGTATATCTGTTGATAAGTCCACAGATATTGTACAGTCGTCATCATAGAATTTAATTTGAAAAACTTTGATGTGACAACATATTGTAATTCTATTGTCATTGAAGTATTTTTTTTTTTAATTTGTGTGTACATTTAACTGATATTGTGAATGGAACAGACCTTACAAAATACAGTTTTTATTTTAAACAGTAGATTGACTATTTAATTTGATTTTTACCAAACATAGTATAACAGTTGCTTTGTTTATTTTTATTTTTTTTTTGGTTTTTAGTAAACAGACCTTAAACTAATTGTTTTCAACATACACACAGATGGTAATAAACAGATGTTCTCAAAACAACAGACGATGGGATAAATAATGTTGTTTTTAATAAACAGAGCTTAACATTTAAAATTAAAACGTACATAATAATAATAATCATATCTACTATACAAAACTACTTAATTACAATTTCAAAAATCCTTTGTTTCTTTTTCAGTATCTCCCTTGAAAGATCCTCTTTTAATTCCGTCAAGGATTCTTTGATATTTGTAGTTGTTGCGTCAAATAGTCTTCTATCTTGTCTCTTAAAGCACTTGATGGTTCATGCAAGATCATATCTAGCAGGGCAATGTTTGCCCAGGATTGTTCCTTAATTGTTTCTTCGATCCTCTCTACTTCATTGCAAATATTTTCATCTTTTCACTTTTCTGTTAGTGACCAAGCGCTGGATAAAGACTTAACATCTGATGTATCAGTAAAATGGTAGTATGATATATTTGCCATTTTTGTAGATGAATTTTAGAATATGTACAGTGTGGAATTTATAGATAAATTATTTCGTCTATTCGTTTTCCAAAGTCTTCGCCCATTTATGTTTCGCAAATTGTATAGACTTTTTAGATACTATAAACGTTTTGAAATTAATTAAATAATCATTATAAGAAAACCTTTCGTTTAACACGTTAACCCAAATATAATAAATATTCTACTGTATGACCTTTCATCTTCACGCGTTGTCAGTCTATAAAATACTAAAGACATTCGAAAGTTCATCATAAACGATTTTAATTAATATTAACATTTACATTTTTAGTGTTCACCAATTGTATTAATGGCAGCCCCAAGTGATAATCGTGAAGATGAAATGAAGGAATTTGTTCTTAATCAAATTACACGACAATACTATCAAGATTTGAAGAGTACAAGGGAGTTGAAGATTTGTTTTGGGCGTTTGCACTCGGGCATACTTGAGCGAGACGTTGTTCATAGATTTTGAAGTCAATGCCTTCAACTGTTGTTCGTGATTTGTCGTTGTGCAATTCAGAGTCCGGTATTAAGGATGTAGAACTTTTGGCAAGATTTAAAGATCTACATGCACAACTTGAAGCTTCAATGGAATTGAAGCTTAAGTTTATTAATTCCTTTAACTAGCTATGTATATTGATGTTTAAAATTCATTATGGTTGTTTTGTTTAATGTTGATTATATATGGTTTTTTATATATTGCTACATATTGTCTACAACTTTTGAATCCGTGTTATTAACTATTATCGTGGAAGGAACACCAGTTAACAATGGGTCTGCTACATTATGTATATAATAAAATAAAATAATAATTATCATAAAAGATATCAACAGACGTTGCTAAACTGTGGTTCTTCGCAGCAGACGTTGCTAAAGCATTGCTAAACAGGTGTTTTAAAATACGTGCTTAATTTATATAATGAACAGAGTTACGAGAGGAACAGACGTTCAATTACAAACAATTGAATTACAAACGATCTATTGCCTCAGTATTATTAACTAATGTTTTGGTCTGTTGATGTGTCAATATAAACAGAGGTTTGGTCTGCTGGCGCGTCAGTAGTTAGCGTACAACAGATAAGGGTTGGCCAAGTCCTTCCGTGTGTTTCCACACGGAATCTCGCCTAGTATATATATAAAGGGGAAAGATCCTGTACAAAGTGTTTTTTTTTTTGTAAGAACTGTGAAAATCAAAGGAGGGTTTTTTTTTTTTTTTTTTTGAAAATTTCTTTCGCATATTGTTAAATATGTATTGAAATCTAAAAAAAACAAAACATAAATAAATTTTGGTGTAGAGTAATTACGTGTAGAGTAATTACATAATTACTCTAGTGTAAACTAATGTATTTACTTTAATGACGTAATTACACTAAAAATTTTAAATTTTTTTTTTGTATTATTTTTATCTAGAAAGTATGTTTAAGCACATGAAAAAAAAAATTCTAAAAAAAACACTTTGTATATGATCTTTACACTATAAAATAACTTATTCATGAAAAAGAGTCCAAAATCATTCAGTGGTTTCTCAAAGGGCAGCAGGCAAACAACCATTGTCACAAGTATTGTTGAAATATATGTTATTCCTCAAATTTAAAAGAACATTCTTATTTTATTGAGATCACAATTTATCTTTGAATATAACTAAAAGTGTTGTCCCGCCAAGAGCACGCTTAAGCGTACAGCGCATCAACATTACACTCACCAAGAAAAACTCTGACACTTCTAGGTGAACCGCAGTCCCCTTCAGCAATGATAGCTCGATCGTTGGCAGCCATGTGTGCGATTATCTTGTAAATCATTTCAATCTGCCAAGCATGGAATACAAGATGTTAACAGGGAAACCAAAATAAAATTTGCTGGTATGTATTACAGAATTTTCTTTTTTATATATGAGATAGCAAAAACTTATTTTGGGTGACTTTACATCATTTGATCCCCTTATAGATAGAATACAACCCCAATTGACCCGTCGTCTAAAAAACCAAAAAGTAAAGAACATACATCTTCAGGAGAATGGCAACGATCAGCTACTTCTTCGATTGACAACGGTTCTACGGGGTCCTTACAACTGGGAAAGCATAGAAAAACAATGCCAGTGAGTAGCATTTCTTTGTTCAGTAACTTTTACAACAAAAGTTACTTATTTCCCTGGCGTCATCATTTACCAAGGTTTAAAATTGAAGGGTATTTAAGACATTTTACCAGGGAGTCAGATAAATCTTGTTTCAGCTAAAACCAAATAATGATGTGTTCATATTTCCGAAAATTATATATAATGAGGCTCTCGAAGCAAATAAACTACCGACAATCAACGAATAAGACAACGCATACCTAGCTTCATTGAGAACAGCAAGAACACGCTTCTGTAGAGCTAAGACTTCACCTGCCGCTTTCTTACCGGCTTCAACTCCTGATTTGTAGAATAAAAGGAATTTGTGATCCGTTGACTTTTAAGGTCAAACTTGTATTTTCCAACTTTACATATATCATGGTTTCCTTTATGTACATGACACAACTTATTCTTTGACTTACATCACTTTTATAGGTCAAACCTGGATTTGAATTTTGGAACTAATGACCAGATTATTTCAACTGGTCAACTGGAAGTCACAACTATCAGTTTTCATGCATAAAATTGATTATCTAATGGTACCTTAAGTCAATAGATGTTCACTCAAATATCACAATAGATAGAATTCTCCTTTTCATATTAGTATATATTTATCCAAAAATTCCACTACACTATTCCATTGATGGTATTTTATTTTCCTTAAAAACAATAAGTAGAAAAATTTACAAAGGAAAGAACGTGTACCAGGTTGATGGTAAGCATTGACATTAATGAGTGATGCATAAATACCAACTGCGCGTTCATAAAGAGCAATTAGAGCCCCAACAGATCGAGGTGTGACCTCTTGCACTGTAACTGTAACAGACTCCCTCCCATTTGCATACAGTGCTGACCTTGTTCCCTGCAAATCAATCAATCAATCTATAAAGAATCACATGCCAATAAGCAATAGCATTTATCTATAAAAGATTCCGAAACAGTAAAGTAGGCACCTGTAACATTCCAAACAAGTAGTCACCACAAGTGACACCTGGTTCAAGCTCCCAATCGTGACCAGGGGGTCTATCGCGTAGTACTTCAATGAATGTTGCGAAGAAGTTGTGCACACCCTCTCTCAGCTGCTGAATGTACCTGTTCCAACCAAAAAGTTTACATAACTTCCTTTCAACCAAGGGGTGCTTCCATTATATACCCCTGAAAACTTGTACAATAAACCATTTATTTCAAAATACTTAACATCTCTTTTTTAACAATTCATCAAATACAACTTCTAACATAACAATGATACCCTTCACTTTCTCCTTGCACTCCAAACTCTCATAACCCAATGCAAATTTAAGGTGGGGGTATTAATGTCATGAATTTGATATTCAGATTTTCTGTTGGGTATATGAAATTATTAATCTCTCATATAAACAGTGATCTCTGTTTCTAGGAACTTACGCATGCTGATCCGTACTGCCTTTATTTCCATAGACAGTAAGCCCTTGATTTACCTAGACAAAATATGGCTTAGGTTAGCATAACTTCAAAACATGTTCCAGGTATAACTGCAGAAGATATTATTCTTTCTTAATAAACTTTCTTCTCAAAAAACAAGTTATGTTTTAGTTATCGATGTCAAGGTTCATACTTTTTTATTTCTAATCAATAGAAGTGTTGTTCAAAACTAACTGTCACAAAACTAATCAACAAAAATAGAGAACTATATTTTGAAAACTAACCTTATTAAATAGATATGTTAAGCGCATAAAGTTAATTATAGTGATAATGAAGCATACCCTATTACCATCAAGGTCAAATTCCTTCCCAAGGGACTCCATGACCAACTGCTGCAAATATCTGCTAAATAACAAAAGGCTGTCCTTGTAAGGAAGTACCACCATATCCTGTTGAAACCGATAAACATAATTATTTTTGGAACAAAAAAAATAGCTTAAAAGTCTCGATGTAGATTTGAAAACAAAGAAATAACTTGTTTAAGCAGTAATTACCTTTGATCCTACACCACCAGAAGCCCAGTACCAGCACAACGCCAGCAATGCTGCAGGATTGCTTTTTACCTAGCATTAACAACAATGATTAGGTATAGGCGTTAAAGTATAACAAAGGCCCAAATTCTTTAACTTCTAGCTTTCTTCTAAAGCATTCACAGTAAAAGTATAGCTAACAGGGAGGGGTGGCAAACAGTCAATCCAGAAAGAGCTGAATGTCGTGACTATTTTAAATGCAGATTGAATCCACATCATTTCAGATCTAAAGTTCACTTTAATATAGCATTGATTCAATCCATTTATAAGAAATATTACCATTTGGAGACATAGTACAATCATGTATCATTTCCCTACCTTAGAAATATTACCATTTGGGGACAAAGTTTATGAACATGGCCTGAAAAAGCGTCTCCTTAGGCCCATAGGTTCCTGTTATCTGAATAAAAAAGCCCCCAACTAGGCCTGAATACCAGCCTAAAGCCCCTGTTTGCCATTGTTTTTTACAAGTATAACACGCACGAACAATCTAACACGGACTATTAAATGAATGGGGTTTTCCTGTCCGTGTCCATTCGTCAAGAAAATGAACGTGTGCATGTTCGTTTATGTCCGTTTGTAAACAGTCGAAACAAACGGTACATAAACGTAAAACATACACGAACAAACATGACTGAACATAGATGAACGAACATAGTTAAGCGAACGCCAATTAAAAGCAAACCTAAACATCAATCTGTTGGGCCTACAAAATTTAATACTAGGCTAAATTGCAATGGGCAATATTTTAATGTCATAAAACTAGACTAAATTGTAATGACTTAAAATATTTAAATAGAAATATATAAAGGAGCTTACCTATGTGAACTACCCACATCAGGATTGTTATATCTAATTATATACCAAATTCTTAAATTATAATGGGAAAATAAGGTTTAAGTGAAAAGAGTCCTACATTAGATTCCTTAAACCGTATCCTTAACCTTAAAATTATGGAAATGAACAGTATAGTCTTAAATATACAAATTCCTTAACCATTTCATTAACATTAAAACTTATAAGGAAAAGAAATGAGATGTGGGAGGTGTAGGCCTCGGCTAAGAAAGTGTTTCACTCATGTTCTAGGACCGGGCATTGTGCATCAGTGCATGTCAATGGAAATATATCTATCCAACGCAAGGATCCTTTCTCAATTAAGCGCATTTTTTGTCCTACAATCAGTATATACAAGGCGTAAATATAAATTATCATACCACAGGAATCCTGGTTGCCTCATCCATCAGTGATGCACCAGTAAGCATTTCTTTGATGTCAATTCCCTGAGCATTAACATTAGAAATATCTGAATGTCCGTCTCTCAACAGAACCTCCTTTTGTTTTTGAAAAAAAAAAAAAAAGCGATTTCACAGAATTTGTATTATACAAACCTGAAGTGCTGCAGCAAGTAGACCAACAGCAGACATTTCAGATGTTCTTCCACCAACCCAATCAAACATAGGAAATCTAGCTAACCACCCCTCGATCCTTGCAGTGTTGTCTAGTAATGAATTTTCTTGTGTAATCGCAACACCCTTCATAATATGTATGTACATTAGCAATAATCAGAAGAAAAACAGAGACAACAGCTAAATACATTTTGATAAAGAAATTCAAAGTCAACATGTTTAACCAAAGAACTGTGAAGAGAACACAAAAATAGGCCTAGAAAGGTGAACTAACAGACATACAGATGAGCATTCATGCATCCATTGTACACACATATGGTAAGGATGTTTATGTATCCAAAAACCATGCTAAAAACTACAAAAAGAAAGAAATGTATTGCAGTACGAAACTGAAATTCTGTCACATTCATAGTCAAAACATGTATTTCTGTAAATCATTAAGACATCCAAAGTTTAAAAGAACGGAAACGAGCCTCGGGGCGTTTTCCCTTCGCCTCACAAGGTGTAAGCCTCGAGGCGAACCAAGGCGAAATCAAAAAATAAATATAAAAGTTATATATCTTATAAAACATAAAATAATTGACCCTAAAAGTCTAAAACATCAAAAATAAAATAACTCACCCAAAAAGTCTAAAACATAAAAACACACATAAAACACACCCCAAACCCCATGAGCGCTCCCAAGGCGCACATTTTCTCAACGCCTCAGCATTTAGAGGCGTATGTACGGACCGGACCCCATGAGGCGTGCCTCAGACTCGGCTTTTTGGCGCATCGCCTCGAGGCGCACGCCTCAAACGTGTTTTTAAACCATGAAGACATCATAATCAAGTTATAAATATATAACCACCCACTCACAATAGTAATGTAAACCATTATGGTTTTCCAAAAAACAAAATTTTATTTGCAAAGTTCATACTCCTCAAATTATTCTAAGTCAGACGATGCCAAATAAATCTTGACATTCTATTGATTTGTACCATTTTCTTCAACTCTCCATTTTGCAGGTCATGTATGAATTTGTCCATACATCAGACAAAAAAGAAGCCATAATCGCATCTTCAGTTCTCAGTCTCACTCCAGAGAAACGGGACCCATGAATAAAAAATTAAACCGACCAATTTTTTTACACCCTAAAATGTTCCAAAAAAATATTATAAAGTGCCCATCTACCCTGTAAATTAGGTTCATGCTCGTTGGAGCATGAAAAACTAACAAAAGCAGAAAGAAGAACCTGAGATGAAAACCTGTTTTGCAAAGTTGAGCCCAGCTTCACGAAATGCCTTTTGAACTTCTAACAAACCATTCCTGGTTTCTGGAGTGCCTCCACTCTGACATAATTTTCAGAATCAACAATAAGCAGCAAGCTTAAGACTAGATGTGGCCAAATGAATGGGTTGGATAGCACCTCATAACAGGCCGAGGTTAAAATGGGCCATTTAGTACAGATCAAAACATTCCGGAACAAAAATAATACTTTAAAATGGGCCATTTAGGAGGATTTATGTATTAAAAATCGATTTTGGCGACTTTCAATTCAACTTGTTTGACTGTGACATGATCTCCTTTTAGGTCATTCTCTTTCATTTTATCCACTTAGCCTGTTTTAGATACACACAGCCCAAATAGCCACTTCTAGTTGATAGCAATACCAGCGATAACACACAATTATTTTTTTAACTGACCTTTGAAATCACTATTACAAGCGTGGATGCTAATTCTGGGCCAAGTTGAGCAATCTGATGATCAATTCCTGCTGGATCTGTATTGTCGATGAACCTTATCTGGTAATAAGCGAACATTAAAACAATTATATCTTCAACGAGAATAGTGAGCAGAGAATCGAAAGACAGAAATAGAAGAGCACTTTGCAGTTAAAATATGAACATAACCAACCCAATGTGTTCCGTTTCATGAAGCTATTTTGATCAAATACAGTTCACATTTTAGCCATGCCACATAGGCTTCTACATCAACATTCTTTTATTTTAGTGTTGATTTCATCAGGACAAAAAATGTTACTGTAGCATACGCTTTTTAACCAAGATGGATTGCCTCAATGAAATTCATGTGCTATACCAAATAAAAAATCCCGTTATACCACTGGACAGAGTGTCAAGTTAAAAACCAAATTAACAATTAATTAATAAACTAAACAGACCCCCAAAATTGAAGTGACATGTTTCAAACGTAAGCATACATGAGCACGTTATACAAAAAAGTAGAGAATAAAAAGTTTACAAAAATCCAACAGAATGGTCTAAAAATTAGTAGCTGGTGAATTGTGAAGGTGAAGTGCACGAATCATCCTAATGCATTATGCATTACCTTAAGAGGAGGATTATCAGGTGCTAAAGCCTCAGCAACAAACTGTGGTCCAAGAGCCGATCCTCCAATTCCAACTGAGAGTATTTGTGTGAAACGGCCTTCTGGAGAAGAAGGTGGTTTTATCTGAAATCACAGTCACTTGATGAGCATGCAAAAAAGGCATGTACAGTCTAAAATATATAATGTTTTTAACAATTGTAAAACATCAACTTGCAACCATAAGTATCTTCAAAGGATTTGTTGCAATTTAAAGAAAAAACATAAGACTCAATTGATTGGCAAACAAAAATGTGTCGTTAGAAATAGACATACATTTTTGTTATCAGATTAACAGACTCGTTTTCTTGGTCGACTACGGATACAGTTTTCTTAGATTAACAGAGTCATTTTCAAGGATAATAGTTATTATCACAAAGTTTTGTTGAAGAACAAAACTATTGTGCACATATTACTTACTATATGCCACTCTCCAAATTCTCTCATATCAACTTCATATATTAATCTTCCTTCCTTTTTTCAAATAAGTATCATACATTTTTTTTTATACATTGTACATAGAACTTTAATCCTGCATTGGTAGTGGTCTTAAATAATTTTATATTTGCTTAAACTTTCAAAGTAAAAGTAGTTTGTCTGATATCTGAAGTCAAAATATGACAACTCAAATAGAGTAAATATCTGAAGTCAAAGCAAGACACCTGTAAGTAAATCTAACAAACTAATTACAAATTAAACAAAAGTAACTAACCTTAGCATGAATAATATCTTGAGCAAATGCAGAAATAGCTTCAAGAGTATTCTCAATCTGCAACCGCAAGAAGGAATTAGGCGAAAGATTCGGAGACCTAAGCCAATAATGTCCCACCATTCTGCCTTCATCCGGATTCGATATCGCCCCCTTTTCCAGCTCATCCATCGCCTTAAACGCCTTCACAAACCTAACCTCCATTTCCTTCACAAACTCATCCGTAAACCCTATCCTACTCACATCCAAATACAGCCCTAACTCCTTGTGCTGGTACAGCCACTCCGTGTACCTCTCCCACAAAGCTTTCGGATCTGTTTCTAGACCTTTCTTCTCTGCTGACGTGGATATAGTTGATGGAGCATGAGCATCACGTGCGATTGAGTGTGTTAGAATGTGCCTGGTTTTTGATTGAGGTTTTAACGTCTCAACGAACAGTGATTGAGGTTTTGATGGTGATGATGGTGGTGGTAGGTGTGGTTTACGGATTAAAGTTGATGATGAAGAACATAAGCCAGAGATTGACGCCATTGGAGAGGAAGAGAGCGATGGAATCAATGTTTTAGAGAGAGAAAGGTGACGTCATGTAAATGAAGAAGGTGTTTAGAGAGAGAGAGAGAGAGAGAGAGAGAGAGAAAGGTTTAACTGTTAGTGGTTTCTCTCACACACACAAACACAGTTGGAAACGGAGTGTCGATGTCTTGGGTGTTTGGAAGTAATAATATATGTTGATTGGTAGTGGGGCCCAGGGGTTATTTTATTGCAAAATGGTCCTTTCGGAATGGCCAAAGGATGGAGAGGCCCCTCCCTGCCTAGGATATTCTTAGTTTATTTTATGCCGGGTTGTTTATTTTATATATGTATCTGACTGACTCACCAATGTGTGATTTGTGTGGAACGAGGAATGGCCATTTACGAAGGGGTTGTGGAAATATACACCCACCTGATTAGGGTTCATACACCCTGGCCCACATCATACACCAATAGAAGACTGTCACATACTCAGAATGTGATGTCACTCACTCCAAATGTGATGTCACAGGGTGTTTGAAGCAAAAAATTAGCTTTCGGAAGTGCCCATGAATTCCACTTAAACGGCTGCTCCACACTATCTCCGGCTCTAATCCTCTCGATTTTCAGCCTTACATTCTTGACTGAATAGCCTACCCCAGCATTATTATCACATTTCCAAACGTCGTTTCCAGCTTTAAGGGACAGACTCTGCAGCAGCCTCATGAGGTCTCCGATTCTAGTCCACTCCTGCTACGTCGAGGGATCTTTAAGCCATGCCCAACCCCAATGAATGACATCTCCCCTGAAGCATATATGGTTCGCAACAGAACCATTCTTATCCCTAGCAAGTCGAAACAAGTCAGGAAAGGTATCTTTTATAATCACATCTCCAGCCCACTTATCCTTCCCAAAGCGAACTGAGTTTCCATCCCCTACCACCACTCGCAACCTTGCCATAATATCAATACCCACTTTGAGAAATTCATTACCCATTGCACCGATGTTCTTCCAGACCCCAGTGTAGGCATTATTGAGCGGGATAAGGTACCGATCATTAGTCGTTTTATGAATCGAAGAAACCACTGAAGCCTAAAGTTGCGTCGGATTGTCTTTCACTCTCCACCGCCATTTTGCAAGCATAGCAAGATTAAAATCCTGTATAGCCCCAATACCGTATCCCCCCAGCGATCTTTTTGGTGCGGAACACAGGTTTTTCGACTTGTGTCTTATATCGAATGACCCTCAAAAGACACATTGTAGAAAGTGGGGTCAAATTTTTCAAACAAACGCAAACTCCACCTTGAGAAGTCATAAATGAAAATATTGCAAGCGGTAAAGTTAATCCAGTCGATAGTAGTCAAATTTCGATTGTTAATCAAGGTGTGATTTTTCTTTACGACTTTAACAAGGTACAAGACCGAATAGAGAAGTTCGTGATTGAAGAAAGTTTGTCGTTCTCCCACTTCGAAAATCCTCGCTTGATAAGGTGTGAAGAAAGTTAATCCAGTCGATGAGGTCAAGAATGCAGTCTTCTCTTGCGGTGATGACAAGGCGCCCGGTCCCGATGGTCTGAATTTTAAATTCATAAAAAAATATTGGAATCTACTTGCTAGCAATATCATGGAGGTGGTTGAACATTTTTGGAATCATGGTATTATTATTAAAGGTGTTGGATCTTTGTTTATAACCTTGGTTCCGAAAATAAAAGACCCTACGGGATTGGGAGATTACAGGCCTATCAATTTAATTGGAGTGATTAGTAAGGTAATCTCTAAATTGTTGGCGAACAGGTTGCGTTTGATTATGAATGACTTAATTTTAGAAACTCGGTCGGCGTTTATTAGCGGAAGATATATCCTCAATGGTCCTCTTATTATAAACAAGATATTATCTTAGGCTCGGGTTATGGGGAAAAGGCTCTTCCTTTTCAAGATTGATTTTGAAAAGACGTATGATAATGTTCATTGGGAGTTTTTAATGGACATCATGGGACAGATAGGCTTCCCGAATAAATGGTGTTCTTGGATATATGGCATTTTATCGTTGGCTCGCTTCTCGATTCTTCTGAATGGATCCCCTATGTTTGAGTTCCAATGTTCTAAAGGAATTCGTCAAGGGGATCATCTTTCACCATTCTTATTCGTGTTAGTCATGGAAGGCCTTTCGAGTTTATTTAGTAAAGCCAGAGATATTGGAGTTTTTAGGGCGTTAGTCTTCCTAATGGGGGGGGCCAAAATTATCTAATCTATTGTATGTGGATGAAGCGATGGTGTTGGGTGAGTGGAAGGAAGACAATCTCAAAAATGTTATGAGAACTTTGAGGGTGTTTAACATTTGCTCGAGGTTAAAGATTAATGTGCATAAATCGTGTATGTTTGGTGTGGTGTTTCACAAGATGTGGTTATTGAGAAGGCGCTGCAATTCAATTGTAAAGTTGGAGAGATCCCATTTGTTTACTTAGGTGTGAAGGTAGGGACTAATATGAACCGGATTTCAAATTGGGATCCGCTGAAGGAGGTTGTGCGAAATAGACTTTCTAAATGGAAGTCACGTGTTCTATCAATTGGTGGAAGGATTACACTTATTAGATCCTGTAACATCCCGTGATTTCTACTTTTAATGTATTTTAAATTCTATACTTAACAAATTCCAACTTCGCCTTTATTCGCTTCTTTTATGTAACTCCTACTAATTCTTGACGAGTCGTCAATATAAATTATCCTAATCAATTTAGAAACTCATTTAGTTAAAATCTTAATATATATTTATTTTTAAAATAAAACATATAAGTATTTTTATCTTAATACTTTCAAAAAAGAATGAATGAAAAACTTGATTTGACTTTTTCATCCAAAACAACATAGAATGGCAAAATTATGCCGTATGTTTTTTTTTTTGTATTTATTTATGATTTTATTTTATTATTTTTCTTTTAAATATATATTTACCACTAATTAACTTCTAACCACCCTAATTAATTCATTAAATACCCAACCCCTTCACCCCAACTATAAATACACCACTCCTACCCATTCTAACACTTGCTCATTTCTAAATCCTCTCTAAATCTCCAAATCTCTCAAGAATTCTCTCAAGAATAAGTGAGTTTCTCACTTCACCTTCAACCTCTCTTCTACTTTCTTCACTCTCCTCTTCTTCAAACCCTTTGAGGAAACCTCTAGGACCTCTCTCCTATTTGCCATGGCAAATAAACATGAGTAGGGCACCAATTTGAGGCCTCAAATGTGGTCATCTTCTATTATCTTTTATGCACTAGGTTGTTAATAATACCAACCAAGTTCACCAACAACTCAATGATGGAGGGACTTGTGTTATGGTTCATGGTTGACAAAAGGAAGGCCAAGGCTCATCCAAACTAAGTCACCATACCCTACTTCTTAAGTTATATTATATAAATACTAAATTATATAAACTCTACTAATTTAATAACTCGGAAAGGTTTGTGGATACATCCCTACCTTACCAATGCTTGACTCTCATAACCATCCGAATCACCTCTATGGTGGTTTGTGTTTTGGTTCGCCTAAAAGGCTTGCTTGACTCTTATGACCATCCGAATCACCTTCATGGTGGTTTGTGTTTTGGTTTGCCTAAAAGGCTTGCTTAACTCTCTTGAATCCATTAATCCAACTCTTGAACCTAAAACGTCTTCCTTTTTAAATTCTAGTTAATCGGAGCTAAAGCTTAATCTTCCAAGACTTACTTTTTGGAACTCTATCAAACGCACCCAAAGGTGAGTTCATACTTGTCCCCCTTTTATCCTTCATTCTTTGGGGCTCAACATGTATCACTATCAAAACTCAAACGATTTTAAACTCTACAATCTATTATGCTTAGTCTAAAGTCTATCATATTCTAAATTCTATCATGCGCAATCTAAAGTCTATTATATGCTTGTACGCTATGCTATGTAGAATTATTTACTCTAACATACAAATGTTCATATAGTTGACAACCCACCTTGCATGTATAGCGCTATAGGATTGGCTATCCGCCCCCTACATGGGTCATGTTAAGCAAAATTCTTCGTGGCTAGTCGCCATTTTTATGGTTCTCTTGCATATGCCTATAAGCAAAACTTTATTATACTATGTATGTATGTCAAAACTAGTATGTTCACCAATGCTTTATGTGTTGACAGATATTTTATACATGTTGCAGGAAATATTTGTTGCAAGACATTTCAAGAAAACTACTTAGGATTGGACATAGAAACTCACTCTAGTTCAAGTTGTCATATTCTTGTTGTTATGTTTTTCGTTATTTAAACTACTTGTATTTCTATTTTTAGACAATAAATGAAATTCTATCTTTAAACTATATTGTCACAAAATCTAGTGTCATGAAGTCTTTGAACAATCTACCACTAAGTCTCACCTCGATGATTCCGCCATCGGTTGGGGTGTGACAGATTGGTATCAGAGCCATGACTATAGGGAATTAGGAAAAATTTTCATGTTTGACCTAGACTATAGTTAAGAACCTTTTTGACCATTTCTTTTTCATGCTTAATATACCCGTTCTCCCTATCTTGCTTCTACTCTACTCTTTTGGTCCTAAAAAAAATTACCTTCCTATTTGGTGAATGATGCTACACTCGAAGACACTCTTATACCACCAACGAAAGGACTCACTAAAATAGGCGTGAAACCCTCACTTTGGTGATAACTTTCAATCCACGTAAATTCTTTGTGTTTTTGAAACTACACCAAGATAGGAGTGATATCCTCACCTTGGTGGAAATTTCACAATTTTCGTTCCAGTGGACACTTACCAATCGAAGGTTAGAATTAATTTTCTTACCACGTTGGACAAAGTGTACAAACCACACTCAAAGAAACGACCTCGCTAAGATAGGAGTGAAATCCGCAACTTAGCGACTAGTTTCCATCCTTGATATTTTTTTTAAATCTCGCCAAAGTCTCAAATTTACTAATGACAAGAAACATGTAGTAACTGGAAGGGTGAATACCGTTAACCGAAAGTTTCGGCGAGAGTATTTCCACCTATTAGGCCAAAGCATGTTTTCAAACTCAATGGTAAATTCGAATCACTTTGGTTAGTCTTAGTTTCGTTCCGGAACACTCCAATGGCTTGCTTAAAACAAGCCCCTCATTTTATGTTAATATTATTTTCAATGATGTTTTCATGCTATGTTTTCACTACATATATTCGATTTATTTATTTATTTTTTATTTTTTTTACTACTCGCAAAGGCTCTCAAGACTCGTATCTCAAGTACTCTAGCAACCTCCAAACAATACTAATAATCGCAAACCAACATAAATCAAAACTCCTTTTATGCTAATTAAGCGCACCATATGTGCTTATACATACGTGTTACATTATTTGAACAATGTGAAACTTGCTTACTATACGTGTAATTTGAACTTACATACTAAGTCTATGAGAACAACTTGAGCTTATGTATTTTGCTTATCTAAATTTGCATCAATTTCACCGATCTAATCTTACCCACAGGCTTTTCATTGTTAACCAAAATTCTACTAACTTACTTGCTAAATTCAAAAGTCACTTTGTTTAAAAATGCTTATGCAAATCTTCTTATGCATGATTCTCGTAGATGTCTTCCCGTCTCAACAGCATCGATCTCAACCAACTGGCGAGTCTTATTTCCCAAGAATGAGCCAAGATTATCCCTAACCTAGAGATACCATTTAGGACATCACAAACCATGTAGATACTAAACCTTCTACCCATACCCTTACCAAACAAATGAAAAAGGATAACCGAAAACGCAAAACCCTCAAACGAAGCCACACTTCGACAACTCCTGAGACTCCGAATTTCAACAAAAAGCAGTACCGTGGAACCTTTCCGCTATGCGACAGTTGTAAATATCACCATCCCACTCACACACAATGCCGCATATGCGCCAACTGTGGTACATATGGTCATTTAGCCAAAACATGTCGTCGTACCACTAAACCAGGACCCGAAAAACCTACTAGTACTACCTCATTCACTAAAGCCAATGGATGGATATGCTCCGAGTGTAACGACCCAACCCGTGAACGCAACCAATGCGCAAGACTTGCCATGGTGATCTACGATGCTGGAAGACCCACTCGCCACACTGAAGAAGACTGATTTTTCTTTCTTTTAAAAATGGGAATTTCCTTATCTAATGTTTTCAAGAAATTGTTCGGATGTGAAATTTTCTTTTTATGAAATACCATCGTTATCCTAGTTTACAATCATAATTTATCGGCAAAACTCAAACATCGCAAAACTTTTTTTTTTCTCCTCGCGCACAATCATTTTCAAAATTTTTGAACAAAATTCTTTCTACTATTTCTAAGAGGATGCCTATACTTCTATAAAATCCTCACTTTCAAACCACTAACAAATGTGTGCGTCGAGTCTGTATGACAAACAAGATTCTAAATAGTAAAAGTGTTTAAAAAAAAAATTCTTTTGTAAACAGGACTTATGAGCAAAGACACGCTAAATCAGACAACCTACTTCTTTATAATCCCAAAACATTTTCTCTTGAAATCACATCACGAGTCAAAATATTCATCAACGCCAAAACTAAAATTGACAATAAACTATTTTCCTCGCTTAATAAAATGGATTTTTCATAAATCAAATGTCCATTTTCGGTAAGACTTTTACCCTAAATTTTCCCCACTTCAATTAAATCCGTTTTCTTTAACATCCAACGGACTAAATTCTTCTACCATCAAACTTGACCCTTAGTCTTGAAAAGCTAAAATTTCTCGCGGACCCATAAAACTCAGTTTGTAATAAACCCGAATTCTATGTTACCCTCAGTCAAAACATTTTACACGTTTTAGGAATCCAATTGTCTATTCTTTTGTTTAATTTTATACATTTGAACGTAACCACATATGCACAAGTCTACACCGTTATGTCATGAAACAATACATCTACGCCAAAAACACGTACGGTTAACAACATCAAAAACTTGCTTAATGCCTTTTCACATTATGTGTTTGCATGTCACGTTGCTTGCTATGTTTACAACATCAAAACTGTTTAATGCCTTAGCCTATTGTCTTTTCCTTTGTGTATAATTATTTTGTGTCCACTAGTGACCCACACATAACTAAGACAAATTATGTAGACCATACGGCAATTGGACTAATTACGGGTGCACACGTAATTACAAAAATTGGGCGTATGGAAAACATAACAAGTCCAAGTGTGTGTAACCTATCATGACTTGAATAACAACACGGATGAGGTATGATAACGGCATGGTGGATACGCCGCCGGTACATCCTATATATAAATGTCCTGTCATACTACCAAAAGTAGAGTTATTCGTACCATGAGAAGTTTTGGGTGTCGAGTTAAAAAAAAAAATTTGACCAACACTTACGATACCGTTTATGTTCTAGTTTGTTAGTCTAATTACGCTTGCATTATTTATCTCACATGCATAATATAACTTTGTTTTGAACCACACTCTTTACTAGGTAACACCATCCATGCTAAGAATAATCCATACTTGTAATCTCCATCAACTTCGTTTCCTTCCTTTTGCCTTCCCTTGCTTAATCAGCAATCCTATCATTATCAAAAAGCTCGTTCTAAGTCCCGTGACCACTGGCCTTAACCCCTAGAAACATTGATGCATTTAAAACAAGATTTGATCCTCGCTTTCATATACCTTCTTGACTACTTAAAATACTGGATTTCAAAACTAAATAACTATTATTTATTTCACCAAAAATCTGTTACAACTAGTCCAATTTCTCTTTTATTATAGTCGCCTTCTATTTTTTTTCTGGTAAAATTTTCATCCTTGTGCAAACCAAATATCTATTACTAAATACTGTTCATTCCCACATCCAGTCACTCATTATACTCACATTTTTACTATTCCACCAAATTACCCAAGGACACTTCTTTTACAAGCCAAAATTTCCACTATTTCATATATGATATACCGTATAATTACTTGTTTTCCCAAAATTTCTATATATTATATAGTATATTTACCTATCTCCAATTTTCACTATTTCATATCGTATAAATACTTATTTTCCTAAAATTTTTACTATCTCTTATACACAATATACATACCTGCCTTCACAGGATTTTTACTATTTCATACCGCACACTTACTTATCTTTCCAAACTATTGCTACTTCCTATATGTTATACAGTATAAATACTTATTTTCCCAAGATCTTTACTATTTCATGCATGTAATGCTGTATACTTATTTACTTTTCTAAAAATTTGCTGCATTGACTCCGTATACAAACCTACATATACGTACAAACTTCCTTCACTATTTACAAAAATGCTTTAGTCGGTCAAACTCTCAAATTTCTACGTACGACCTTGGATTAAAATTTTAAAAGTACTTCTCTTACGAGCATAATTATCGCACAGTGACTATATACCGTATTCGATTTAAACATAATAAACTAACAAGTTTTTTGTTCTTATTAAACCCATATCGAACCACTTACCTATTTTTCAAAAGGTTGATTTTTAATTAAATTTCGAGACGAAATTTCCTAAAGTATGGGAGACTGTAACATCCCGTGATTTCTACTTTTAATGTATTTTAAATTCTATACTTAACAAATTCCAACTTCGCCTTTATTCGCTTCTTTTATGTAACTCCTACTAATTCTTGACGAGTCGTCAATATAAATTATCCTAATCAATTTAGAAACTCATTTAGTTAAAATCTTAATATATATTTATTTTTAAAATAAAACATATAAGTATTTTTATCTTAATACTTTCAAAAAAGAATGAATGAAAAACTTGATTTGACTTTTTCATCCAAAACAACATAGAATGGCAAAATTATGCCGTATGTTTTTTTTTTTTGTATTTATTTATGATTTTATTTTATTATTTTTCTTTTAAATATATATTTACCACTAATTAACTTCTAACCACCCTAATTAATTCATTAAATACCCAACCCCTTCACCCCAACTATAAATACACCACTCCTACCCATTCTAACACTTGCTCATTTTTAAATCCTCTCTAAATCTCCAAATCTCTCAAGAATTCTCTCAAGAATAAGTGAGTTTCTCACTTCACCTTCAACCTCTCTTCTACTTTCTTCACTCTCCTCTTCTTCAAACCCTTTGAGGAAACCTCTAGGACCTCTCTCCTATTTGCCATGGCAAATAAACATGAGTAGGGCACCAATTTGAGGCCTCAAATGTGGTCATCTTCTATTATCTTTTATGCACTAGGTTGTTAATAATACCAACCAAGTTCACCAACAACTCAATGATGGAGGGACTTGTGTTATGGTTCATGGTTGACAAAAGGAAGGCCAAGGCTCATCCAAACTAAGTCACCATACCCTACTTCTTAAGTTATATTATATAAATACTAAATTATATAAACTCTACTAATTTAATAACTCGGAAAGGTTTGTGGATACATCCCTACCTTACCAATGCTTGACTCTCATAACCATCCGAATCACCTCTATGGTGGTTTGTGTTTTGGTTCGCCTAAAAGGCTTGCTTGACTCTTATGACCATCCGAATCACCTTCATGGTGGTTTGTGTTTTGGTTTGCCTAAAAGGCTTGCTTGACTCTCTTGAATCCATTAATCCAACTCTTGAACCTAAAACGTCTTCCTTTTTAAATTCTAGTTAATCGGAGCTAAAGCTTAATCTTCCAAGACTTACTTTTTGGAACTCTATCAAACGCACCCAAAGGTGAGTTCATACTTGTCCCCCTTTTATCCTTCATTCTTTGGGGCTCAACATGTATCACTATCAAAACTCAAACGATTTTAAACTCTACAATCTATTATGCTTAGTCTAAAGTCTATCATATTCTAAATTCTATCATGCACAATCTAAAGTCTATTATATGCTTGTACGCTATGCTATGTAGAATTATTTACTCTAACATACAAATGTTCATATAGTTGACAACCCACCTTGCATGTATAGCGCTATAGGATTGGCTATCCGCCCCCTACATGGGTCATGTTAAGCAAAATTCTTCGTGGCTAGTCGCCATTTTTATGGTTCTCTTGCATGATGTGACACCTGGCAAATTCGGGTTAACAACGTTGTCTAGATGAAAGTCTACCTTAGCGAGTCACGCGTATATTGTACTTAACTGGGTTAGTTAAGTCGGGTTATGGTTCGGGAACTATTGGTTAGTCTAGAAGATCATTGGATGTTGGTCTAGAGGTTCGTTAGATGTCAGTCCTTAACCAAGTGTACAAACGGTGACGATTTGTAGGATCGTCAGGGCATACGGAACGTACGAGTCTCGAGTCCCGGGAATTGGTGAACGAGTGTAAATATGTGTATTTACTTGTGTTATGTGTTTACAATCATTATGTGACTTGTCGGTACATGAATATGCATTAACATATGTTAAAACGGGGTTTAACGCGCAAAACACACCAACATAGGGGCTATAGGCGATTAGGCTTGGTGGATAGCCTAATCGCATGACTTTGGGGCGAGTAGGAAGATTCCTATAGGCGAATAGGGCTAATCGCATGAACAGTCATGCGATTAGGCACCCTACTCGCGTATAAACCTGCACAATCGCATGGAACGGGCTGGACGACTAGAAACGCCTATAAATACCATACTTAACCTCCTAAACTCAATTAGACAAACCCTAGTCGTCCCATAACCGCCCCAAACACTTAAACAACCTCTGGAAGGCGATTTTGATCAAAAACACAAGGTTTCAAGGTCTAACCATCATCCTTTTACAATTCCAAGGTTTGATTCTCATCCATAACACTTTGTAAACGTTTTTAATCAATCCCTAATGGTCCAGACCTGTTCATAAACGAAAAAGCTTTCTGAAAATCGTCAATAAGAGTTATTAATCGGATTATAATTAATAAACATGCGTTATGGGTATGTATGATTAGAAAAATAGGATTTTTATGAATCTTGATGATGTTTTGATGTGTTATCATGCTAGGTCAGAATTAATATTGTTAGTATGATGATAGAAATCTCAGTAATTGGATAATAGGGTTATGATTACATGCGTTAATTGAATGTTGCATGCTATGTGTATGTGTTTGGATTGCTTTGGTTGCATGCAGGACTGATTCTACGAGGATGAACGAAGGGTTTTGGGTTAAACATGTTTAGGATAGTGTTTGGGATGATATTGGGTAGTTACACACGCTCTGGATCTGATTTGGGGCGTTAAACGCGCGAAAAACCGGAACAGCAAGGTTACAGGCGAGTAGCCTTGCTAATCGCCTGTATCAGGGGCGAGTAGACCCCCACTCGCATGCATTAGGGGCGATTAGGTCCCACTCGCGTGACACAGGGGCGAGTAGCCCCAATCGCTTAACATTAAGGGCGATTAGCCCTAGTCGTGTGGTCAATCATGCGATTAGCCTCCCTAATCGCGTGTACTGCTGCTGTAAGTGTAAATTAGCATTCCGAGACCCGATTTGACATGTAGTAACATGCTAGGAACCTCGTAACATGTCTAATAACTTGGTAACATATATTTGGATGTATTTCGGTGATACGTGAACTATGTGCTATAACTTGTTGTGTGTTAACGTATGTTAGGTATACTTGCGTTATTGTATGTTTGGAGCGTAAACATAACACGGGGAGTCTCGGGTCACCAATGGGATGTCGAGTCTTGTACTTTGGGTCAGTTAAACAGTCACGGTATTTTTAAACGAACTTGGTTATGGTCTGGACATCTAGGGACTAATTAACCTGCGGGTTATTAGTCTAAGTACTTGTAACTGTCGTATGTTAGGTCGCCACTGTACGGGACTAACATAGCAGCTGAGTTTACTCGGGATTAGGAGTAAAGCAACTTAAGGTGAGTTTACGGCCCCTCTTTTAAACTGGTTTTATACTTTCGGGGGAGAAAACATGTGTTAAAACGATTGTTTGGTAAATTCTGTCATACTATGGGTTCTAACGTATACTACACGATCTTTGGAAGTCCCGGGGGGAACCATGAATGTGCGGGTTTGCACAACGGGGAAATGTGAATAGCGCTATTGGGAGTGACCAACCCCGCTCGTCGACTTGGAGGGTCGGCGGGTGCATATTGTCTCAAACTGGAACAACAGGAACAACTGGAACAACAGGAACATACATCGGGCATACTTTTGGTATTCGAGTTAGTAATGGTTTTCCAATCGTGGTAGTAACAAAACGTACGCCTAGCTAGCGTATACTGGTTTTCTATTTGTTATAGTATGGACAGGTGGACTTGGTACTTGAACTGCAAACCTGTAAACTCACCAGCATTTTTGTGCTGACGTAAACTTTTACATGTTTTCTCAGGTCGCTAAGGTAGCACGACTGGACTAGGGCGCACGCGTCTGCACGGCGTCTAGATAGAGTTGCATGATTTCATAAACATTGAACTTTGGTTATTTATGTTGAACTTTATTTTGAATAAGCTTCCGCTGTAAACGGGATTTTAAAACTATGTTTTGGTATTGCATTAATTACATTTAGACTTGTTTATTGTGATCGTTGGTTTGGATCCTGGTTTGTCATGCGCCTCGCGGTAAAACCCCGCAAGTGGATTTTGAGGGTGTGACACATATGCCTATAAGCAAAACTTTATTATACTATGTATGTATGTCAAAACTAGTATGTTCACCAATGCTTTATGTGTTGACAGATATTTTATACATGTTGCAGGAAATATTTGTTGCAAGACATTTCAAGAAAACTACTTAGGATTGGACATAGAAACTCACTCTAGTTCAAGTTGTCATATTCTTGTTGTTATGTTTTTCGTTATTTAAACTACTTGTATTTCTATTTTTAGACAATAAATGAAATTCTATCTTTAAACTATATTGTCACAAAATCTAGTGTCATGAAGTCTTTGAACAATCTACCACTAAGTCTCACCTCGATGATTCCGCCATCGGTTGGGGTGTGACAGATCCGTCCTAGAGAGCCTTCCTACGTATTATTTTTCCATTTTTAAAGCTTCGGTTAAAGTGGTTCAAGAGTTGGAAGCGTTTATTAGAAAATTTCTTTGGGGAGGAAATGAGGAAAAGCGAAAGTTGCAAACGGTTGGTTGGGATCGTGTTAAGAACTCTAAAAAGAACGATGGGTTGGGGTTGAATTGGTTGGGCATTACTAATAGTGCTTAGATCTTGAAATGGATATGGCGGTATAAAGTAGAGTCGTGCGCCTTGTGGAGGAACATCATAGACTTGATACACTTCTAAAAAAAAATGGTGCAGTTTCGCTTAACACTCGCATAACCGGGGCTTGGAAAAACATTATTAACCATGGAGGTAAAACTAAGGTGGAAGTTAAATATTTTAACAACCTTTTGGTTGGGAAGTTGGGAGATGGGAAAAGCATCCTATTTTGGTTTGATGGGTGGATGGGTGACGAGCCATTCAAAGATAGGTACCCGAACCTGTTTAGATTGGAAAAAGAAAAAATGGTTGTAGTGGCCGATAGATGGATCGAGGATTAGCAAGGGGGCGTTTTGGAGCTCCATTTCGCATGAGTCTTCTGTTGCAATTCTAGCCTATAGGTATGATTGTTTCAGTTTACTGGCTGGTTAAAGTTTACGAGCATAACCGGGTGATTGGAAGTGTGTGTTTGATAGTTTGGGGCTGTTTACGGTAAATGCGGCAAAGATGTGGACGAATTCGTTCGAATAACATCCGGATATTGTATTAAAGTGGTGTAAGTGGGTGCCCTCAAAAGTGAACATTTTTGTTTGGCGAGCAGAGTTGGATAGAATTGCTACTACGAACTCTTTACAGAGACGAAACATACATGTACCTAAGAAGGAATGTGTTTTTTGCGACCATGACAGGGAGACGGTAGAGCATTTGTTCACGGGTTGTATCTATGCGACAGGTATTTGGGCCGCTATTTCTTCTTGGTGTCGAATTCCTAATATATTCGTCTTCTCAATTAGAGATATTGTCGAGATGCACAAGTCTGTGGGATTGAATGGTATAAAGAAGATAGCATTTCAAGGGATTATTTACACAACGCTATGGAGTATTTGGTGTGCTAGAAATAATCGAATCTTTTCGAGTAAAGATCAATCGGTCGCGGATTTGATTTTGGAAATTAAAGCTATTAGTTTTTTTTTTGGTTTAGAAATAGATACCTTTTTTTAGTGTTTGATCTTTCATTAATTAAAACGAAATACGAACGTTACATCACAATAGAAGGTAGACGGGCAACAAGTTGCGCCGCCACCCCTTTCTGAATTGCGAACCCTAGTCTACTAAAGACAAATCCTTGCCCCCTGGAGATGAACTATTGTTGTGGACGACCCGTTGGACCCTGGTCAAGAAACGCATAGCTTCTGGCGCTAGGGAGCCAAATGTATCAAAGATCAAGGGGATAAAGGCATGTTGGTTCTCTGCACAGGCTTTAGCATGCTTATCTACCTTCTTCAATTCCGCCTTTATCAATTCTTGCCCAGCTACAAACCCTGTTTCCCTTAACCCAACCAAAGGAGATACCCCTGTGAGATCCACACAAGCATGTTTCCTCCTCTCCCGACCAAAGACAAGCAGATCCGCTGGTCGCAGGGTGGATCTTCCTTCCGCAGGGTCTGTGAGAAAATTAACAGGGGCTTCCTTTTTGGCTGTATAGAATAGAAGTCATGGTGTAGTTTTGATTTGGTGTAATCTTGGTTGGTGCGGCACATTCTCCGCTTTGGAGAGTGAGTTTTGCGCTGTTTGAATGAATTTTACCTTTAAATATATATATATATACACACACACACAAAACTATTTGGTAAAACCTTTTTTTAGCGTCACTATTTTTGGAAAAAACCAAAAAGTGAGAGAGGCAAAATGGTTAGAAGCATTGTTTTGCAACCCGGACCGGATCGGCCGGTCGGACCGGGAAACGTGACCTATGCCTGTCCGGGTCAGGGTAATGGACCGCTTTTGCAACGAACCGGGAGTTGGACCGGAGAACCGGTGGTCGGACCAGAAATCCGGATGATCGGACCGGAATTTAGGGTTGAACCGGTTTTTAATACATTTAGTTCAAAAGCATAAAAATCAGATCTTGACAGCAACGGCGAAGCTACAGGTTACCGAAACTACACGAGTACAGGTTACCGATCATATTTTTAACAGCTGCTGGATACAAGAACTTGAGAAGCTCTGCAACTCGTCGGAAAGCCAGACTTAGCCGTCGACGTCTTAGCATGATACATTCAGGCTTCGATCTAACCTTCAATCTAGTGGGTGGCCTCTACCAAAAGGCTTCATACAACCAGCAAAAGTTGTAGGTGAGAAAATATGTAGTTGATGGAGATGAAGATAGGTTACCCGAAAGTTTAGAGAGGACAAATAAAAAACCTTTTATAACATTTAATCTTGGAAATGACAAGTCATAATGTCATATAGTGTCATGATGCTGCTTCTTTTGATGTAGGAAATTGCATATTAAAATATTACTTCACAAGTAAACATAATATATTTTAATAAAACTATAAAGTCATAATAAAAACGAAACTCCTAATTTTATATTATTTATTTTGTTATCCGATTCTTAAATCCGGTCTGACCGGTCCGACCAGTAAACCAGTAACATGACTGGTTTGATGTCTGGTCCAGTTCTGAAAACATTGGTTAGAAGCATGGAGAGACTTTAAAATGGTACCACAACAAACTAAATTGCATAATAATAATAATAATAAAGTGGTGGATAGAAGAAGTTGATCTGCGTGGCGACATATTTTTCACAACAAAAACAAAAACAAAGCAAGCAAAGCATCCCATCCCATCCCGTGAAGGAAATCCCATATATTTATTTGAACCGCCGCCGCATCTCTCATTATCCACACCGCAACTACGGCAACAAAGACGACCATGAGATGTGACGAACTCAACAACTCCCAATTTAATCAACAACCACAATCCTCACAACAACAACAACATCACGACGACGACGACTCTTCTTACCTCGATTTCGATACCTTATCCCTCATTTCTAAACCCAAGGTTTCCTCAATTTTCGCCTTTTTTTTGTTACCTGAATTCAATACCTCTTTTTTATTTATTCTTTTCTTCCAATTTGGCAGGATTATTATCGAATACTTGAGGTCGATTATGAAGCTACGGATGAACAAATTCGATCCAATTTTATCCGATTAGCTCTCGTACGTCTTTCTGTTTTCTCCTTTTTTTAGATCATTACTTTATGTTTTATATCTGACTGACACGATTTATTGATGACAAAATGATACAAAGTAACAATTTGGTTTTGTTCTTGCGAGGAAGAAACCCTAATTGTTGAATTGGTTTTTTATATGTTGTTGATTTAATGGTTGAATTGGATCTTCTTTACTTGTTTTTTTGGGTTTACATTGTTTGATCTTAGTTTAGGAGCTTATTATCTTTGACAGAAATGGCATCCAGACAAGAAGAAAGGCGAGGATAGCGCCACATCCAAGTTTCAAGAGATAAACGAAGCCTACCAAGGTCCGCCCGCTTGATTATACATAACATATTGTTCTTTCTAGACTTGTTTACCTGTCCCATGACTGCTAAGTATAAGTAAGTAATACAAGGGGCTTTTTTAAGCAAGGTGCAACCAATTTTAGGAGTTTTAGACATCTTTTAATATGGTTAAGGGGTTGTTGGTAGAATCTATCTATTTGATTAAGTGCTGAATCATTAAGAGCTATGTAGTTAATGCGGAAAAATATCGGATATCGGTCAAGGACCGATATTTGGAATATCGGTTTTCACAGTGAGATATCGGTGGGATATCGGTAATTTCATATTATAATATGTGTGTGTGTATGTAATGTAAAACACTAAATCTAACATAATATTAATAGTAAATTTGAAGTAGTTAATTATTTAATTGGGTATTTAATTAGGCTAGCTTTTAACAATCGACATTCTGGATCAATATTTTTAGAGGGTTTGGACATTTGGGCCTTATTTATTTGACTGGGACAACAAAAAAACCAAAAAAAACGATATATCGGGGTAAAAACCGATATTCTAAGCAAGATATCGCCGATATATCGGTGAATATATATTCTCGCTACCGATATTTATGACCGATATTCAAACCGATATTCTTGTTAACCACCGAGAACCGATATATCACCGAGATATCGGCCGATTTAACTACACAGATTAAGAGGGTCTGAATGGTTCTAACACCCCTTATTTGCTTAATGGTTAAGAGCTTAATAGAACCATTCAGATGTTTTTTTAGTTGAAACACGCATTCCTAATGCTGAATGATTAAGAGGTTTATTAAGAGGCTAACAAACACCCGCTAAGGGTATGTTTGGCAAAACTAGTTGGTGGCTGGAAGCTGGTAGCTGTAGCTTTTTAAGTATATTTTGGTGTTTCGCAAAGTAGCTGAAGCTTTTAATAAAATGTATAAAATGACCAAAATGGGCATTAACTAAAAGCTTGTATGCATGGTATTTTTTTTAGTGATAGAATAGGTATTTGTGCCATTTACTCATTAAAAGCTTGTAGCTAGTAGGAGCTTTTTCTTAAACACTAGTACTAGTAGCTTTTCAATATAGAGTTTTTTCTCCTAACCTAAAAGCTTCAAGCTCCTTCAACCAAATAAGGCTTTTTATTAAGTAGAAGCTTTTTCTTAAAAGCTTGAAGCTCCTAAAAGCTCCTTGCCAAACATACCCTAAGACTAATTCACCTTGACTTCGGACCATTTTTGGATTTTTTTTTTTTAAACCACTTTTAGCTGTTTAGGCAGGAATCTGGCCATAATTTGCAGAATTTGGTCTGAATCTCACTAGAGCACCCTGATGGCCGCAAGGCGTTTTGGCTGCTTATTGCGTAGGTCGTCTTTGACTACCACGCTCAAAAGTCGAAATTAAAACATTATTTAGAATAGTCAACTTATCTCTTGAATGTTTCTTGCTAGTTTTCTTCAATCAAAGCACCATGTATAGGTGCTTATGTAGTTCTCGTGATTCTTCTACTTATAATTGGTTCTGTTCTAAACGTACCAAAACCACTATTAAGCATAGAACTGCATAAACACATATACCAATTGCTCTAAATGTGATACAAATGGCGGTTATGTAATCTCATAACCGTCTCTTTCTCACTATATCTATAAGGTACTATGTACAAGTGGTTATGCGGCTCTCCGTTTAAAAGGGATATTGTATGAAATGTGCCTCTACATATAGAGATTTATTCATTACATAACCAGTTGTAAGTATAAAATCGTATAAGCGGTTGTATGTAGTGCTTTAAAGATATAATGAGGAATAGAAATAGAGGCGTTTATGCGATTACATAACTAGTTTATGCACCATAGTTAAAGCAATATGTATAAATACATTTGTGAAGAAAGGGTGCTTTAATAATCTTATGGTCATTTGAACTTATCACGCCCCACCTACGGTGTGCGCATATAATGTATATATATGTGTGGCCCTTGGGGGGCAAAAGTAAAGTTGCACTAGTTTTAACGTTATTTTACTAATTTCGTGAAAATAACGTTAAAAACGACGGACGGTTAATCATGCATCATGTGCTGGCGTGGATAGCCAAAAGACAAAGGGGTACATGCACCGATTGGGTTTGTCCCGATTGCTAAGTGTTTTGTGCCTTATGTCCAAGGCTTGATACCAAACCACATCGAGCCGAGGGTCTCACTGGAAGCAGCCTCTCTATTCTTAGGGGTAGAGGTAAGGCTGTCTACATCTTACCCTCCTCAGACCCTACCTTAGCTTTGCTATAGGTGGGATTAACTGAGTATGATGATGATGATGATGATGATGGTCATTTGAACTTATGGCGTATCGACGCACAATTCAATGCTTAACAATCATACGTTTCTTTTTTTATGCAGTTTTAAGTGACCCTATCCGTAAAGAAGAATACGACAGGAAAGGAATGCTATACCTCTATGATTACAACATCGTTGTAAGCATCATCATCGTCATTATCACACATTAGTGGTCTTAAAAACACTAATCGAATTTAACGATGCAGGATTATCTTAATCGTTACAAGGGTCTCATATTAACATGCAATGGGCTCGGGATGAAGACCTCTATGTTATGAGACGTACCTGTATTGATGAGGCAATTTTTATGATGCAGTCTTAGATTTGTTCCTGCAACTGCATCTGTTATGTAAAGCTTTGAATCACTGCTCTCAACTTCCAGCACTGGAATTGACAAATCCAAAGTTGCATTGTAATATTACTACTACTTTGGGTGTATTAATCGTTGCTCTCTCTAGGGAAGGCTGTGCATAATTTTTATCTTATATCTTAGATAATCATTACTTTTGAATAAAATGATATGATAGTAGAAAGCAAAAACTGATGATGAGTTTATCATTTAGTAAAATATAGAAAAAATTACAAAAGTCAACCTCTATGTATTACCAAACTACAACCTTTACCATTCATTTTGAAACTCACTCAAAACGACCTTTAACTATTAATTTTGTTGTCAGATTCAATCTTTGTGCCTAACAATGTTAGGGGCTGTTTGGTAGCCTCTTAACCATTCAAGTTTGAATCATTCAGCATTCAAACTGTTTGTTTCAGCATCTGAATGGAATGATTAAGTGTTGAACCATTAAGCTAATAGGGGATACTGAATGATTCAACTCTTAACCATTAAGACCCTCTTAACCATTTAGACCATCTTAATGACTCAGTATTTAATCAACCAAACAGCCCCTTAGATTTAGCAAGTAACACACCTCACATGCTTTGCATGTGAGGGTAATTTAGTCTTTTAAAATGTTATTATTTATTCTTTTTAATACCTTAGAAATTAATCCCCAACAATTCTATTTCAAACCCTAAATCCCACAATACAGATCATTGGAAACCCAAACCACCAGTTGCACTGCAACCACTGATTTCCTCCTCTCCTTTACCATCAACCTACAACCACCATGAAACCATACCTTTGTCGCTACACAACCCTAGTCGCCTCCAATCCTGAAACCACCGCCGATCACTGCCACCCTACACTCCACCACCTGCATTGGCAGCCAATCCTCACCCCCGACCACCGCTACCTTATGCTCTTTTAATGAAATACTCCATATGCCCTTCTTTGGAGGGTATGATGAAGCCAATGAGTTGTGGCAAAGAGGGTACCCACATGTTTGAGCGATTAATCGTTCGATGATCACGTCATGGTAATCAAACTTGGATAGGAAATAATCGGCTAGTAATATTTGGGTCTCTGATTGGATTCCATCTAGTAGATATAGCTGGAGCTTGTATATCGCGTCTTTTAAAGCTAATGATGATGTATTTGACATTGGTTTGTTGAATTCAGGGCTTGCATGTTAATTTCAAGTCATAACTTCTAACGATGATAAGATGAACCAAAGAAGCAAATCTGTAGATTAATCGGTAACGATGGGATTTAAGGTTTGAATTAGAAGTGGGGATTAATTTGTAAGGTATTAAAAAGAGTATACAATATTGATGTATTTGTCGAACCAAATACCATGGTTTAATAATCAACGTTGCAAAAGACTAAAATACCCTCACATGCAAAGCATGTGAGGTGTGTTAACGACTAAATCTATTGGTGTTAGGCATAAAAGTTGATTTTGGCAAAAAAAAAAATGATGGTAAAAGATTCTTTTGAGTGAGTTTCAAAGTAAAATGTTTAGGTTGTAGTTTTGGTAATATATAAATGTTGATTTTTGTAATTTTGCCTAAAATATATGTTTTCCAACTCAAGTTAACATTATAAGAACTTTGTTACAGCAACTCTTGACTATAAAAAGTTAAAAACAAACAAACCCTTTTTGAGGTGTGTAGATTGCATGGTGAGCATGTGCAGATTTAGTTCGGTTATAAATGGTTTGGTTTCTTTCTTTCAAGTAGGCTTGATCAATTTGGTTAATAGGGGCTTTTCTTCTGAATAACACACTTGTTAATTTAAGACCAGTGATATTTAAACTATAAAAGTCAAAACATGAAAACCCAAAACCATAATCAAACCTCAATTGATTTGGTTGTTTTGCGTATCCTAAGTTGCATCGTAATGCTACTAGTTTGGTTTATGGAATAAACTCAACAACACAAGCAAAGGCTTTTTTGAACACAAGTTACATTTCTTTCATAAACGCATCAACAGCAGCTTCAAATGCTACTTTCACTTGTCATAATTCTACGTTCTTCAAATTTCTGTCTGAACTTCCTTTTGTTAATACATCAACGACTTCAAATGTAGCTAGCAGCCTTCTTTCCCTACACATTCCCTCCACAAGCCGACTCCACACACGCACTTCAGGGTTAAACCCCATCTGCGCCAACACAACCAAAACCATGCCTGCATCCACAACGCTTCCAGCTTCACAAAGATCTAGCAGCAACTCGTTCGATGTGGCAAAATGAGGGAGGAATCCTTTGCTCGCCATCACACCGACCAACTCTGTTGCTCTCTGCAAATCCCCCAACTTGCATAGAGAATTCAGCACAATCCTATAACTAGATTTGTCCAAATAAACACCTTCATAAGGTAGTCTTTCCAGCATTTCCAGCGCTTCATAGGTTCTATCATACCTGCATAGTCCCACAAGTATAATATTAAAAGTGATATGATCACCTTTACAATCTTTTTCTTCCATTTCTTTTAGAACACGAATAGCTTCATCGATTTCACCACTTCTACACAAACAATTGATAAAAGTGGTGTAGCCAATTTTATCAAGATGTAACCCGACACCTTTCATTTCATTGAACACCCTTTTCGCCTCTTGTAAATTTCCTTCTTTGCAAAACCCGTTCATTAAAGTTGAGTAGTTGAATATATTCGGATCGCACCCATTTTTCTTCATGAAGTCAATTATCTTCATAGCCCGGTCAACTTTCCCACCACGACAAAACCCGTTAATTAAAATGTTGTAAGTCAAGGCATCAGGAACGATCTTATCTTTTGAAACCATTTCCTCAAAAAGTTTGATTGCCTCTTGTAGTCTTCCTTTTTCACAAAGACCTTCCATTAAAGTTGAATAAGTGATCAAATTAGGGTAAGAAACATCCGATAACTTCATCTCCTTCACCACCTCGAATGCAGATTCGATATTCCCGTTTTTGCAGTGATGTTTAACCAAAATGTTGAGAATGCAAGTATTTGGATGCAAGTCAAGAGTCCTTTTGGTATGTAATAGGAAATTTCTGGCTAGATCAGCTTGATTCGAGTCAACCAAAAGATTCAAACATGTGCTGACAGCCTTTAGTGATGGCTTTTCACGAACAATAGGTTGGATTGCATTGAACATCTCTACAACCCTATTATGAAGTGAAGATTTTGAGAAATGAGTCATAAGATCAACAAATATACTCTCATGAAACTTGCAGGTTTCATATGTCATCTGATGAAGAACAGAATCTACGTGTTCAAATTCTTTTAAACGGGCAAGTTTATGGAGGGTAACAGCATAAGTCGAGTGATTGTGATTAAAACCCCTTTGATTAGTCACCATGTTAAAAATGTTGAGAACGCGGTTTGGATCTTTCTCACGTTTGATCAACTTGATAGCCGATTCGTGAGAAATATATTTGGATTTTTTTGGGATTTCTGGTAAAGGTTCTGTTGGAGGGTCGGGTTTCGGAGATTTGGCTCTAATGTAATTCTGAGGGGAGATCCATGAAACCATTGATGGTTCTTTAGAATTATACGTTGAGAACTGGCGTGCCCAACCAGCATTAAGCTTAAGTGAATGCATTAGAGGTAGGAGATTGATTTAAAAAAACAAAATCAATGTATAGCAAAAATTAGAATTCTTAGCCACCATCTGTTTGCTGTCCAAATAATCTAGAGTCCTGCAAGATTACACAAAATACAAGGGTAAAATAGATGAAAAATAACTACGATTATCAAATTACCACCGATAAATAAGTAAACAAATCAACGTTCAGATAAGCAGAACAAATTGAAAAATGTATTTCAAAGAAGACATTGCATTGACTAACCAAAAAGAACTACAAAATTAATTATCTTTTAATTCAATAAAGCGTAGATGACCAATGTCCATCAGTCCAACTATATGTACCCGCGATGTGAGGTAACTTCATGCATATGGTTGTCCACTTTGATGTGGGATTTGTTTAAGATGCACATAAATCACGGATCTACCACAGTACCACGTATGGTTTCTTACTTCAACACTTGCCAATTTAAATAGGCACAAAGTTTAATAATCCTGCAAGGTTCTGAACAACCATATCCTAATGGTCTTGTAGTTTTTGTGCTTTGACTGGGTTAATGGCCGATAAGTTTAACTGGGTTTATGGAATAAAATTAACAGAGGCTAAACCTCCTTTCCCCCACCCCAATAAACAGAAAAAGGAATGTATGTATAACGACAATGACAATGCATAGTCGTATATTAATGGATTATAAAAAATATTTTTATCATGACTGAGATATCAAACAAAATGATGGGTTGATCAATACAACAAATTAGTCTCTAACGGGAAATTCCTAAGAAAACTATAGACGTTTCAGCGAGCTGGCTCCTTGTAATAGAGAGTGGGAATGTATAATGGCACAACCAGTCCGATAAATGTTCACACACATTTTTCTAAATATGAAACTTACCCCACCAAGCAAACGCATCCATTAAAATCCCACTTATAGCAAGCTATTCTAAGAGTCGAGGGAAGGTAGGAGGGGGGCAAACCATTCCTCTATCTCATATGGACAAAAAGGCTGCTACCAAAAACCACCGGGCCCCAAAAAACTTTTCTTCAGTATAGTATCCATTTAACTAAGTGTGACACAAAATCAAACCCAACAACAAAACAAAACAAAACGTACTAAGACTAGCAGTAAACTACTGATAACACAAAATGGTGGGAAAACTATTAATTAATTTTGGTGAAACAATTAACGTGTCACAACTCGTGGGTCAAGCGTATCAAATAAGATAATTCACTCCCATAGTTATAGATTTACTAGATTGCGCAGTAAAAGTTGTGTGACAGACATTTTATCGAGCACCTGGTGTGCATGCCAGGTTCTCGCATACATATTCTCATTAACACATAACATTTGATTGGAGCAATAAATTCGGTAGCTACCTCCACAAACTCAACATCAACTACAGAGATAACACGTTCAATTACATTGTCTGTTCCTATGGTGGGAAAAAAGACCATTTTGATTCAAGTTTTTGATACACAGGCAGGCACTCAGTTGAACTATATGTGAAGATATTTAGATGATACCTTATTCAAACGAGAGGACTGCCATCTGCAGCGAGATTATCGGATGACAGAATAAATCGAGTTACCCATAAATATAATTGACGAAAATTTATATAAGCGAGCGAAGAAGATGATGATTTCAAGAGGAGGATTCAAATTTCAAACAGCTTATGCTCAAGTGCTGAACAAGATGGTTGTGTTTCCAATCCAAACAGTTTTGCAGCCCGTTCGCTGTCACACTAACTATATGTGTTAGACTGTTGTGTGTTGGGAGCGAGCCTGGTGCTCACCCCCAGTCAAAACAGCCCCACGCGAACAGCCGCGTCGTGAGCACAAGCGATGGTGGTCGCGTGCGTTAACGGGAGAAAGTGAGCTTTGGTCACGCTGGTGCTCACCCCCAGCCATAACGGGATCAAGTGACCGGGTTACTTGAGAGTGAAGTTTGTGACTCGCGCCTGCTCGCTTACAGGTCACAGCGGATACTCTTAGTTGAACCCAATAAGTGTTGTAACCTTAGCTACTTAAACGGAGCGTCAATAACTAAATTACCCAATAACTTAGTGGAATAATTAAATATATATATATAAAAAAGAAAAAATATAAAACAAATACAAAATACTTGATTGGTCAAAAGGGAAGTGGACCCCACCTTCTTCCGCCCTTCACCAACAACAGAACCATTAACGATCGTTAAGTGTTAACAAAGGGTATTCAACGAATCAAATAATGAAATTCGAATTTATCGAATCGAACTTTTCGAAAGCTTAAGTTGTGGTTCTTAGGGTCAAGCCAAACCCTTACCCGCCTGAATGGAATTCATATTTTTTTTAACCTAAATTCGTATTAGACAATATTTTTATTTATTCGATTAGTACTAGAACCTTGAATTCGAATAAATTCAAATGCACCATAAATAATAAATTGTTTTGCCTTTAATTTAAAAACTAGAGTAAATTACTATTTGGATCCCTGTGTTTTGGTGGTTTTAACTACTTGAATCCAAAATCAAAATGCTTAACTATCTGAGCACTTGATTTTTAGGAAATGACTAAAATACCCTTATTTATATTTCATTGTTATTATATTACATATATCCACACACAGAAGAACAACAAAAACATTATCTCCCTCACCCCAACGGACCACCCACCCACCCTCCCCACCGGAACCTCCACCATAAACAACAACTAACTCACCCATCGGAACCTCCATCACAAGAAACACCCGGATCTGAACTACACCAAAAAACACAGTCCCCTACTCAAGTCCATCCTCATCATACCACTACAAAAACAAAAAACATCCTAATTAACCCCCATAGATATTATTAAACATTACTAATTTCGTCGGATTAACATATACACTTATTTATGTCCCCGCCCCTTGTCTTATCTAACACACAAACACACTACACAATTATCGGAAACCAGAAGAGAGGGAGGGCCAGAAAGAAGAGAGAGAGAGAGAGATGGAGGGAGAGGGATCGGGGAAAGGAGAATAAGAGCCACCACGGTTGTGGTGGGGGTTTGGGGCGGTGTCTTGTGGCGATGTGAGGTTTAATGGTTAAATTAGTGGTCGGGGTAGCATAATGGGGTTCGTGGTGGTTGTGAGGTGGTGCAGTGAGGGGTCAATATCTGCAATTCGATCATTCTGTGTGTCATACATATATAATAATAACAATAATAATAATAATAATAACAATAAAATATAAAATAAGGGTATTTTCGTCATTTCATGAAAACTAACTGAGAAAATCTAACCAAGTTAGTAAATTGGACTCAGATGGTTAAAAATTGAAAAATCAGGTGCTCAGATAGTTAAACATTTTCGTTTTGGATTCAACTAGTTAAAATCACCAAAACACAGGGACTCAAATAGTAATTTACTCTAAAAACTATTACAAACACATTATTTTTAACATTTAAAATACTAATCTACAAAATTAAACACAACAATATGCCAAATACAGGAATGGTAAAAGTAGTACGGACTATAGCCTTTCAAAATTTTGTAGTGTATAAGCTAAATATCTAAAACACAGCTATAATAAATTGTTTTACCTTTAATTTTAGCCCAAAATTTGAGTTTTTCAATGTGTATGTGTGTGTATATATTTAAAAGATATACATATGTATAAATTGTATTCGAAGTTCGAATCAAATTTAAAATCATAAATTCGTATTCGATTTGTGTTTATTTTATTGGAATCGAATTTTAATTCTTGATAGTCGAATCGAATTATTGATAATCGTATCAAACTCATTCAAATTTTGAATTTTTTGAATCCGAATCAAATTTTGAACACCCCTATCGTGCCCTATCGTTAACCCAACAATGGTACCCTCGATAACAGTCACGAATAATGACCCGACGCTAGGAGTGAGCAGAAAACCGAAAAAACCGATTTAACTGGACAGAAAATAACCAAACCGCACTAAAAAACCGGAAAAACTGAACCGAAAAAAACCAAACCGAAAGTAGTGGTTCGGTTTTGCATTTTATAAAAACCAAAAAAAAACCCGAACCGAACCGAATAACCCAAAATAATCATTAATTTAATATATCATTAATTTTCTAAGGGGCTGTTTGGTTGATTAAGTGCCGAATCATTAAGATGTTTGAATGGTTAAGAGGATCTGAATGGTTCAGCTATGCACCAAATCTAAATGGTTCAGCACTTAACCATTCCATTCAGAGTCTTTTTTAGGTTGAAACAAACAGTCTGAATGTTGAACTATTCAGAGCTAAATAGTTCAGAGCCTCATTAAGAGGCTACCAAACAGGGCCTAAGTATTACAAAAGAAATGTCTTAACAAACACTTTGGAAAAACATAGAAATCGTTTAGAATGTTTGGTTTATGTATGGAAATCGTTTACAATGTTCGGTTTATGTGAACAATATTAATTTAAAAGGTTAAATATATTAATATAAATATAAACATATAAGAAAGATTCTTAAACCTTGGATTATAAGTTCTATTTTTAAATTTTATGAAATTATGTTCCAAAAACCAAAAAGACCAAAAAAACCAAACCGAATCGTTACTAAAAGCGAAAAAACCGAAATCGAACGGTTTTTAAAAACCAACCAAACACTTTAGTTATGGTTATAGTTTTACCAAAAAACCGAACCGAACCAGACCGTGCACACCCCTACCCGACACTATGTTTGGGTTCGTTATAGGGATGAGCTCGGGACGGGATCGGTACCGAACCGATACCGATCCCGACAATACCGATACCGAAAAGTCCAAAAACCCAATACCGATCCCAATACCGAACACATACGGTACGGTACGGTACGGTATCGGTTCGGTATCGGTACGGTACCGGTATGGTATCGGTATTTTGCCTTAAAATACCGATACCGTACCGATCCCGTACCGATACCGATAATACCGAAACCGAAAATCCATAAATATGGATACCGATACCGATCCCGAAACCCCTCGGTTCGGTATCGGTTCGGTACGGTATCGGGATCGGGACGGGACGGGATCGGTATTCGGGCTTGAATGCTCATCCCTAGTTCGTTAACGGCTAAGGTGGCAACCTTCGCCAACCCATAACAGACGGTCTTACAAATCATCTCAAAACCCTACTTCAAGCACTTTATAAAATTCTTTAATTAACTTAAAATTCTTATCTTTTATGTTTATTTGAGTTATATAATATACTAGGTTACAATCCTGTGTATTAAACGAATTGATAAATATAATATTATATATTTATTAATAAATTATGTTTAAGAAAACATTTGCATTTCACGGTTGAAAAATTGGTATATCATACTAATAGAATAAAATATAATGTAATTTGTTAACATATACAATCGTCAATACATGATTTTTAAAAGTTGAACACCTTTGTTAAGTTAATTTTTAATACATGTCTTTTTCAAATGGAAATTAACTTTATTTTTTTTAACCACCTAATTGAAAACTTTTTGATATTCCTTAAAAAACAATTATCTTTATTATTTTTCATTTTTAATACTTTAGCTAACATAAATTTGAACTTAGTGTAGTTTTTTAGTAAAAAATTATAAGTTTATTTAAATTATAATTGAAAACTATCATTCATAGCAGCCCTAGATCATGTTTCTAGCATTAGAACAGCAGCAAATCATTAAACAACACATAACATCACATAACACATAATTAACATATGTTTATTGATACAAAACCTATGTTTAATGATAGGGTTTAGATTTAGAAAGGTGTTTAAAAGGTTTTTATTGATAAAAACATCCTTAGAACAGATCTGGACCTTTAGGGTTAGATAAAAACGAATCAAAATGCTTTAAAAAGACTTAGGATTAAGAACACACCTTGGATTCTTGTTTAGATGTTGTTGATAGGTTAGATTATGAAAAAGAAGAGCAAAAACTCCTTCCTTAGTGATTAAAATCATTTGAGAGTGTTTTGAGACGGTTAGGGTTTGTGAAATGGTGAAAAATGACAAAGTTTCGTATTTATACTAGTCCACCTTCGACCCTTGTTCCTGGTCGAATGTAGCCTCCTTCGACCCTTTCACAGGGTCGAATGTACCCTGTCCTGGTCGAAGGGAATTCTTTCAATTCCACATCCCAGGTTCGCCCCTTTGCAAAGGGTCGAACCAAGACATATTTCCACCTTCGACCACTCGAAGTGGTCGAACCAGGACCTATGTTTATCTAGTTTTTCAGTTTGTCGTGTTTAACGCATTTTAACACACCTTAACATATGAGCATGCAACCTTAGTCTATGTTTAACATATTTAAGCATGGATAATCATCTACACATCATTTAAACACATCTATGTATATAATCCACCACACGACCAATAATTTACACATACACTTAATTAGTTTATGTAATTTCACCAACAACGGGACCCGGTACTAGTGTATTCCCAAAATGACTCCCAATGATCCTCTAGATCATTGAACCCTGGACAATCCTAACTTGACCCGACTCAACTAACCTAGTTAAGTCCATTTATAAACGTTTCCCGCTAAGGTAGACTTAGATGTTACTAAAATGTTTAAGCCAAATATGCCGGGTGTCACAAGAAGTCCCATGAGTGAATAAAATATAGAAAATACACAGAATGGAGGAAATATTGATGCATATCTTAAGATTAAAATGCAATTAAGCAACTCCAATCTTTCAAGCATGAAGTTAATGACCTACAAAAAATTTAATCGAGTATTATACTTGAGAGTAAATAGGTTCAAAAGTAGCATGTATGTACAACTCATAAACCATATACTAATTAAGCATTCTAGACTAAAACCAAATTAATGAAATATAATTCCATCCAAAAAAAAGTAGTCAATTGATTATCAACCCAAATTCACAAAATTTTGATCCTACAATATTTCCGTTCATGAGTTATGATAGGTTACGTTAATAGTTTTATTGTTTTTATTTACTTATTTTATAACGGTGACCCTTTTATAGTTTTAATTGATTCTTTGTTATTATCCTTACAAATATTTCACAAATCTTATATGAAATTTAGTAACATGTTAATTTTTTGTTTCATATATATATATATTCCCAATGATAACACTTATATATAAGCAAATTTTATATTAGTGTAATACATAATATACACAATTTTCTTGAATAATAATAACAATTTAATGAAAACGAAAATTGTGCATGAAATGGTACGCCATTTTTTAAACCAAGTTATATATTTATTTTCTTAAGAGAACAGATTAATATTTTTCTCTAGTATCCATCAATTCATAAAAGATATTCTTATTTAAATAATATATTAAATAAAAGTGTAGTTACTTAAATGGAATTTTTGCTACACAAATTGTATGTTTACTACATATATAGTAAATAAATGCTATTGTTTTGTTCCTATAAAATTTCATCTTCCTAACATAAACCTCATATACACTACTGTATATCTTCTTCTTTTACCCTAAAGATTTTAAATGAATTTCGAGTAATAGATGTTAAAAGATCGCTTGTATGAATCGAGTTAAAAATTAATTTGCTACCTGGAACCAAGATTACGAGCAATATTACTTGGCAAAATGAAAGGCGAATACAACCCTTGTCTCAATCGGAAGTTGGTTATCAGAAAACAAAAACAGTCGGCCGATCTTCTGGTTTAGTGTGTTCTTTTGCGACGCGGTTGACAGAAGTTTCAAGTCACCGATAAATTACGATGATACGAAACTCTAATGAGATGTTGAAGGTTTAGAGAGTTGAAAGTGTGTAACACACGATCTTTTTATATAAAATCATGAGTTGTAATCGGTTACAACTTTTGATCTACAATTGCAAGTAAATAAATTGTTTGAGTTTCTCAAAACAAGATGCAGGTAAACGTATAGTAGTGAAGTTGCTAAAAGACGTTGAGGATGCAATTGTAATTTGGTCAAAGAAAGTTATAGAAACCTATGAAAACAATTATGTACAACTATACAACCCTATTTACAACATTACAAAACACAAATAACCCATAAAGCATGATGTACAAGACCATATTTCATAAACCATTTGTATTTTAATATTAAATAAACTAAAAATAATTATAATAATAATAACATTCATTTATTAATTTCGATGTGTTAATTAATTGTTGTATTAAATTTGTCTTGCCTATATCATGAAATTATAAATTTGTCCATATAGATATATATGAAATTACTACTTTGCCCATCTAACACCCATTATATAGTAGTATAGATTATTTTTAGTAAAAAAATTATAAGTTTGTTTAAAATATTAATTATCAATTTTATGTTTAATTTATTTGGTTAATAATATATTAACCCCTCTTTAATATTTATTCATAATTAAGTAAAATAGAACAAAACTAATATCTTTAGTTAAGAGAAGTAGGAAATTATTTTTTATTGTTTTTCCACGTGTCACTTTCTTGTGCTACCTGGGCATTAGAAAGGGGTCGCCGCTATTGCCCTTTCATACGATGAAACAATGACCGTTCGATTGAGTAACCAATCAATGGTTATCTTTTGTCACATGCGGACCAAAATGTCGCCACTAATGCTCGTTTTTCTTATAGTGAAATAATAATAATAATAATAATAATAATAATAATAATAATAGATAATAGATTATAATATGGCTTCCAAGCAAGTAATCGGGTGAGTATCATCTAATATTATATTATACCTACTATATTATATCTTGGGAGCGTCCCGGGGTTGAGAAATCTAATATGACATATCAATTTTACATATGAAATAGATTGATGTGTTTTATAGTTACATGCATGAAAGCTTCGGGTAGCACATACTCTAAAACAATTAATAATGTATCTCCAACGTTATCACATAACTTTAAACAATGTATAACTCTAATGTTAACATCTAACCTAAAATAATGTATAACTCTAATATTAATACCTAACCTAACATAATGTACAACTCCAATGCTAACACCTGTTGAAAATAGAATTCATATTTACTGGTTTGGACATAATTAATTATTTGCCAATGCATGATTAATGAATTACTTGAGCACTTTGTGTTTTTTTCCTGTATGAACAAAACCCCACAAAAAATAGTCGTTTTTTTTCTCCGTTTTTATATAGCACTATGGTACTCATTGGAAAGATAATAAAACACTCGTTAATTTGGTGTAATTTTTTTCTTTAAAAAATCTCGTATATAAAAGATATTAACATTTAAAAATTATGGAAGGAAACATGAGAGAGAAAAATATAATTTTGTTTAATTTCTTTTCCTAAAAATCACTTAATGGCACATGATATGCCATTTTTAGCTTTAATTTTATATCATTAATGAGATATCATTGCCACATGACACACCCAAGGGGGAAGATGTCCTATTTGAGTGTCATGTGAGATTTATTGCTTTCAATTATTTTAATAGATAGATTTCAAACAAATAAAAACCTTGACACATAATCTCATACTCGAATAACGTCTCACTACCCTTTCTGATGTTTCAAGTATTGAATTTTCGTATCGGATTCATGTTCTTTCTCTAATCCTATAAAAGGGTTTTGAATCGACTCTATTTCAAAAGTTGAGTAAAGAGATTTGAGGAACAACAATTTCATCAAAGATCAAATACACAATGAAAAAAATACGAAGTCGTAGGAAAAGTATCAAATGGACTTCAGTTGAACTCATTCAAGCTGAATTGAAACCGTCTCATCGAACCCTATGATTTTAGTTTATAGGTTTTCGCTTTTTTGGATATCAAGCTTGTAGATTTTAAAATTTATGTTAGATCATTGTGTTTTTCAAAAATTGTGTTATGTTCATTAATTTATTAAATAAATAAACGTTAACAAACTTCCCGTTAAATGCTTTATGAACTATTTGATAAACATTAAGCTCTTTTACAACTATACCAAACCAATGGATGCAATTCGACACACGGTAAGAGCATGTTTGCGATTGAGTTTGGAAAGAACTTATTGACTTATTGAATTTTTAGAAAAACCAATAAGTTAATAAGTGACTGTTAAAAGCCAAAATTTGGTGCTTTTCAAATGACTTATTGAAAAGCCAATAAGTCAATAAGTGATTTTCAAAAGCCATGATTTGATGCTTTTTCAAATGACTTATTGGCTTTTTCAAAAAGCTAATAAGTCAATAAGACCATGTGTATTGTGTAGTGGGGGGTGAAATTTCAAACTCCTCAGTTGGACATTTTTTGACAACTGGTATATGGGTCTCACTAGGGACTTGAAATACAAAAATGATGTAATGGTTTCAAGCCCCTTCTAATCATTACCAAATTATTATTATTATTATTATTTTTTTGAAATTTAAAACAAATAATATTTTTATTAAAATATTTTATTCAACAAAAATAAAAAAAATAAAATAACATAAAAAATGAGCATACTAAAAAAAAGACGAACAATTTAAAAAAAATATTTCATTTAAATAATATTAAAAAACAAACATAATACAAAAAACAAACAATGCTGAAATTTATCGGTTTCGTCGAACTCGTTTTCGTCGTCATCCTTGTCTTCTTCCTCTTCTTCTTCTCCCTCGTGCGGAATATACCGAACCGACCATGCATGTTGGATCACCTCTTGCTCGATCTCCTCGTCGGTATCACCCGTATCGCTTAAAAACTCATTGTAATATTAATTCGGAATGGATGATGAGGATGTCGAGGAACTCAGTTTTTTATAAAAATGAGTTGATGTGGTGTGTTTGTTTTATAAAAATGAAGTGGTGTGTTATGTGTGTGTTCTTATAAAAGTTGTGGTAGTGTGACTGTGTGAGTGTGTTAAATAGGTGATTTTTTGATTAAAAATAGCGTTTTTTAAACAGTCAAATTGTTTAAACGGTAATAATACTGTTAGAGAGGGACAAGTGGCAACATTTGATTGGATGAATCAGAAATTTAAGCCCGCTGAATATTTCGAAAATGCCTTTTAACGCCCTTTCATCGTTTCCGTTCAGATATGTATTCTCTCAAGTTTGGATTGGTAGTTTAAAAACCTCGCCATCCAGTCCAACCGTGGTCACCGGTCTTTCGATCTAACCTCTAGACCGCTGGAACCGGCCAGTTCTTTTACAGAACGGTCTGAATAGCATGACCGGATTGCTGCCGATGCCGATTCGAGGTCGAACCGACCGGTCCGATCCGGTCTTGAAAACACCGAGTCTAAGCCATTTTTCAACTCAATCCCGAACACTAAGGGTATGTTTGGCAAAACTAGCTGGTGGCTGGAAGCTTTTTAAATATATTCTGGTGTTTGACATCGTAGCTGGAGCTTTTAATAAAATATATAAAATGATCAAAATGGGCATAATTAAAAGTTTGTAAAGAATATTTTTATTTTATTTTTAAAATAGAATGGGTATTTGTATCATTTACAAATTAAAAGATTGTAGCTACTAGAGCTTTTTCTTAAAAGCTAATACTAGTAGCTTTTCACTACAGAACTTTTTCTCTAACCTAAAAGCTTCCAGCTCTTTCAACCAAACAAGACTTTTTATTGAGTAAAAACTTTTTTCTTAAAAGCTTAAAGCTCTTAAAAGTTGTTAAAAGTTCCTTACCAAACATAGCGTGACCGAAGAGAAGGACACAATAAAAACTCAAAAGAAGATATTTCCACTTTCCACTTTCCAGCATATCCCTAAACTCAAGCGGTTGTATTGTATCCCCACAACACTCTTCTCTGTGGTATCTCCGTCATCAACCAACAATGGCCACTACCACAACCACCGTTCCAGACAACCTAACCCGAGACCAATACGTCTACTTAGCCAAGCTAGCCGAGCAAGCCGAACGTTACGAAGAGATGGTTAAATTCATGGAAAAACTCGTAACCAAAACCACACCTGCATCCGAGCTAACCGTCGAGGAGCGCAACCTCCTCTCCGTCGCTTACAAAAACGTCATCGGATCACTCCGAGCCGCTTGGCGCATCGTTTCCTCAATCGAACAAAAGGAAGAGTCTAGAAAAAACGAAGAACATGTCATGCTGGTTAAGGATTATAGATCTAAGGTGGAGAATGAACTGTCGGATGTTTGCGATGGAATATTGAAGCTTATGGATTCGAACTTGTTGCCTTCGGCTTCTAGTGGCGAGTCTAAGGTGTTTTATTTGAAAATGAAGGGTGATTATTATAGGTATTTAGCCGAGTTTAAGGTTGGTGATGAACGAAAACAGGCGGCTGAGAATACTATGACTTCTTATAAATCTGCTCAGGTAGTTTTGTTGTTTGATTATTATTCTTTGATTTGGTGAGGTCTGTGTTTTGAACTTGTGATTAGTATATAGAATTGTTGCTTATATGGATAATTGGATTGTTATTTAGGAATTAGGAATATATGTTATTATCTAAGCAGTCAATAGGCGCTATTGACTGCTATTTGACCGATATTGACTGACGGTTATTTTGGATGCCTTGCTTGATGTGGGCTTGGAGGAAGATTTTATGGCCTATGATTAGATGATATTTCAAATATTGGCACCTTTGTGTTTTGATTTTTGATATTACTATTAATATTATATATATTTTACATTTTGTGTATGTATAAATATATAAATTCTGCATTATATTAAAATTACGATATCCCACCGCAATAAGCTATTATTTCAAATATCAGCCATTGACCGATATTTGATTTTGGACTGCTATAACTGGATACGTTATTATATGTGTGTGTAGATGATCTTTGTAGTGTGATGCTTTGAAATTTTAATATTTTATACACTTTTGATATTCATTGAGTTTCTCAGGTTGAAAGTTTCTGCTACTCTGTTTGTTGTTAAAATTATAATAGTAGCCTAATACATATGAGAAAATTGGGTTGTCTGACATTTAGTTAAGGCATTTGCATGTTATTCTGTTTGTGAAGGATATTGCACTGGCGGATTTGGCTCCCACACACCCGATAAGATTGGGTCTGGCGCTGAACTTCTCGGTGTTTTATTATGAGATTCTGAATTCATCTGACAAGGCTTGTAGCATGGCGAAACAGGTACGTTGTTGCATGCCCGTTTAAAATGTTTGTTTTGATTTTGATGTCATTTTTCTGTTACTTTTAAGGATTTAAGACCATTTGAGCGTGTCGCATCAATTTTAAATTCTGTGGTTTTCAATAATGAAGTTTTTCCAGGGTAATTAGTAACTAACCAAGAAGATTCCTAGATTAATTAATAAGGTGGTTGGCAATTGACTTTAGAGTTACTTATGATCACATGATATTTGAAGGTGGATAAAAGCCAACTTTATTATAAATTGAAGTCTGAAAGTCAATTAACCTAAACCTCTATTTGGTTAGATTTGGTCCACACGTCACGTTGAATGGGCTAACATGATATAGTAATTTAGAAAAAAATCAAAGTTAAGTGAGTGGTTTCACATAATTCACAGACTGAGTTCTTTCTCGAACCATTAAGGACCAGACCCGCCGTTTTGCTAGGTCTAGTAGATCTTTGATCAGTCCCTTTTAGTACTTGATTCAAATTACTGATGAAATACGTTGATTTTTGGGCCATATTCGTGTGTTACGCATTTATACATGTAGGGAATAATGTAAATGATCTCTGGTCGCTCGTAACATGGTAGTTCTAAGTTGAAATTGGTTATCGAGAATGGCATTTGGAATATGAGTATATGACAAGCCCATTAACAATATATATTCTGTTTTATCTTTGGTATTTTGGAGCACATTGTTGCAAACAGAACCATGCTTTTATTCAAAAACATATCCTTATTTTGTTCACCGTTGTTCAAAACATCTCCCATAAGAAACATAATCTGGTTCTTTCTACATATGTGTATGACAATGATGGCTGTCACCCTGTTTTTGTTTTCGTATAACGAGTAGGCGTTTGAGGAAGCCATTGCTGAGCTCGACACTTTGGGTGAAGATTCGTACAAGGACAGTACTCTGATCATGCAACTCCTCAGGGACAATCTCACTCTCTGGACTTCAGATTCACAGGTCAATACTCTCCTCCACACGCGCATAAACACAGTTTTAAGTGGTAGTAAGCACTAATATCAGAACTGAACGAGTTAGCCGGTCAGACCGGGTGGTTGAGTCCATTTACGACCGGTGAAATGGACCTAATTTCAAATCTTTTCTATTCGTTTTCCTTCCAAAATCTATTTATTACATAATTTACTATTTCAGCTTTTATATTTTCTTTATTCAAGGTTTTATATATTTTTTTAACATAAAGTAGATCCATATTTTGTTTCAAATTACTTTTGTATGTATATTTTTTTATCTTATAAATTATTTATATCCCCACCATGGTTTTTAAACCAGTCCAACAATCGGACCGGTAAGACGGCCAGTTTGATGACTGTTGTGGATGTGAAAACACCGGTAGTAAGTGGTTTTTGGGTTTACTGCTGCAGGATCAGTTGGATGAGCCATAGATGGATGTATCTGGGCAACGCTAAGACGTGAAGGTTGTTAGATGAGGAAGATGGGTTATTTCTATCCTCAACAATTTCTGTTTCATATGTTTGACCTTGACCAAACTATCTGCAGTTTCATTTATGATTCCTTGCATATTACCCAAAGTCTCATGGAATAAGGTTCAAATGAGATCTATTGCATAATTAGGAACACAACTTTTTAGCCCTCGGATCATATTTTAATGGTTGCGATCTTCCTTCCTTATGTCTTTTTTATCTATGAATGGCGACCAGGTGATCAAAGGCTAAAAAGTGACTTCTAGTTTTTAGTTTTAGATTCTTATTTGGAACTTTAGTCTTGTCTAGAGATGGAAAACTCATAGGAATAGAAAAGAATGGGAGGTATCCAATTATTTGGGTAATTAAACAAAATGGAGTTGATATTAATTAGCAATTTCGAGAATAAGTCAATTATGATTAGTAACTTTTTGTCTGTCCCAAATAAAAACGTGTCTTCTTCTTCTTCTTGTTGATCGAATCTCTTGCGACCTGGGAGAAAATGTTTTTGTCTTTTGAGTAGAACACAAGTTACGATCAGATCAGGGGTAATGCGACTTGGTTTTATTGAAGCAGTAACATTAACATACTTCATCCGCATGAAGCAACCTCTGACTAAAAATGAATTTAGTACAATAGGATGGATTAAGAACACTGATCATCTGCTCAGTAATAATAACCTGTTTATCCATGATATTGCTAACTATAGCAGCTGGGCTTCTTTCACAATCAATAATGGTGTTATTCCAGAATAAGCCTTGATGACTAACATACGCATCATACTTCTCCGATATTGCAAATGAATTCTTGATTTGTTGAGAAACGGTATAATTTCAGCAAAATCCTTCCTGTTCTTGGATGTTGCGTCAAGATGTGCACAGATGTTCGCGAAAGTTAAGCTTATTCATTATTATATATATATATATATATATATATATATATATATACAATGTATCAATGGTTGAGATCAACCCATTGTACTACCCACTACTTATATTAATATTTTAATTTAATTGTGTAAAGGAGCTGGAAGGGTATTTTGGGGACATAAGAAGTTCCTCTCTCTCTCTCTCAAGTACTAGGGTCATGTCACCCTCTCTCATACTTTTTCTTTAAAAAAATATTATAATAATGGGTCATGTCACACCCTCTCTCCTACTTTTTCAAAGTCAAATATCACCATTCTCTCTCCTCTCTCCTACTTTTTCTTTAAGAAAATATTATTATAATAGGTCATGTCACATCATCTCTCTCCTCTTTCCTACTTTTTGTTTAAGAAAATATTATTATAATGAGTCATGTCACACTCTCTCTCCTACTTTTTGTTTAAGAAATATTATTATAATGGGGCAAGTACGTGTGTTAACATGTGTTAACATATTTTACCAGCCTTATTGAAAAAAAATAATCCTTGGTAGAGATATTAAACCTGTTAACATGTGTTAACCTATTTTACCAGCCTTTTCAAAACCTTGGTAGAGATATTAAACCTGTTAACATGTGTTAACACAAAGCAACAATTTATGCAACCACATACAACCTAGATTCTAGAAGGGACACCATGGGCGTCGCACAATTTAACTAATACATATCAAAGGTTTTAAAAAGATCATATGCACTAAGTAACCGCTAGACGCAAAAAACATGGCGACATAGATACCTAATTTTGATATATTAAAACTGTTAACATGTGTTAACATATCTTACCAGCCTTATTGGAAAAAAAGAAAAACCTTAGTAGAGATATTAACACTGTTAACATGTGTTACACATGTTAACAGTTTTAGTAAATCTGTCCCATAAAAATTTGTTAACACTTGTTAATAAGTTGACGTATAAAAACTTTGTTAACACTTTGTTATGACATGTTAACAGTGTTAGTAAATCTGTCCTATAAAACTTTGTTAACACTTTGTTAACACTTGTTAATAAGTTGACGTCTAAAAACTTTGTTAACACTTGTTAATAAGTTGACGTATAAAAACTTTGTAGATAGTTGGTGCTAAAAACAAGAAATCATAATTGAGATATTAAAAGTGTTAACATGTGTTTACTAAACCTGTTAATACATGTTAACAGTTGTAGTGAATCTGCCCTATACAAATTTGTTAACACTTGTTAATAAAGCACACAAACTATTAACACATGTTATTACAAAAGTATCATTACAAACTATTGAACTGCATGGAAGGTTAACATGTGTTAGTTGGTCATAAAGGGTTTAACATGTGTTATCTAATCTGATAAAGAAAATATTATTATAATGGGTCATGTCACACCATCTCTCTCCTCTCTCCTACTTTTTGTTTAAGAAAATATTATTATAATGGGTCATGTCACACCCTCTCTCATACTTTTTGTTTAAGAAAAGATTATTATAATGGTGCAAGTACAAATAATGTGTTAATGTTGCATACGAGGGTAACATGTGTTAGTTGGTCATAAAGGGCTAACATGTGTTATCTAATCTGATAAAGTTAAACATGTTGCCCCCATATACCCATGAAAAGATCTAACATTTGTTAGTATCAGTGGTATGGTAACATATGTTAAACCTGAATCATTTGTCAACCTTTTTGTCTTTCTTACCACTCCTGTTTTCACTTCATAAGTTTACAAAAAAGAAATAAGTAAACATAGCATACAACTATTAACACACATTAGGTTAATAAGTTGACGTATAAGAACTTTGTTAACACTTGTTAATAACAAAAAGAACCTAACTGTTAACATGTAATATCAACACAAGAAATATCATTCTGTAATAATAACATAAACAAAACGTAATTTATAATACAACACAAGAAATATCATTCTGTAATAAATACCATTCTGTAATAATACCATAACCACTTTATTACAAAGTATCATTACAAACAATTAACCACTTTAACAAAATAAATCTAGTAACTCTATACATTGAGTACAAAAAAGAAAACGTTATAAAAAAGTTTTTCTACATATTTTTCTCGGCTTCCTTCGACTTCGTTTGTTAACATATGTTAACCAGTGGGGTCTTCGTTATCAACTGCAAAACAATAGATGAGATATTAACCGGTGTGACCAACTCATCATTTAACATACTAAAACAGTCGTAACATGTGTTAGTCGGGGCCCAAATAACAACTTAAAGTCACAAAATCTAAATTTCCAAATTCCAACTGTTAATATTAATTCAATATTTCTACCTCATAGCTTTCAACTAATAAACACATCATTCTAACATCAATTAACCTTCAATCCTCACTAAACTGAAATCGGCCCAAGTTCAAAACCTAGGGCTCCAAAACTAACAAAATCTAATTAAACAATACGAATCCGAAACTTAAACGAACTCTTGACCTTCACATAAATGATAAACCTACTATATATACATATAACATGCATCAATAACCATCTTTAACATCAAACTGTAGAAGAGAAACCAGATCTACAACCTCATGTCCCCAATCCAATAACAATCTAACATAAACAAAATAATAAAAAAAATCAAAAAGGTTAAAATAAGCTTTTTTTTTTTCATTCAAGCATTTGATCAAACACTTGGTATGCAAACAAAAAAAATCTATGATTTGAGTGAAAAAAAGTTAAAACAATCTTATGTTAATTGACCAAAAAGCTTTAGCAACGATCATAAACAGAAAAACAAAGAAAAATCTTAAAAAAAGACTACATAAACGAAAAAAAAATTTACCTTCAATTTCAACATGTGGAGACCTACATAAACGAAAATAAAGCTTTAGCAACGACCAACTCGTTGCTCCTCTCAGATCTGGAAACATCTTCAAAAACCATAGATTAGCAGCAGTTCCAGCTCATCTGGGTTTCAAACAAGATCTAAGAGAGGGTTTCAAACAAGATCTGGGAGAGGGATACACAAGATATAGAGTTATAAACCCTAGATCCCAACTTAAAAAGAGAAAGAATGAAGAAATGAAAATCCATATAGAGAAAATGAAGAAATGAAAATCCATATAGAGAGAGAGATGAGTTATACAGATATTATAAATTTCAAATTAAGAAACAAGACTAGTCTGACAAAAAAAATGAGAGATGTGATGGTTAGGGGGTAATGACTATCCTACCCTTATCTTATTATTATATTGATTTTGGATTGTGGTGATGTGGCTTCATTGTAGCCACAACTTGGGTTTCAAGAGTTTACTAAATAACTTGGGTTTCTTGTATATACTTATACTATATATATATATATATATATATATATATATATATATAGGTTTAGGATCCTGTACAAAGTACATTTTTCGTGAGAAGTGTGAGAAGGACTAAGAATTGACATGTAGACATCATGTTTTGGATTTAGGAATGATGTTTTAGGTTGTTTTAACTTGAAAAACACCAAACACAACAATCTAAAACACAATACAATGTATTATAGTCATTAAATTTAAAAAACAGTTATAACACACTACTTAACGCTTAAAACACACTGCTAATGTTCTTAGCATGGTGTTTTAAGTTTTAACCCTAAAATACATTGTTTTCAGTTTTTAATTGTTATGTTTGGTGTTTTTATAGGCAAAACAATCCAAAACATCACGACTAATTTCAAAAAATGATGTCTAACTATCAATTTTTAATACTTCTCACACTTCTCACGAAAAATGTACTTTGTACAGGATCCTGACCCTATATATATATATATATATATATATACCTATATAGGGGAAGGTTCAATTGAGAACTCATAGTTAGGGAGAGAACTCGAGAACTCCTACTTAAATTAAGAAAAAAATAAAAAAAAATCATAACTCAAAATTTAAGTCAAAAACCAAAAATCTGGTTCGGAGCTTCTCTTTCCCACGTCATCCCGGTTCAGAAAAAAATAAAAAAAAATAAAAATAAATAAAAAAATAAAAAATAGGCGACTTCTAATGCACCTGTGTAGTAAATGTCCGGTTAGCTTTAGGGTTTAGTTTTTGGGTTTTGTTTAGCTTTTAGGGTTAGTTTTTTTTTTTAGTTTAGTTTGTAAGGTTTAGGTTTTTGGGGGTGGGGTGGGGGTGGGTAGGGTGGGTTTAGGTTTTTGGGTAGGGGGTTAGGTTTTTTGGTGGGGGTTAGGTTTTTGGTTGTGACGGGTAGGGCTTAGGTTTTTGGTAGGCGGTGGGTGGGGTGGGTTTAGGTTTTTGGGTGGGGGGTGGATGGGTGGTTTAGGTTTTTGGGTAAGCGATTTAGGTTTTTTAGTGAGGGTGGGGGTGGGTGGGGTGGAATTAGGTTTTTGGGTGGGGGTAAGTTGGTGGTAGGTGGTTTAGGCTTTTGGGTTATACTACACATGTGCAGTAGCGTTTTTTAGGTGTGTTTTTTTTATTTTTTTTATTTTTTTTCCGAACGGGTATGACGTGGGAAAGAGAAGCTCCGAACTAGTTTTCTATTTTTTTACTTAAATTTTGAGTTATGATTTTTTTATTATATTTTTTTGTATTTAATTAGGAGTTCTCGAGTTCTCTCAATAAAATGAGTTCTCTATTGAACCATCCCCTACATATATATATATATATATATATATATATATATATATCTAAGTATATAACATTTACTAAATTCGGTGCCCTCTCACAAAACACTATTGCAAACATCAATGGCAGTTTCGCAATTTTGTCCACACACAAGACTTTTTTCCCATTCTTTGCTGTCAACGTGGCTCTCTCTATCACTACCTAAAAAGCCTTCTATGGAGTATTAAACTCTCGCTCTTTTCTTGCTTCTCTCATCACGATCGTCGTCTTGCGTTCATCGAATTGTCCGCTCGGCCTAACACGCCTGATCCATGTACCGTCTTTGTTGATTGCGTAGTTGAAATCGCCATGGTCTGCCGGAAGCTTAGCCTTGCCGGCGAACTCACGGTTGCTACCGATTAAAATCAGAAACTTAGCGGGGCTTCGATATCATCCTCTTTTGTTCGTCGAATTGTCCGCTCGGCCTAACAGGACCTCCCGTCTTCTATGTCTACCGGCCTTCCTTGGACCTCCGGATAACTGATCCCTGTACCCCCTTTCTTGATTGCATAGTTCAAACCGCCATGACCGATCGGAAGCCTAACGCTGCCGACGAACTCTGATTCTTTACAAATGTTTACAGTATAACGATTGACGCCAGAAACCTACCCGAGCTTCGAATGTGATGCGCCACCATATTTGTTTACAACTTTTTTTCGCAGCGGAGCGCGGGGTATAATAGTAGTTTCTATACAATTCACAAAACGTTAAAGACGACAAAAGTTAAAACATTTTGAATTTTAAAACCCATTGGGCTAATTGACTAATTCGCCTGAATAGTACAGTGTAAATGGTTCATTCGCCTTAACAATCACCTAAGCAGTCTGGGAGAATGTAGGCCCATTAGCCCAAAATGTTAGGGCATAGGACCATTTCAATCCTCATACTTTATTAGGTTGTACATTTCAGATCTTTACATCAAGGACCGTCTGGGTGAATGGACCATTCCGCTAAATAGTTTGGGAGAATGGTCCATTTACCCCCTCCAACTTTATCACAAAGTCCATTTCGGTCCTGAAGAGATATGTACCCGCGCATGCGCATGACCCCATATCTCCACACAAGTCAGCATACGGCGCTGACGTGGACATCTAGAAGCCTGCGCATGAAACCTCGTACATGACAGCTACAATCCGACAATGAAACGGATGTATAGCCAATCAAAGGCCGTTATTCCCTGCTCCATGATCACCTGCAGGTACGAGGTACAGAAAAAGGACAGAAAGGACGGTCATAGGACATGTGGACCAACCGCAGAAGGACAGCGCAAACAGTGACAACGGTCTGCATTCACAGCCAGCTGTCACTCTCATCTCAGCCAATCACAGAACATCTCAAAGGCCTATAAATACCCTTTCTCCGCAAGGAGAAAGGATTCATTCAACACTTGGCAAAAAAATCTTTAGAGAATTGTCTATAGTTGAGAAAGATAGATTATAGTCGAAGCGCTGTAACTTTCTATATTCGAGTCCTTGTAATCGTCCAACAAACATTAATAAGAAATATCTCTTTATTTGTGCTATTAGTATAGATTGTTATATTGGTGTTTTTTCATTGGCGCCATCCGTAATTTGAGCGTAATAGAACTGCAACATTTAAAAACTTCTATCTTTCTATAACAACAACTATGAGTTCTCTATCTCTACCACCTTCTTTCACCGGCGGTACATCAGGCATCGGTGCTGCTCAGGCAGGCACCGGCCAGCTTGGTGATACCCCAGATGGACAACAGAATATCACAGATGCTGGTCACACTCCGTCCTCAGGGACTAGACATACCCCATCTTTTAATTTTGCCACAGACAACAACCAGACTTCCCCAACTGGTCGTGCAACGTCGATGGTTAGTCCAGAGGTATGGTACGCTCAGCAAAAGGAAGCTCTGAAACAGGCATATATGCAAAAATTAAAAGAACAACAGCTCTGAGAAACCTCCCGCGCACTCTCCTTCAGCGAAGGAATGCCCATTACTGTGTCTGAGGGGCCATCTAGAGCTGCAGGACACAACGGCGGAAGCAATTGTAACACTGATCCGACATGGAGGGAGGACTATGACGAGTCCCAAAGTCTTTTCAACCGTGACATTAACCATCCCTTGACCAACACTGTTGATCGAGGACACTTAATGAACGGTGAAGACGACCTCACGCAGCCATATTACCCTCCATCCTTCAGTGAAAAATTCAAGTTCACCCCGCGCATTGTGCTTACTCCGCTGCCACCAAGAACCAAGCTCCCTAGTACCTTAGGAAAGTTCGATGGCACATGCGACCCTGATGACCATTTGCTAAGCTTCGAAGTGGCAGGGAAGTGCGCAGGGTGGAGCCTACCGGCATGGTGTCACATGTTTGCGCAGACACTTATGGGTGCTGCGCGAGTGTGGTTCGACAGCCTGCCCAATGGTAAGATTGACAGTATCAAGGAGTTCACCGATAAATTCTCTGATCATTTCAGCCATAATCGATGGATAGAGCGCGATTCCACAGATATCCTCCAAGTGAGGAGGCGTGATAATGCGTCAATCGAAGATTACATCACAAGATTCAACCGAGAAGCTCTTCAAATCGGACCCATTGGGTTCGAACTCATGAAAGCAACCTTCAAACAAGGTGTGCGATGTGACCCATTGATCCACACTCTAGCTGGCTGCACAGAAATGCCAAATACATGGGAAGAAATCATGTGGGGCGCCAAGACCTACGCTAAGACAGAAAGAGAACTATCAGTCTGGAATAGGGTGCAAGCCCCACAATACACAGACGCGCAAGCCCAAGCCGTGCGCAACAGAAACAACATGCACGATCGAAAAGGCAGAGGTTCTGTTTGGAACAGGCTTCAAGGAGCCGCCCCAACAGACACCAAACCAATAGAAGTCTCAGAATACAAGGGAAACACATCGTCGGATAACAAGTCAGGAAGACGACATCATAATTCCTGGACACCTTTGACAAAAACTATAGCACAAGTCTTAGCCACAGAGAACGTCGAGTTCCCCGCACCAAAGGTCATAAAAAGAAGAGAGGGTTTAGAGCCTAACAAGTTCTGTGCTTATCATCAAGATATAGGTCATGAAATTGACAAGTGCTACCAACTAAAACAAGCCATAGAAGATGCTTTGAAATCCGGCAAGCTCGGACATTTGCTACAAAATGTCGAGCGAAAACAAAATGCTGGTCCACCTCAGAAGAAAAAAAAACATAAGCATGATGATTCACAGTGACAGGCGCATGCACCAAAAGCGAAAAACTGAGCAGATCGCGGAGTGGAGTGAGCAACAAGTATGTTTCCCAACAGTCAAAGGCGGACCCTCCTCTATCCGCGCAATCATCGTTACAGCCATCTTTGATCATTACCGAACTACACGCGCATTCATGGATACCTGAAGTAATTCCGACATCATGTATGAGCAATGTTTCAACTTACTGGATGATGAAGACAAGTAGCGCCTATGCCCCATTAACTCTCCAATAATGGGATTCTCAAATGAGGTAGTAACTCTGCTTGAAGAAATTTCTTTCCCTCTCACTCTAGGAGAGCAGGGCCGTTTAAGAACAGAATAAGTCACCTTCCTCGTGATTCCAGCGAAGTCTAAATATTACATCATCTTGAAACGTGACTATATGGCAGCATATAACATGGTCACCTCGACAGTCCACGGTGCCATTGGTTTCCCCACCCCAAACGATGTGGTAGTCATATGGGCCAATAGAGAATGCGTCATGACAGCAGAGTCACACCCAGCAAAGATGTTGAAACCATGCCCCCGCATAGAACCAAAAAAATGGATCCTTAACCCGAAGTTCCCAGAGCAAACAATTACGGTGGGACCAGCTATCTCTGAGAACATTCGGGACCACCTCAAGCAACTACTTCGAAAGAATATGGACGTCTTCGCGTGGCAACCATCAGACATGGTGGGAGTCTCGCGAGAACTAGCCCAACACAAGCTCAACACCTACCGCTCAGTCGAGCCCATTGCGCAAAAGCGCAGAAGCATGGGCGCAGAAAAAACACAAGCAATGAATGTGCAAGTGGGTGAGCTACTGAAAGCAGGGATCTTAAGGGAAACAAGATACCAAAATTGGGTCGCCAACCCAGTCATGGTCAGGAAAAGCAACGGTGGTTGGAGAATGTGTGTTGACTACACAGATCTCAACAAAAGCATGCCCGAAAGACTGTTACCCCCTCCCGGAGATCGACCTCAAGATCGACTCCCTAGCGCCATTCCGGTTTAAATGTTTCTTGGATGCCTATAAAGGCTACCATCAAATTCAAATGGCGCTGGAGGACGAGGACAAAACAGCCTCCAGGACTGATAAGGGAGTTTTCTACTATACCAAGATGCCCTTTGGCCTAAAAAATGCAGGCGCCACATACCAACGTTTAATGGATCGAGCTTTTGTGCGACAAATTGGAAATAACTTAGAAGTGTATGTGGATGACCTAGTCATCAAAAGCAGAGAAGAGGATCAAATGCTGAAGGACATCGAGGAAACTTTCAAGCACCTCAGAGAGATTCACATGAAGCTCAACCCAAGTAAGTGTGCGTTTGGAATGGAAAAGGAAAGTTTTTAGGGGTGGTTGTCACCAAGGATGGATTCTGCCCAAACCTTGAAAAAATCCAAGCTATTGCGCAGATGCCCTCTCCCTCAACCTTGAAAGAGGTGCAAACGCTAAATGGGCGCTTGGTGGCAATCAACCGTTTCCTGTCACACTATGCAAGCAAATCCATCCCATTCATTGAAACTCTGAAAAGCTGCTTAAAAAAGAATCAATTAAGATGAACCGTGAAAGCGAAGAAAGCATTTCAAGATATGAAGGCATGTCTAATGGATTTACCAATTATGTAGGAGAACCCCAACAACAAACGGGGGCACTTGAAGAACCAACACCTTCAGATTATTATGATAAGCTTGCCATTTGTAGAATAGAAGAAATAAAGAAAGCGTAGAAGAAAATATACATTAGAAACCGAGAGTGTTTTTTGCGTATTTTTGAATTCGTATAAGCGTTTTTGAGATGGGTAACCAACCAATACATTCCACAACTATTCATACTTGATTTTTGGGGTCAAAACCAATTCTAATGGGTGTATAAAAGCTATATACCCGTTTGAATCGATCAAAATCGATTTTTGTGCATTGTAACGGCAATAACCGGTTAGTACCCAGTTTTTTCAGGTCGGTCCGAACCAGGTTAGGTAGGAAGTGGCTCCTACCCGAATTAAAAAAAAAATGGTTGAACCGGATGGGACCTGGACCGGTTCCTCTATCACCGGGTAGGAACCGGAACTTCGGAACCGTTTTTTTTTTTTTCATCTCTACATCCTGTTTCACCAGCCTCCTAGCAACTCCTGTTTTTTTGTTGCTAAAACGATGTGCTTACAACGGTAGCCATCTTTATTATTTGCGATTTAAAAAGAATTAATGGGGTTCAAAGAACATAACAATCTGAGGCTATTTCCAGTATGCAGCAATGCTTCCAAACTCATTGCATAGACACTTGGCTGCTGTCACAAGATACAACCTGTAGTTCAACCCAGCAGAGAAAGACCCACATACACGATCCGAATCCCAAATAACTGAAACTCAGATACCAGAAATGTAATTCGATTCGGATATTGGTTTGGTTTTTCATAAGGGAAATACCTGATTAATCGGAAACCCAAAAAAACAACTGAACAATACCCCTAGACCCTAGGCTTATTATGTGTTACAAGTGTCAAGGCAGATTAGACCATGCGTAGTGGGTGGCTTTATATATAAAGCCCCCCTTTCTGATTGGTCCACGTGGCAGCTGAGTCAGCATGGAGAGAGAAACTGAAAAAGGGGTGTAGTGGTAGGGGCTTTATAAATAAAGCCCCTATTAATATTTTATTATATTTTTTAAAGTAAAAAAATAATAAGAGAGTGTATGATGTGGCATGATGTGATTGGATGGGGGAATATTGCACCGGCGCCATATTAATAACGCCAAAACAACTTTTTGAAAAATAGAGCCCCCCGTAGCGGTGTTGGGGGCTCCATTTTTGTGTATAGCGCCCAATATTTTGCCCACTACGGTGGGTCTTATACAAATTTGGGTAATAAGTATAATAAAAAAGTATCATAAAAACATATCTTTTTATTTCACCCATCACACATAATCTCTCTCTCTCTCTGGAGTAACACTGATTTTACACACCACAAACATCAATCACTCCCTGGTGCTATTTTTGAGCCATTCCAGGTAGGGGACGCTGCCACCGGTTATAGGCAATGCAATCACTTCAGGCACACTGCGACATCATCATCACACATCAAAATTGTAATCACTATACCAACTTTATTAAACTTTTAACACCCATTATTAAAAAAAAAATGCAAATGTGCTTACTCATATTCATGATTTGCCTTGACATGCTCGGTTAGAGCATTCAGAAGAGATTCTCTGGTTTTAATTATCAAAAGTTCCTCTGAATCGGTTTGTATCTGCACATCATCCAGCACCAATAAATATAGATATTTGTAAATATTTTGAAGCCAAAATTAGAAATCATACCTCTCCCTCCCACAGGTACACCGACTCGATACCTGCACTCAAAAGTCAAAACTCAATTTATGCTCAAAATTTTATGCTATTTGAACAGAAAAGAAATCATGATGAATAAAATGCCAAGAGGTAACTTGTTTCATATATAGATTACATGGCAGTATGGACCCAAATGATAAAAAAAATTTGGGTTAGCATGGGTCACTAATATAATTTTCTCATCAGTCATGCTAGCTAGGTTGAAGAACAAAATACGACGAATAACGCGTAGACTGGGTGTAATTGTAAAGTGTAGACTTGCTTTATAAGTTATAACCATCCCCGTCACCTACTGGCCCCACGAGCCAAAATAAAAACAAATACAGCAGGCGAACCTGCAATTGCCCACCTTGTTATGAACCTAACTCGTTTGACTAATTTTTTAAGAAGACCTGTTACCGACTATTTTGTCCCTCAACAGCTTAAAAGAATGGTGGCAGGAAGAAACACTAACAATCAAAGATCAGCTGATACTTGACTAACTGAGCTATTGATCAGTTTGGACAATGCTAACGAGACAATTTCACAATATTAATCAGTTTGGACAGAGTGTTTAATACTACATTCAAAATCGATAATATTTTTCGTTCACAATTGTCCAAATGTGCAGAGTGAACTAGTGTTTACTTTTTTTGGATGTTAAAAACAAAGAGTTGTTTTGGGAAGGAAAAAAAAGGACAAGCACAACGATTTGAAAATCAGTAATCACACATCATCTCTGGTCAGATTTGTACAAATCAGATTTGAAAAACTCAGACCAACCGTCAAATGCAACTGTTCCACATCATATGCGCATCAGGGAGTTGCATAGGCTGAAACAATGCAATTTGATCTGCGCATCACATGCGATCGGTGCGCACATTTTTAAAACCAAGTGAACATCACTTATAAAAAGTAAAAACTACGATATGGAGTCACATACCCGGTACTCTGTTAACACAAGCGGCCAGCTTTTCTTTCACAATGCTTGATGCCAATTTCTTACCTAACCAAAAGATACAAAAATCAAGCAACAAGAATGATGCAATCACATCAAAAGTTGTTCATACACTCATCTACGAAATTTGGTTGAACAAACAATCTCATTTTACAATTAAAAAGAAGTTCGCACTTGAAGAATTAAAATTAGCAACAAAGCATACTTGTTTTTACATTTTTCCAATTCAATACAATTCTTCATGCTCATAATTATTAATTAACACACCTGAGTGTATCAGTTTTAAAGTTAAGCATAAACCCTCGTGAATCCATATAGACTTGGAAAATTGGATTTTATTAACCCAAATTATAACCTATGCAGTTGTAGTGGTCCAAAATCAAATATTGGTCGAGGGGCGATATTTGAAATATAGGTTATCATGGTGGGATGTCGGTAAATTTAAATACCATGCAGAATTTATATTTACATACATATATAAAACGTAAAACATATATATAATATTAATAGCAATATCAAAAGTCAAATTTGACAATATTTGAAACATGATCTAATCATAAGCTATGAAATCTTCTTCCTAGTCCACATCAACCAAGGCATACGGCCAGTATCGGTCAAAATAGCGCTGACAATAGGGGTTCTGCTATTTTGGAAGAGCCTGATAACCGCTATTCTTGCCTGCTTAGATTACGACCCATTTACTGATAATAATCCATACTGGTAGTGTGAGTGTGAGTGTGACCAATCACACTCCAAGCTTTCACTTCACTTTAAACGCAAGGTAATTCCGAATGATCAATTGATTGATTGCAAATTGTTTTGAAACAGCATAAGCGAGAGTTAGAAGCTATCAGTCCAATGGAGTTCTAAAATCTAATATGCCTATAGATCCCACATATGAAAATACAAAAAGAAAACCCTAATAAAGGAAGGTGGATATGAAGAAACCTGCTTCTTTGTTGGGAACAGTGACGTAAACAACAATGCTAGGCACAGTGTTTTGATTGGACGCTTCCATTCTTATAGTACTAGAGCTATGATACCCCTGCTGATTTTTGCTATCTAAGCTCAACAACCTGAAACAATTATTAAATAATTGGGAACAAAAGCGAATTATAAAAAAGAAATGGGGGAAAACAGTACCGAGGGGTGGAGAGGGTAAACGAGGGATGGATATTATGAAAGCCTAAGCTCAGCACACAAAAGGCTCCCACTATAGGTAATCCACGACGGACCGCCGACGATGATATGATTGATGTTAGTCTACAAATTGCCATTACTTGCTTTATTTTGTATTCGAGTCATAGAATTCTAATTTTTTTTTTCTTGTTCTATTATTTGGGCTGCTCCAATGGCCTGTCATACGTTCACCACTACAGCTTAGAGCACCTGTAGTGGCCTCGTTATGAGGCGTTTTGGGCCACCATAGCGCCGGGAACACCGCCCCCCCAGGCGCTATGGTGGCGTTATGAGTGGGCAGAGTTTTGAAAACAACGAGCGTTTTCATTTGATTTTGATGATTTGACCGTTACACAACGGCCATATTTTAGAATTTAAAAAAAAATCATCCACTCTATATATATATATCCATATATGTAGCACACATACAATATCTAGCACACATACAATACACACATACATTTCAGTAACCCTCAAACAAATTCAACACACAAACAAATCATCAAAATGTCGTCCCCTCCTCACTCCGATGACTCGTTTATGGATCTATATAATCGGTTTTTTAAAGAAGACGACGCGGAAGAGGAGGCGGCCGTTACGAGTGCGGTTCAACTAGCGTGTAGCGCGGTTGAAGCTATAGGTACTTCCGTCCCACGACCGATATTGTCTAGGCAATATATAGAGCGAGACCGTGTAGCCGCCAATGAGCGTTTGATGAATGACTACTTCAATGCCGATCCGGTTTACCCCCCTGATTTGTTTAGACGAAGATTTCGGATGCGTAAAAACTTATTTTTGCGCATCACCGGAGACTTAGAGAACAACTATGACTACTTTAAGCAAAAACCCGACGCTAGAGGGTGTTTAGGATTCACCGCAATTCAAAAGGTGACTTCCGCAATACGTGTGCTCGCCTACGGGAACACGTACGATATCAATGATGAGTATTTGAAGATGGCGGAGAAAACCACACGCGATACTTTGGAGTATTTCTGCTACGGTATTTACAAATATACATTTGATTTTTTTATATATATATATATATAGTACGTACATATTTTTTATATATACATTTGATTTTTTTAGGTATATGCCAATTATATGGAAAAAGATACTTGAGAAACCCGACATGGAGCGACCTTCAACAACTATATGAAGCGCATGTTCAAAAACATGGATTACCCGGTATGATTGGTAGTATAGATTGTCGTCAGTGGCGATGGTATGCTTGTCCAACCGCATGGCGAGGTCAACATACACGCGGTGACCAAAAGGGACCAACGTTGGTTTTACAAGCAGTTGCCTCACAAGACATGTGGATTTGGTCAGCCTTCTTTGGTCTAGCCGGGTGTATGAATGACATAAATACTTTCCAGCATTCGCCATTGCTAGAGTCTTACATTGGCGGAACAATACCGAAATGTGGGTTTTATGCAAATAATAATTACTACGAGCATGGATACTACTTGGCGGATGGTATATATCCGGAGTATTCAATGCTGGTCAAAACGTTTAGTCAGACTCAAGATGAAAAAAGGCAATATTTTAAAAGAGTTCATGAGTCTGCAAGAAAGGACGTTGAGAGGTGTTTTGCCTGTCTTCAAGCACGATGGCATTTTGTAAGAAATCCTTGTCGTATGTGGGAAAAAGAAAGGATTAGAATGGTGATGTATGCTTGTATCATAATGCATAATATGATACTTGAAGACGAAGGAAAGGCAATATGCCCAAATTATGTAGCAGGAGAAGATGTTCCAGGGACGCAAGCGACACAGCAGGAGAGATTCCAAAACAGTGCCATGTTGCGTTCCAAGGAGTTACATAACGCGTTGAAGGCTGATTTGGTGGAGGAAGCATGGTCGATTCGCCCGATTCATCAGAGCCAGGAAGAAGAAGAAGAAGATGATGATGATGATGATGATGATGATGAATTTTATGAAGAACAAGGAGAAGAAGAAGAAGGAGAAAACCAAGAAGGAGACGACGACGACTAGTTTTTTTAAGTATTTGTAACTTTATTTAAGTATTTGTTGTTTTTTACTATTTTTATCTTTTATTTATGGTTTGTAAATTTTTTTTTAGTATTTGTATTTTTTTTTTGTTTTAGTATTTGTATTATTTTTATTTTTAATGAAATATTATTAAGTATTAAATATTCTTATTTAAATAAAAAACAATAATTAACCAATCATTACCAATCATTTATAACCCCAACATAACCTTCCTTCCCACTACACCCTCTTTTTCCATAACCCCAACATAACACCTTTTCTATTACTTTTTAATATTTTAATCCTATAACCCCAACATAACTATCCACCACTACACATACCCTTAGAGGGTGTTTGGGATTGAGTTTCAAAAAAACTTATTGACTTATTGGTTTTTTTAATAAGTCAATAAGTTGTTTGTCTAACCCAAAAATACTTTCTGTTTTGACTTTTTGAGAAGTCAGAATTCCTGGCTTTTGGAAAAAAATTACAAATTTACCACCCATACAACCAATATTCACCGGGGGGGGGGGGGGGGGGCTTGGGGGGAAGTTCTCCACGGGCGTGGGACACTTGTTTTTGCCATGTGGCATTTTCTGATTGGTGGGACTTGTATTTGATTGTTTTGTATTTTTTTTTTGAGAAAATTGCTCGAATGGTCCCTGTGGTATGTACTTTTTTCACCTATAGTCCCCAAGTTTTTAAAATTACAGCTATAGTCCCGAAACAGTGAATTTTTTTAACTCGGATAGTCCCTGAGGCTAACTGAGGTTAAATAATCCAGTTAAGTGGCTGTGAAATTACAAAAATACCCTTTCTATAAACAAATAAAATAAAACACTGGTGGGCCCCACGTTTTATAATTAAATATATAAAAAAAAAACCCTTAATCCCTACACCACCACCACCACCACCAACTTTATCTTCCCCACCCTATCACCACCACCTACCACCACCAGAACCCAACACAACCACCACTGCTGTTATCCTCCACTACAGCCACATCCATCACTACCTGACCCACAACGTCGGAAACTCTTCACCACCCGAACCAGATCTGACCGGAACACGACCACCAGTAAACCCAACCACACCCGTACTCTACCTGACCCGGAACCCTCTGCTCCGTAAACCCGTCACCGCCTGCTCCACCCGATCCACCACAGCCCCGATACCACACCCGACCCCAGACCTGACCCGTCACCATCACCACCTTTCCCTAACAGAATTTCCGACCTTAACCCGAAAAGCTGTTGTCATCGGAAACACAAACTCACTCGACAATAAACCTTTAACCTGAAAACCCATCTCACCTTGGAATCATCTTTTGGAAACCTGTTTCGACCCGATCCACCTTGGACAAACAACCGTCTGATCTCAAGTGTTTTGATTTCTAGTGTTTTGATTTGGGTTCCGTGACTTAAGAACAAAGAAGTCGTGTTTCTGAAGAGAGAGAGAGAGAGAGCAGATCTTGATTATTGTTGGTTTGATTTTGTTTGTTAGTGTGGAAGCAAGAAGCTGAAGTGTAGAGAAGAATAGAGAGAGAGATACATTTGGCAGTTGTGTTAGACCTTTAAGCTTCGATTGTGAAGTGAAAAAGAAATTAGAAGAGAGAGGGAGAAATAATAATAAGAGAAAATCTTCTTCTAGTTTCATTGATTGGAGATTGTTGATGTTTCTGATACGATTATTGTGAAGATCGTTAGGGTGGTAGTGGTGGTTGTGGTGGTTTGGGGAGGTGTTGGTGGTGGGGAAGATGAAGTGAAGAAGAAGAAGTGGTGGGCCCCACATAATTTTTAATTATTTTAAATTCTATTTTTAATAATAAGGGTAGTTTAGTAATTTTACACCAACTTAACTGGATAATCTAACCTCCGTTAACTCTAAGGACTATCCGAGTTAAAAAATATCAAAAGTTGGGGACTATACCTGTAATTTTTAAAAGTTGGGGACTAAAGGTGAAATTTGAGTAAACCACAGGGACCATTCGAGCAATTTTCTCATTTTTTTTAAAACTTTAACACAATTTAAATAATATAATATTATTCCCTCCTCCCCTCTTCCCCCTTTCCACTCCCCACAATTTTCACCCTTCAAACACAGGCCCCACAAGTGTCACATGACGCTTCATCCCCCTCTTCCCCCTCCCCTTCACTCCTTATAGTCTTAGATGTGGTTTGGAAACCGAAACCAAAACCGAAACACCTAAACTGATACCCCCAAAACTAGTTTGGTTTATTTCAACCTAGTAGGTTTCACACTGCTTTCCTTCCCTTGCGTTAGAATCCGAACCAAACTGGTTTCAACGAGGACCGGTCTCACTGGAGCGATAAACCCCCGGTTTGAGACCGGTCCATACATGCACATATTTATCATACACAAATACATACACATACATTAATACATAGATACACATTTACGTATACAAAATGAAAAACAAATTGCAATTGAAACTTGAATCTTGTGCACCGACTGAATTGAAGTACAAAATGATAAGATTGCAATTTGTATGAATATGTTTCAAAGAATAACATTAATTCAAACATTTTTCCATTTTCCAAAAGTAGAAATCATCTTCTTAATTGATCACTCGAGTTCATTACGGTCAAGTCCCTACCTTGCCTTTCATTCTTTGAAAGGACACAATTTGTGTGACTTACTTATTACACATTGATAGTGAGAAACAAGTATATGGCCATATGGGGGTATCGTCTTCTTCCCGGGGCAGAAACCTTGATCTAGACTATTCCAAAAGGAATTGACTTGAACCATTGCAAAACATAACATCGTTAGGACTCGTCACGGGAAACGAGTTATCCCTGTGACCACCCTCCGGTGTGAGATCAAGCATTCATGCTTTAAGAGAGAAAGTGGTAGAGAGAGATAAAGTATGTGAATGAATCCATCAGGGTTACCTGGTTGCCATTTTATAGCTGCTGGTGGACCCTGGAGATAGGCATTGGCGGTTGTATACGTAATGTGATAACCACCTGATATAAAGGAGATAAGCCCCACTTTTTTGAATCATTCGTAAAAGATGTTTAGGTTGTTAAGATTTAATAAAGAGTTTGCCTTATTAATAAGTTCGTTATCATAATAATTATTCCTTGGTTCACGTGGATCGGGTTAATACGAGTTTTTGGTGTTAGATGGTTTAATTGGACCGGACCACAACTCGTCAGA